>JAINEB010000017.1:14567500-15817500 GCA_022840565.1 Eubasilissa regina | reverse complement strand
GAAATACAGCAAAAAGGGTACTGACGATACTCAAACAATACACACCGATCTCAAAGTCCACAAGGCGACCCTTGAGACGTTGAACTGACTGAACTTGCCTACGTAAGTTTGCTCAAACTATACTAAACAAACCGTAAGAAGTATAATAACAAAAGCGCCTCGACAGAAATCCCATTCTTACACAATATTAACCCATCTACTCCCTCTCCGTGTTTACAAAATATTTCTGATATAACACGACCGAGATATATTCAAAATTTTTGCCTAATCATCTGGCATCTTTCCAGGTTTTTGTCGTGTTTTAAATGCCATGACAGATTTTTTTCGAATCGTTATTTGACAAATGTAGATTAGCTGTTTTAGGGCATTTACCGACGATGCTAGCGTGTGAACCGAATCGTGAGTCGTCTAATCATTGTAAAAGGTCGTCTAAATTTAGTGAAGATAATTGATGGCACCGTCTTAACCCCACTTAACATAGCGCACGCAATTTAAAATATATATATACACGTAGCTTACTCAACAAAAAGATCACTTAAGACATGACAAGTCCTTAAACTAAAGTATACAAAATTGTAGTTCGCGAAAGGATAGCGCGACCGTTGTTATTGACACATTTCCGCGTCCAAATTCCAATCCATACATTTCCTCATGCTCGACCTTTCAGTGGGAATTGTGACCTCGACGCCAGCAGACGTCAACTTGACCGATATTCGTTCGATCTCGACATCGCGATAGCATTCGCGGTGTGGACCTTTCAGATCCAGTGCACCAGCACTGTATCGTTTGTGATCTTGTGATTTGTGTGCAGTGATATTATTTATTTGTGCCGTGGGTGAACTTGTGACATCGCCGTATTCAATTGTGATCGGAGATCGGCTCATCCGCGTGCCATTTGTGTGATCTCGGCGGCGACTGCAGGAATTACGAAAGCGTTATATACAAGATAAGGTGAGCAGTCCTTCCGAATCCTTCGACTAGAACCCCTATCCCCTTACCGACCTCATCCTGTACCACGTTTACCTACTTCCCTCCCCTACCCTGCGGCGATTCCGATTTACGACCGGAATTGTTGAATACCATTCCGCGGGACGTGCGACCCAAAGATCGCACGAGTCAGATAATATTAACGGATCTCGTAGCGAGTATTATATACGATGCACCTCAAAAAGAGGTCATCATCATCTACGTCGGTCTCTCATGACTGAAATCATTAATACTAATGAAGATGTATTATAAAACGCATAATTAAGTCAAGAGCACTAATAACAACTATCAAGGAAAGCTGCGTACTCCGGTCACATTCTCCGCAATGAAAAATATGACATTTTACGTCTCATTAAGCAGGCGAAGATGGAAGGCAGCAGAGCTAGTAGTGTAGGTAGAAAGAGATTATTTTGGCTGTGTAACCTCAGAAAGTGGTTCAAAGTCCAAAACGTTGGTGATTTTATGCAGGATGAATTAACATATTACAACTTCGTCACCAACCTTCGATAGTTGATACGATATGAAAAAGTCTTGATAAAAAATGTGTGCGCGCTATATTTTTTTATGTGCGCTATGATGCCAATGATTTGCAATTTGGCATTGTGACTGCGACGATAGATGGCACCATCGCAAAGGTAGAATAGGCAAAGCGGCTCTCAGAGAATCCATTCCCTTTACGGCCGACGCCCACTGCAGTTTTTACGGTAGCTCGCGCGCCCGCGATCTTACAATTACCTTCGTGCCAACTTGATTAATTGATAATTAAATGACTGACTTATCTTTTGCCATAGTTTTCTGAACCGATCGGTACTTGCGTATTCTGAACCCTGCCTGTACGGCAATGTGACTGAACCAGGTCGTCCAATCGACCATTTAAGCTGTAATATTATTACTAACAATAAAATATAACAATTATTAACGTCTCATGTTCTGATCCCGTAACTGTCCTTATGGTTATTCCACTAGCCCGTCGAACGTTCTCCGTTACCCGGTCAGATAAGCCGGATAATAAACCTAATATCGCTAGCCGGATATCCGCAGCGTTCTGCTAGGGCTGGGTAGGGCACCACAGTAGTAGTTAATTAAAACGTGCAAGGTTAAACGTGTTACCCAGCGCACTCAATCTGTATAATCGGTGCCCCTGAAATTGAGCCATCTACTTGATATACGATTAAGTAATTATTTAAAGATTTAAAATAAAAAAGCAAGTTTGGCGGTGCACACGTTTTTAACAAATAACAACGGACTTTATAAGAATAATTAAAGCAAATTAGCACGGGTATAAGGATCATACAAGAGGAAGGGATAGAACGAGACTGCCATTCAGGAAAAAGGGCAAATGCGATGGAAATTTTCAATGAAATGCCAGATGATATAAGAAAGGAGGAGAAATTGCGTAAATTTAAAATTAAACTAAGCCAATATATGTGAGATAAGTTATGGTAAAAAGTAAAATATTGATATTGTTTATATATATATATATGTAACTGGTGTCTCTTCTGGGTTAGATCGTGTTTTTTGTAAATGGTTTCTAAATGCCAGCGTTTCGGCACGGCACGTGCCATTGTCAAGGCGTTGCCTCCAGCGTAGCAAAAATATGTGTTTTAATTTAATTTACTTTTGAGAAACAAACAGTACAATCACTGTGCGGGTGGGACCCCACCTACGCGCCTACCTCTCACTCTCCATGCCTCAGAGTTAAACTAAGAAGAGTATGTATCATACACACTAAAAAATAGTACATAAAAATAAACTAAAGAATAGTACATGGTTGATGGTACCAGAAATAATGGTCGCCCGTGAAAAACTTTCAGAAATAATTCATAACACTGTAAAATTTGAAACAAGCACATCGTTAAGATTTAAAAATAACATTTAAATCCCTAAATGTAACACCAAACACAATTAGCAAAATTTTATATACTTGGGGATAAAAAACTTCAATAGCCTCCCTACACAAATTAAGGAGATAAAAGAGTTTAAAAAGAAATTAAATGAACACTTCAAAAACACATAATTAGATAATAAATAATATGATAGAAAACTATAGAAGCACACAATTAAATAATTATATTAGGAGAACACATTATTATTGTGAAGTTGTAATTATTCAGAACAGACGGTCTGTGATATTTTAAATATTAATTAGAAAGATATACATATAAAATCAATTTTATCGAAAAATATTGTTGTTGCGCAACCGGGATTCGAACCTGGATCTCTTTCCTAACCGGGGAAGGTGCATTATCCAACTATGCTACAGCGAAAAATTTTCGAACCTATATAAATTTTTGATATTAATACATTTAATGGCCCTTTCAAACAATGAAACGATTAAAAAGGTAACATATAGGTTCGAAAATTTGTCGCTAAATATATCGTCGCTGTAGCATAGTTGGATAATGCACCTTACCCGGTTATGAAAGAGATCCAGGTTCGAATCCCGGTGGCGCAACAACAATATTTTTCGATTAAATTGATTTTATATGTATATATTTCCAATTAATATATTTAATTCATATTTAAATAATTATAGACTACAAATATATAACTCTCAATATAAAATGATTAGAGTGTAACTCCCTCTCCAAGCACGAGAGCTAGTCTAGGCGAATAAAAACCATGTAATTTTAATAATCTACAATACATAATTAATATCCCATATTATAAAAAAATTATAAATGTAAATATCATTGCATATCGAATCAATCGTGCGATATGCAATCTTACCGTCAATGATAAAGCAATGATAATTCGTCACGTGCTCGCTGGAAATGCAACAAGCAACCTTCAATACTAAAATAACGATTGCTATTCTGCTGACATGATATCTGATAAAAAATAATTATTGCTATTTCAATCAGTCATTAATAAACTTTTTCCACGTTGAATCGATGTTGGACACGCCAAAAACGAATAAATTATTGAATTCGATTCAAGTACGTTAATAATACCTATAAAGATTGTTTACAATGTAGATGAATCATTTGTTTAAGGTACACTGCCTGTTTGGCTTAAATGCATAGACCAAGATTCCATTAATATAGAATACTAAAATTAATCCAAAACGACAGATCTGAAAAACATATGCGAGCGACCAAGAGATAAACAAGAGACCACTAACGACTGACTTACAGAATACAAAACAATCCAGAATGACGACCATATTATTAGCACAATCCACAAAAGGCTTGACTCATATCCAAATTCCAAAAGACGACTGGAAAAATGTTCTTCAGGAATTCCTGTATCGAGCCAAATCTCTCCAGTCTGAAATATGCGATCTATTTTTCTTCACTGCCCATTTCATTCTGGCGCGACCTACTGATGGAGTTCCTGTCGGGGTCCCCTCGACGATCTAATAACTGATGGATTGTTTGAAGATTTCATTAGTATTTCAGATTACCAACGTATTTTATCATCATCGTGAATTTCTTTATTTAGACTTATTGGCATACACATTTTTGTTGTAACAGAGGTGAATATATTATAATACAACATGATAAACATAAGATACAATTATATTGCTATCAAGTATATACTCGTAGTTTATTGTGTGGGATGAAGTAGACTCCACCAGTGATATATACAGCGTTGTCCTGGCTACTTTGCTGGACTGAAAAAGCGAGTTTTTTTCGTGCTGTTGTGGTGTTATTTAATAAAGATTTGATAGAAATAAAAATAGAGGTAAAAAAAATATTTTTTTAAATAAAAATGTAGTGGGAGTGTTGTAGAACTAGTGAATTATTAGTGTAGGCACTGTATAACGATTATGTTAGAATGTTGGATAGCCATGCTTTTGATTGCTCTCTACCCGATTGGATCATATATTGGGTCCATATTTGTGTAATCTTATACGAGTTGAACGATTTCTAGTGTGTTGTACAGTTTCGGAGCTAAGAACATGTAGAATCTTTGATAAAAAGTCATTGTTGCTTTCGGAACTGGAATTATTCGTCAAACTTGTCTATACCAGTCGAAAGTGATGACTGTACATATATAGTCGATATCTAAAAGGTTGTGAAATTCCTCTTTAAGAACTGATCGGCCAATTCAAAACTAGCTTTCGATGTTGTTGCGTTTTTGTGTAACATTTCACCGCTCACTTTAAGACTGCAGACCGATTTTCACTTAAACGTATTTCCTTCAGTCGTTCACATGTCTGTCACAAAAACTACAACCTCATTCACAAATAAGCGTCTGCGACGGTTGCAGCCACTGCATCTGATCTCCGCGCAGTCAGATCTATGCTGCGATAGGTCAGTAATATGCGTGCTCCATATTGTTTCCCAGTGATACAAATTGCAAGAGACGTAAAAACTGCATGTGTGCAACGGCCTTCGATTATTGAACAGGTGTAAATAGATATTAAAGTCAGGTATCATTTAAAAAATATATATATTAGTGTCGTGTATATTCAACTATTAGATGCATTTATAGAAAATGAATATATATTTTTTATTTATTATCTTTGTTTTATTAACCACTGAATTGAGTTTAAATTCATCTACCGGTTTCGAAAAATACCATTTTCTTCTTCAGGATGTCATAACTAACTAAAAATATATATCATTGTTTCTTCACCAGAATCTATTTTTAAAATTTTTTAAAAAAACAACAATTATTTAAAAAATAAATTTAGTAACTGACTCAAATTGCTGCTCAATACAAATTTAGTCGAATAATTTTTAGGAAAAAATTTCAGACAATATATGTTTTTAGTTAGTTATGACATCCTGAAGAAGAAAATGGTATTTTTCGAAACCGTTAGATGTATTTAAACTCAATTCAGTGGTTAATAAAACAAAGATAATAAATAAAAAATATGAATTTTAACCACAAAGTTAATATTCCTAACTTTAAAAGTAAATGAATATTGCTAATTTTAAAAGTAAACGAATATATGATATAGTGTTTTAGAGAATTGTACAAATTATAGAACAATGTAGAATTATCGCGAAACTGGTTAATTATAGATTATTTAATTAATAAAGTGATGAATATCTTATTCATTATGACAGAGGAGTATTTGAAGACGTATTGACAAAGTAAAAAAAAACATAGCAGAAAATATATGTAATTCATTAATGATTTATTAGTTACGCGATGAAACAGCACACCGTATTAACTGATTCCATGACAACTGCATACAAGACAAGTGCACACAAAGACAACTGCACTCTGCTGTATTAAATAACTTATGTTAACCTATATTAAAGGAACGTAATCAATCGTGAGGCAACTTATTAATCAACCCAATATTCTATTACTCTGCCTGCAGTTGTCCTGTGTGCAGTTATCCGGTCACCGTATTAACCGAATAATCGCATGAATATATATATTTAATATTTCACTGTCACTGAACAATTCACGTCCACATTGGGTAGACAGTGGTCAGTGATCACATTGTACTTATCACACGTGATGATCATATTTCTATTATAACTTATATTAATTGTGTATCCACGTTCTGTCATTAAAGTATTCATTCTATGTACAACATAAAATAAAAACACATCAGTGATCGATCCTGATGCTAAATCACCTTCAATATCAAATACGTTTGATTCACGACATTACTATGTTTGGTTAAATATCTTTAAATAGCCACATTTCTATATAGTATGTAGGAAAGAGATTATCTATTATATATGCATTTTTGACGTTCTTGTTGGTGTAGTTCAGGGGTCGGCAGACTTTACAGACGAGGAGAACCAAATATTAGGTAAACAGAATGTCAAGAGCCGTAGCATAAATATTTACAGTAGCTATATAAATTTTAATGCCGAAAAAAACGAGGTAATATCAAGATTTTTATTTAAAACTCAAATTCACTCTGCTTATAAAACAACAAAAAAAAAAACTAAATAATTAAATACTGTCAAGGAGAACACATTCTTATTGTGAAGTTGTAATTATTCAGAACACAGGTCTGTGATGTTTTAAATACTAATTTAATGTATTAATTATAAATATATACATATAAAATCAATTTTGTCGAAAAATATTGTTTATGCGCTACCGGGATTCGAACCTGGATCTCTATTACCAATCCGGGGACAGTACACTACCAATTGTGTTACAGAGCCAGTATTTTTCATGACAAATTTTCGAACCTATATGTTACACTTTTTCAAATTAATACATCTGTCGTTCCATTATTTGAAAGCCATCTACATTGTTTTTACGGAATCTCAAATACCTTTGAGTAAACCGACTGCAGACGCCAGAATTATCAATTCATTTTTATTAGTATTTGAAACGTCACAGACCAATGTTCTGAATAAATACAACTTCGCAATAAGAATGTGTTCTCCTTAATAATATAAGTTATATCAATGTGTTCAAAATGTAATAAAAATGAACTGATAATTCTGGCGTCTGCAGTCGGTTTACTCAAAGGTATTTGAGATTCCGTAAAAGCAATGTAGATGGCTTTCAAATAATGAAACGACAGATGTATTAATTTGAAAAAGTGTAACATGCAGATTCGAAAACTTAATCATGAAAAATACAGGCTCTATAACACAATCGGTAGTGCACTTCCCCGGATTGGAAATAAAGATCCAGGTTCGAATCCCGGTAGCGCAAAAACAATATTTTTCGACAAAATTGACTTTATATGTGCATATTTATAATTAATACATTAAATTAGTAATTAAATACTGATAACACACTTTTTGTGCATTGTAAAGTTGACTAGTTAGAACGATGACTTCGCATGCTGTGTTTGGCAGGTAACTACTTGTTCAATTATAGGCGTGATTGTAAATAATCATCGGATAATTTACTTCTTCATTTATTTTTTATTTGAATCGTGGAAGATGATGTTTGAAAAGATTGCGAGAATGGAATACGCTAGTTTTATTATTGTGTCATACGTTACAGGCGAACCATTTTATGTATCAAACACGATTGTACGTGAATATATGAGCTGGAGTTGAAGAGTCGCAAATGCCTGTGAAAAGAGTCGTTTGGCGATATTGGTTGTGAATGATTGACAGTCAGGACGTGTTAAATAAAGATTACAACACCTTGGGCGTGTGTTTCTGATCTATTCTCGTCTGGAACGGCAACACATTATTATTTAAAGGTAGATAATAAATACGTAAGTACAGAGATAAGTCACACTAAAATAGAACTTGTTGAAAACACCAGGCCCGGAACCAGAATGAATTTCTCGTTTCCCGCGCCCGGTAGCCTAGCGGGATGTTCCCCTAGCGGGCGTGCGACATATCGCGTCGACGGCCTATGGTGCCTTTCGCCACACGGCTCCCCCCAGTGTCCAACGAGAGTCATCAGTGGCGAACTGGGAAGGTTGGTCGTACAGGACATGAATGCTGCGACAGAAGAAGGAGCATCTCAGAAGCAATGGTAGAATCGCCTGATGGCATATGGTCTGCCGACCCTTGGTCTAGCGGTTAAGACAATTTTTAATATTAAAAATATAATACAATTTTAATAATCAGTGGATATATACGTGTATATATTTTAACATTTGTTTCTTCTCTATGAGAGTAAGACTCGTGTATAAAGAAGGAGTATACATACGAGTTAATTTATGTTTCAGTTAGTCTGTGTACATATTTTTTACACTTCAGTTACAAATTTATGACAGTCCGTAATATTTCTAATTGTGATGGGGAGATTGTTAAAAAATTTGCTGTCTTGATAAATAAATATATTGATTTTGAGTTGCGGTATATTTTAACGGTTCAACTATCATATTCACTATCATAAATATACTTAAACTCGAGAGCTTCTGTCAGCATTACACGATACGCTCCAACTAGTAAGTGGGTTCGGTGAAGAAAAATCGCGAGTTTATTAAAAAAAAAAAAAATTTTGATGAAATTAGATAAAAAAGAAATGTTCGCGACCAAAATTACGAAATAAATCTGAATTATAAATACACGATGGTGCAGTACTAGACCACCCCAACGGGAATGATTCCGCCTAATATAAGATGTGCGGTTACGCCTCTCGCCAGAGATTGATCATCAGCTGCCGGTAATAAAAATGTATGCGAGACATGACCAATTGACAATTGACGCTGGAAGAGAAACTCGCGATAAGGGGTCTACGGAAGGGGTCCGAAGCGAATCACATCGGTAAAGCGAAAAATCAAAAGTTTCCTGAATTTAAAATATTAATCTCACAATAATGTACAAAAAATATATTTTTGTTTTCGAATTTCCGAGAAAAATATATTAAAAGGTAAACAATAAAACATTCAATCGGAGGGAGGGGGTGATATATAACATTTTTACTTGTGTTTTAAGGAAAAACGTAAGATTAAAAAAAATCACTCACGACCAGATAAACCAGATACCGGAGGACGGTAGAATAATCGGCGAGCTTGTATGAGAAGATTTATGAATGCGGATGAGGCGAGAATCGTGTGTCAGGACATAGGAGTGTGGCGCTCGATCCCTCTCTATACCATTTACACAAAAAAAAATAATTTAAAACATCGAGTACAATTAGTAGTCTCGCGGTTTGTTTGTAAACATCTTGTGTTGTGTGTGCGGTACACTGAGAAGGAAGGAATAAAATTATTTTTTAATGTTTTCAATTTCATTTGTTAGAAAACGATACTTAGCGAGAAGGTACTAATTTTTGAAATTCTAATTTTTATAAATACACTGAATTCACAAATAAGTTATTTGCCTACCTACCGGGATGTGAAATGATGTATTTTAACGACGTATACAGGTACTAAATAAAATATGTAGTCATCCTGGTATTTGGTCACACATTTTTTTAAAATGACTCTAGTAGAAAACTTGTTGGGAAGCGAGCTAAGGTGTCTAGATAACAATCATATTACGATTGCATGTCACTGATATTCGGTGTATTGATTTTGGAAGTATGTTCGAAAGACAGAAATATATCGAAAGGAGGGTGACTGCAGGGAATAAAGTGAACGGCGCTTTGAAAGGAATTATAGCTAATGGGAATTTGCTAACTGATGCACGACTGACGGTTCACAATGGAGTCCTGGTACCGACACCGATGTGTGGAAGTGAGACCTGGAGCTGACAGAAGAAGAACGAAAGAAGACTGAATGCAGTGGTAGTGAGATTACTTGTGGCAGATCCATTTACGACAGAGTAAAGAATGAAGAAATAAGGAAAGAATGTAAAGGTGATCTTAATTCAGTGAGTAAGATTAAGAAAGGATCACTTAGGTGGTTTGGTCGTATTTAATTAATTTAATTAAAAAACAAAAAAATAGAGATGCGTACAAGGAATACACGTCACATCAATATTCATACTATTTTCAAACTAAGCTAAACGCTTGTGCTATGAAAATGGGAGTAACTTGCTGTAGTTCTGGAACGAGGCGCAAACCACCGACTAGTAGATCACTAGGCCAGCGTCTTAACCATTACACCAACAAGCTATTCGGGATGTATATGGAACGGACGAATGAGGAGATAATGGTAAGATATATATGACGCAAGTGTTGATGGCAAGACTTGGCACGACCGGGTAAACCTGATGGGCACGTTAGAATTCTAAATAATCGGCGATCGTCTCTGCCTACCCCCACGGAGAAACGGCGTGATGGTAAGTAAGTAAGCAAACATCGACGATTTTTGAAACGACACGCACAGAGTAGAGTAAACGCACGCAGTAAGTATTACACATACGCAGATAACCGATAACTAACCGCATCAAGTTCACCGCGTTTCTCGCTCGCAAGCTGGCAACCCTGATGCGGCCGGTGATCAATGGCGGCCTTCCACTGGAACTTGATGACATTTAATTGGCGCCACGCAGCACAATGGATGATCACCGCTCAATTGCGGCCCGCATGCGATGCCTCCCCTCCGCCTGTCTATTTATAATGACGGTTTGATTTATATAATTAAAACTGCATTATCAGTCGGTAACCGACACGTGATGGATGATAAGATTTTTATTTGCATAGCGTGCAAAATATTATTGCGGCGAACGCGAATGATACAAGCGCAGATTGCGCCGAGAAGTGATTTGATACAAGGGGGACAGAGCGGCACGGTAAACCACGAGAATCGAAATAAATTGAACCCGATCGTTTTTATTTTTTACTTCGGGGGTTAAAAGAACGTCTGTCGCATTTTTTTTATACTGCTCGAAAAGCTATGGCTGATGAGTTGAGAGCGTTTAGAGTTACTCTTGACCCATATTATGAGTTGACTGGTGGATAAGTTTTTTACACCATGTATTTACATGTTATATATCATGTTCAACATGGTGTATTCCCGGTTTTCCTATTGATAATACGATCACGTATGCAGAATGAAAAATCACCACTAACCTTGATTGATAGTAGCTGTTACTCTGCCGTTGTGGGTTGGTCCGAGGTATTGTTCCTCTTGTGCCTCGATCTCCGGAGGTGATTTACGCACTCCCGGTAAAATTTATTAGATGTTTTTCTGACGAAGTACCCAACCGCAATTGTGCGCCGACCGTGGTTCGACAGCGATCCTTGCTCACATTCACACTACATAAATTAGTCATACCAACTAAAAGAAAAACCGGGGGTGCCAGTCGAAAGAATAAAAATAATTGATTTAATCTCTGGCGTTTCCTATTATATTATATAGTATTTGAGAATTGTCGCAATAGAAGGTGATATCTTTTTAAAAATGGAATAATAGATGCATCCATTTGAAAGAGCTGCAGCATATAACATGGATATATATATGCAGCATATAGAAAATTTATCGTCAATTTACTCGGTTGGCGTAGCGTAAAAGTAATGCATTTCCTCGGATAGGAAAAGATCCTGGTTCGAATCCCGGTAGCAACTAAAAGATAAATTGATTTAACGTGTATATCTTTCTAATTAATACATTTAATCTGTATTATAAATTATTTATCACCAATTCATTTATTTACATCTGTATTATTTCCAATAAATAAATATACATATTTCCGTGCTCGTTTGGTCTAGCGGCAATATACTCGCCTGGTGACAGAGTTATCGCGGGTTCGACCCTTATCCCGAGAGCTCCGCCAAGTTAGTCATATGTTCATAACGCAAGTGCTTTGTTTGAAAATAGTAAGAATTTTGTTATCAAACTAAACGTGTACCCCAGCGGCGTGCACTTGGCATGGATTTAGGTTATGCTGCTAATAACGTTGCTGTAAAAGTACGATGGGATGTCACTAAAGTACAAACTTTTAAACACATGATTCTGTAAAAGTACAGGTAATATACATATCGACCCCTCCGACGTAAAGTGTCTATCGTAAGTAAAAAATGTAATTTTGAATCATTCTAGTATTTCGCATGTATTCGATACTTATTTACGTGGAAAATTTAAAATTTATATATTGCATTCTGTGATATAGGTACTAATAAAGATAATAGAAAAAAAATAGAGGACGTCCGCGGAAGACTTGGCACGACCAGGTAAACCAGATAACGGAGGATGGTTCTGTTAGAAGCCATGAATGTGGATGAGGCGAGAATTGTGCGTCAGGACAGAAGAGTGTGGCGCTCTATCCTCTCTGCCTACCCCCACGGGGAAACGGCGTGATGGTAAGTAAGTAAGAAAAAAAATTTCACCCATTTAAAAAAGTATTAAATACGTGCAAAATATTAGAATAATTAAAAATAACATTTCTTACTTACGATACATTACGTAGGAGAGGTCGATATGTGACTACTTTTTGGGAAATTTTTCAAAGTATATTCACAATATAAAATAATACCAATAATAAAAAAATGTATTTGAATGTATACATTCAAGTCCACGTCAGATACACATTTGCGCTGTTTTGCAGCACGTTTGTTCAAGCGAAGACGTATTTTCAGAGTACACGAGTATTGCGTTTGATTGGTGTATGTGTTTGGGATATATTTATTTGTCACTTCATTCTTTCTTCCATTCCCAGTGAACTGGATACATCACACACACAACCACGAGAGTACTAACTGTATTCACTCGATTTGTTTTGCTTCTTTGTGGATTCGACAAAAAAAATACTTTAAAAATAAAAATTATTCAATAGCTTTCTGAATTAAATAAACACAAGACGCCATGCAAACAGCGTCTTAATAACACGGCATAAAAACCCGTTACTCGAATCGCCACTTACTCTGATAAAATTAGAGCTGAAAGTGGTACAACCTGTAAGTATTATTGGTAAAGTAATTATAGCGCAGTGTCACAGTCGTGGAGCCGCGAGCCTTCACGAAGGGCGTTTTACAATTCAATATCAAATAACTACTTCAATACAAATATTCACTAAAAATATTAACACAATCACAGTCCTAATAAGGACTTTATGGGAGAAACCGCCAATTTTTTTTTTTTTAAATGCAATTCCCGCTCTAGAGAACCATAATTAAAATGTAGGTACCCCGCGTGACTAAGATCGAGTTCGGCACAAATTCCATCTACTACTCCAAAACAGGTGGAGGCCCGTCATATTTCCAAATTTTATCTACATTTAACTACCGAAACTTACAAAATTAAATGGGACAATGTAATATTCTTAGTACAATAACACAATTCACCCGTAGCGCCAACGTTACTGTGACATCAGACACCAGAAAAACTTTATATTACATTGTCAATAGTGTTACCAGTGGGTGTTTCTTTTTAGAGGTTTGTTTTTCAAATTGGCAACACTTTTTCTAGCTGATTTGTGCTCAGTTTGGTTTGCCATTTTACCACAAATAGACTTACGCCAGAACAACACTTGAAAATTGCACAAATTTATTTCAAAAATCGTGGTTCAGTTCACGAACTTGCCGTGCGTCACGTCTATTTTACGGTCGACGTAATCGTCCGTCCGAGCAAGTAATTTGAATAATGGAGAGCGTTATATAACCATGGTTACTGACATTTTCGTTCCCCAATTGTATGACATTAATGTGGAAGAGCTGCGGTTTCAACAAGACGGCGCAACACGCCGCACAGCGCGCGCCACAATCTATTTATTAAAAGAAATATTCGATAAGCGTATAATTTCGCGTAATAGACCTGTGAATTGGCCTCCAAGATCGTGTGATTTAACACCTTTGGATTATTTTCTGTGGGGATACGTGAAGTCGCTAAACCAGAGACGATATGCAAGTTGGAAGCCAACATTTGTCGCGTTGTTGCCGATATACTCCCCAGCTGCTCAAAAAATTGGTCGAAAATTAGACTTCCAGATAGCGCTTTATTCGAGCCAGCCGCGGCGCTCGTATGCGCGAAATCAAATTTAAAATTATCTTACCAATAAAATCATGGCAATTATTACAACGATTTTTCTATGTTTTATTTCATTTTAAAGGTCTATATCTCTAAAAAAAAAAAAAAACACCTTTAGTTTACAACAGCCGGCAAGTGTTCTTATTCAATCTACCTGTTTGGGGCCACTATCAAAAAATATAAGAAATGAAATTATTATATACCGCGTATATTTGACATGTTTGTTGGTTTAACAGTAAGACGCTCGCCTAATAATACTGCAAAAAAAATCTTTAAGAATAATATTGTTAAAAAAAATAGACACACTCGTATAATACAATGCTGAAAGATCTTAATATAATAAACATATTTAAATGTTATGGTATTCATATAAAAAAACAAGGCAAGGGAATTTTCCGGGTTCGTATTCCAGTGGTAAGCAAATATTTTTACGATAGATTTCTCTTGTTATATCTTTCACGAATCGATTCATCTAATATGCATCAAACACTACGAAATTATGATATATTTCTAATTCATATTTTTTTTCCAATTTACTGCCGTATTGCGTGATTATAAATCGATTTACTTTTAACAAGGCACTTTTGGAACAATATCAGATAAAATTTCGCTTTCATTTGTAGGAAAAAACGCGTTTGCGTTATACACATGGAATAGATAAATCTCTCCAGTATTACAGGCCGGCATGTTACATAAATCATACGCGAATCTCTAGTTTCTACGTGAAAAACTTCCCCTCCTGATACTAAAGACCTCATTAGAAAAGTATTTATATAAAAATACATCCAGTCCTCACTTAACGACCAGATTTCGATCCACCGACCTGGTCGTCGAGAGAATCGGTCGGTAAACGAACTCCTCGCTATTTTATATATAACTTAGAAGTAACTTTTTTTTTTAAAAGTGATGCGTACACCGAACACATTAATATATCAAGGTAAACGGTTATACGTTATACTAGACATAAGACAAATCTTTATGTCGAAACTCGTTCAATTTTTCCATGCTAACAACAACTCACAACGACACAACACAAGATAAATAACGAACATCTACACGCCAGTTCCGAGAGCAACAATGACATTTTATCAAAGATTCTACATGTTCTTAGCTCCGAAACTGTACAACACACTAGAAATCGTTCAACTCTTATAAGATTACACAAATATGGACCCAATATATGATCCAATCAGGTAGAGAGCAATCAGAAGCATGGCTATCCAACATTCTAACAATCATTATACAGTGCCTACACTAATAATTCACTAGTTCTACAACACTCCCACTACATTTTTATTTAAAAATTATTGCCTTTTTTATCTCTATTTTTATTTCTGTCGAATCTTTATTAAATAACACCACAACAGCACGAAAAAATCTGGTTAATCTGGCAAAGTAGCTAGGACAACGCTGTACATATCAGAGGTGGAGTCTACTTTATCCCACACAATAAACTACGAGTATTTAATAGCAATATAATTGTACCTTATGTTAATCATGTTATATTATAATATATTCACCTGTTACAACAAAAATGAATCGAACTCTGTAGTCTTCCGGGGAACGAAGCTCAAGCCCCGACCACTCGATCACTAGACAAACATCTTACCGCTAGACCAAGCAATCGCGACACGCGATAGTCATTATCGTTCGTATAGGCGTTCGTGCAAATATGCTGTCACAGCGTTTCTACCGATGCAGTAAGGAGGTGAAGAGGATCCTGTTTAAATCATTCTTCACCAGCATGTATACCTGCGAGCTCTGGTCAAAATACAAAAAAGTGACGTATAACCGTCTCCGAATTTAGTAAGTGACGTATAACTCATACAGAATACTGTTCGGATTGGTGAGTTATTGTAGCGCATCTACAATGTTTTCCGAAGGCCGTATACAAGGATTCGTTCCACTTCTGAAACACCGAGTTGCAGGTGTAAAGTTGCGGCTGAAGCTCAGCACCAAACTCTCTGATGCAAGCGACACTCTCATGGAAAGCTGGTTTCCGATATTCAGAAATGCAATTCCGAAGTTCGCTTTGAAACTTGAATACTCGTTCAGAATTATCATCTCTTTCAATGAAAAGGTTTGCCAATTCACTGCAAAATTGAATTACACTTGCAGTGAGGGTGACCAAGTTGTACCGGCGCTGACTGCGTTTGCATATACAGACGAAATTCTCCGAATTTTTGACCCTTTCAACATGTCAAATCGGTCTAAAATAGTTATCGCATACCTTCAAAACCGCATAAAAAGAGACCCGAGTGTACATATCGTTTTCCTCGTACCCATACACATGCTGAAGAGGATCGCATTGTATCAATTGTAACGAACATATGTCGTTTAACCTATTGTATTTTTATTCACGGTCATCGAATATTTGACAAAGGTCGTGAACGGTGGATAACATTCCATTTAGAGTAATCACGAACTTACCCGGTAATTTGGTGATTTTTATCAGTACGCATAAATCAGACACTTAAAAGGAGTGTTCGTTATCAAATACTTCATATTCGCATAGAGTTACAACAGAAACACAAAATTGATTGGGTGGAATGGTGAACGTCACATTGTGTAAACCGGCCAGGTCCGCAGTAAGCCCTGTAATTACCTATACTTCCATACTTTTCCATAAATAAAAAATAGCTTCGTCTCTATGAGATATCTACAATTTATTTTATAATAATAATAAACATTGAACATTAAAATTGGGCCGAACCAAAAAATCATATGTCACCCCGATAGTCCATTATTATCGATTGTTCCGATCTTACAAATACGTAAAAAAAATTCACTCATCTACCAAGTGCACAGCTGTTAAAACTCACGAGGCGCACGGCAAAAATAATTAGTACAAAATACTAACTAACCAACTTACCATCACGCCGTTTCCCCGAGGGGGTAGGCAGAGAGAATAGAGCGCCGCACTCTTCTGTCCTGACACACAGTTATCGCCTCATCCACGTTCATACAAGCTCGCCGATCGTTGAGACTTCTAACAGAACCATCCTCCAGTATCTGGTTTACCTGGTAGTGCCAAGTCTTCAGAGAACCATTAAATATTACTCCACAAAATTATACAACAAACTGCCAATGGAAATAAAAGATGCAATATATGGAATAACATTTAAGAAACTAGTTATAAAGAATTAGACAAAAAAATATTAAAAAGGGCACTAACGACGAGCACAATATATATTTTTTTAAGTCATCAATTATTCTTAGAAATATTAATAAACAACTTGAATATCCATTAATCTTTTAAATGCCATAAACGCGTTAACACGCCAAACTTTGTATGTCACGCTACGCTATAAGCGTATTAACACGCACTTTTGTATCTTGCAAACTTGCAGAGATTAAAGTCATATGTTTAAATCATTTTGCCATCTGTGAACGTCAGGTCTCAACTTTTGATAGATAAGTCAAGACCCTTAAAGCCTAGTCTTACCCTATGCGGTGACTTCCATTACAAATAGAGTTACCAATTAAAAGGTTAAACAATAGCCCACCTCGACACAGGAAACATCCTACTGAAGGGGCACTATTTTTAATAACAAAAAATACAATAAAAACAAGATTAATAAAAAAATAAAAATGTAATAGTTCTCATTATTTTCACTTTTACAACTGAGTTGATACAAATGGTTTCGTATAAGTACCAACTCAAACGAGACAACATGAAGTGTTCTCTGTAGGTACACATAGAAATAATTATGCTGTTAACTCTCCAATATCGCGGATGCATCGGTTTGGTAACAAGTTGAATTTCGTTAACATTTTTCGTTGCAGGGGCATACCTAAACTGAAGAAATATTTGTATGTAAATTATACTTAATTTTTAGTATTTATTTTTTTGTTATATTTACATTGTTATATTTTTGTTATTTATATTGAAATGTCAATTAAGAATGTAATTATATTTTAAATTAAATAAAAATGTATTCTTATGTAAAAGCCCACAAGGGCGTTGAAGGAAATAAATAAATAATTATTATTTTTATTCAAATATTTTCGGTTAAATGAATAATCCCGAAAGAAAATTTAATAGTCTTGATATAACGCTGACGTGTCAGGGCGGTTTGTTATATTTAATGGGAAATTGATGATAAAATGTGTTTTAATCTCTGAAATCGTACATGGCACGGATTAATCGTGCAACACACTGCAAATTTAAATTATAAAATAAACTGCAAATTTGTCTGCAATCCTACGGACCAAAAATCAGGAATTCGATCACCGCAATGGTAGGCATGAGTAATTACAATATTGCATCGGATTAAATTTGAAATGGTCGCCATTTTATAATATAATATCAAAAGAATGTTGTTATTTTTACTCTAGGAAAAAATCCTACGAAAAATACATTAATGCATCATACATTTCAGATTTTATCAATACACTAAACAATGCATACTTCGTTCCGCTGTTTCAGATAGCTTTGGCTTACAGAAAATATTATCGACTATAAAATAATACCGACATAGTTAGTTAGCTGTATTATAAATATATTAAGTGTTAATCCTACGAGATTTCATAATTAAAATGGATATTGGGCGAATCAACTTACTGGCATATTTACGGAGAACACATTATTATTTAAGTTGTAATTATTCAGAACATAGATCGGTGATGTTTTAAATACTAATTTAATGTATTAATTATAAATATATACATATAAAATCAATTTTGTCGAAAAATATTGTTTTTGCGCTACCGGGATTCGAACCTGGATCTCTATTTCCAATCCGGGGAAGTACACTACCAACTGTGTTATAGCGCCAGTATTTTTCATGACAAATTTTCGAACCTATATGTTACACTTTTTCAAATTAATACATCCCGGTAGCGCAAAAACAATATTTTTCGACAAAATTGATTTTATATGTATTATATATATTTATAATTAATACATTAAATTTAATTTGTATTAAAAATAGATACTTCAGTATTTGAAAAAAAATGTCGCAGCATTTTATTTCAAATCCAAACAGATTATTATGAAATATCATTTAAAGAAAAACCTATGTTTTTTTTAAATGATATTTCATATAATAATTAGGTGCTATTTTTTTACATATTGCAAAAAATAAAGAAAAAGTTAGAAAAACAGTGTATATCTTGAATAATAAATTTATAAACGTGTGCAGCATATTTAAGCCCCACGCATAATAAATGATCGATTGATTTAAAACACGTATATATTATAGTTACGTGTGTAGGAAAAAAATCCCTACAGAAACACGATCCAATTAATCAAAATCATAAATTCGGTTCATAAATTAAAGACATAACGAGTTTGAAAGATATATAGACTTCTTAAATGCTCCGTACTACGTTAAACAATGACGTGATTCAAATATTATTAAAAACAAACAAACACGTAGAATAGGAGATGTTTTAATGTATGTAAAGATGTCCGCCGCAAGATGCGAGTCCGTTAACGAACAACGTGAAGTTTGAGTAATATACAAGGTTTTATAACTTACGATGTGAGGATGTGATACAATGTTATGTGAACGTTAAACGGATCGAATACTAATATGCCATATCAACGAAAATATTTGGTTTGTGATAATACGCAGAAAAGGAAAATATTTCTCTTATCTACACACCACTCCTATTGTACATAAGAGTCATTGATTGCATATTTTTATGTACGTACATACTACTAACAAATGCACTGTTTGGCCAAAGGTGCATTAAATTACAAACATAAATACGATTTGTTTACTTTGCAGATCGCGTATAAGTTGTGAGTGAAACGTGCGGTTGGTTATAAAGCTTGGAAATCTTCCAAATATTATTATTGTTTTCCATGAATTGTAATCATAAACGAAAAGATGAAAACGAACAGATACATTATAACATATTATAATTTACGGCGTCATACACAATATACGTTTGTTTTACGCAAAAGTGTAAATAATCACGGTAAATGTTTACTTACAACATTTGTCGACTGGATGGAAAAAAACGATTACTCGAAATTTGACGGAAAATATCGTGTGTCAACACCGGACATTTTAACGTGACGCTAAGGTAATAATACTGTATAATGCATACGTAATAATTGACAATACCATCCAAGTACAACGCTCAAAAAAGTTTGAAATTTTCGATAATTCAAATCCAAACATTATTAATAATTTTTGTTTGATTTTTCATTTCATCTGCATTTAAATCGGTGCTCGGAAATTAACATTTTTGTCGTTATTCTGATTATAATTATTAGACGTGTCCATTTCTCATTAATTCCTCTGGTTTAATTTTCCACTTCCATTCCGTAAAATATCAAACCATTAAAAAAAATATAAACCTAATAAATAATACATAATATAATTTATGCAAAGATAAATTATTAATCAACACAAAACATTTCAGTTACTTGACTATCTTTATATTTTCACTTATACAATTGTAACTTTCTTATCGATAAACTGTACTAAATAATAAATTCATTGATAAGGAAATAATACTCAACATCAACGAGTCAGGTGTTCCAAATACAATCAAATAAAATTGTTAATAAGTTTCTGCAAGCAAGTACATGTATATACATACTTAAAATCAATGTGAAATAGTACATACAAGAGATGAAAGTAGTCGCTCACAATTCTTGATATACATACATACCATTAAACTTATTCAAAATGTATATATTACATTCAAAGTAAAATGCGATGCAGGAGACGATTTTTGAACACTAAATTGGAATTTTCTTAACAAGATACGAACATATTATACATTGGAGTGTCATGTAATCTGATCTAAATATCTATAGATTATTTATGATGCGTACTTACGCAAATGCACGGAAATAAATCAATACATAATATGAAAACAAAATCTTATTACGTTTTCTCATGAATCAAGTACCGTGGGTTTAGTTTAACCAAGCGCTAATCATGTTGCTACGAGATAAGGTATGCGTACCATAAAAATAAAGGTATGTAGTGTGCAAAATACTTGTGGTTGGATCATTCTGAACATGTATAATAAGATGGTTACGAGATAATATAAAATTCGATTGTTATAAATAACGCAAAGTCCCACGATCGTGGTATAACCAACTTTAACTATCTGTCAGACCTAAATAAACAAACAAATGTACGGCTGAATTAAATATACTGTCTACTTCTTAAGGTGAATGCTAATGATGGAACAAATATTAACAACGTAAGCAATCACAGCCTCAATAATAATCGAGAAATAATGACAGACATCACGTGACAGATGTAAATATTAAGTTGGAAAAGTTATCCAAGTCTCAACTGACATACATTTTAATGAAAAGTTAAATGAGAAGGAATAACTCACGTGTTGCAGCCTGGAGCAAATCCTTAACCTCCTTTATCAGCCGCTTGATCTGTTGGCTGGTCTTGTCCAGCTCCTTCTCATGTTTGTGTAAGTTTTCCCGAAACCATGGGCTGTCAGTGAGACAGTCCGTGAATTCCAAAGGCATCAAACCAACACCCATTTTTATCAAAATATGTACAATACTTCACAATTACACAACGCTTTGCATCACTGACACTGCACTGTTTTATTTTGACGCATTAACGATGGGAAAGTAATAAACTTTATTTTGTCCTATCATTTGGATAACAACAACGAGCGCAACCTCCGCACACAAACGTCAATCCTCAACTGGTTTCTGGTTTGACTGAACGCAGTGTTGCCGCACCTGGAGAGAATTTACTATGTAGCGAATAATTGAAACATTTCATTACTCAATATCAATAATTAAAATATTCGTTGTGTTATAATAATAAAGAAGCCTATGTGACAAAATTAAAAATTTTTGTTCATTATAATTTATTCATAGGTTTATAATATAATGACAAAATAATATCACAATGTAAGAAAAGTTAACACATCAGGCATTGGGATGAATTAGGAGAAATGTTCTGAGTGGCTTGAATATCATTGAATGAACTTATCAGTATTATTTATATTTCAATTGGTCTACTTCAAATAATAACAAAAATTCTTTGAGAAAAAATTAACACTTTCTTCCACGATCAAAAAAAGTCTAATAAGACCCCTACACAATTTTAATGTTGCAATCCATGACTTTTTGTCTAATAGATTGAACTAATGATTGTCTGTCTTTCTGGGGTTTGTAATATGCAGATGAGCAAATTAGGAAACAAGAAGAGACTTTGAAATCATTTAAGGACAAACGAAAAATTGAGCGATAAACAAAATGTTTATCACTATTAATATGTTAAAGCTTAAAATTAATTCGGAAAGACAATTCGTGAAATTAATTAAAAATAAAAATTATTTAAAAATCCATACTTTTATTAATAATTCTTTGTTTACACGAAAGCATTATTTTGTCCTGAACGACTAAAATTCAAGATGAAACATTACCAATGTAGCGAATTTTTTCACGTATGGAAACATCAATAAGCAAGGTTGCCATCACTGGCCACATTAAATATATATAACGTCACTTTACTTTCGTTGTGAATGCGGAATGGGTGCGGCGGGTTTGTTTGAATCGCGTATATCTAGTTTAGAATCATTTCTGTTAGATATGTTTACTATTTTGATATTAATTTATTATTTCAAAATCTTAACAGCTAGAAAGCAATTTGTCAAAATAGATAGGAATGAAATTATTAGAGAATTAGATCTAAATAACTCAGTGGTGTAGAGGACCGTTTCTAGGTGTTGTTAGGTTTGCCGCCCTAGACGAGAATTGAAAAATGCCGCCCTCTCTCTTTTACCACCATCACTCTCACCCCGTCATCCAGGCTAGAAAAATTAATGCGTTAGATATAAAATAACTTGTATTCAAAATTAAACAGTAACACATCAAACATTAAATAACTAAATAAGCACTGTTTTGTTTTGGTTCTTTCTCTTAATCCAATGGTATCTTTTTTGCTTTCATTTTAGCAATGTCTTTAATAAGATTTCTAATGATAAGCTGGTAAGCCATGTCTTTTTCTACTGAAATTATGGCTAGTCCCACGAGTCTTTCTTGGCTCACTGGTTTTTATTGATTTGGGTTATGAGAAACTCAAATGCCACACTTGCCACCAATATTGGTAAAGTTAAAAAAATACAAAGAGTTATGAACAAATGAGGAAAACCATTTTTTAACTAGTTTTGGGACAGATAGTTTAGCACATATTTGGGTTTTACGTTTATTTGTATTCTATTACTTATTCCTGAAAGATAAGAGCAGAGAGCTACAGCGTCAATGTTTTTTTGAAAAGATGGGGTTTCTCCAAGGCTACGCCGGGTTAGATCTGTTTTCAATTTGATGCACAAATCCATGAGTTCTTTGGGAGTTTTCATCTTGAGGTCACTTATATTGTGTAGAAAACCAAATAATCTTGCAATTTCATTTAACTGTGTGAATTGTTCTTTTACAGAACTAATTGCCTTGTTTAATATTGCAAAATAGTAATACTCTTTGGGGTCAGTGATGAGTTCATCTTCTAACTCGTGAATTCGAACTCATGAAAGCGAACAATTTATTTTTCTCCTTATCTCTAGCTAAAAGTGATTTTTTCAGCTAGCTCTCGAGCATCAACCAAAACTCTCTCAAACTCCTTGTCACTCATGTTTTTTAAATACTCTTCTGTATTTTTAAGCTTATTTACCATTTTCTCAAGAGTAAAGTGCTTTTCTTGCAACAGTTTACAGATCAAATTGATTTGAAATAATATACTGTGCTATGATACAAGCTTTTTCTCCTAATTTGTTCAATTTTTTTTACTGTTTGATTTAAAAATTTTTTTTTTCTCCTTTTGCTGCCCTGCTGCGTAGTCTTGCCTAATGGTAGAAATGACCCTGGTTTTTTTAAGATAACTTTTTGATGGTTCTTATAAATGAAATGTTGCTTTAAAAACCTTTCAACTTATTTTGTAAAATTATGAACACAGTCTATCAGCTTTTGAAATTTAATTTTAGAAAAATGATTTACTAAACGAAAACAAAAAAATCAGGAATGCTAGAACTGACTTATTCCTTTTGAAGATAGTACATATCATAGTGGCACCAGGCTTGGAATAATTGAATTAAATTGAAAAGTTTTTATATATAGTATTATATGAACAATCATAATTAACAAATTCAAAAGAAATATGAAGGGAAATGACTTAGCACTCGCTATAATATACAGAATGGCAAGTTTTTGGCATCACTAATTCGAAAAAAGTATTATTTATCTTTTAAACTTTTCTTCTACATCTTCAATTAATGTAGACAGCAAATTATGACGCTCAAACATGTAGTTATTATTAAGTATGTAGTTATATAAGAATTAGTTATCTAGTGTTATGTCACAGGTATTACTATACAGGAGGTATAAATCATATTGTTTTCTCACTGTCTCACTCATGGTATGATTCAATTATCATTTTTGCTTTAGATTAAACTGATTTTGTGAATGTTTCTCATTTTTAATAGAAATTTCAATGAACTTCGCATAATTTTAATGAAATTTCAATGGCTTTGGCCTGGGGAGCATGAGATTTAATTGAGATGTCCCATTGAAAAATAAAACATTTTTAGAATTCTTGTACTTATTTATACCTATATCTTATAAGTATGTACTGATGTAGGTAAGTGTTCAAGTAAAGGAACATAAATGGGAAGTAATACTAAGTTTTGTGGCCGCATTTAAAATAATCACCAATTCTAGGATGGTAGGCGGATGAGTTAAAATTAAACTAAACATGCTTGTTTGGTCTAACAGTAAAATACTCACCTAATGAATAGTAGACAGTGACCTGCAGAACCAGCAAGTTATTCCTATTTTTCATAGCACAAGCTTTTAGTATGACACATTTCTGTGTACGCACATGTTGAATAAAAATAAAATTAAATGGAAACTTCGAAACACCGTATTGCAAAATATATTAAAAGCATTATATTCTGGATCAGTTGTGCAAGAGCATATTGCTACCATTAATATATTTTAAGAGTTTTGCAATCATTTAAGCATAATATTAGTTCTCATTAGTGATTGTAAAATTATTATTTTAATAACTGTTATTGTGACTGTAACGATGATTGATAATTGATTAATACAATTCTTTGAGCAATGACTGGTACACTAGAAAGTAAGCCTCCAACAGTTAAATCTTAGTTACCGATCATCGTTAAATCTCAGTTACCAATCATTGACACAATCACAGTCACATAATGGTTTACCATCACTAGTGATAAGTTAAACAGCAATTGTGTGATTGATGTTCAATTGTAACGGTGATTGGTTATTATGATTTTAAAGATTAGAGGATTAGCTTCTTGCGTACCGGTGATTGCTCAGCGAATTATAATCACAATTACAGTTTACCTCATCACTAGTCCTCAATCTAGCTAGAGTACAGAAACTCCTTTGGCTTACACCTATTCGCTCGATACATCTAAATGTCTCAGTGTCTCAGCATAGAATATGCTTTTCTTATTTGTTGGTGTCTACAAAGATATTTAGTATCTGTAACAATGTTTTTATATATTGAATCCATCCGAAAACCTTCAATAAAATTTATTTAACAAGCAATTTCAAATTTCCATCTATATTTACTTTTCGTAGCAACATTTGCTGTCAACTTTATTATTTGAAAGTGTGCAGTTATTGTATCAAACAATGTAAATTATTTCGCTGTTGAATTTTTGTGGAAATTTTAAACAAATTACCAATTACTAATTATTGAAGGGCTATCTTTAAGAGTGTTATGATTTTTATTAATGCGCTATATCTCAGTATTCTATTTCTTCTTGCAAAATTTTTAAGACAAATTTTACTACGTTAAAAGTGTTTATATGAGTGAAAGCTTACCATATTTATTAATAAAGTCTTTAAGCATTCTCGCCACACACACAAATAAAGTTATTAAACAAGAAAAACACATTTTGATACGTGGATAACAATTTTATTTCTGTGGAAGTATGATAAGGAAGAAAACACGTATAAAAAGATATAGGACAATATAAAATACAATCAAAAGATTGCAGATTATTTTTTAACATTTGAAATTATTCAACGATGATAGGTTTGTAAAAAATACTATTGCAATTTGAATTTATAGATTTTCCCATAAAAATGATTTGATATGAATAACGTTCCTAAACATTGCCAACTATAATTTATTTAAGATATTACATAAAATTAGTAAATATCATACACGCTTAGGAGTTAGGTACATATTTTTTATTTTAAAAGCATTATGATCTTCTCAAATACTTCATAACATTTTACATCACTTTTCAAAATTATTGATATAAAAGGCATCGATAATATCAAATAATGCACATTCTGATTTATAAAAAAAGAAATAAGGGCATTTCTAATTACGTAATAATAATTGTCAATATATATTTGTATTATTTATCATTTATTTTCAAAGAAATTTATTCATAACTTTTCTAAAGTTAACAAAAAATGGTCAATAACGACGCACTAGTTAGGTTTTAATTTGAAACCGCACTAGTTAAATGGCATATAATAAAAGTGAGTGTTGCATCAGGAATCATTAAAATTAAAACAATTCCAATACATTTAATTTCTTGAGTGCCTCAGCATCAGATTCTACCAATTTTATAACTAATAACATATAAAATTTGTTCCTGTTAATATACTGTTTGAAATACTTTCAACATCCTCAACATCCATAAGCTCAAAGTGAAAGGAATAAAACATCAGTCAGGACCCTGGTCCTCGATCAAACATTTATTACTGCGGTGGCGTAAAATATAATAAAGAAATTTATTATGGAAACAGTTTGATATGCTTTGTAAAGTAAAATTAAGTAACTCTCAACTTGAATACATGGATAAAGAGGATAATAATATAACTTAAGGTTGCATAAATTATACAAAAATCGTTAATTATTGTAAATATGTGTATAAATCAAATACGTCACAAAAATAAACAGGAAAGTATTAATTTATTAAAATGTGATGAAAGTCCATAACAATTTTTATATTGAATATATAATTCAATTGAATACATAAAAATCAAATAAGATACAAAAATAAACAAAAGGAAAGTATTCATTTACTAAAATGTATGTAAGAAACAATTTCTAAAAACATTTGAAACATTCAAAATATTTTATGGAAATTGTATAGAAATAAATTTATTTCTTTTCTTCCTTTTTGCTACCAGCTTCATCTTGGCTTCCAGCACCGTCTTCATCAGATTCTTCTTCTGAATCATCATCATCGGAATCATCGTCGTCATCGTCATCATCTTCAGAACTAGTTGAACCAGATGGACCAGCGTAGCCATAACATTCGATAGCTATAAAAATAAATATAGTAATTAATTAAATAAAATTATTTCCACATTAAATTTATTTAATTAATTTTTATTACACATTAAATAATTTTTTTAATATGTAATGCACTTTCTTTTCAGTAGATGTCTCTATTATCAAAAGAAGCTCAATGATATGTCATTGCGTGAATATACATATTATCGGTTAAGAGTGAGACTAGGTAACTGAGATTTTGCCAAATCAGGTATTTAATGGATAACCATATTTTTCAATGTATCTTTGAAATCAATCATTGGAAAAATTTATAGATGATAATTGAATGTCTTAGATTTTCTATGATTATTTTAATAGTTGACTAACTACAAAAGAGTGGAGTTGAATAGTGGCATAATTATAAAATAAATAATGATTTTTTCTTCTTCTGGAAATGTCTGGAATTTGTTGCACAATGAGTCTCCATCTCTTATGAAAATTTAATTAATTATTATTTTTGTATTTGTAAAATTACGATATATTTAATAAATGCAAGAATTAAAGTGAGTAGAAAATAAATAATTATGATTAATCTCAGAATAATTACAGTTAGCTACTTTTCCTTCTTAATGACGAATATAACCAAACTTTTTTAAAACTAGTTCCAAGTCCTAATAGAAAATTAATGAAACAATGAAGTTAAAAAAATGATATCTCTATGCTAGTGATAAAAAAAATTGAATTTATTGCATAATAATATGAAAATCTATGTCCCCAAAAATTATGACTAAAAATGCAAGAACTTACGGCCAGCTCCGTAATCATTAGATGTTCCGGAATAGAATCCATAGCCCCCATATTCCTCTCCCTCATCATCCCCTTCGTTGTGACCTTGCCTACCGAACTTGTGGTTCCGGGCTGAAAAAAAACAATAATAGTGATTCCAGAAAACATATTCAACAACTATATAACAAAATAATCTACAAAATAGACTTACAACTAAGT
The DNA here is from genome assembly GCA_022840565.1 of Eubasilissa regina. Lineage (NCBI taxonomy): Eukaryota > Metazoa > Arthropoda > Insecta > Trichoptera > Phryganeidae > Eubasilissa > Eubasilissa regina. The sequence goes on along the minus strand of JAINEB010000017.1, from coordinate 15,789,093 downwards.
TACTAGCAGATTTTAAGATTTCAAAAAAAATATCAATATTTTCAATATACTAATGGCGGAATCTGTTAACTTTATTTAGCAATGGTTCATCAAAAATGTTGAAAATTTAATTTTAAAAACATAATACTTTGTAATTAAAAGTAACCCATATTCTGCAGAGTGTAACAATATTATATGGGTGGATATTTAACTAAATTACGAGTCGAAAATGTTCAAGGAAATTATGCAAATTATGCACTGTTACGGAAAATATTATTGTTTGAAATTTTTACAAAATCGTGTTAAGTTTAAGTCTACGTACTTTGAAATAGATATTTGAGAAATTGTTTGATTATTAATGTATATCTTTGCTTCAGGCCCTAAATTATCTGACAAAATATAGTCTAGCTGCTCGAAATTCGATGACCTTTAATTTTTAGTATTCAATATACAATTTGGAATCAATAAAATATTTAAATTAATTGAAACAATCGCATAATATATCTGACATGGTTGAGATTAGGCACATATCCCTTGAATATTTTTGTCTCTTAATTTAGTCAGTCATTTATAAATATTGCAGACTAGGTCTGTTACACCCTGTATATGGTACAAAAAAAGGTTAACCACTTAAAATAATTAAACAATATCTACATTCTCCAATGATGGACTTAATAAAAAATCATTAATATAAAAGATCACTCACTGGACATGCTGAGATCCTTTGTCTGTGAAGTTTCGTAATTGCACTTGGGGCATGGAATGGCCTTGTTCTTCTCGTACTTGAAACCTTTCCTCTTGACGTGATCATCGCAGTAACAAGTTTTACAACGCAAGCACGAATACTGACCCAGGCGATTACAGGACTGACCTGAAAATTAAATGCACGCAGTCAAATATTTGGATCAAATTAAATGTATTAATTAGAAAGATGTACATATAAAATCAATTTTATGGAAAAATATTATTATTAGTACAGTGATTCGAAGCTGGATCTCTTCCAATCCGGGGAATGTGCATTAACCAATTATGCTACAGCACACAGTGCAATCCACATTCCCCAGATTGGAACAGATCCAGGTTCGAATCCTGGTAACAACAACATTTTTTGATAAAATTGATTTAATATGTATATTTTTCTAATTAATACATTCAATTTGTATTTAAAATATCACAGACCTATGTTCTAAATAATTAAAACTTCACAATAAGAATGTGTTCCCCTTAATAACTTTTAAAATTGATAAATTGAGCCGCAAGGGAACCTGTTAATTTTTATAGTCAGAGACAATAATTTGATTCCCCACGAATCAGGCCACAATAGAAGCCAACTGGATGTGTCTACCATGAAAATGTGAACAGGTTGCTTCTTGTTTAAATCACTATAAAGATTTTACAGTATTTTGTATTTTACCATTTGTGAAAATTTTGTCAGAGAATGAATACTAAATAATTATACCTAAACCTTTAGAATTTGAGCAGCTGATGCAGGATGATACAATTTGTCATGGATATATATACATACTTACTGTTTACGCGCTTTATACTTCGATAGGTAGGCCTGATATAAAATTTTGAATATGTGTGTTCTATTTGTGTGTTCTATTTGTGTAGATTTGAATTTACAGAAAACAAAAGCGATGCTGCTTCTGGGAAAAGAGATTGTGATTCGGATGGACTTTTTACGGCGGCAATAATAAAACTTTTAGTATATATAATTTCGGATTATCGGTTGTGTGAAGGTGTGAACGTGGCTGACCAGCATATTTTCGGACCATCAAGCTACAAGGATAGCGACGTCGGCCTCAACCAGCACAGGTTCGCAAAGGTTTGTGTAATTTGAATTTACATAGATTGAATAACTATTCATCATTACCAATAGAAAACCCAGAACTAGCTATCGAAATATTTACGGAAACATAATTTGGTCCTCCGGGCGGATTGGGTTTTCGATAAAAGAAATTGGTAATTGTAAATTTAATTTTCGGTAAAATTTTTCCATAGCAACGCGTTTTTGTTTGGTGAAAATTTTCCATAGCAACACGTTGTTAATATAAATTTTGTTCGGTTTTCCATAGCAACACATTGTTTATATAGATTTCGTTTAAAAATGGCATTGACGGTATTACGGAATAAATTTAAAATTTCTTACGACTGGTTTAAAAACACGGATTTTACAATTAAAAATAAAAAACAGTCATCTACGGTAATTGGAACCCGGTTACGGATTTTGGAAAAGAAATATACGTCATTATGTGAAACATACGAAGCAATTTTAAATGCTACTAATGATAAAGAGGTGATCATTTATCACGATGAGTTATTTAGAGAAGCAGAAGAGATATATAATGAATTAGATGCGATTTCCGCGGTATATCCGGCCTCAGACGGTACGCATATGCCTACTCAGAGTTCTCAAACATCACGGCTTCCAACGATAACTATAAATGTTTTTGATGGGGAAATATATTCTTGGTCCAGTTTTTTAAGTTTATTTAATTCATTAATATTGTCTCGGAAAGATATATCAAAAACAGAAAAGTTTCATTATCTGTTTACAAATGTAATCAATGAACCGCGCTCATTGCTTCAACACCTCCCATCTGTTGATGGATCGTTGGACATAGCATTGGAAATTTTGAAAGCCAGATACGAAAATAAAAGGTTGTTGGTGGATTCATATATATCTCGAATCTTACATTTGCCGGTCTTGACAGCCACTTCTAGACTTCGAATCGAGGTTTTAAATCCTCTACTTGAATCGACTCGGGCACTGAGCAATCTAGGTTTACCTATCGATAGTTGGAGTTATTTATTACTACATATTAGCCTAACAAAGCTGCCTTTAGATATAAAGATGAGGTTTGAACAAATGTATGGCGGAAGTACGTCTACCTTACCTACATACAATCAGCTGATGGATTTTTTGCAAAATGAATGTAGATTAATTGACACGGCTTCGATGGAACGCGTTAATATTTCAAGAAATTCCGTCCCACATGCTCACATGAATTCACTCGAAGATCGGAAACAGAAAGCGGTTAACACGGTTCAAAATGCTCAAGTTATGAAAAAAGATCGCAACGGTGCCAGTAAAGTGTGTTTATATTGTCGCTATTCGGGGCATGACATCGATGAGTGCCGAAAATTCGGTAGCATATCCAATGTCAACCGTAAAGATTGGGTGACAACAAACAAATTATGCTTTAGATGCTTCGGGAAGCATACGGCTGCGAACTGTACTCGTAACAAACAATGTACTCGATGCGGTAACTTCGGACACCACGAACGAATATGCATAGATGGCATTTTAATGACAAAAAATAGACGCGTTTCTCCTTCCCCGCGCAATCTCATCTGCAAAATGGCTATTCTGCATAGCAATCAACAAAGAATAATGTCGCAATGTTGCCTAAGTTATCGGACAATGTAATCTTACCCACGGTTATTGTTGAAATAAAATCGGCGCAGAATAATTTTGTACGTGCGCGAGCCCTGTTAGACCTCGGATCACAAGTAACAATAATCAGAAGCGACTTGGTAACAACTTTAGGACTGAAACGGCATTATTCTTTTACATCTTTAGTGGGTGTTGGCGGATTACGGTCGTGCGACAGTTGTCAAATTGTCATAATTCATGTTAAACCAGAAAAATTGGATCACCCAATATTATCGGTTAAGGCGGTAGTATTAAAAAAGCCAACCACATATTTGGTACGTCAACCGGGACCTTCTTGCGGCAAATTTAAACTTTCGGACGGCGGTTTCTCTCCGCGGGCGGAGATCGACATTATCTTCGGTTGTGACATTTTGGGACAAATAATTACGGGGGAAAAAATTGATTTAGGTATGGGCGGACCCTATGCGCTGGGTACCATATTTAACTTCTCACTTTTCGGGCCTAATCAGACTGCAATTTTAGACAATCCGGTGTCAGATTGTGAGTCTGATCATTTTTCGGGCATTTCTCTGCTAGAGGCGGTGGAGAGATTTTGGCGTTCGGAGGAACCACCAAAAATTATGGTATCAAACCCAGTGGACGAGGAATGTGAACGGCTATTCACATCGACCACGTCACGTGGAACGGATGATGGCAAATACGTGGTTCGGCTTCCACTTTTATTTGACCATCAGCGGTTAGGAAATTCAAAGCAAACGGCTTTGAAACGATTCATGGCTCTAGAACGACGGATGCATCGTCAGCCTGAATTTGGTAAAAAGTATGTACAATTTATGACGGAATATATTAAACTCGGACACATGACGGTTTCTAATTTTAATGTGAATTCGGATAAAGAATACTACTTTCTTGCACATCACGGTGTTTTCAAAAAATCGGGAGATATTAATAAGATTCGGGTAGTTTTTGATGGTAGTGTACCGACTAGTACCGGAGTTTCTCTGAATGATTGCTTGCACTCGGGCGAGCGACTTCAGAATGATATCACGGAGATAATTATTAATTTTAGGTGGCCGCGCTTTGTTTTCACAACGGATGTGAAAATGATGTTTCGACAAACCTGGATTCACCATGAAGATCGCCAGTACCAGTTGATATACTGGAAGTCGTCTCCGTCAGAACCTTTACGCATATATGAATTAACGACTAATACTTATGGTCTAAAATCAAGTCCATTCGTAGCAATACGTTGTCTTCATCAATTGGCTTACGATGAGAGAGAGAAAACTCGGGCGGCTCAGATTTTATTGAAATCGAGTTATGTCGATGACTTAAACGGTGGCGCTGACACCTTGAATGAAGCTCGTGAACTAAGAGACGAGCTGGTGGAACTCATGAATTCGGCAGGTTATGAGTTGCGCAAATGGTCATCAAACGTACCGGAATTAGTAGATTGCTTTCCCTCGGATCACTTAGAAACACCGCGGACCTTCGATGGGATCGATGGTTCCGGTTTTATAAAGGTTTTGGGTATTCAATGGAATCCCGATTCGGATAATTTCACTTATCGGGTAAATTTAAATTCAGAAAATACGGTAACTCGGCGGAGTATTTTGTCCATGGTGGCTAGATTATATGACCCACTCGGTTGGATTTGCCCGGTTGTTTTTAAAACAAAACTTTTATTACAATCACTGCTCACCAGCTGTGATAACTCACGGAAGGTGGACTGGGATGCTCCAGTACCTACTAAAATTATTTTGGAATTTCGAGAAATATTGTTGGATTTGCCTAACATACAGAGGTTATCTATACCTAGGTGTTTGAAACCGGATGGACAAGCGCGTTATACGCTCCATGGTTTTTGCGACGGCTCTTCGTTAGGTTACGCCGCTGCGGTATATATTCGGTCGGAACAGAATGACGGCAGCGTTCTCGTACGGTTACTCATTGCCAAGTCCAGGGTAGCTCCATTGAAAACAAAGCAAACCATTCCTAAGTTAGAGTTGAATGGTGCCGCGCTTTTAACTGTACTTCTCAATCATGCTGTTTCCTCGATGAAGGACAACATTGCATTTGAGGAAGTAGCAGGTTGGTGCGACAGTACTGTTGTGCTGGCGTGGATTAAGACTCCTCCCCACAAATTGCAGGTCTTTGAAGGCAATCGAGTGAGTCAAATAATTTCGTCAAGGGTTCAGATTAACTGGAGACACGTTCCTGGTGAAATGAATTGTGCAGATGTGGCATCACGCGGGGCGACTGCGGCGGAATTATTACACCTCGAACTGTGGTGGGGTTCACAGTGGCTGTGTCAACCAGCCCACCGGTGGCCGAATGCCTGTTCGGATATTCCTACGGAAATGTTGCCCGGATTGAAGACTACACCTAAGGTGGTTAATATTGGTGTTTTAGATTCGGAGTTTAATTTATTGGAACGATACAGCTCTTTTAATAAATTATTAAATGTTACTGGTTACCTATTACGATTTGTAAATAACTGTAAAAATAAATCTTTTCGAAGAAATGGTTCACTCACGGTTGCCGAACGTAGGAATTCAATCTCACACTTAATTCGGATGGTACAACAAATACACTTTCATAAAGAGATATTGGCTTTAAATTCGAAAAAACCAATTAAATCATCTATGCGGCGATTGAATTTATTTTTTGATAAGGACAATATACTTCGGATCGGCGGTCGAATAGAAGCTTCGGAGCTACCGTATGAAGCACGACATCAGATTTTATTGCCAAGAAAAGGTCGGTTCACGGAATTATTGGTAACACATTATCATAAGATCCATTGTCATGTCGGGGTAAATACACTTTCGGCAATATTGTCTCGCTCTTATTGGATTGTTTCGGCTCGGCGCGTTACTCGACACATTGCATTTCGATGTGTGCAATGTTATCGGTCGAGAGCTCGTCCAACGCAACCCTATATGGCGGACTTGCCATCTGATCGGGTCAGAGGTGTGCGTCCATTTCTCGGGGTAGGTACAGATTTTGCCGGCCCGTTTAATATCAAAACGAGTACCTTACGGAATTCCAAAATTAAAAAATGTTATTTGTGTATTTTTGTTTGTCTATCTACGAAGGCTGTCCACTTAGAAATTGTAACAGATTTATCGGTTGAGGCCTTTGTTGCAACTTTGACACGATTTGTCTCACGGAGAGGACTTCCGTCTCTAGTGAGATCAGATTGTGGAACTAATTATGTAGGAACAGACAAATACCTAAAGGAACTTTATGCATTCCTTAGAACTGATCGGTCGGATATAGAACGGAAACTGGCTCATGAAAATATCACATGGCTGTTTAACGCTCCTTCGAGTCCAAATCACGGTGGATTGTTTGAGGCAGCGGTCAAATCCGCCAAAACTCATGCTCGGCGCGTGCTTGGCGAGACTCGGCTCACTTTTGAGGAGCTCACCACGTTCTTTACCAAGGTGGAAGCGGTGATGAACTCACGACCGTTGTGCCCTCTGAGTACGGATTCCTCGGATCTCGAAATATTGACTCCGGGACATTTTTTGATAGGTCAACCGTTGGTGGCGCTACCTGAATATCCTTACTCAGACATTAAACATAATCGGTTGTCCCGCTACCAACACATTCAAAAAATGTCTCAGCATTTTTGGCAAAGATGGAGGACAGAATATCTCCATACTTTGCAACAACGATATAAGTGGACCTCGGTAACGGCGCCTCCCAAGCAAGATGATCTAGTGTTGATTAAGGAAGACAATTTATCTCCTTTGCAATGGCGACGTGGGCGATTGGTCAAATTATTACCTGGCAGGGATGGGGTAGTTCGGGTCGCAGAAGTTAAAACGCAAAATGGTGTCCTGCTGAGGCCTATTTCAAAATTGTGCAAGTTACCTTTGGATAATTAGTAACCAAGGCAGGCATGGTTAGGGGGCGGGATGTTTACGCGCTTTATACTTCGATAGGTAGGCCTGATATAAAATTTTGAATATGTGTGTTCTATTTGTGTAGATTTGAATTTACAGAAAACAAAAGCGATGCTGCTTCTGGGAAAAGAGATTGTGATTCGGACGGACTTTTTACGGCGGCAATAATAAAACTTTTAGTATATATAATTTCGGATTATCGGTTGTGTGAAGGTGTGAACGTGGCTGACCAGCATATTTGCGGACCATCAAGCTACAAGGATAGCGACGTCGGCCTCAACCAGCACAGGTTCGCAAAGGTTTGTGTAATTTGAATTTACATAGATTGACTAACTATTCATCATTACCAATAGAAAACCCAGAACTAGCTATCGAAGTATTTACGGAAACACTTACTTTGCTATGACTATGGATAACTAGTGTCTATATTTTAGGAGATAAAATCGATCAATAGATTTACAAAATAAAGTAACACAAAGTAGTGAAAATATTAAATAAAATAATAAAAATCATACATTTCAAGTCTTCAGATTCAATTATTTGACAGGAGGCTTGGTGCTCAAACTGGTCATCTTCACACAGGAAACCATTGCAGAAGGAACAGCGGAATACTCGACCACCGTGCTCCCAGACACCTGGAAATACAACAGTAATTTCAAAAATAAATACATATACTACAGACAGATAAAAAAAAGAATTAAAATTAAATTTTGAAAAATAAAATAACACTATTTTTTGATTACAAGAGTTCTGATTTTCTAGAAATGTTAACTTTAAAGACAGATTGTAACTTTTAAAAATTAAGAATTTTTTTATTTATTAAAGTAGGTACATATTTTGAAAATTAAGATGGTGTTCATATAACAAGGGAACAATAAATTGAGATTTCTCTTTACATTTACAGTTGATGACATACCTTTATATATTAATTTATTACATTATTTATATATTTCATAATGCATTCTTACTCAATTAACATTCATATCACAATTCGATCCTATCTACTAACTTTTAATCTAGATCATACAAAAGTTGATCAAATTCTTATAAAGAGAAATATTAAAATAGGACAAAAAATTAATTACAAAATAAACAATAAAACATTACCTCTCTCGCACTCAATGCAAGTGGCTTCCGTTAAGGGACACGTACAAGCATGGCTGTTCAGGCACTTCCTTCCGTGACAGACCCATGCCTCGCAGAAATCACAAATGGCTCCCTATTTTAAAACAATAAATGGTAATATATACTAAGAAAATGTTGTCCAAAAAGGATTATTCAAATGGAGCAATAAAAAAGGCAAAAACATATTAAGAGACTACAGAATAGTTGTACTTTTATCGTCCATCGAATACATAACTGTTGTTTGAGAACACTTTTGTTAGTAAAGAAAAATAATAAAGATGTGAAATCACTAACATATTAATGTGTAGTTGATTTCTATCACTATTAAAGTTAATACTGCCAAATTTAACAAGGCAAGTTTTAGTCACTGAGGTACAAAAATAATATAATTACATTAATCCTTCATTATAGGCGTGGGTTACGTTCCTGAGAAATGCCGCGAATGCCAAATGTCTATATATGCATTATATTGCATATATACATGATGTAATGAAATAAGAAACATTATAAATTTGGGTTGTAAGTAACTCATTAGTTCTCTTTGGATTTTCTTGTATGGCTTTAATAATTCTTCTAAATATCGTTGAAACTTAGTGTTTCTTTCTAATCTATTTATCTATATCTACCACATAATATATATATTTATGTACCATCATATGGAGAGGGTGAGGATATTCTTTAATGCCTTGTTATTTATTGTTTGTTTGATCTAAACACATTGGGGTTATTTCGGTTCTAATATGATCTTTTAACAAATTCATTTAAGTCTTTGATTGTCGGTTCACCTATAAGAAAACTATAAGAAAAGGTGTATATGAACTCCACAAATAGCGAGGAATATAGATATAATGGACTGATTCTTCTTAACTCACCACCATGCCTAGTCCCGTTGTGAAGACCCCAGCATGTTTGATGACACAGTCACCAGTCTTCAACATGCATTTGACTTTGCCACACTGGGCGCAGATGGGCAGACGCTGGAGAGACTGGCAGAAATAGCAGAACGCTCTGCTTTTCTGTTTCCTGCCAACACAAAATTCATTTACAGAGAGGCCTAATTGGGATCTACTTTGTACTTGTATGTCAAATTTGCCTTTGTTGATTCATAGCTATTTTTGGAGTGATTTAATATTAGAGAAAAAACAATTTTCAAGTGTTATTAGGTCGTAGTCTTTAATATTTATTTTTTTCAAAGAAGTGGATGCAGGCAACTGAATATATTACAATGACAGATTAAGACAAAATGATACATTAACCACATCACCAACGAAGAGGTACTAAGATGTATGAATAATAATATGGACAAGAAACATAATAACAATTGAACGAAGGAAAGCTGTATACTTCGGATACATTTCACGCAATGAGATATATGATCTCTTACAACTCATTATGCGGAGGGATTCAGAAGACAGCAGGAACGTAGGCAGTAAGAGATTATCTTGATTGGATAATCTTGATAAGTGTCTCAATGTTGGTGCTCTTGGTTGAACATTCTGCAACTTGGTCGCCAGCCAGTGATAGAAGATGGTACGAATGTAAAAATTTCCCTTAAAAACACATACAATAATATTGCTTTCTGAAATGCTCCAGCGCGGTATGAAAAGAACTGTGTTTGGAATCAATAAAAGTGATACAAAAAGAAACATAGAATGCAGACTGAGATGAAGGATGTTATTATCACTAAAATGTATAAATGGCTATACGCAGGCCATATTTCAAGAAATAGAGAACGATGACGCCAGACCTAGAATGATTTTATAGGATACCCAGTCTCGACATACTATCGTAACAATGAGAGTGACATGACAAAGATTGGCGTTGGACCAAAGAGAGTAGTAGCAGATGATGGGCAATGGAATATGATGATGATGATGACAAGCTTTACTCTGTGCGACGTGTATTGACTTCCAAGTACCTTTCAGTTCTTTCTATTCCAAAACTATGTTCATCCTGCACAGCAGTATCTACCAAGTGCCAATCTTTTAATAAATAATGTACATTGTGAAACATGGAAATGGACAAAGAAGAGTAAAAGCAGACTGAATGAGATGAATGGAGGAAAATCAGGAAACAAATTTCTAGTGAAAGTATGCAGTATGAAATACTTAAGTCAGATAGAAATATAAGCAGGCATGGTGACACACAGATTATGTGAAAACTGAGAATGACAATTTATATATTTTAAAGGCTTGTATGTAACATGGCTACTGTAAATATTGTAAGCCAAATACTTCTTCGTGTTTCAAATTTCAGAGGGATGAATTAGAAAAATGTCTGTCAAATCACATGACCATATTTTACAGAAAAAAATGTAATATATAGGAATTATGATAATGCTAAAAAAAAGTATAATTCTATCATTGACATTGGGAGTGTTAATAGTTTATGGACTGCACATGGAAAATAAAATGTTTTAAACTAATACGTATTTAATTGTAGACAGAAGAGCATATTATAAAATAAAAAAAAAACACGTACTTTTGACATTTTTCGCACTCCATTGTAGCGTTACAAGGATGTTGAGCCAACTCGACATTTTCCTTTGCATTTCGGATTTCTTTTTGTCTAAGTTTCTGCTTCTCTGCCTTTTTGCGTTGTCCTGTCTTCTTCTTGGGCATTTTCAATTAATGACTACACCTTAATATCGACTAAACAAATGAATTTGTTAATGTGTACCGCGATTCGGCGGCACCTATTACACCATTGGACACTTTTCAAAAAGTGTTTGAGGTTATTTTGATAATCAGAAAGTTGTCAAATTTTAGAGATGTCAAATGTTCGATCGTTACTCGGCTATTTTTCTTAGGATGTATAGAGGAAACCTGGGAAAGTTATATTTTTTGCAAATATATTTGTAAAATTAGCCAAACCACATCCCATGAAGTATTTGAGAAAAATACAATTAAGTTTGAACTGTCTTTTGAGAAGTAAGAATATGTCTTATGATTATTTTGAATTCTGATAGCAAATGATACTAAATTAAAAATAAATTGTATTACAAAATATGTTACAGCCGCATCTCACGTGTAACGTTCACGTATTTATTTAAAAAAAAATATTTAAATATTCTTGAATCTTGCTGCGTGGGCTGCGCATAAGCCCTTTCTCACTCCACTCCTAAACATATATCCACAGCCGGACAAAGGGTCCCTACCTCTTCTCCCGCGCATTGGCCGGGGTACGTTTCTACCCAAGCTGAAGCTAGCCTCTCGCTTTTCGCCTGTTCAACGCACCAGACCTGCTTCCGGGAGGTCACTGATTATGAATGATCGATTTTGATTTTGACAATACTGACCGCCATTTTGTCTCGAGACGACGCCGCCAGGAAGCTGCGACGTACCTCCTGATAGGAATCTAAAGTCCTCGTCTTGGATACAAGGTGAGCGGTGGAAATTCCCACCGCTCACGTTAGAGGACTGGAAGCTTTCCATCACGAGATGACGGACGAGACCACGGAGACCACATGGCGAGCGAAGCTGCAGAGCTCACGTCCGTAAACTGGACCAGGGTCGAGCTTTAACGCAGCTTGTCGCGCGCGCCCGCGGCAAGCCATATGCGGTCACGCAATTGGCCATAAATGTGAAGACAAACGAGTGAGCGAGAAAAACAGTTAAAACAATCAGTGCGCCCGCGCTTAATTAAGGTTAGATATAAGTAACAATAAGAATTTTCCCTTTTTTTCCTTGTATTGTAAATAAATGTATGAATTTGTATATAGAAAGACGTGTTAATTTAATTTACCCTCCCGTCATCTCCTCGTGACCACCAAAAATATTGATTGCGCAACGACCGGAGTGTCTGCGTTCGTATCAAATATTAATTAAAATTATTTTCATTCAACTAATCAATCTAGAACAACTTTTTATACAACTGAGGGAAGAAAGATTGTGTAACAAATTGTCTATCTATTATGGCTCACCAAAATATTGTCCTAACATAAGTCTAGAAGAGTTTCATAAAGTAATCAAATCACCACAATGCTTTAATTTAAAATAACAAGTTATTTTATCATAATACTTTAATGTAAAATAACTTTAAAGCATTGTAATCTGCCCTGTACTGTAAATGACTTAAATATAATTTTGGAAAAATATTTATATACATTTTCAGTCTTTATTACTACTAAAGTTGCGCTATACAGCATAATTATAATATGTAAATAATAATTTTTCTTTCGATTATTGTGTGTTTTTATGCAACTTGCCCAACACTAACGTTACACCATAGATAATGGTGTACTGAAATGTCATGTTATATGACATCTGTGACATGCGAATGCCGGTAAACGGAGGAGTCATTCAAATTCTACACTATAAAGATATTTACTACAATGCCAATCCGATAATAATTTCAATTTGTCAAAATATTTTTCCTGGATTCACTCGATACTTGAGACCAAAGCGAATTGATGTATGAATATAGGTACATTTTAAAATGTAGGGACAACTACGCAATACTATACTGCAAAATTTATAATGATATGGAATGGTGTCAGAAAGCATTGTAAATTGTAAAACCAATACTTTATGTGTATAATTTGATGTATGTGTATATAAAAGTGACTAATAACATTATTTGTAAGAATATTCAATTTATATTAATGTATTTACGAATACGCCCAACATTTGATTTAATTTTTTTAGTAAAAATTTAGCGCCCGGTATTTTTTACTGCCATCATATTAAGATTAGTTATTGATTGAATTAGTGATGGTTAAACTGTTATTGTGAATGTGATTGTGTTTGATTGTAATGATGAATGGTAACTGTTTATTTGCAATTCTTCGAGCAATGACTGATACACTAGAAACTAAACCACCAACAATTAAATCTCAGTTATCAGTTATCATTACAATCAAACACAATCACAGTCACAATAACAGTTTAAATAACGGTTTATCATCACTAAATATGAATAGATATTGACAGAATCATCAGTAGATCCACTAAGATGAGATTGTCAGAATACTAGTCTTTCTAATCTTTCTGTGTGAATCTGAGACACAAACACTAAGACAAGAGTGCTTGAAGATAGACACATTAGAGATGTGGTGCTGGCGGAATATACTATGAATCCTATTTTACAAGAAATAAATGTTGAAAAATGTCTACGCTTCACAATATAACTGCGCACACTGAAATACTTTGGGCGTGTCATAAGACATACGGATTCAATGGAAAGAAAGGCACGATTGAGGGATTCCGCTCCCAAGGAAAAATATTAACGAGGTGGTAAGATTTGATGAAATCTGCAACCAGTAACTATTTCTAGGAAGCAGTCAGGAATGCTGCAGATGCTGGTTGTGGTTTCATCACTGTGATAGCAACTATAATTGCTCTGCCAAGAGCATAACGAAGGAGGAAAAAATATGAATGGTGAAGTTGGGACTAACTTGTAGGTGCTGCAATTTACTTCTTGAATATTTAGAAACATGGCCAAGTATACCATAATCCTCTATGAGATATGCCCCTTAAAGTTTACAGTTTTAAATCTCAAATTAATTGGATAAAATTTGTTTCCTTAAACATGCAATAAATATTTGGGGGTTAGGACGGTGGTTAAATGAAATAAATGTGATTGGCGTTTGTTGACGTTTATTATGACATTATGATGAAAACAATAAAGACATAGAATGAAATAGAATGAATGGAGATGTAGAAGGTGCGTGTTGATTATGAAATGAAATGAATTGGCGGTCTTGCTCGGCGCGTGGGCCGGCAAGACCGCCGTTGTGAAACGATGAAACTGGAGAGACTGCCTAGCGGTGAATTTCGAGCCAGGTTTGTAGTAGCAGCCGGCAGCACTGTCACTAGCGTCGATGCCGACTGAGATGGCGGTGGATTTGAATTCCGGTCGCTACAAATATAATGTTCAACTGAACAACACAAAGTTCAAATCACAATCGTATTGTATCAAAAGTATTGACTGTAAACTTTTATAAATATAAGGTTTTTTGATTATACTTCTATAATGTATTCATTATTATGTATTAATTACCTATGTATTAAAGAAGAAATCAATATTTTCGTGAATATAAATTATTTAAAGATATTACAATTTTAAAAAATATTTTTGAAAATTATAAAAATATATTTTAGTAAATAACAATAATTTTTGTTTTATTTAAAAGAAAAAAGAATATATTCAATAAGTGTAAAAGTATGAATACAAAAAAAATATATAAAAAAATTGTGCATTGCCATACATAAGTCATATGGTCACAAGACACAAATATATTGATAATTTTTAATAATTATGAAATTTAAATATAAAATTAAATGTATTAATTAGTAAGATATACATATAAAATCGATTTATCGAAAAAATATTGTTGTTACTACCGGGATTCGAACCTGGATCTCTTCCTATTTGAGAAAATGCATTAACTGATTATGCTACACCAATACTGTAAGTTGATGACAAATTTTCGAACTTATATATTGCACTTTCAAATTGATACATCTGTCGTAATTTTAATTAATTTAAAAAAATAGATTTTTTAACATGAAATCGTTTCACATTCTTCTTCTTCTTGTGCCTTATCTGTTCAATGGATGTTGGCTATCATCATACTGCGGCCCGGAAAAGCTTTACAGTTGATTCGCCAAACCATTATCTTATGTTCTTCAGCCATGATTTTCTCCTTCTTCCTTCTTCCAAGGCCCTGACTTTCAGCAATCTTTCCCTGCATTATGAGGTGCAAGATGTCGCACTTCTCCGAATGTCTCATTACATGTCCGAGATTTGAAGTTTTCAGATTTTTATTATTTCAAATACTTATTTTTCTTTATTCATTCAAACCACAACATCTTCATTAGTAACTATCCATCCAGTTTATTTTGAGAATTTTTCTGTAGATCCACATATCAAATGTTTCAAATCGCCTTATCACTTCTTTGGTAAGTGTCCATACTTCAATTCCATAAAATAATATCGAGAACACCTAGTATTTGACCATTCGTAATCTAAGGTTGAGATCCACATGATCTTTTTCATTCAGATAAAGTTTGAATGAGCTTGATCAAGGCAGCATTTTATTTCAACAGAAGTATTCAATTTTTCATTTATGCTAACATGACAACATGAAAAATATTTCAGTCCCCATGGTTTCACGTTAAACAATTTGCATAGTATTATGATAAATATCTTCTGTAGCGTAGGTACAGAATTGAAGTTCATTATATTTTATACTTGAAAAGATAATGTACAAGACGATCACAATTGTAAATCAAAATCTATGCTCAGTGTTAAGAGATCATTAATAAAAAACATGATATTGATAACATTTAGTTTCCACTCTAATAAAACTATAAATTAACATTAATTATGTAAATGATAAAGTTTATGATCATTCTGGAATTTTATTTCTAAAACAGTAATGAGAAATATCTTGTTGAATATAGTAAACAAATATGCTCTGTGAATATTTCTCCGTCAGTAAACATTTGCCCTCTGGTCATGAATTATATCACAGCGGCGATTAGCGGACACAGTGCAAATTAAAATATTCAAATAAATACTTCACTGGCCCACATTCTTTGTGAATTTTAATGTGTAGTTTGTAGCATTTATTTCAAAGTGGACAAAAAATACTCATTAAATGTGACAAAAGTAATATCATTCAATCCATTGTGGTGGACAAAGTGAGGTGCTAAAATGTGATGTGCTCTATGTGATGATAATTCATACAAAAAATATATTGCGAATGTGCTCTTTAACGTCCTAATGATTTGTATTTTAAAACTGATAGAGTAATTTATCCACAATGGGGCATAAGTGTTACTACAAAAATTGGATGCACATGACATTAATGATTTTAATATTGTTCCCTTTAATTGATTTGATAAAACATTCAGATGCTCACAATCAAAGTGCAGAATTCAATACGTCAGAAGTGGTGGGGTGTCTACAAACTTCTAATTGTGGGTTATCAAACCAGTCAAGGTCTATTGACAGTACAAAGAATAATACGGTGCCGGATGATATCATCGATGATAATACCGTTGCAATTGAAAAAGATAAGAATTCAACAAATACGGAAGATGACTTACTTAATTCAAGTAAATCTTCAATAGACATGAATGATTTTTCTGATGTTCTTTCAGATGGCATAATAGAAAGTGAAATTCCCAAATACTATGGTTCTAATGATATTGATGTAACGACAGAAGATGAATTTTTAAGACTTTTAGAATATGCCGATTTAAATACTGAGAAAAACACATTAGTTGACACTACCACTGACAAAAATTATTTGGAAACTGACATTCTCAATACACAACCAAACATTGAAATGAAAAATAAATCATATTATTCTTCACCAATGGTCAATAATTCAATAAATAAAAGTGTATCAGGCGATTTAAATGATTCCCCTGTGAATTTCACTAATACTGAATCACATAATATCATAAGCTCAGTATATTTGAAGCACTTGAATACTAGCACAGCGAAAAATATAACAAAAGAACTACTGAAAACTAAAATGAATTTTGAAAAGATACTCGATGAAGATGAAAAAATAAATGATGCGTTAAATGGAGGTGACAGTAATGTTACAGAACCGAGAAAATTTTCTCCTGGCCGTAAAGGCAGTTTGGCTTTTGTATTTGATGCAACTGGGTCCATGTGGGATGATTTAGTGCAGTTAAGAAGAGGCGCTGAGTTAATTTTAGAGACTATGCTGGAAAGAGATGACAAACCAATTCAAAATTATGTTTTGGTTCCTTTCCGAGATCCAGGTATAACAAAACATAATTAATACATAAAAATATAAATGTTCTCATGCATACTACAAGAGAGAAATTGTAACTAATAACTAATTTATATTAGCTTTAATCAAGACTGCATTGGTAGAAAGATGGAATTAAATTATTAGTTCTGGTTTTTTAAAATTGATAATTAATAGTTGAAAACCTGTAAATTCTATTGATACATAGCAAAGAACTGAGCTGAAATTTGTTTCATTTTTAGATACTTATGATTAGGGTTTCTTTTAGAAAGGACAATATTTTTTTAAGCACATCTGTCCTTGTCCTTTTTTGGTTTTTAAAAAAATGTCTTATGAAGATGCAAATTTTTAACAATAATAAATAAATGCCATACTACTATGACATTGTGTCTTGTGAAATGCAAGATGGAATTATAAAAATAAATAATTATATGTATACATTGTATACATTGGAATAACTCATACAATTAACGTGGATAGCCATTATTTTAATAATACATAAATAGTTTTTGTGAATTTAACTGTACTGGTCTAGTAAGTAGAATGTACTATGTATGCAAGGAAAGCGACCTTATTATGAATTTCAACAAGTTGAAAGTGATGGTATTCGAGAAGGAGGAAAGCAAGACACCGTGCTAAATACATGTAGGTAATGAATGTTTGGAACAAGTAGATGAGTTTGTATATTTGGGAAGCATGTTTGATAGAAACGGAAAGGTTGAGAAAGATATTGGAAAGAGGGTGACTGCAGGGAATAAGGTGAATGGTACTTTGAATGGAATTATATCTATACTTTTAATATTAGCAATATTAACTTTGTGGTTAAAAGTGGTTAATAAAACAAAGATAATAAATAAAAAAATATGGAATTATATCTAACTGGAACTTGTTAACCGAGGCAGTAGACTGAATAGAGTGGAAATGAAATCACTCAGGCGTATATGTGGCAGATTCATTTATGGCAGAGTAAAGAATGAAGAAATAAGGAAAAAATGTAAAGCTGAAAGGATCACTTGGGTGGTTTAGTCATATGGAACGGGTGAATGAGGAGAGAATGGTATGAAAGAACGCAAGTGTTGATGTTACCAGAAAAGACTACCAAGTAAATCAGATACTGGAGGATGGTCCTGTTAGAAGTCTCAATAATCGGCAAGCTTGTATGAGAAGTTGTATAAATGTGGATGAGGCGAGAATTGTGTATCAGGACAGAAGAGTGTGGCACTCTATCCTCTTCGCTTACCCCCACAGAATTGGCAATTGGCGAGATGGTAAGTTAGTTAGTTAACTGTACTGTAAGAATTACACAATAAAAAAATACAGTATGCATAATGAAGATGAAAATTTATTGTGTGCTTTGCTTTTTTTAAATTTTTTCAAGCTGGATGCTATTTTTTTTAACACATCTTGATTCTCATTTCATCAAATATTTTTATTTACTTATCTTTTAATTTTCATTTACATTTGTTGTTTTATGTTGGTTGATGTAATTTTTCTTGATATTTTAATAGTAATTATTATATACCTTCCTTGTGGCATCCTTCACTTATTTTCAACTGCATTTAAATTGATTTTTATTATTCATATTGAATGAACATTCTGTTTAATGTTCCTCAGATGTCGGTCCGGTAGAGGTATCGACCGATGATACATTTTTAACAGACAGGCTGGAGAATCTATCTGTTTTTGGTGGACTAAACTGTCCAGAAAAGTCACTCTCAGGAATTATTGCTGCTCTGAATGTCAGTCTTCCATATTCCTTTATTTACGTCTTTACTGATGCAACGGCTGATGATTATCTGATGGTTGAAAGTGTCATTGATTTGGTTCAGAAAAAACATAGTCAGGTAATGTAAATATATATCATCTTGCTGTTTTTACAAGTTACTAGAATGACACATATTTTTTATCTTTAAATTCATATTTATTAAGTTGCAAAACAACTGATTGTTTTCTGCTACTTTTTATAAATAATCTAATTGTATATTTTTTAATTCAGCTGTCAATTATAAACTGGAGAAAATAGATATATTAATAAATTGTCAAAAGTAACAATATGAATATCAAATTCGATGAGTTCAATATAGGTTTCCATAGTTTAATCGATGAAGCTTTCTGCTGGCAATACGAAAACTTTCACATTGGTTTTTGAGTCTAGTTAATCAAATTCAAAAATCATTTTGAGTAAGTGCTATATAAAATTATCATTAAATAAAACAACTGAGACCATCCCTGCAACAATGCTGTATATCTTTTTTGGGCAGATCTGAGTTATGAATACATATACATTGTATATATTCTTGGGCATCAAATGGTATATTAAACAACCATGTAAAATAAGTAATAGTAATTTTACCTGCAATAATACCATATACCATCCAAGATCGCTGATTCTCCATATATCTATCAACATTTGTAAAAACTGATATACAGTGTTGTTGCAGCGGGGGTCTCACACGTTGAATGATGATTGTAATATTATTATTAGGTCATATGTCAACCGAGGACAATGGAGAATATGAATTAAGGTGACAGTAAATAAATGCCCCAAATAAAAAATATGGTGAAAATGTTAACATAATTTGTTAACACTTTTAATGGCTTTGATAGTACGATCACAGAGTTATAATAATAATAGCAACATTGGATATTTTTTATAGCGCCATTTTCGTAAAAAAAATCACCCATGGGTACTTGACAAATACTATCTATGCATTTAAAATTAAAAATTGTTATTTTAACTTATGGAAATGATTTTTTGAAATGGTGTGTTTTTGTCCCTTTTTAAATAAAGTCTCTGATGTATTGTTTCTTATGACGGAGGGCAAGAAGTTCCACGCTTTTGGGCCTGCCACCGCAAATACCCATTCACTAAACTTAGACTTCTGGCAAGGGCTGGTCAGTTCTACAACCCTTCCTGTGGCTGACTTAAGAGTTTGATGTCTTCTATTCGAGTTGTCTGGAATGCACACCTCTTGAAGATACAGAGGCATTCAAATTAAACTCTTCCAGGGGAACGGAGCTAATGTAGTTAGGAGAGAATTTAGAATAGATTGTTATCTATCTAGCTGAAATATTGGCAGGCCAGCATCAATATACATATATGTATTACGTTTTAAATATTATTGCAGTAATACACATGTGACACCACAAATGCATTTATGAATAGACAGCCTGCCTCAGGGGGAAGATGTCTCCAAATAGTTCAAACAGATTAATCTGTTTCAGTTGATAAAAGCATGCGCTGACAGTTTTGTTGATTTTTGTATTCATTGAAAGATCTGAATCAACGTGCATGCCCAATAATTTAACTTATAGCGTATAATAATATAATAAAATGACTGTGTATTGGTTACAGATTGTTTTTGTATTGACGGGAGATTGCAAGAGCCGTGATAAGCCAGGCTACAAGGTGTATGAACAGATTGCTGCTGCCAGCTCTGGTCAAGTGTTTCGGCTTCAGAAACATGATGTTTTCAATGTAAACTACCATACCTTGATTTATTACAAATTATTCCTTTTCTATTATCCTTATTAATCCCTGCACTATATCCCAGGGTGGGATTAAGCCTCCTCCACAAGTGCTCTCCATCGACTCGTATTTTTGGCTATACTTGTCTAATTCCCAGTCCCTCCCATCCAGCTCCAGTCCTATTTCACACAGTCAGCCTATCCCTTTCTAGGTCGCTTCCACTTGGTCATGATCTTTGGTACCCTATTATCTGGCATTCTTTCGACATGACCAGCCCATCGCAGTCTTTGAGACCTACAGAATCTTACAATTGTTTCTTGCTCAATCAAATTTTCGAGCTCATGATTTATTTTTATTCTATAAGTTCCATTTTTTAATGTAGGTCTATAAATTTTTCTTAATATTTGTTTTCTTCGATTTGGGTTAGGCACTATGTTTCACAACCATAAGTGACTATTGGTCATATTATAGTTTTGTATATTACCAGTTTGCTTCAATGTTACGATTTTATTTAAAAATAAAAATAGAGATGCATACACGGAATTAGTAGCGGATCAGCTTAAAGACACAATAGACACGTACCTAGGGCTCCCGCTGTCTTGGAAGCCCTAGGTACATGCTAACAAGCTTTTTATGACTTTATTTTATTATAAAATATACATTAATACATGGGTTTTAGCAAACTTTATATTACTATGTTCCTGCTGTATCATACATAATTTATTTCAGGTTGTACAGTTTGTAAAAGACTCTCTTGATGCTAGTCGAGTTAACTTGGGTTCCAGTATTAATCCACCTGGAAATCACGAACACAAGGTACGCCTAATATATAAATGTAATGTTTGGAAGTGATAGTACCAATACTTGTCTACTTTATTTATTATCATGTATGTTATTGTATGTTTCAGTTGACAATAGACAATACATTAAAAGAAGTTACAGTTTCGGTAGCTGGCAACAAACCTGTAATAACAGTTACGGATCCACAAGGAAAGAACTATGACGGACCTCCGAAAATCATTCCTGTACTCGATTTATCTGATGTCAAGGTAAAATTGAAAGAACAAATTGATAAAATTTTATATTTTCTCTGTTTTCATGTCTTTTATAAATAATACATTAACGTACTATGTTGTAATACTTTAATATATGTACATTTAACTAAATCTAATACGCAGCTCGGAATACACTGAAGCAAACCAAGATGTTGCTTCAGTTTGTGAGATTCTCACAAATACACCTCTGGTTCATGATATAATTTCAATTTTAATTACAGCTGCTGTTCATTTGTTTACATTTAATAAATTGAATAAAAAGTCAAAAAATTCAGCAATAGTATTATGTTTTGTAATTAATTCTACATATATACAGGGTGGTCCAAAAAAAGTGAGAACATCTCGTAACACATCAGTTATTTCAAAACATAATATAATATAATTAATTATAATTCTTAATGTAATTTTTTTTGAACAATATTTTAGCTAATCAGAAATCATCAAAATACCTCATATTGCATAATCTAATGGGTTTAAATCTGGGCTGTTCGGTGGCCACATGCCTGGCTCGATGAAATTGACATTCACATGATGAAGAAAGTTGATTGTATTTCTGACTGTTTGAGATGGAGCTCCATCCTGCTGTAATGTCTAGCTATAATCCAGGCTTTGTTTTGAAACTCTTTAATCATTTTCCTAGCACCCCAAAATTTTTCAATTCGCAAATTTTTGATCAGAATACGGTCATCTGCAGTGATTTTTGTCATTCTGGGCAACAATTTGTAAAAACCAAATATAAAAAATAGGATAATTAATAATCAAAGATGCCAACTGGAAATTGTCAAAATAAAACGTAATATAGGTAAATAGATAAGTAAGTAAATTAATAAACTATTTAAACTATTTTTCATGTAATTATATCACATTTTATGAAATGTTCTCACTTTTTTGGATATATATATGTGTATATATATATATATATATATATACAGGCGTCTCTTCTAGGTGAGATCATGTTTTTTGTAGATGGTTTCTCTGAGGAAATCTAGGCCGACGTTTCGGTATAGTAACACGTGTCATTGTCAAGGCGTTGTCTCAAAAATTAATTGGATAGTAATGGGTTGACATTGAACTAAAATTAATTTGACTATGGGAGATTTATATTTCCTGTAAAAAAGTACAGTTATAACGTAATTTTTTGAGATAATGCCTTAACGATGGCACATGTTACCATACCGAAACATCAGCCTGGGTTTTCTCAAAGAAACTATCTATAAAAATGAGATCTAATAGTGATAATTGGTTAATGTAATTCTTCAAGTAACGACTGGTATGCTAAAAAATAAACCTCTAACAGTTCAATCTTAGTCATCAATCATTGTTAAATCTCAGTTACCAATCAGTGACATAATTACAATCACGTAATGGTTTACCATCATTAGATCTAACCTAGAAGAGACACCAGTTCTATACACAAGTGCTTGCGGAAACCTTAAATCAAATATATAATTATTCTGAGTTAATTTTAATTACCAATTGAGTTAAATCAATCTTAGAATGGCAAAAATTTGTCAGTTGGCTAGCCAATACAATAGATTATTTTATTAAATTTATTGTTAAAAATTATGTATAGTAGTATTATGGTATAAATGTATATTTTTTGATCGAAAATAAGTATAAAATTTCCGATATTATCGACCGTTTCAATATGTTAAATTTTCTATTTCAAGACCTTGCACTCATTTTAATTCACTTCACTAAAATAGATCTCAGTAGGTCATTTAACAACTCATGGTTCTCACCTCACTGAGCTAACTGTTGTTACAATCATAAATTGTTTTTTTTATTTTCAGGTAGTGAATATAATAGACCCAGAGCCGGGAAGTTGGACGCTGACTGTTGGAAGTCCACAAAATCACTCGGTGAAGGTGACAGGCTTATCAGATCTACATTTTGATTATGGCTTCTCTGTTCATCCTACTGAAAAAATGTCTGAAACCAACAACAGGCCATTGAGTGGTATTGATATAATTAATAATATTTAGTGTTCCGAATTCATAAACACACTTTTGGCGGGTCTTTTTGAACCAGCCAAAACCGCTGTTATTGACACATTTCGCATCCAAATTCCCATCCATACATTTCCTCAAGCTCACGTTAACTTGACTTCTGTTGGTTCGATATCGACATCACGATAGCATTCGCGGTGTGGACCTATCAGCTCCAGTGCACCAGCACTGTATTGTTTGTGATCCTGTGATTTGTGTGCATAGTGATATTGTTTGTTTGTGTCGTGGGTGAATTTGTAACATCGCCATATTCAATTGGGATCGGAGATTGGCTCATCTGCGTGCCATTTATAGTGTGATTTCGGCGGCGACGTCACATGCAAGGTAAGTAGTCCTTCCGAATCCTGGTTCCCCGAAATTCACTGATCCTTCGACTAAACCTCTATCCCCTCATTAACCTCAACCTGTACCGCGTTTCCTTATCCCCCTCACACCTTACGGTGATTCCTATTTACGACTGGAATTGTCATATTCCATTCCGTGGGATGTGCGACCTGGAGATTGCACAACGCTTTTAAAATGTTTTCCAGGGGAGCAGTCAATTGTCTTCTTAATTGGGAAAACGTATCTTAAAGGAGATTTCAGTGTTCACATACATATACAGGGTATATGGTAACAGACCTAGACTACAATATTTAATGACTAGATTACGAATTAAAAGTGTTAAAGGAGTTTGTACAAATTTTGTACATTACGGAATATATTATTGTATGAAATTTTTAATTGATAAGCTAGTCTATTATCTTTTTTCAAATTATTATTATCTAGTCGCTCAAAGTTCCATGACCTTTTATTTTTTTGATTTTATATATAATTTGGAATTAATAAAATTTTTGAATTAAAAGAAATAATCATATAACTATGCCTATATTTAAAATGCTTATATCTCTGATATTATTGAGTATAGGCACATGCAGCTTGAATATTTTCGACTCATATTTTTAAATTGTAAACCCTAAAATATTGTTCACTGAGTGAGCTACGTTTTAACGAAATATGATTTTTAAAAAAAATTTCTACAATATTTTGAATTTCAATATTAAATTGCAATATAAGAAAATATAATTTCAGATTTTAACGTAAAATATGTTTAATCAGCGGATCGGATCTCCCAGGAAAATTTGTCTTGAAAACTGCTTTAGAAGTAGCATGTTGCAATATTTTTATATACTTTCACTTTTATCCTCTGTTTCATTTTCATCTTTACCGGTATCAGAATCAATACCAGTCGCCTAGTACTCTATGATGTCATCTTAGTAGACTATGGTGTCAAATTTTCATATTGCTAATGGTATAATTTAATATGTTGATTTATATTATTGATAAACTTTATTGTTTACACATTTTTAACTTCAAATTTTATTTGAAAAATAATTAAACATATTGAATATTTTAATTTTCATAACAAAATTTTGTACTACAACACATTGCGTTATTGTCATTATTGTACAGAAATACAAAAGAATTTTAATTCAGAGAAAACATTAATTAACAACATAACATTCCTTAACACTTCACCTTTACTGTCCATATTCCCGAAACCTCCCCCCTCCTCCCAAACCCTCCCTATTACCTGAATAGACTACAATACTTTATTTAGTTAAGTTATCACCTAATGATGAGAGAAACTGTACCTCTCAAAATAGAAGTAGTGATAATATCCCATCATGTGTGTAGTACAAAATTTAGTTGAAAAATAAAATAATCATGTTACACCACAAAGTAATCGCCATATCAATTAATAATACCCATGTTGAACTTTGTAACAAACCAGAATTAATAAAGAGCTTAAGGTATTTGTAATGTGCTATTTTCGTGTCTTGCTTGATTCTTTGGCATCGTATTGGTTAATATGGGAGACCTGGCACATGGGAGACTTTAATTTTATTTATTTTACACATTGGCTGCCACTTTTGTTGTGGAACATTAAGCCAAGGTCGCAGAGAATTTCTGGGATATATTGATATGTATAAAAATGGTCCGCCCCTGGGCGTTGGTGGCACCTAGTGAGACAATGTAACAACGCCCAAGGGTATGATCAGCAGTAGATGTATTAAATGAATTTATTAATATGCAGGGGTGGTGCGATACATGTGTCTAAGACATGTAATGCCTCTTTTTAGGAATGTTTAATTGTGAAAAAAAATTTAGAAAAATATCATATTTTTGGCTTGTTTTCCCCCTGAAAAACATGTCAAAAATATAATTCTCTTAGGTCTCACTTAGCGGTTGCAATATCGGTCCCTTTTACCAGAACCGGTATTTTCGATATTGATGTTTTACGAATACCGGAATTCCGATATTTTCAATATTTAGAGAAGCTTTTGTCGAGATTGGAGGTGACGATTTATCAATGAAATAAATATATTCAGAAAAAATCACATTAAAATTTTTAATAAGCTTTTAACAATAACACAAATGCCTAACTTCAGACTTCTGAATAACACAATGTTTTCCTGAATAGTTGCTCGGACTGTATTCCTCGCTTGTAAAACCGCTCCTAAAATTCTTCCCCTTCACCAGGGGTGAGACGCGAGGGGAAGTCACGGCCCCACTGACAAACTGATAGTGTTAACATTACTAACATCTTCATCTTAATGTAAATCAAAATTCAGTCTTCATTCGACTATACCAATAAATTATTTGTCAATAATATGAAAACATTTACTTACCAATCCTGTACATTTACTCAAAATGAGTAATTTAAATTAATGAAATTTATTTCATTTTTGTTTACTTGTTTTTCAGGTGCTCAAAATAATTTAATGATATCAATAGACGATGACATTGAAATTGACACTCTTAAATCAGTAGAACTATTGAATGTGAGTGGAGATACTTTATATGAAGTTCCACTTGAGGAACTGAATAAGAAGCCAAATGAACCCTACGTATTTAGGACTGTTCCATTTCTGCCCCCATCTACTCTGTTTTACATTGCGGTAAGAATACTTCATGCTACTTAAAAATATGAATAGTTTTTAAAATTTACCTATCTTTTGTAGAACTACATTATGTAATAATTAAGTATTTTCTTTGTGGATTTATTCCTCGAGGTGTTTGAGAAATGCTGTCCACATTCTGTATTTTATTATAAACCTTTTAGTGGCCGTCTCACAACTAAATTGAAGTAAATTGATATGTTCATATTTTTATTACTCAATTTTTCTACTAATTACGCCTTTTTCTTCTGTCTATGAATTTTGATTTAATTAATTATTGAAATATTATATAATAAATAATCATGCTGCACAGAATTATATATACATAATTTCATTGTTATGTGACACACATAGATTTGAACTCGCAGAGTTGCAAATGCTGATAAACATATGGCTATTATAATGGCTATATAAAATATCTCATTATTCAAATTGAGTTTTCAATTCATTGATATTCAATTATTTTTGTTTTATTGCTATAAGTGCGAGCGCACACCGATGACTTTCTGTTGTACGATAGTTCTGGCATGATGGTGAGGGCTACGAGGATGTATGGCAGTGCGCACACTGATGACAAAATTTTCAAATGACAGAACAATGGAGGCAAACTGTTGTATGACTGTTTTGTCCTCGCTGTAAAAATTCTTTTCCCTTTATATATACATAAATAGATTTATAATAATAATAAAAGCATTTGTAAGGCTGTTAAAATTGATTAATTGAATTTTTTAGATAAATGGAGTCGATCTAACCGGGAATTCAATCCGAAGAATTAGCTCTACTGGAATCAATCCCCAATTGCCAGGTTAGTTATTAAAAATTTAGGCTTGTACTACACACTTGTGGTAGTGAACTGTCATGCTCTGGAACTGATGAACCAGACAGATGAGAGATGCCACAGACAGAAAGAAATGGCGACGAATCTTGCAAGCAACCGAGACTCACCGCTGCATGATGAGATAAAATTTCTGAATGAATTTGTAAAACATTTTATTTTAATCTTTCCATGTGATTAGTCATATTATGTATTTGTTTCCGTGTTATTTATTTATTTTGGCCCAACATGATCTTTGACTACATTATTAGCTAAATTCACTGATAACATTTCAAATGTAGCTGGTATCTTTCAAGCGTGAGGTCTCGGCGTATATTTTACTAATTTAGAATTCAGCAATATGTCTGAAAATAATTGTGTTTTCTTCCTTCCATGTTTCAGAAAAACCGATAATGGAGGTACAAGAAGAGGTACGTAAATACTTAATAATAACATAATAATAATAATAATAATAATAATAATACAGCAATACGTGAACAAAAAAAATCGCTTCCGACATTGGCTGCGAGAAACAGGTAGAACGACTGTTTTTTTAATTTTATTATCTAGGTCAACAGAGTTATAATTTTGAAAGTTTTTGAACAGCCGCCATTTTTCGTTTTATGGTACACCGTAGATACCATTTTTTACTTTTATATCTGGCAGATCAGGCTGGTTAATGAATGTAGCCGAGTTATCTATAAGTTTGATATAAATCTGATAAGAATTATGGGAGTCCACAAAAATGTTATATCCCATGTATATACATTTTTAATGGTTATAATTGAAAAAAGTCTATTGAAATTTTTCAGAAATCGCTTCAATAGATTTCTATCAAAATATACCTAAAAGTTATTTAACTTTATCCATTAACGTTTTTAAAATCTTTAATGTGATAAAATACCACATAATAATTATAAACTCTTTTCAAATATAATTTTATTTTCACTCATGTTATTATTTTTTATCTTATAATATAACTAGGCGAAAATCTGTCAATAATGATGAACAAAAATAATTTTTTTTATTTAACATAGAATAATAGGGAAGAACCTACTATTTTATGTAAATTTGAACCTACCGTATTGAATTAAAATATTGATTACATTATAAGCAGATACCTGCACCTTGCTATCACCTGTCATGAATTAATTTTATTCACCTAATAATAATTTTTTTTCTTTTCTGAAATATGTATTCATATGGCTTATGTTCATAGGAAACTTTTTTTAGGTTTATTAATCTTTTTGATCAATTTCAATTTTACTTTAAAAATTACTATTGAATCTCATTTTATCTAAATCAAGGTTTTTTTACTAAAGTGAAAATAACTTTCTTCTTGTGAATCACACAAACATCATTTTTGTATTATTAATTTTTTTCTTAAGTCTGTAAGGTTTAAAAAAATCCTGCTCCATTTTCACTTCATAATCATTTTATAAATACATATACGTATACATAGATTATTTGATAAACATTATACTTTGTTCTTATAGTCCATGTCCATGGTGATGAGATGAGACTTTGATTTCTGAGAGTCGCTAAAGTGCATACTGGATGCGTCATTCTAACCCGTGTGCAAAATGTATGTTTCATAAATCTCTTTGCGCTGAACTCTGTACCATTTTTTATGAAAATTCAAGTAGAATCTCCTAGAGAAATCTCATTTAATGACACAGGTCATCAGGAAGTAATGATTTAGATTCTTACTTACTTTATTTTTTTTAGGTGACTGGTCATATACACAGTCAAGTTGTTTTACAATGCAAGGTACAGAGCATGGTCCCGATAACGGTTTGGTGGTTCAGAAATGGCATTCCTGTCATAAGTAAACAGGAACATGTGTGAGTATAATTTACAATGCTGTTTTTTTAGTGGACATTAGGTCTTTTTCTGTTGGTTCACTCATTACTAACGGTCATGACCCTCGGGTTGCGATCTACTGTCCTTGACGATTCTCCTTCACCTTTCTTTGCAGCCCGCAGTTCGAAGAGACATTGTAATAGGATAGCCAGTAGCGTTTTTGATCTGGTCGGCTCGTGGAGATTCGGATTGTCTCTGGCTTTCCACATTTCAAAGGCCTCAAACTTATTTTTTCATTTTTGCCCTCAGTGTCCATGCTTCTACTCAGTAAAGGCAGAAACATAATACTTAACTAAACACATTTTTATCATTATGGTTATGGATCTATTTTTCTATCTTGTATTCAGTTTGACATTACATTTTTTGCCATCTTGTTTCTTATCTTAACTTCAACCTCGCTGCCACCATTATTAGTTATAACCCGATATAATAGAACGTCACACACAATCTCTAAATCACGTAGTGCACTTTTTGTGGGTAGTGACAATCGGTTCACTGACTATTTGTCCCCTGATAATTGATCCCCCGACAATTCGTCTCCGTCAATTGATCCCCTGGACAGTTGATTCCTTACACATTGATCCCTCGGAGAATTGATCCTCCAAAGTTTTTTCAAGTATTTATATTCATAAATAGCTTTTGATTAAAAATATGTGTGATTAGTTTAAAATTTCCATTTTTCTTAACAATTTGAAAATATGAAAACATTCTTAATTATCTGGAATTATACACAATTTCACATGAGCAATATTTTTATAAATTTGCTCCCACCCTATTCAAATATAATGTGATATATTTATAACCTTCATGGATGCTGGTATTTAGGAATATAAATACTTGAATAAACTTTGGAGGAACAATTTCCGGGGGGATCAATTGTTGGGGACGAATTGTCAGGGGAACAATTGTCAGGGGGAACCGTGCAGTTGTGACTTTGGTTTTAATCTTCAACGCTATGGAGAAGTTCAGTAATTTATTCTTCTGATTTGGCAATAAATTATGTTGTGTCATCAGCATATATAAGATTGAAGAGCTTCATTATGTAAGTATTTCTCAAAATTTTTGAACTTGATATATCTGTTTATTTGTACATAGGACATAATAACATGTAATAGTTAGTTATGAGATTATTGTATTAAAAACAAATAAAAATTGACGCAGGGTACATTTTAAGTTGATTCTTTTTCAGTCAGACCGCCACAGTGGAGTATCTCATTGTCAACCTAGACGAGAGCACTGAAGGGAGATATGTGTGCAAGGCATCTAATACAGCTGGTCATTCGGCCGCTTCAGTCAATGTCATCTTAACTGGTACGATATATATAAATATATATTACATCTGTTCTACTGTGATAATGTTTTTAAATAATGTCAAATGACATATGTAAAAATAAAACACATTTTTTTTTTATTGTATTCCTTTTTTTTACTTGGTACGCGTTTCGCCTTGTAAGAGCATTATCAATTTAACTCAACAATGTGTATTTATATTTTAGTGGGGGACAGCTATAATTTTATTTGCATGAGATGAAAAGAGATAACATTGTTTGTTTGAATTCTGAAGATTTCCATACATTTTGAATGCTTCTAATCATCTAAGTTACTATTACTTAGAATAATTAGAAGCATTCAATTAGCATTTATCTTGATTATTGGTGGACAAGCTGTTGTCATCGTATGAAGATGATGATGGTGATGATGGCACCAATAATAATGGCACTGTCCTAACTTCTTACTACTGACAGTGATACTGACTTTTTATTAATTTCCCAGTAATTTTTTTTTGTTATTTATCATATGTTTGTTTCTTTAACAAATGTTTTGTCAATTCAAATAAAATCTTAAAAAGTTATAGGTATGTGTTAAGTACGAATTTCCATTTTGACAGAAACTTCGGGCTGCATTACATTTGAGATTTTACAGTTCATAATTTCATGTGATTTTAGTGATAATTCCAAGTAAACTTATGGTCGTAACTAACTAATAAGAATTTTTAAAAAACAAAATTTTCTGAAACACCACACAGAACACCTGCATTTTGGTGCAGGGGCCTGTCTCACTGAACATTTTGGGGGTCCTATATTTTCAGACATGCCCGGGTTTATTTACTAAAATTGGTGGTCATATATATTTTATATGATCAGTATTTTTAACTTATTTTTTTGCTTTCTCTGATGCTCCTGGTATTAAATCACTTTTCTCAGTGACTCGGGGGCTCTTTGAAAAGTAAGGCTCCTCGCAGTTGCGACATGCACAATTGTGAATCTGTCGCTGTCCCTAGTGACAGTGCTATTTTTTATATTTTGCAATCTAATAGCTATATGTATTATTGTAATATTTCATTGTATCCTGCTAATTATTTCATTTAATAGCCGATCCACCAAAGGTTGAATTGCTGCCTTTGAACACATCAGCTTTATCTGGACAGAAAATAACATTGGAATGCTATGTCGAAAGCCAAATGCCCGTAAATGTTCAAATTGCATTTCAAAGAAAAACGAACACAAATGGTAACACTTAAATTTCTAGTTTTATTTTTCTGGTATAAAATACTACATTAAATTAAATAAAGAATAGTAATATAATTAAATATTCAAAATAGGATTAAAAATATATATGCACATACATAATGATTTTATAACATTGCATTAATTCATATAAATTATTTTATTTGAATTATAATGGGAGAAATAGTCAATATTTTTTAATTTTTATTAATATACTTTAAGGTTTGACTAAAAAAAAAGATGTCGGTGTACTTGACAAAAAGTTTATTGGAATGTCTACAAGTTATTCTCATGAGTTTATCATATCTGGCGATACAGAAGGATTATACACGTGCAGTGCCACAAATAAAGGTAATATTGCCAAAAATATTATTTTCACAAAATAGGTGATGCGCTGACTGACTTTTTTAAAATGATAATGCAAAAATATTAATAACAAATTGTCGTCAGGTGGTTAGAATAGCATTCACAAGCAGTTTTTAGACTCGTATCTGGCTATCCTTTCACCTGACCTAACTCGGTTTCCAGCAGGGTACAGTGAGTACTTTGAAATAAGCTGAACGAAATAAATCAAAATATTCCTAACACAATTATTATCAAAATACTAATTAAATACATTAATTAGAAAAATATACATATAAAATCAATTTTATTGAAAAATATTGTTGTAGTGCGACCGGGATTCGAACCTGGATCCCTTTCCAAACCGGGGAAGGTGCATTATTCAACTATGCTACAGCGACAGTACTTTTGATGATAAATTTTCGAACCTACATATATATTA
Source organism: Eubasilissa regina (assembly GCA_022840565.1). Taxonomy (NCBI): domain Eukaryota; kingdom Metazoa; phylum Arthropoda; class Insecta; order Trichoptera; family Phryganeidae; genus Eubasilissa; species Eubasilissa regina. The sequence continues at coordinate 15,756,498 of JAINEB010000017.1, read as the reverse complement.
CAGTTTTTCAAATTAATACATCTATCGTTTCATTATTTGAATAATTACAACTTCACAGAATGTGTTCTCCTTAATAATATATAAGTTGTATCAATGTGACCAAAATTTAATGAAAATTAATTGTTAATTCTGGCGTCTGCTATCGGTTTACTCAAAGGTATTTGAGATTCTGTAAAAACAAAGTAGATGGCTTTCAAATAATGGAACGATAGATGTATTAATTTGAAAAAGTGTAACATGTAGGTTCGAAAATTTGTCATCAAAAGTACTGTTGCTATAGCATAGTTGGATAATGCACCATTCCCGGTTTGGAAAGAGATCCAGGTTCGAATCCCGGAAGCGCAACAATAATATCTTTCTAATTAATACATTTAATTAGTATTTAAAATATCACAGACCTGTTCTGAATAATTACAATATCTCAATACCAATGTGTTCTCTTTAATAACAATTATTATCATATTATTCAGATTTATTTATATATTGTAATATTTTATCAGGTGTATAATATTTAATTTCACTTTATTTCTTCAAATATATACAGCTTATTTTAATGTACTGACTGCTATTGCAATTAAGAGATCGAAAAGTAAAATACAGTGAAAAACGTTTAACATGAAAAATACTCGGTCTGTATGGTTTCATATTAAGCGATTTCCACTGTTTTGAAAAAATCTTAAAAACAGAAACAAAGGAGCTTGAGTGTAAGTTGAAGAAGATTTATTTAGGTCATTAATAATTATTAGTAATTAGACACTTGTGTTGTGCGTCAATATTTGAACAAATTTGGTAGTATACTTTATATAATTTTCTTTATTTTAGGCGGAACATCACAAGCAGAAAGCATGGTTAATGTTTTACCGCCATTAAAGGTGGAAGCGTTCCCTAAAATAATTGAATTCGAAAAGGGAGGGACGTTAGGTTTTTCTTGTATCATTCATGGCACAACGGATGGCAGGTGGGTCGCACTGAACAATGATATTCGAGAGACGGAAAACTTGGATTGGGACATAACACGGGTGGAACTGGCTAGTGGAGGAGTTCAAATGTTTATGGATGCCAAGAATCCAACAAAAAAACACGAAGGAACATATGATTGTTATGGTTTCCGCGGGGATGAAACGGGTAATGTTTTATAATTATCAAAATATGAATAGGTCTTGAGCTAATTTAACTGAAATAGAAATTTTATAATTGCTTTTAGATATTTTTTCACTATCTACAGGATTACAATTTTTCTATTTAAATTTAAATTCTAATTAAATCCAACACAATTTATCTTGTAGAACCAAATCAATTTAAAAGTACCTGAGATATAATAGAATAGCAAAGTTAAAAGAAAGTTAACAAAATGTTGTTGAATAATTAAGAAGGAAGGTTAGCAAGGTATTATAAATGGCAAGGTTAAATGAAGGTTAGCAAAGGCAAAAAATAGTATTTTTTTAAAATGGTTTTAATCCATGTTTTGGGTTATAAATCAATTGATTGAACCAAGCTAGGAAAAAAATTGGAAGCTAAGAAAAAAATTGGAATAGTCTTGTTAGGTTTATATATATTTTTCTGAATACATATATGTGTAACTACTTTGATGTCTGCTAGACGAATTGAATTCAACTTTTAAAAAGCACATATTTGGTCCAGAAAATGATGTTCCTATCTATAATCTCTTAAATGTATGTTTTTCTCTTATGTATTTGTAGTTCAATCCTGGAAAATCTCATTGTTATAGATTTCAAGGCATCTTGATGAGAGAAAATTCTCCATAAATTGAGTTCCTGTCTTTTTTAGTCCATCACATGTTCCCATGCTATATTAGTTATCCAACTGACATATGTATTTTGATAACATATAACAGATAAATAAATATATTTTAAATTCCTTCCATTTCCATTTCCACAGCACACAATTCCGTAGAATCCAGGTACGTGGAAGCCCCTTCATTAATAGGAAACCAGGAGAATTTTTATTTTGAATTGGGGAGTACGGCCATTGTGGATTGTAACGTAACCGGGATACCGCCACCAATAATCTCCTGGTACCAGCCGGATGGCAAAGCCGTCATGCTGGAAACAGAAGAAACTAAAAGAATATATGTAAGTCCTGTAAGTTAATAATGGATCAATGGTTTTTATCAATAAAAATCAAGTGAATTTTATTTAAACGGACTTTATTAACCTTTTTCTGGTTATGATCTCTTTCTGCCTGAGAATGTCTGATATTGGAATTTTGTCATTTTGAAACATTGATGTAGTAATTAACGAAGCTATTATGGAAGTAGAAAACATTTAACTTCCATAGTACATATATTTTGAAAAACTTGTAAATTTGACTTATTCATTTATTTGTATCATAAATTAATGAAAATTTTCATAAATACATATGTTGTTAATTTTAACAGAGTATCCTGGGGAAATTTGTGTTTTTAATAGAACCGAGAAAGGGTTAATGATTTTCGACTGGAGACAATTTTGCTCACATGAAATGCTTTGAGACAATTCTTGGCTTTCGTGTTCACCATCTAAGCACTGTATCTTAGAGATTCACCGTCTCGCACCTTTTGTACATTAAACATTAAATTCTAGTCATGTTTGTCATTTTAGTGATTTTGAATCTCCCCAGCAGCAATTAAAATGCAATAAATGTTTGTAATTTAATGCCTGATGTTAACGTTTAATGACTTACATATAACTTTCAGAATAGATAGTTATAGAGATCTATGGTAGTTTTAAGTGACGTTTATATGCACGTATCAAATATTTCTATCAGAATGTACGCCATGTACAATGGTTTGAATTATTGTCTCTTTCTAATAATCTTAAGCTGATCTCTGAGTTTATCTCCAGAATAAAATCTCATCTCATGTACACGGTATTGAGATGTATGTATCGTTGAGATTGTCTCCTTCCGTGAACACAGACCTTATGGCATTTGCTAGGCTCAAAAATATTATTAGTAGATTATGCATATTGTCTAAGTATCCATAAAGAATTAGCATAGATTTATTTAACTGAAAGGAATTCTGTATATGAATGTAAAAAAAATGTCTAGTCCTACACGTAGGTATTAAATTCATCTTACTCCATGCTCCAAGTCCTACTTTATCCAAGTCCCACAAGGATCTCATAATGGGCGATTACTATTCGTCAGCATTTTCAGTAATGTTGAAAAATGTATAATATGTACTATTATTTGCAGAAGTTTTAAAAATATATCAAATTCAAAAGAAAATTGATATCTGTTATAATTTTATAAATAAATGGTGCGATTTAATCAAACATCATAATAAGAACATTCTTATTCTCATTATGTTACTCCATCACTTTGTGACGAAGTCAGAAAAATCAGAATAGATGATTTCAATTTAATGCAATATGCGTAACAAGAAAGTTTTGTTTAGGTGAAGGCAAGTGAACTGATTATCCACAATGCAAATCCTGTTGATGATGGAAGATATGTGTGCGAGGCAGAAAATCAGTTTGGGGTGGCAAAGCGTACCGTGACCCTCTCCGTGTGGGAGAAGCCCACGTTGAAAGAGAAATTGGAAAGTAAGTATACTGCTATTACCACATATACCACATAAAATAACTTTGTCAAGGAAATTCCTATAGTTTAAGACTACTTTTCAAACACAATGATATTTTTGAGGAAGCAAAAATATACAGATTTATAATGTTTGGAGGTTGATGGTTGGTTTTTGTAGAGTTAAATAAGAAGGAAGTTCTGCATGTGTAAGAATCAATGGATCATTCACACCATGGTTTCACATTAGAAAGGGTGTCAAGCAGGGTTGTGTAAGTCTCCATGACTGTACAACTTGTATATGGATAAATGTGTGAATGAACTGGAATGTATGAATGTAGGAGCAAAAATGGGCGATTTAATTGTATACTGTTTATTGTACACTGATGATGCTGTACTAATGGCGAATAATGAACAACAGAGTTTAGCGAGTAGAATGTACGATGTATGCAAGGAAAGTGACCTTATCATGAATGTCAACAAGTCAAAAGTGATGGTATTCGAGAAGGAAGAAAGCAAGACACTTGGCATCTGTGACAAATGCCCGGTCTATGAAAGTTCTTTCTCAGGATTTTGCATTCAAACATCTAAAATTTTAAGTTTTTGCTCTGTATATTACCTGCTCTAACAGATGAACTTTGGTTATAGCTTTTGGGGTCCAAAATAACATCTGTCATCACTGATTTTGTTATTGTTATTTACCATATATCCCATGTACACAAATTCTTTGATGCTTTTAATATATTGGTTATACATAGTTTCAGATAAATTACACTACCTATTTACGTTTTATACTCTCTTTACTGCGTCTTCAATAAACATAGATACTAGCAGAAAAGCAATCCGCTATCACCGATGGCTTGTCGCTAGGCCATGTGGAGGGCCATTTAGGGTTTCGTTAGAATCTATATTTCAATGCAGCAGTACCTTTTTTAATTTCTAGTATGAAAAACAAAATATTAGTAAAATGATACATGCTAAATATTAGTAAAATGATATAGGTATGTACTTGTGTACACCTAGAGCTATTTTAAATTGATATGATTATCGTCAGAATGTTATTAAAACCATAAACACGAAGGATATACTGAATTTAAAGAAATTAAATATTATGGACAGGATAGGAAAGGATCCAGGTTCCAAATTCCTGTAGCAATAAAAATATTTTTTCGATAAATTGATTTTATCTGTATATCAAATATCATGGAACTATGTTTTGAAAAAAATTGCAACTTCACAATAATAATATGTTCTCCAGCTATTATATATCTTGTTAATATAAGCCCTTTGATTGTATGTACATATTTTACTTCTAGTATTAAAATTCCAGACCAAATATTGCAATACAAGTTTATAAACTGTCATGTGTTTTCAGATAGAACAATAAATATTTATGATTCTATGATGATTCCATGCAAAGTGACTGGAGTTCCAATACCTTTAGTGGCTTGGTATAAAGATAACATGAAATTAATAAATATAGAAACAACAGCAGAAGGAAGCATTTTAGTTTTCAATCGGATTGATGTAAATGATGAAGGAAAGTACACTTGTTTGGCTGAAAATCAGCATGGCACTTTAAAGGAAGATATTTACATTCAGGTTTCTGGCTTGGGTAAGATATTTTTTTAAATAATTTTATATCTTAATAACGAATACAGTGGAAATTTCATGTTGCGAGATAGGAATTGCTGTGAAGAAAATTCATTACAGACAAAATCATTCATTAAAATTTCAAGTAAGATTTCAGAAAATTAAAATCAGATGCAATAAATAGATTAAGATTAACTTTGCTTTATGGTTAATTTATCAGAATCACAAATTTATGAAAAGAGAAAATATTATCTCCTTCTTGTGCCGTCTTCTGTCGATGGTTGGTGACTTCTGATATATCTTGTGGAAGAGTTCTGTGTAAATTTAGATATTCAGCCTCTTTTTAATGTCACGTATCCATGGAAGAGATTTTTGATTCAGAGATTCGCTGTCCCGCGCCTTAATTCACGCTTGTACATTAAACGACAAATGTCATTGTTGTCATGTTCGTCTTTTGGGTTATTTTAAATCTCCCCAGTACCAGTCGAAATGTAATTAATGTTTGTAATTTAACATCTTATGTTAATGTTTAATGACTTATATCTAACTTCAGAATAGATAGTTGTAGGAATGTGTGGTACTTTTAGGAGATGTTCATGTGCACCTATCAAATCTTGTCAGAATATACGCCATGTACAATCGTTTGAGTATTTGTCTCTTTTTAACAATCTTAAGCTGATCTCTTGAGTTTATCTCCAGAACAAAATCTCACCATGTGTACACGGTATTGAGATGTATTTCAACAAAATCTCTTAGACTGTCTCCTTTCATGGTTAAGGTTAAGGTTAACCTTAAGGTTACACAGCCAAGATAATCTCTTTCTTCCTATGTCTTTATTGCCTTCTATCTTTTCTTGCATAATGTGCTGTAAGAAATCATATTTCACATTGCGGAGAATGTTGCTGAAGTATGCAGCTTTTCTTCATTTGATATATGTCGATACGGCCACATCTCAAATGCCTCCAGCTTTTTAATGATGACTTCTTTAATGCCTCTATTCTTAAATGTCTACTCCATGGAGTAGCATGGTTATGACATAACATTTTATAGCTCTCCGACAGGTTCGAACATGACTAAACTGAATAACTAATAAATCAATTCAATTAAATTAGCATCCTGGTTGTAAAATTTCTTATACCAGATGGAAAAAGTTATGTTTGATGTTAATTGTAAATCCATATTTCAGAGAAGCCAATCGTCACAAAAGGCAATAAATCAATCATTTTAAAAGAGGGTGACGACTTTCAAATCAACTGTGGGTAAGGTGTACATTTTTATTATTTTTGCTGTAGGAAATATTTCAAAACCAGATTCACAATTGTAATTTTTCAATTGGTTTGCAGATATACGCGAGGAAAACCGCTGCCATTTTTATATTGGCAAAAAGATGGCGGTAACATCTCAGATGTTTTCCATCCTATAGATATAGACAACTCAGTGGATGAAACAGACGACACTAACACAAACATTGAGTTGATAATGAATAATATTTCACACGGACAGGAAGGAAACTATTCATGCATTGGCCGCAACATTCTGGGCGAAGATAGATACGATTTCTTTCTTGAAGTACAAAGTGAGTGTAATTATTTTTACTCAATACGTATAATTAAACTTGTTTACTAATTACATAAATATGACTATGTATCGTCTTCACAGGACCACCAAAATTTACCAAAGCCGGAAACTACGAGGACTATGAAGATTATCAGGAGGGTGAAGTCACAGACATGTCCATTGAAACAACAGCTGGAAGTGAGATAACGCTAAACTGTGACGCTGTTGGGAAACCTAAACCCCTCATCACATGGTCCAAAGATGGAACTCCAGTGGTCTTTACAAATATTGTGTATATATGTGTTTCTATTCTGATTAATTTTTTATTACAAAATATATTTTATTTTTGGATAAATTGTCTTCAAATCTCATGTAAATGTGTTATGTGTTATAGAGACACAAAATATGAATCGATAGAGAATGTGTATTCCGACAGTTACATTCTCTTTGGTTATTATATATTTGATCATGATATGTAGTTCGAAAAAAGAATACAGTAAACCCTTAGGTTACCAGACTATGATATAATTGATTTCGGATTTAACAGATGGGACAATGAGAGGTGACACCACTTACCCAGGATTGTTCTATGAGCGAAAGCTCCCATATCGATCTTTCGCATTCGCCGTGAGGTTGGCATTTTTTAATGTTACGTTAACTGTGCCCCACCGCCATGCTACATAGGTAACAGGGCTCCCATTTGGTTCTTTAAATTGAGGGCTTACATGTAAACATTTGAAACTAATGTTTGAATGCTTGTGATAAACAAAAAATATCACAGATGCTGACCACTGCATTGTATTGTGTTTGTATATTCTTTATTTCACATATTTTTGGAGTTCAAACTTAATGCCCTTAGACAATTTTCTAAATATGTTGGTGTATATAATGTACATAATAATGTTCAAGCATAGCAATTATAATACATTCTAAGACATCTATTATCAATACAATTTTCATTTTTATTTCAATAAAATAATGTTATTTGTACTATTATTTTAATTATTCTTGTAGACAACATCTTTTTTATTAAGGAGAACACATTCAAGTTGTAATTATTCAGAACATAGGTCTGTTATATTTAAAAATGGAATGGTAGATGTATTAATTTGAAAAATGTAACATATGGGTTCAAAAATTTGTCAACAAAGGTACTGTCTATTGTTGGATAATGCACCTTCTCCGGATTGGAAATAGATCCAAGTTCGAATCCCAGTAGCAACAAGAATACATTTTTCGATAAAATTGATTATATATGTATATCTTTTTAATTAATTTAAAAAAAACATATTTTTTCATTAATTAAACAAATAATTATTATTTTTATGCCAAATCCAATGACTTACAAAATTGTAATTCCTTAAAAAAAACTAATGTGTATGCTAAAACAATATTGCTTCATTCAACATTCTCCCTTATCTTTTAGCTATATGGATGCTGGTAGCAACCTCGTAATATCGGGAGTACGAGAATCTGACAGCGGCCACTACACCTGCCTTGCCAGCAACCCTGTTGGAAATAATCATAAAAATTTCACAGTCAATGTTTTAGGTATAAAATGTATATTTTTTTCATTTACTTCCATTAAGGACTTTATGAATTTCGTTTGTATATTATTTTACATAGTTTTCTTATATAAAGAAGAAACTCAGCTATTTTCAAAATAATTATGTTTTGGTGACAAAATATTATGTAGATAAGTCTCCTTCTTCTTCAATGGCACTACATCCCAGGGTGGTATTTGGCCTCTCTACCGACTTGAGTGCACTCTACCGACTCTTATCTGGCCATTCTTGTCCAGTCCCCAGACCCTCCCATCCTGCTCTAGTCCTCTTTCTCAGAGTCAGCTCACCTCTTCTCACACTTCTCCCAGCTCACACTTTGATCTTTGGTGTCCTGTGATCTGGCATTCTTTCAACATGGCCAGCCTATCATACTCTTTGGGTGTCTTTTGAGGTGTTTACATGTGTTATATCATATTTCGAGCCAAAAGTTACAAAATTCATAAAATTAGACAAAGAATTGATAGACTCAAAATGATGTGGTAAATGAAGATCTATTCCATGCTTGGCATCAGCAATTGGCGGGAAGTAGAGATCGGTAGAGGTACATTCTTAAGGAGGTTGGGTTGTAGAACCAGGGATGATAATGTACAATCCAAAATTTGTTTTTATAGTGAAGCCAACCATATTGAATGAGCGCACAGATCCAGTGTTGCAAACTATAGAGGGTCAGATGGTAGTGTTACCGTGTTCTGTTTATGCAGTCCCTGCTCCTCAAGTCACATGGCTGTTCAATGAGGAGCACATCTTGCCATCAGATCGGTTACAATTGGACACGGAAAATACATTGAGGTACATTTAAAATACATTATAAAGAATCCAAAATGAAACAGTTAAAATCAACAAAAAATTTACTATTACCACACACAACTTATACATAATCAGTATTAATAAATTAATCAACAAGTGAAAAAGTTTATGATTTTATAGAATTAATGTGTCAGTACTTAATTTCATCATTCATAGGAAATTCGGAAAAATATCTGGTCTCTTTCACAATTTTCTCATTTATTTACATTGCCTTCACATTGCAACAGTAATATAATATGAAGTGAATGTGAAATTGTTAGCCTTAAAAATGTGTTTATCTTTCAGATTTGTGGCAAATTTGACTGATTCTGGTGTATATCAGTGTCAAGCCATAAACAAAGCGGGAAACTCAAGTCAGGAATACCTTGTGTTAGTCTTTGGTATGATTTTCTATTTCAATTTATTTAAAAATTATACTTTTTATTACTTGATGGTTACTTGCCTTTACAGATGATAGAATAATATCCCTACCAATATTTCCCCTGTGCATACATATATTCAACGATTTGCCAAATGGCGCACAAAAAAAAAAAATAGAGCGCACACAAATTTTAATGAGACATTGACAAATAATTGACTGCATTGAATCTAAATTTCAACACGAATATCAAAATGTCGTCATTATGCAATGTCACTGCAATCTTAAAGTTTCTTTACGTCTTTACACTAGATGGGTTTATCTTTGTATTACTATTTTGAATTTATATACATATACAAAATCACTTCTCAAATCTCACTTCTGGGAAGCAATAGAAGATTTATTAGTACTGAGTATAGCTACATTTTATTTTTGTCTAATGAAGAAGAAATTGAACTTTTCTGTGTCAGATTGGATACATGGTAGATTAGTCCCGAAAACTGTACACAAAAGATTCAGAACAGCTGTGAAAACCTAAGAATATTTTTAAGAAATGAAATGAAACAATTGTATTTGATGATCTTATATGTATTTCAATTTTATGGTGTTTAATTTTAAAATCTTCACTAAAGAAATGACATAAATTCAAAATTAAGCAAAGTAATTTGTGCAGTTATAGTAAAAATTGATATGGTTTATATTAGAGTGTACACTTATGTATGCATTAAATTAAGAATAAATAAATAATGTGATAATCTTTTTCTTTATTTTTCTCCCAGCAAAATAAATTATCATGTTGGATCTTCAAATCGCACAAAACATTTTATTTGCGCACATAGTGAAACAAAAATGAGAGTGAACATTGATTCCTACATTTTAATAGTATATATTTTTCAATTTCTATTTTGGTATCATGGGGTATATAAGTTTTATGTGTATAGTACATACATTTTGGCATTAACTATACTACCGTGGGTACCTACTTATAAATAAATATTAATAAACTATCATTGTTAATATTCCTTCCACTTTTTAGTGCCTCCATACATTTATCCATCTGGAAACGAGGTGGTTAAAGCTACGGAAGGTTCATACATTGTGCTGAATTGTCATGCTATAGGTTTTCCTCAACCAAGTATAATTTGGACGAAGAACGGCCACGCACTGAGTAATGAATCCAGTGATATCATGTAAGAAAATTATTCATTATATTATTTCAATTTTCATAAAATATAAAACTGATTAACTTATGATTTTACCTATAAATCAATGTAAAAGCTAAAGCTAAAATAAATAACTTAGTGTTAGAAAATTTTGTAATAATTTAGCCTTTCATGTAATGATTTGTCATTTATTAAATGCGCTTCAATGTCAAATAGAACTCAATCTTCAAAAAACAAGTACAGTAAACAATGTTGTTCCCTGCATTACAAACAAAATCTTAAACAGGAAACAGAAAATCATAATTCGCGATAAATATTTATACCCCCCTTCAATAGACAATAATTTTGTGTTTGCAAATCATCTTTTACAAACAGGTCGCACATTTGATAAAGAATAGAGATTTTAGAAGGTTTCTTATAAATTAGATTACACAATTTAAAAAATTAATCACATTTAAAAACAACCTAACAGAAAACCCTATATTTAAAATATTCCTTATTTCAATGTATTTATCTCACACCCAGTCCCACCCTGCAGTCACATCTAATCCGACAAGAATGTCTTCTTTTATTTATTTTATGGATTAATTAGTGTAGATTAAATTTGTCCTATTGAAGCTTTATTTGTATTGAAAATGGACAATGTCAATGAAATTAATGTGGTTCACACAAAGTTACATATTTGTTTTAATTAGTAATTTTATCTAACCATAAATTTAATAATGTAAAAATATTTAAAAAATTAGAAAATTTGATCTGCAGATGGTGCTGCTGTCCAACCACTCAGACTAACCAAATATACGTACAGAGTTGAAAATGCTTTGTATCTTTCTAGTGCACCACTCGTTATCAATAATTTTCTTGGTATATTATATATTCTTTCCGGTTATTCTGTGTACCCTATCTAACCTACATTTCTAAATATTAAAGTTTCTATTCTTTCCGGTTGTTCTGTGACTATTTATATTTTATTTTCTTGTATAGTTTTATATTTGACAAAATAAATTGTGACAAAAAATAACATACTCTATAAGATAAATAAAATTATAGTAGTAAACACTTATAAGACTCAAAATTTTTAATTCTTTGGAACGATTCATGACTAGTATGTCGATTCTAAATTATTTAAAAATAGTACACACAGTGTAGTACAGTGTGGGTCGACTCCATGTTTGCAAGAATTAGCTGACTATTTTCAGTGACAATATAAACTCCTTTTGTAAAAATGTGTCAGAGCTTGAGCACTGTAGATTTGTGTGTAAGTTATTCATATACATTTATTAATTTGTCGTATAATTATTTTCAGTTTGAATGATTCTGGAAGGTTGAATATTACAAAGATGACCAAAAATAATTCAGGAACATTTATTTGTGAAGCAGAGAACTACGCGGGCTTTTCTGAAAAGATTTTCTACATTGTAATGAATGGTAAAATTAATTTAATTGATCTACTATTATAAAAACTAAGTTTTACTGACAGATATTCAATCCACAATCCTAATCGTATCTCTGAACCCAGAGCCTGATTTTTATTAAATATTCCTAATTTTTTATCACTGTCCAATTCTAATACGTACATACATATGTACTAATAGAGCAGTGTAATATTTTCGGAAATAAAACTGATTTTTAAATATAAATAAATGTGTTTACATTTAAAATTTTGTATCTAAGATAGATAACCAAAGGCCTGGCCTTTTCAGACCCTGTGACCCTGTTTTATGATGTCCCCCAAAAAAATTACCAACCAGCTTGCTAAACTAATTTTGGTGACCCGAGGCGTATGACATTCATATACACCCTCCCTTGCTTGTATTAAATACGATTTTAGATATTATTCCTTTGCTTATCTTGTTTTGAAAGGAACTCCAAAAGATTGGCACATGTTATCACTTTTTCAAAAGCAATGTTATTGAGTATTTTGAACTATTTTAACGATTTTGTGCTGAACATACCAGAACAAAGAGCAATTTTAATTCATTTTAATTTTAATTGTTACGTATCCGGTATCTCGATACTTGATTTTATTATAAAATGTTCAGCAACAAATGGATCATCGAGCGGTTTTCAATTTTAACGTTACGCAAATCCATATTATCATTCTGACCATTATATCATTAAATTGTAATTAGTTTACGCAAATCCATATTATCATTCTGACCATTATATCATTAAATTGTAGTTTCAATGTTAATAATGAAAATAATGCAAATATAAAGATCAAATAAAGGATCTGTCAAGCAGAAATCAGAGTTGGATGAGATTACGATAAGTTGAAACTAGATATAGAAAAGTTGAAAGCTGTCAATATTACATATATTTTAAATTGTATAATTAAATTATGTTGCAAATGATTTCAGAGGTTCCTAATATATTACCGAGTGAGCTGCCGGTGAATATACAATTGTTGGCTGGGGAAGACGAATTTAATATCCCTTGTAGAGCGAGTGGCAACCCTGCACCGTACATTTCATGGATGAAGGATGGAAAATATATACTTAATGGTACAATTATATTTTATTTATTATATGTGCTCATTTTGTATTTTAAAAGTGGTCTATGTTAAGAAATTGAAAAAAATGAGTTTGTAAAATATTTCACGTCACATTGTTTTAAATGAATATAATATGATGCAAATTGTAACAATTGTGAAAAATTTGAAGCGTTATATTCAGTGTATTGTTACGACGTTCAACGGTATTCCGCTAGTGTTTTGTTTGATAATAGAGTAAGTCATATCAACTTTAAATTTTTTATTTCTTCATAAGCTACATGCAACATTTATATGTCAAAATTAATCATAAATCTAGTAGACTAAATAAATTTTGAAATATTGTGTTGTGTAACATAAAAATATTTTTTAATCAATTTAAATGCAAACCTTTAAATATCTCAAAAATGAAAAAAAACATGACTTAACCACTTTCATAATAATGAACACATATACATACATTAAATGGACCTTAATTAATCACATCCATAGCTGCTACATCTGCACATTTGATACATACATAGGGCATAAAGTGATACATAAATAGGGTTTCGGGTGTTCTATGCTTGTCCGGGAGTTTCAGAAGTACACAAGGTAAAGTCAGATGACTGGATACAAAGCCTATGTATCTCAAGAAGAAAATAAACAGACCTTTGTTTCTGTTTGCCTTAGTCAATAAAAATAGGATTAATTTTTGCAGTGAAAAGATAATTGATTCTCTCGATTTCCTGGTGTGAGTGCGATAGGTATTACAGGATGATATCAGTGATTGAGAACTGTGATTGTGTGTTTTATGATAAAATATCACAATACATCAAATAAATTAACACTGAAATAGTATTAAATAACACTATTCCATCATTACATTAATTCGTAAAATAAATATGTAAACAAAAATCATATTAATATACATATAGCAAACCACAAGTTTTAGCTGACAATATTTTCAGATAAGAATCACGAATCATAATATTTTCAGATACTCAATCACTGACAGTGGTTGTGACATAGAGATATCAGTGATACAGTTTGTGATTTATAAAATTGCAATGACATGTTCAGGGAAACTTAGAGGCAGTATTGAATTCTATCATTTTAATCACCTCGATACTGACTCTGATCTAGTGAAGTGAGCAGTGAACAAATGAAAAGTCCATGTAATTATTAATGTACTAAATAAATAAATAAATTTCATTTATATATAGACACTAATCTAGATACCAAAAGAGTAAATTCAATAATAAATGCCATTAATGATGCAGATTGCTCATTTTTCTGTCAATAATGTGTAATTATAAGTTTGTATGCATTATACTAGGTGCATTTTTTCACAGATCTACACACAAAGGTGCAAGCGGATGGCACACTAACCTTGAGACTAGTTACGGAAGATTTGAGTGGAAAATATACTTGTCAAGCAGCCAATACCGAAGGCTCTATTGAGATTGATTATCACATCCAAGTTGTCGGTGAGCTACTTCTGATTTTAAAGCTCAATTATTTATTTACTCAATATACATTATTTGATTTACTTTGGGGATGAAAATATAATGTATATTTTTTTTATTTATATTTAGCACCACCTACATTGCTAGAGACAAATGAACATGGTAGAAATGTCATTGCTTTAGAAGGGTCGACTGCGAATCTAGAATGTCCGCTGCGACATTCATCGGTTCTGCCAAATATACAGTGGTATAAGGTAAATAATATTGAAAGATGGTTTCTATATTGAATTCAAATGTATCATTTTTAAGCAGAACACATTTTTATTGTGATGTTACAATTTCAGAACACGGTTTGTGGTATATTTTAATACAAATTAAATTAATTAATTATTTAGAAAGACGCAGAAAAACCTATTGCTTGCCTATTGGATGCCTATTGTGGATGCTTCGTAGCTGGTAATGGCCGCTATGCAGGCAGGGTTTCCGAAGAATCTATATTTCAATGCGGAAATTACTTATTATATTGCTTTAACAATGCACCATGTAGTGTACTTTGTCTTTATTTCGAGTAAAAAAACCAAAATATTTGTAAAATGATGCATGCTATATACCATATATGTACACCTAAATTGTAATGTAAATTAATATGACTATCGCCAGAATGTTATTAAAAGCATAAACATGAAGGATATAGTGAACTTAGAGAAATTAAATAATATAGACAGGTAAAAAAAATTAACTTAAAATCTCAAGTGAATAATATTTTTTGTGTAAAACCATTTTGAACAGCAATTCTAAAATAATCGAGTAATCATATCCAAGATAGCAATTTTTGATAAACATTAGACAAAAAAAGAAAACCCTTCTACGGCCCATCGTCGAAAGTATTCGGCGCAAAAAACTTTCCATCACGGCCAGTGACAAATTAATCATACTTTGAACAGCGACACCTACTGAATTTCAAAAGAAAATAAATGACACTAATGGATGCAACATGAGATACAATGAAAATGACGAGCAATTATAATATAGGTATACAGTGGAACCTTTCATAATGAGCATAATTCGTTCCAGAATCTTACTGTAATGTGAAACACTCGTTAAGCGAAATAATTTTTCCCATATAAATTAATGTAACGATAATGCGTTCCATGCCGAAAAAAATACTCAATTTTTTTATTTGTAACGTTTATTCAAGGAAAATGACTTATTATTAATTATGAATTTATGACAATAACTAATTATTTTTTACTAGAAAGCTATCTAGAGATATTTGTTTTTGCCGACGCTTCAAAATTTGTTGAAAATGTGACAGCATTATCAATGAATAAATTTGTAGGGCGCATAGCCACCGCCCTATTAGGGTGATGCTTCTAAATATACGACGCAACAATTTCCCATGCTTTCAAGATTTCTCTTATTGCGCCAGTAGATTGTTATTTTGTTACCTCTTCCACTGACAAACTCTTCTCTGCAACTTCTTGCTGTGAAACACGATTCAACTCCATAACCTCTTTGGTGGTCCTCTCTTGGCTGTGCTCTTCTACAAGCTCATTGATGTCATTATTATTCACTTCAAGTCCCTTGATATTGGCCAAAGATACAATATACATATTCCATAGGTGCTGTCTCAAACCATTCAAAGTCACATTCGACAAAGATCTCTGGACAAAGCTTTTTCCAAGCAGAAATGAGGGTCCTCTCGGTAATCCCTTCCCTCGCCTTGTCAATCATTTTGAGGCAAGCAACGATGTGGAAGTGATCTTTCCAAAACTCTCTGAGGGTGAGATTGGTCCTTTTAGTCATCTCAAAACAACACTCGAAGAGTGTTTTAGTGTAGAGTTTCTTAAAGTTAGAAATAACCCGCTGGTCCATAGGCTGGAGTAACGGAGTGTTGTTGGTAGGCAGAAGCGTGTCACTCGTTATGCGAAATGTCGCTTGTTAAGGGAGTCATTTTTTTAAAGTTTGTTTTGTTCGTTATGCAAATTGCTCGTTATGAGAGGTTCCACTGTATAATAAAAACCTATTTTTCAAAAAAAAAATTTTTTCTGTATATCCAGGCAGTTTTTTTCTATATATCTTTCTAATTGATTAATTTAATTTGTATTAATCAAGCATAATAAATAATTTAAAAAATCCTCAATTTTTACATTTTTGCAAAAATAGCTTTATTATATACAATTTTGACATTTTCAGAATTCTGACCTTATTGATGAAAAAGAGAACAAAACTATATTGAAATTGATTAATGTTTCGCGACATGACGCTTCTGAGTATTCCTGTCTGGCTTCCAATGCCGGTGGAAAGGTTTCAGCAACTTTCAAACTGATTGTGCAATGGCCGCCAATTTTCATCAGCGGGAATAATGAGGACTCGGAGCATGTTCATGTCTTGGAAGGAGAACCAATGAAGCTGGCGTGCAATGTAGATGCTAATCCAGCAGCTGATGTATGGAGTATTTATTTAAAATAATGTTTTTTGACGCCAAGCTCTTTAATGAGCTTGAATGTCAATTTTTTTTTATAGCAATTTAGTCTAGGTATCTGTCTGAATATTAAATATTATGTAATATTATTTTTTAAATTTTCAATAATCATTACAGTAAATTTTACAAATGTCTTGTATTCATACAATATTGTTTCTTAGATATTTAATAAGAACAAGAGGTGTTCAAATACAATTTATGTGACTGTAATATGCATATATACAGGGTGTAACAGACCTAGTCCACAATATGAGTCGAAAATGTTCAAGCTACCATGTCATATTTTCAACCATTTCAGAGATAATCGATATTCAATTTTTAATTTTTTTAATTATATTGAATCAAATATCGTGTACGATCTAATATTTGTACAATTCCATAAAAAAATAATGAAATCGTTTAACAAATAAAGTGAAAATTGCTATGAAACCCCAATTGAATTTATATCACAATTTAATCGTTCTCTACTCAAAGGTTAAACCCCACCCCCTCCAGAAATTTGTGACTTATTTGAATTCCGATCACTTCATCTTTGACAAATATGTTAAGCTTATTGTTACTAGAGCAAGCAGATTTTTTGAGCCACATCTGTTACCTTGATTCTTTGGTAAAATTGCACTTCTCAGAGATATATCAATCATAGCCCTTTATATTGCTTTTTGGACAACTTATAATTTAATCGCTCTGTAGTTAAGTGCTGGGAGCATTCACTGGTTGTAGACTTTAGTTTTAAGAGATTTACAATGTTGAGTATGTCAGCTTTAGCTTGCCAGGTGTTACCCAATCCAACTAAATAAATTTCTTGATTTTGTTTCTCTAGTCGTATTGTTTGACCTAAGTAGATATACTCTTGTATAAACTCAATGATGTAACTTGATATTTGCCATAATTTTGGTCTTATCAAATTCTTAATATCTATAATCACTAATAGCTATATAACAATTGTACTACTCTAACTTATTATAGGCTAATCTCAACCGTATATTTTTGAGGGTGAAGATTGTCAGGAATTATGAATGAATGTTTGTATGGGTGAGAATGTTTACGAATTAGAAAAATTTGGCAGGTTGTGTGAATGATGAATGAGGTGGATGCCCCGATATTGTGTTTGGCCAGAGGAAGTTAGAAAATGAACTACTTTCAGTTGACAGTTTATGAGTATGAAGTGATTAGGCTGAATTATAAAATCTCTACATGTGAAAAGTTACAGAGAAAAAAGGCGAGAAAAATGAAGCTCGAGAGACAGTTTTCTAGACGGCTGCTGATCGCATGGTTATTGTTGCCTGGCATCGGTACCGGATATGATTATGGCTGTTAAGAGTTCTGTTTCACGCACCGGTATATGCGAGGTGCATTCAGGGTCGTCGGTGGTGAAGATGACAGCGAAGGCGATAAACCTTTACATATTTCTATCATAAATCACTTTTATAGTTTTCTATAGTTTATGTTCCCTAAAGTCATAAAACAAGATTACAGACTGCTAGTCTACAGTCTAATCATTCATCATAGGTTACACTTATCATCGTCAATGTGTTTAAGAAATATAAAACATTATTAGAACACAACATTAAGCTCTTATAAATCTCTCAAATTGTCTTACTATTAACTGAAATTTTGTTACCAGGTACAATGGCTTAGAAATTTAGAAATGATCGGAGACATATCTCCTGTACTGCGAAGAAATTTTGTGAAAACTCATCATGCCGGAGAACACATGTGCGTTGCATCCAATCCTCATGGTCAGATCAAGAAAAATTTCATTGTTGATGTATCCGGTAGGTAACTGACAATCAAATGTGTATAGTGAAAAAAATATTAACAAAAGTATCTGAAAATTTTGCCAAAACAGTAATATTGAAGATTGCCCATTTTTTCCTATTTATTTATTTATTTTTATTTATTAATTTATTAACACCTTTATGGGCTTTTACAAAATAAGTTTGGTATAAAAAAAAAAACACATGAGCAGCTACACAAGAGCATGGAATACATATATAAAAATATAATAGAAATTTAAAAATAAGCAAATCAAACAATCCTATGTTGAGATAGAATAATAATCTACGTACCATTTCAAACAAGACTGCATTGTCAGACTTCCCAAATTCCGCTTCTATCTTAAAACTTGATGGTGTTGTCCAAAAATTGTCACTTTGCCAATATCTTCAATATTACAAAAGAATATAGCTGATAATCTTCAAGTTGGTAATAAATGCTTAACTTCCAGCCGAGTACAGCACTACTCAACGTTTTGTTTTACACGCAATGTTAATAAATAAAGAAATAAATCTGTTCTATGCTCACATTATATTTTAACAAAGGATTATCTAGCAATCATTAAAAAATCTCTTAAAATTGAAATAAAATGATGATATCTTTAATATCGTTACGCTAGATTAAGCTGGAATAAACAGTAACAAAGATTGCATGAAGACAGATTGGGTTTTGATTGACCGACAAGTACCGAAGTGGCGCAAGTTAGGGGAAGATGGAAGTGACTCCGTTAGGATAAGCAGACAAAAATAATGATGATCTTCAATAAGTTTATGTTCACATTTAAAATCTTAACATTTGCAGCACCTCCGACGATTGATGGTCCCGAGAGCGTTGATATGGCAGTTAGACTGGGTCAACCCACCAAGTTGGATTGTTTTGCCAAAGGTTTTCCGAAACCGGACATTGAGTGGGCCGTAAAGTAAGTGGTTTTAAGTTTTTTTTTTAAATTTATTGATTTATATTTTACACACATTTTAAAATGCTTTGTCCAACTAGGCAAGCCTGTTTTAAGGCAAATTGGTAAACAAATACATTTTACAAAACCAAAATTCATTGAATCGAATATTGAAATTCATAAAATTGAATACGTAACATATGAGGCAAGTGCACCAATGTGATAAAAATTAAAAATATTGCAATACAATATGCAATGTGCAGTAAGCACATATAAGGTTAATGGAAATATGCAAGATCAAAACACACAAAAGTATTTAAAAAAATTCTAATTTTATTTCCAATTTGATTGTATATTCTGAGAGCTTGAAAGGTGAATAATCTTTGACTAAAAGTAGTTTTCATTCTTGGAACTATTTTAAGCTTATTTGCCTTTGTGGGATAATATCTTTCGGTCCTCACTGATGGAGCACTTATATTCCTATGAAAGCTAGTTAGTATATTCAGCACATATCTTATATCCAAAACCTGAAAATCCCTAAAAAGTAGTTCTGAAGAATAGGAAAAGTAACAGCAGTGAGTATAGGCTTCTGAGCAATACTTACTTGATATATATGTACACCTAATGCAGTTGTACACAGTGTCCAATTTATTAGATTCATCAAGCGATTCAAGGTATTTTGTTTGGAAAATTAAAAAAAAACACATTTGAGTTGTACTAGATCATTTTGATTAAACCCATTGATTACCTATTGCATGATTTTTTAATGCATATGTAGGGATCAGAATTCAAATCCACCGCCATCTCAGCTGGCATCGATGCTAGCGACAGCGCTGCTGGTTGCTGCTACAGAGCTGGCTCGATCCTTCATTTGATCTATCCATCTCAATAAACATCAACACACAAATCTACATTTCGAGTTTGATTACAGTGGAGTCCCGTTATATTGCGTCCTGCGATGATTTACCACAAAATATATAGTATAGTTTTAAAAATACAAACTAAAAAACTTTAAACTAACTAACTAAGGCAAATTCTGATATAATATAGTTAGTAGTTATTGGACTCTTATTTTAAAAATAGTTTGTATTTTTAAAACTACACTATTCCTTTTGAGGTAAATTATCCAAGCATGTTAATTAATGTTTTGGATGTTAGGTTAACATTAAGATGACATTTTTTGAACTTCAGTGACCATGTTGTAATATGTATCTACTGTATTATTAAATTTCTCATAGAATTATAAATATAATTGATATCGAATGGTTGTATTCAATGTGATTGCAAAAATTACTCAATATTTTCTGCATCACAACATAAATATATATATTTGTTGTTTACATAATATTTTACAATATGTCCGTGTCAATAGGTACGCACCAGACTGGGACGTGATTGGTGATGGAAGGATTCTAAAAGCTTTCAACATATCCAAGCACTCGGAAGGAGTTTACTCCTGTGTGGTCAAGAACAAGGTGGGAAGTGCTAGTAAACAGTTCAATATATCCGTAACGGAGCCACCCAGGGTGCCTATTGTGAAGGTGAATGTATCAGGGAAGGAGAAAAATGCAGATTCCATGGGAAATATTTCATTAAAGGTATTTTTTTAAAGAGATTCTTTCCTGGCACCTGTTTGAGAGTTGTGCAACTCCCGTGACGGTTTCCTTCATTAAATCAAACCCCGGGACTTTAATAAAATCTAATGTGATATTTACATATTAATAAAATAGAAGCATGTCTTGATTATCGAAATTCTGTAGTTAAACTTTTCAGCACCATTTAGTTTATTATTATTCAAAACTATTTACATTGTACATATACACAAGAGTAAGAAACAGTCAGATTATTACAAAATATAAATACATAAAAAAAATTATAGATATCTCATAGACGAAGCAGTTTTTATTATATTTAATGGAAATATATTGAAGTATGGATAATTACGGGGTTTATGACCTGTCTTCGGCTGGCTTAAGTGATCCCTTTATACAAATATAACGTTTACTATTTTCACCCATTAATCAATCTCCATATCTATCAAATTTTTAGAAGTTGTATATATGTTACAATGTGGAAACACTTTGAGTACAACTTCACTATCGCCATCTATGGACTAAATTTGATATTAATTTCCTAAAACAGCATAGATGTCAACTAATGAGAATCTAATTTATATTTGTATAAAGCGATCACTTAACCCAGCCGAAGACAGGTTGTAAACCCTGTAAATACCGATACTTCCATATATTTCTATTAAATAAAATAAAAATAACTTTGTCTCTATAATATATCTAAAACTTGTTTAATAACAGTGCCTTTGTAGGTGAAAATCCAGTAATTGTGTGTTCTTGAACATATTCAAATATTGTTATAAACAAATCATTAATAGTAGTGTGGTCATAATAGATAGACAATCTCACATGTAGATTTATAATATACCATGCATCCATTTCATACCGTACCCTGTATGCAATGTCGGGCAAGATGGCTTAGATTTCACTAAGTATAATCTGATCATTATGTGTATAAATAATCATGGAGTAGTTTTTTTCATTGTTATAAAGTTCAGCACAAAGCTTTCTGTTGTTTCAAGGGCACAATTATTGTTTAAAATCTTAACATAGAAATTTCCAACCTGATGGAGAAAACTGCGTCCAAATAGTATAACTGTTTTTAAACCTTGTCATTTATACACATAAAGATAGCTGTCACAGATTACCTACTTTTTAGACCACACTATTGGTAATTTCTCAGTTATCTTAACACTATAGGAGTGGATTTTATGTTTCAGGTTGGTTCAAATGTATCACTTTCTTGTGCATCATATGGAGACTCTCCGTCATCAGTAATATGGATAAGGAACGGTGTTATCCTTAATGATTCCGAATCTTTAAACACTACAAAGATTTATTTTGAAAACTTGCAACCAAGGGATTCCGGAAAATATACATGTTTGTCCAAGAACAACATTGGATCAGAGGAATATGACATTAATATTGATGTTCTAGGTTAGTGTCTGTGTTAATCTTAATCTAATAAAAAATTATGTTATGGTTTTCTCATTTTTAAAATTTTATTCATAAATGTCATGTAATTGATTAGCTTTTAAACCTTTTAACAATATGATTTTTATGTCTAAAATTATGAACTTCATTACTACTATTACTAATATTATAGTTATAGTAAACCATTATGTGATTGTGATGATAGTCGGTAACTGAGATTTAAGAATGATTGATAATTAAGATTTAACTGTTGGAGGTTAGCTTTCTGGTGTACCAGTTATTGCTTGAAGAATTATGAATAATCAGTTACCAATCACTGTGCAATCAAACACAATTACAGTTACTTAATGGTTTAAATAACAATTTAACCATCACTGTATTATTGGCACTACGTCTTCTGGTGGTCTCTTCAATGATTTTTGTTCAGTGGTCTCCGTTTTGTGCTGACTCTCTACAGTTTGGGATTTTGAAAGCAGATATTTCTTTGAAGACATTGTCGCTCTATTTTAGCTTAGGCTTTCCCAAACTACTGCGTCTTATTAGTCTAGTGTTCAGAAGTGACCGATACCGTTATGATAATATATTTTCCATGTGTGGAAGAGAGTTGCCATAGATGGAAGGAAATGGCGACAAATCCTGCTGATAGCCAAGACTCACTCCGCATTGTTGTACTGCTGTTGATAATTATTTATCACATTGATCCCTCCTGCATAATGTATTAACTGCGTAACAAAATATGTTATTATATCGGTTCTAGTATTTTGCACATATTTGATATATTTTTAATTTGCTGTAAATTTTTATATATATTATTTTCTCTTATGTTCTATTGAACACAATACAGTATATTAGGTTATCTAATAAGTCTTTGCGATTTTGTTCAATTATTTATGTTTTCTCCATTATTGTTCAGGACTTTATCACATCTTTCAACCAATTTGTTAATGCCTTTTCAATAAAAATCGGCTGGTCTTGTATCAAAATAGTTATCGAGCCAATTCCTAAGGTCATCGTCGTTGTTGAACGTAACGCCACACAGTTGATTGGAGAGCGAATGAAAAAGGTGATAATCTGATGAAGTGAGATTGGGACTGTAGGGTGGATGCTGCAGAATTTCCCTTTGAAAGCATTATAACCTTGATTAAAAGCAAAAAGAAAATGTTTGTTTTTCTCAACTTGACACTCCATTATTTAAGCCCAAAAATTAAGAAATACTAATGAAACGGAAACGTCAGTGCTGACATTTTAGAGTAGAAAAAATAGTATTGAATAGTATGTCATTTTTTGTCACAAAAAAACAAAATAGCGTAAAATAATGTTTAAAAAAACCGCAAAGACTTATTAGACGACCCAATATATATACATATCAGGTTGTATATATACATATATAATTATTTGCACTTTCAAATGAAAAACAAGAACTATTATAAATGACTTATTTGTTGATTAACATATTTTATGTAGGAGGAGTTGGTATGTAATATTATTAATATTAAACTATAATTTTGGGGGATAGGACGGTGGTTAAATGAAAGAAATGTTGTTTGCATGTTGAGGTGTTTATTGTGATGGATAGATGAGAATGAGTGAAGATGTAGAAGGTGTGCGTGAATTCCGAAGTGAAGCGAGTCGGCAGTCTCGCTCGGTGCGCGTGGGCCGGCCAGACCGCAGTTGTGAAATGATGAAACTGGAGAGAATGCTTGGCGGTGAATGCTCAAGCCAGACTTGTTGCAGCAGACGGTCACGCTGTCACTAGTGTCGATGCCGGCTGAGATGGCGGTGGATATGAATTTTAATTCCCACATAATTATAATTTTATTGTTCTTTCCAGTGTTACCTGAAATATTAAATGATGGTTCAAATGAAATCCGCCTCAGCAATCATAACAAAACAAAAAGTAAATGGAAAACAGTTGAAACCCTGGAACGCCAGTCTATTAAACTAAACTGCCGCGCTCATGGAAATCCTGTTCCAGATATTTACTGGTTTAAGGATAGAAACTACATGGGATTTTACGATTCCAATGTTATGACCCAAGATCACGGCCAAGTGTTGTTTATAAAGAGAGTTTCAAGGGTACATGCGGGGAATTACACGTGCGTGGCGAGAAATAGTGTTGGGGAGGATAAGTTGAACTTTAAGGTTGATGTTTGGGGTGAGTATTCACCTAATTTAATATATTTGAGATTAAAAAAAATTCACTCCACATAAATAAAAAATCATTATTTCCGCAATTTTTATCTGCCGTTCGCTAAATCTGTAATGTTTTAAATATGAAAAAAATGAATAAACAAACTAAAATAATTCTTGTAGGGGACATTGTACTAATTGTAAAAATACCCTGCATACTTACATGACACCTTGAATACCCTTTTGTTGCATTCCCTGCTTACAGAAAAAAAAACTTTTGTACATGCACATCAACAGTTTTTTATGATACAATGTTTTTCTATATACATACTATCAAATATTATTAGTTTATGTATCAAAATCTGTTATATAATTACATAAAGAATTATATTTATCACATTATTTTAATTTTTCTGATTATTTTTATGCATCAATTCAGTTTGGATATTGTTTAAAGTTAAATATTAATAAAAATAAAACAAGACCAACACGGCTCTTGTAGTATGAGGATTATCTGCATACGCAAAAAATAATTTACGGCACTGGCAGTGGCAATTCCTTGTTTCCTTGAAGCAAGGAGGTAAATTTTATTGACCTATTCAAATATGTCCATTTTTGTACAACCTAAAACCCTAATTTTATTGCACCTATTGAAAGAATACCAATTTTATTTTTGAAAATGTCAAACAAAATTTCTTGTGTGGAAAAATGTATTATAAAAGTATTTTTGTAGGGATAAATTGAGTTCTAACATAAATATTTTAATTTCTTAGATGCGAAACTTATTATTAGGAAAATGTATCCTAAAAAAGAGGCGTAATTTGTATAGGACTTTTTCAGGGTCGAATAATGTAAACTTATTTGGCGGGAAAACTTACTAAGAGGATTTCAGTGTATTAATTATTTTATGGACTTATTATGTTATGTTTAACACATTCTCAGAGACTTAAATTTTTTAAAACCTTCCAATAGGATATTTATCATAACCGATGTTCTATTTTAAATTTAATAATAATAAAGTTAATACAAGGGAAAAGTGGTTGCAATAAAGTAATATACAGTAAAACCGCGATATAACGAAATCCAAGGGACCAAAAAATAAAAATTCGTAATAACGAATTCCCACATATAACGAAAAAAATAAAAACCTACTATATGTTACGCGCCGTCGCAAAAAAATGTTGCGCGGCTTCAAAAAAGTTCGCAAATTCTGCAAACAAAGGAGGAAAAAGGCCATAGGGAACTGAATACCTACATATTTTTAGTAGTTTTGTTATTAAAACAGATAAGCAAATGGATAATCAAAGGAATTAAATTAAGAACAGAATCTATTCAACACCAATTGGAAGATATTTTTGTAAATTCCAGAATATTGCAAACACAAAACAATATTTTAATTGTGTTTAAATGTAGAGCCGCTTCAAACATAGTTTTGGGCATGAAACACAAAATAATTCAAAAATAACAATCTTACAGTTGAATCGCGGCATTTTTATAAAATGAGTCGTATATAAATTACGAAGGTATTTACCGGTAACGGCGGCAACCACTTCAAAATATATTTATAATCGTTAAAATTGTTCACTTAAAAATATATTTATAGTCGTTAAAATTGTTCATTTAAAAATTATCGTTAACATTGTACACTTAAAATACACGAAAACAATAGTTAATAGAAATACAAAATACCGTACAAAAATAGTTCATAAAATATTTTAACGAATTATTTATATTATTGACGAGTTCACACGAAAACAATTGTCAAACGAAAATGAATTTATGTAAATATTCAGTTCGGTCATGCAATAATCGCGTTAAAAGCTAAACAAACTTGACTCTACAGACGTTACACTGAGACTGACATTTCCAATAAGTACATTCTGCAACTTTCGGGGGGTTCCTGTTAATTTTTGTATTTTACAACTGTTTGGGTCTGGGTTGCAATCATATTAGAGGCGTATGCGTACGTAAAACGTGTCAGAGAACGCCGCAAGAATTATGTCAAATGGTTTTATGGGCCTGCTTTGAACCCAAGAAAAAGTTTAAATTGTTTTACTACCTTGTCGGCCGACCGCCGCGCACCGCCGAGAAGGCCATAAAACCGTTCGCGTAGAAAACGGTAGATGCATCGGCGTGGCTTTGTAAGTGCGAAATAATATTTTCATCTTTTAACATTTTTTTATTTCGTTATAAATTTACGTAAATGTATTGGCATTTTTTCGTACGGGACAAAAATGATTTTGTTATAAATATTAACGGGATTTCGTTATATAAATGCATTTTTGTATGAAAAATTGGTTTTAGGGACTAAATTTCGATTTTTTTTTCCGATATACGTCATTTTTCGCTATATCGGGTTTCGTTATATCGCGATTCTACTGTATTATAATTAATAAAATTGACACTGATTTCCTTAATTTAAACACAAAATTAAATAAACTATGCACATTGTAATAAATGATATATGCTATAGAGCATCTACCGGGGAACTGAATCAGAATGTGTGAAACAATGACAAATATAGTAGTATTAGAAAAGTTCATCTAATTTTGAAATTACTAATAAATTATTGTGATTGCTCCATTACAGAACAGTTTAGTCATATTTTTGTAAGGACACAGAATCTCAAAATGCTATACATTTATATATATTTCTCAAGCTGTCTTTTCACCATATAACTTAATTCACGAATATGTTAACTTAATTTCCATTCCAGTCAGTCCATACGTGGAACAACAGAAAGAAGAAGGTGGCGTATCATTTGTCGCCAAACGTGGACAGAATGTTCACCTAGAGTGTCCAGTTAGCAGCAATCCCAAACCTTCAATAAGATGGCTGAAACATCCCTACTTTGATATAGACAAAACTAATTTCCCCCACATTCGTACTAAAGATGACAACACTACTCTGGTAAGAATTAATTTAAATAAATCTTTTTTTCTGTTAAATAAAATCATCATCTATGTTGGTCCCTCATGACTGAGGATCGCAATCTCCATGAACTATGCTTCTACATTTTTATCGGCATCTTGCAGACCTTAGGGCTGTCACCAGAAATGTGCCTGTTGCCATTTTCACTCGGTTAACCCAATGGGTTGGGGGATCTTCCTCTTCCTCTTCGCCCTTCGACGTGGCCCATCACTGCAAAGTTTTCCAAGCTATCTTTTCTTCTCGCAAGATGCCCAAAAATTGAAGGATTTATCTCAGACAAATGATTGAGACTTAAATAAAATATAATAATACAAATAATAAAAGACTGTAATCATAAATCGCAAAATAAATAATCCATAATTTTATCAAAATAATTTTTATTCAGGTAATTAACAATGTAACTATTGCGGACAACGGAAACTACTCCTGCATCGGTACAAACATTGTCGGTATGATGGAGATGCTGTTTACTGTGGAGGTGGTTGAATCGCCCATCATTCTCGATGAAGAACCCGATGAAAAGAAGAGTTACATGTATCCAAATGGAACTGTCATCGCCAAGATACGGAGAGGCTTCCAACTCACTTGTAATGCAGTGGCACACCCGGAACCAGAAATTAATTGGTATAAGGTAATAGTGTTATTTATTGATAGAAATATACATTTTGTATTATTTGTGTAAATTTCACTGTTTGTATGTTTTTAATAATGTTGTATCGAAAGGCATTAAAAGAACTCCACCCCTTCCCAGAACAGTTTTATAAGTTTTCACTTCTCAACAAAATAAGTTCTCTCAACAAAAGCAAGAAAAGCTTAACTCCCGAGAACCTGTATGCAATTATTTAAGATGTACATTTTATACAATTAAAAGACGAGATATTAATGTGTGAATTTAGAAATGCCACCTTTAGAAACGAAACCTTTCGACGCCCCTATGTGTTTTTTTTATCGGTAACAACATACATATATAAGGTTAGCTTAATTACAGTTGATAAACTTAAATAATAATTATCAAAAGATAATGTTGTATTGTCAACAATGTGCCTGTGACAATGTCATTATTTATTATCACTGCATAATCCTTTTAAATACCAATGGTGAGTTAAAGTACTTTTTGATTTGGACATACTGGATTAAATATAATTTTCTATGTCATATATTTAAATCATTCTGTTGTTTATGGATGACAGTTCTCAGCTTCTAATTTTAAGTATACATTAATTACCCTTAAAGCCTATCCATACCCTATTTAGCACCCCTGATATATTTGAAATAACTGCAATTACTATTACATAATTATATATTAAATTCATTTATTTTTTAGGATGGTTTCCGTTTATACAACTCCTTTGGTGCAGACTCGCTTCACATTTCGCGAGATGGACGATTCTTGAACGTGGTGGACGCAAGTTTGGGAAGTGCAGGAAAGTATGTCTGCAACGCCCACAACAAAGTTGGGGAAGTAGAAAAGGAATTTTTTGTCAAGATATTAGGTATGTAGATTTCAAATACATTATTTTAGAGATTATCTTGACTATCTGTTCCACATATGTGTTGTATCTTATGTAGTCTTAGCAGTCAAGCATATTATGGATTCCATTTATTTAATGCTACTCTTAAAATATTTTTTATCTTTGTAGTGTTTATTTAAAAGTCATCAATTTGTTTCATTGATTTATGAGAGCCATAGTTGTCCACAATATGTTGTATTTATCAATCCTATTTTCAGGAATATCTTATTTAGTTTATGATCTACGAGGGGCAAGTAAAAAATAAGGTTCCTACATTTTTTTCAGGTATAAGGTATTTTTTATTGCAATAAATAAGTAAACCATCTGAAAGCTTGTACTTTATTCTATTTTTCTACATAGTCTCCTGATTTTTCTATGCATTTTTCCTGACGAGTTATCCACTTCTGAAAACCCGCTTCGAAGAATTCCGCCGCCAGGCCGCCGATGAACTTGGTGACCGCTTCTTTCACCTCTTCATCTGTATTGAAGCGTTGTCCACCCAAGTGTTGCTTCAATTTCGGAAACAAGTGGAAGTCGCTGGGAGCAAGATCAGGGCTGTAGGGGGCATGGTCAAGCAATTTCCAGCCGAATTTGTCCAGTAGGGCGGTGGTATGTCGAGAGACATGCGGGCGAGCGTTGTGGTGGTGCAGCCTAACGCCCTTGGTCAGCCTTCCTCTCCGGCGATTTTGGATGGCTCTTTTGAGTTTTGTCAATGTCTCGCAGTACCTGTCCGAATTGATGGTGGTCCCTTTAGGCATAAACTCGGTCAGCAAGACGCCTTTTCGGTCCCAAAACACCGTAGCCATCACTTTCCCTGCGGAAAGCGTCTGTTTAAACTTTTTCGGCCTAGGCGATTCAGGATGGCGCCATTGTTTGGACTGTTCTTTTGTTTCTGGAGTGACGTAGTGACACCACGTTTCATCTCCCGTAATAATGGAGTCCAAGAATTCTTCGGTATTCTCGGCGCATTCTCGAAGAAACCCCTCGGCACACTTGACACTATTGTCTTTGTGGGTTTCTGAAAGCATGTGTGGGACCCACCGCGCGCACACCTTGTGATAACCAAGTTTATCGGTCAAAATGTTGTCGATGGTTTTTTCACAAACTTCAGGAACCTGGACAGCAAGCTCCCGAAGCATTACTCTCCGATCTTCGAGGGGAATGCGCTCAATCTTCGCCACGACTTCGTCCGACACCGATGGCCTCCCACTCCTTTGCTCGTCGTGGACGTCTGTGCATCCTTTGGAGAACTCCCTGCACCATTTGCAGACGTGTTGGACGCTGATGCAAGCTGTGCCATAAACATCTTCCAATTGTCGATGAATTTCAACAAGTTTAAGCTTCTTCGCGTTTAAAAATCGAATCACCGAACGGATTTCACACCTGGCGGTAACGGCGATGGCGGGTTCCATAGCGGATGGCTGTCAGGTCTTTACTGAGCGTCGCAGCGTTTGCTCCCGGTAGTGGGGATGTAGTTAAGGGACCAACAATCAAGGCAGTGTTGCCGGATTTCGCCTAGCATCTTGTGTGGCGAGTGTACAGCGTAGGGAACCTTATTTTTTACTTGGCCCTCGTATATCTGTTTTTCAATTTGTGTCCAAGAGTTTACTTGTATAAGATCTGTTATCAAAATTTCAGCTCTCTAGATTTATTCATAAAAAAGTTGAAAATCTTTTCATTTTTTAAATTTATTTTTAATTTTGCACTGCACTGCATTATTTTTATCATGACTGCATTATTTTTATCCTTCTCATCAACAGGTGTAAATAACGACTAAATTAAATACAGTTAAGTAACAACCTACTCTAGCAGTGTGCGTGAAAGGGTTTTCACTGGGAATATCAAAAGTAGGGATGAAATAATGTTAAAAATAAATGTTTTTTCCAAATTAAGATTTTTTTTTTAAATTTTAAATCACCCTTTTCATCACAAATAAACTGTCATGTCAATTAATGAAGTTGAAAATCATTCAACATAGTGTATGAATCGCGAGGAAACTTCAAAAGTGTTAGGAAATAAGCCAGTTTTTAAAATTAAATATGTATCAATATTTTGTACAGAGATACTTAGCTTCATTTAATGCCTGAGATCCTTAAACAGTTCCAGCCGAATGGGGATCTTGGACCCAGTGGAGTGAGTGCAGCACCATGTGTGGATCGGGACATAGCACTAGGAATAGGGAATGCCAATTTCACGGAGATCTTGAAGCCATCAACGGATTTTCTTCTCGACATGCGCAACACGCAGATAAAGAATCTAATAACGGAAGCATTGCAGGTAATGACAATTTTGCCTAATGAATCTTATGACTTATGATTATTCAATATTTTTATGGAAAGTTGGTGCACGTGGAGATATCTTTATGTTGTATGTATTTTCTTTTAGATCAGCCTATAAATGATGAACGCGAATCCAAAGCTGAGAGACAAAGATCAAGTGAAACAACGCCAGAACAATCATCAAACAAATCTAACATGAAACTATCTGAAGATCTGTTAGACAAAAGTGCTTGCAGAGGAAATGAGACAGAAACTAGAGAATGCTTTATTGTTCCTTGCAAGGTGAAAATACTAAAGTGTATCATTTTTTGACTTGTGTATATGAAATGAGAATTTTATAACAAAATGGCGATGTAACATAATAATGTCTCAGTATCAGGATGTCAGCTTTGAAATGAGGTTTCCCGAGATAAAAACTAATACATATGTAATAACGGCGATGAAAGCGATTTTTTTCCAAATTTCAAGTTTATTTACATTCAACATCTAAATAATCTTCTGACATTTTGAAGACTAGAATAGATTTACATTTTTAATTCACTTCTTTTACATTAATTTTTAGTTTCATCCTTAACCATTTTTTACCCACTACTGCAAGACACTTTTCTCCGCTCGCCGTCATGTATTTCTGCAGAGTTTGATGTTTTCATCAGTCCAGCGGGCTTTAGGGTAGCATATCGGCCTCTTAACTCTCCTTGGGTACCACTGGATAACTGCATTTGTCCAACGATTGTCCATCCTCCAAGTGATGAGGCCTGCTCATAGTCATTTAATTATATTGATATATTTATTATCACGTGGTATTATGTCATCACTCAAAGTTAGAGAGAGGACTAAGCCACACTACCTGACGTGCACCACACACGTGCACGGGAGTTTGCACCCAGCACTCAGGTCAACCGGACCGCCAACACATAATTTATCTTATTTTGTCCTTTGTATCTATTTTTTGCTCCCGGTTGCTTCTCCCCGGTGAGAATAAACAAATCAACAGTATAAGGTCTTTCAATGATTGAATACTTACCAATCTTGTCTGTTCTCTTAACCACACATTTATTTTCCTATATTTTCGTGTGATGCCCAACATACATTTTTCCAAGTCCCTTTGTGTTACACTAAGTCGGCCCTAACGCCTCACTTCTCTCGCAACCGCTTTTCAGACGACTTCATTAACCAACGCTTCACGCTGTAAAACATTTACTACTTATAATTGGTATCTGTAAATGTGTTTGAAGCATCAATAAACATTGATCTATTGTAAGTAGTCTTTCATTGTTCATCCTGCTCTGGCCACACACTGGCACATGCACACGCACACTCGCATTAAAATTCAAACAGACAGTTAAGCACCCGGTGTAAATTTATTTGGGGAACTAGGACGCTTACACATAATCCTCTAATATCTCATAACCTATCTTATCAACACATTAAATTCAATATCATTTCATTCCATCCCTCAACTTCCTGATTTTTCTTTGTTCTTGCCTTCTCATTTATCTGGAGTCAACCACTTTAATCATTTGCTCCACTTTGTGTTGTTATGGCCTGAATCCTTAGTCACATCCTTGGTCTAGTCTTCTCCTATCGGTCTCGAT
This sequence comes from Eubasilissa regina, assembly GCA_022840565.1. Classification (NCBI taxonomy): domain Eukaryota; kingdom Metazoa; phylum Arthropoda; class Insecta; order Trichoptera; family Phryganeidae; genus Eubasilissa; species Eubasilissa regina. The sequence continues at coordinate 15,723,390 of JAINEB010000017.1, read as the reverse complement.
ACTCATGATTTAATCATATGATTTTCCTCCCTTCATATCACATGTCCATAAATCTGAATCAACCTTCTTTTATATTTTTTGAATAAATTGAATGTATTTTGTCCGATGTACATATGTTCATATTAGTTTTATTTTTAATGTGATAGGTGAATGGCGGATGGAGTGCATGGGGCGAGTGGACATCCTGCTCCGTGCGGTGTGGAGCCGGCAGCCGCAGGAGATATCGCAGTTGTTCCGTTCCGCACCCTCAGCACGGTGGGGCAGCCTGTGTGGGAGCAGATGCTCAGCAGGAGCCGTGCGAGGGTCAGAACTGCTCGCACTGGTGATTATATTTCTATACATAAATGTATTTTCAACATGAAACAATCGACTCTTTTCTTAATATGTATAATAATTTTATGTATTGATTTGATTTCTTTCTCTCTATAAAATAATATGAATTCTATTTTATATATGTGGGATTAGAAATTTTGTAAATTTGAGCAAACAATTGAGACATCATTCTCTAATTATTTTGCTTTTGACAGAGGATGATAAACAGAAAAGTAGTATACTTAACAGACATGAATAGGTTATTGAAATTTTTAAAATCTTAGGAGGTTATGTCTAGAAGAGTGTAAGTGGTTTGTCAAATTGAGTTGTTGAATTGAATGGTCACCATTGCATGTGGTGACCATTTCTGAGCAGTTTGATAACCATTTTTATTGTAATATTTTGTAAATTCTAATTGTTATTTCATCAAAATGTGAATATTCTGTACAATACTAATAAATACAATAAAATTAACTGCAGGTTATCTTGGTCTCCTTGGAGTGAATGCAGTGTGACATGTGGTAAAGGGGTCCAGATGCGTTCTAGGAAATGTGATGGACCTGCAGACTCTTGCCTAGGATTGGAAAGGGAGACGAGAACCTGCCTCCTTCCCAGTTGTCCAGGTAACATAATTTGATTTAATTTTTCAATAATGAAATACTAAACTGGACACATGAAATTTTTGTTGAATCTATCAGTGGCTAAAATGCTTCTACTGAATCAAGACTACACAGATCCTACTTAATAATATGCAGTGATAAGTACAATTTTAATAACTACATATATCCATGTTGAATTGACATTGATATTGACATGTTGATACTTTTTTTTTATGTCAGAGGTGAACCTAAAATTATAAAATGATATGATACACTTATTACAAATAAATTGTCATTCAATTTACAAATTTATTAATGTCAGCCTTGTCCTGTCTGTATTAATATGGCCTAGAATGCTACTTTTACATTATTGACAGTGGTTCTGGTCTCACTGATTAGATTTGGCAGATCTGATCCCTTACTATTGAGGAATATACTTTTCAAATTGTTGACAGTACTATATAGTACATGTGGTGTTTGTTATATGTCATTTCAATATAATATGTTTACTATTGTTTAAAATCTGTACAAATTCATGCGACAATCAATCTGAATGACATAGTGAGTCTTATTGACTCATATCTCTGTGCTGAGGTTTAAAAATACCTCCTGTTCCGGCGCTCCACTGTGTTGCAATAAAAGCAAATGATTAGAATCATAAAACACATTGGCTGCAAGAAATGTGTTAAGTTATTACTTTCAATTTATCCATTACGTGACATTTGTCTCTGCCATCTTCCTAGCTTCGGTCTTTTTATTTGAATGTTTTTATCATTCAATTTTTTTATTTAGAAATATGTACTTGATTTAATTAGTGCTCTTATAAAAACTGTATTATTAAAATTGTTTTTAGTTATACGTACATAATATGTGAAACCTTTTTACCTATAGTGAGAGGGATGTGGGGTAGCTGGAGCGACTGGAGCCCCTGTTCTGTGACTTGTGGCACCGGACAGAGGAGGAGATGGCGGGAGTGTCGAGGAGGGGGTTGCACAGGAGGGAATCTACAGGTAAGTCTAACCGAAATAACAAGTATACCTTTGGCAAACTAGTTATTGATTCATCTGTCAATTATTAATTATATATATTGCTGGTTTTATGTAGTTCATTAAAGATATCTGTTTGGGCTAGCCTTAGACTAATTGAACCAGGGTTTCAAGAGTGGCAAGAAAAAAGAAAGAGATGAAAAATAAAAGTTTATTTAATATTTTAATTAAAGATTTAATTGTAAAACTTTTAAAACTCGGAGCCCCTGTGCAGCGCTGCAGCAAGGGAAGTGAAGTTAGCATCCTGGGTACATTTTTATTTCACATTAATATTTTTGTATATGAGAATTTAGATCAAATTTTTTGTATATGACAATCATCTTTGTATCTGTTAATCTGTTTAATCGGTGATTTGAAATAAAAAACCCAATAAAAACACATTATATTTAATAGATTCGATATAAATATTATTTAGTAAGAAATTATTGTGTTTTTGATATAAAATTTGATTTTAAATTGTAGCTGAAGCCTCAAAGCATGTAAGTAAATGTTGCCGTAAATACTTCGATAGCTAGTTCTGAGTTTTCTATAGGTAATGTTGAAAACAGTAATTCAATCTATGCAAATCCAAAATAAACAAACCTTTGTGAATCTGTGCTGGTAGACTCCGACGTCGCTCTCCTTGTAGTCTGATGGTCCTTAAATATGCTGGTCAGCCACCAAAAACCTTCACACAACCGATAATCCGAAAATATATAATACTAAATGTTTTTATTATTGCCGCTATAAAAGTCCGTCCGAATCGCAAAAACTCTCTTTTCAGAAGCAGCTTCGCTTTTGTCTTCTGTTTTTAAATCCACACAAAATTAACACACATTTTCAAAATTTTATATCAGGCCTGCCTATGTAAGTATAAAAGCACGTAAACAGTAAATATAGTATATTATTTAAAATAATTTGTATTCACTAACACAAAGTGTTTTAAAAACGTCGAAAATTGATCATGTATATTGCTAATTGAATGGTTTATAACTATTAATTTTTAACATTTTGCTGATTTGGTTCAATGCAGATTTGTCTCCGTAATCTTGGCTTCAAGATTATAAAAAAATATATTTTATATATGTGAGAACTTTCTTTATTGAAAAAATTTTGTGGCACATGAAAAATAAATTGAATGGTCGTGGTTTTTCTTATAATGCTTGTAATTTCTTAGTTATGGCAAATAACATTCAGTTTATTAGTTTTACATTAGTGTAAAGGTCTTATCTAAGTAATACTTAAAAAAAAATCAAATCTAATGTATTACTTCTGATATAAATAAATAATAAAAGCCCACATTTTCGTAAAAAACGCGAAAATATGAATTATCTTTAAAAGTACACCCTTAAGTGCATGGAGATGATGGTAAGAGTAGTAGCGTAATTATGCCAATGAATTGCATTGGGGCCCACGATAGATAGGGGCCCAAAAAGTTCCAATCCAAAGTTTACAATCCATTTGGTATTGATATTTTTGTGAGTGTCTATATATTTATCCACATCAAGAAATGGAATATTAAAATTTAAAATATTGTTTCTCACGTGTATCGCGAAAATTTGTGAAAACATTATTAAACATTACATTACAGTAGTACTCCGCTAATGTCGGGTTATTTTATTATTTATTAATTTACGACCTTACGGGGTTTTACAAAATTGATTAGGTATAAAAAAACATGAGCATGAATACAAGTAGCATGAAATATACATATATATAAAAATTGAAATTGATAGAATATACATATATGGCTTTAAAAAAAATTGAAAAATAAGCAAAACAAAATATAAAAGTTAATGTTCAAGACAGAAAGTAAATGAAAATTTAGGTTTAATATAGAGTGACTGAGTATCAAAATTGTATCTTTGACTCAGAACAGCATGGAAAACATCGCTCTTATATTTAAACATTGAATATCGAAATATATGTACAAGACCAAAATCATTCCCAAGCTTGTGAAGTTTTTGTGTGGGTGCATTCCTATAAAAATTAGTATACATATTGGAACATATACATGGAACATATACATGGAACATATACTTGGAACATATACATAGCATATACATGGAACAGTGCCGACGACCTGGTACTCCGCGCAGGAACGTGGTGTACAATCAGTTCAGTTAAATCAAGGGCGTCAAATATGCTATTTACTATTTTAAATAAAAATAATAAATCACTTAAAATTCTTCAATGCACTAAGTTGGTTAAATTAAGAGTGCTCATTAGAAAATCACAATTCAATTGTTCAGCAGGTATACACAGTTTGAAGTTAATAAACCTTAAAAATTTATATTGGACCCTTTCTAATTTTAATTCATGGGCTTTATGGAATGGAGACCAAGTAGTTGAGTTGAATTCTAAATTGCTACGAACTACAGCCGTGTATAAAATTTTAAGCGATTTAAGTTAATTGATATAGACCAGACCATTGTCCTAAATTAAAAATCACCAAGCAAAATATTTTTAAATTGCTAGTGCATATAAATGCCCAAGAACACATGAAAGTGTGAATATTATATGAGACAAGAGACTAATTTTGTTCTTACTATTTCATGAGTAAACCCCTCGGTACTAGTATTTGGATATCTTAGGTAAAGGATATTATTAATATTTGTACATCACAATACTTATATAGGGGGCCCTCTTTTCCCTTCTGCATTGTGGCCCAATTTTTGTAAGAGATATTTGGAATGATATATCTGTCATACGTATTACTATTATATGAAAGTCTAGTTTTATCAATCAGGATTGTGATCAAATGAATACAAGAACCATAGCAATGGCAAAAATTTTTTTTGGAATAATATTAGTAAATAGTTTTTTATTTATTTAAATATTAGAAAATATAATACATCTTTAGAATAATCAGTATATGTATATATTTCTTTTAATATTTATTTCTTCTCTATGAGAGTGAGACTCGTGTATAGAGAAGGAGTATATACAAAAGTTTATGTTTCAGTTAGTCTGTGTACATATATTTTTTTACTTCAGATACAAATTTATAGTGGTCTGTAATTTTTCTAATTGTGATGAGGAGATTGTTAAAAAATTTGTTGCCTTGATAAATGTAGTGATTTTGGGTTGCGGTATATTTTAATTTTGAAATATCAATTTAGTCTCTAAATCTTGTAAATCGGAATTCGCTTCTAAAATTTAATTGATTTTTAATTTAGAAAATTTGGATTATTGAATTTTTTTTTGTATGTGTGTGTTATTTTTGATACTTTGAAATCTGTGAAGAGTTGTATACTTTGATAGTTTTATTTTTTTAGAATAATTTTTATTATCATTTTTTGAGAGATTTATAATTATGACATTAAAGTTTTATATGCTCCTCCCTATCCAATAATACAGTATTACAAATTTGACTGTACAAACGCGTAATATATTATTTTGAGATTTGTAAGTGATAAGATGTTTTAAAAATACATATGTAGACAGTTTTCCTTATTTTGTCTGTAAGATTATTAATATGTTCTTTCCATTTGAGTTTGTTATTTCTTATGATTCTTAGGTACTTGATTGTCTTTTTCTTCAATTAATAAACATTGGTTCATTTTCTAATTGAATTATATATATAACTATTTACCTAACATAGGATAAAAATTGGTAAAAACTTAAAAAATATCCCAGGGTAAAAGTAAATTGAAAAAATATAAACGTAGTTCGATATTACATATCCACATTTAAAATAAAATCTTGGATGTTTAGTTGATAACTTTTCATTGATTTCAAAACTATGACTTGTTTAGTTCTTCTGTTTCTTTCACATTAAAGAACTGTACGTTCTTGTCGGTGCAATGATCATTATACGTCTCTATCCTGGACTCTGTCCAGAAGTTGAATGTATGTGTTGTTTTACCTTTTATGTTGTCTTGCTTGTCTCTATCTTCTTCCTCTCAAGTATATTTCATTGCATAAACCAAGGTGTCTAAAAATGTATTCTATTCATTGGCCCCATTGATTTTCAGCTGTGTCTATTATAGACGTTGCACTCTCGTCTTTATTTCTTGCAATCTCTTCGTTTGTAATTCAATCAGTTTTCTTAGCTTTCTCTTTCTGTCTTTTTCCAGTACCATAAATTTTTCCAAATTTTCTCCCTCTCTGGATAATCAAGGTTTCACTTTCGTAAAGTGTTATACTTCAGAGTTAGGTTTTGATAAATTGTTTAACAACATTCATGTTAAATATTTATAGATAGAAAAATGCCTGGACATTCGCAATTCGTGCAACAAGTACGTTGGAGGAATAAATAATGCCTACGGGAGAAATAAACACAACAAAGCATTGCTGAACATCTCTGGAAAATTGAATGGTTTCAATCTACCCTCAAAATTTGTGGAGGCAGATATATTTGAGAAAAATGGCCGCCAATATGTTCAAACATCTATCAATGACGTACTTTCCAAGAAGGTAATACGAATATTATGTTTATTCAATATAACAGTAGATTCATTATCTGGGGTGGTAGGGAAAAAATTGATCCGGATAAAGAAAAACCTGGATAATCTCTATAAAAAAAAAATTGTAATATCATAGATCCTTACCATTTTACTGCTATTTTGCATTGAAAGTAAACACTGACTTAATAATTTACAAACACGTAATTGATTGGGAAAACTTGGTTTTTAGAGTTTGCAATTTTACATATTACCAGTAAAAAATGTTCATACATATTATATAATAGAATAAGAAAATATTTTTATATGTAGTAAAAATAATATCATATTTCAAAAATAAATACATATTCAGAATTTTTTTTACTGCTTCAGTTAATTAGCAACCCAGTTAATGCAAATCCAGATAATTGAGAGTCTATTATAACTTAACTTAGCTTTGAAATATTTTGATGACATTCTTATAAATATTATGTCATTTGATTTCTTGGTACTATTCCTAGGATGATTATTTACCATTCATGAGCTTTATGATATCGCCCACGACATTGGATGATAAAGATAAAGCGTACCAGAACAATCCGCTGGCCAGCAGTAGACTGAGAATGATACCATCAGTGTATGGTGATGCTGATTCAGACGATTCAGATGATTCAGATGATTCTCAAATACAATTTGCAACTGGTAAGTTAACATAGCTCTTTTTGATTCTTATTTTTTGGGGATTTGATTTGTTTGTCATCATATATGGATTATAGCAGATTTAAATTCACAATAATACCTCTCTAGGTAATCGGAAATAAAACTAATTTAAACATAACTTTAAAGATAACAAAATAAAAGTCTGAAAATGATTAATGACATGTACATAGTACCTGACACTAATTGAAACAACGCTCCAACTTAATATGAATAGCATAGCAAAGCTTGAAAATATTTATACCCATGATCGTTAATGATGAGATAAAAGACAAGGGCATTGAATTACATAAAGTACAAGAAAAACATCAACACACATTTCTAAACTACTATGTAAATGCGACTAGAATAAAAATTGAACAGAAAATGCGACTAGAACAGAAATGGAAAAATGGAACATCTGCAACGCATTAAATATACAACTTACCACAACAGACAAGACAATTGAACATTGACAGATTTTAAAAAAAATGTGACAAACTTACTAAGACAAGCATAGATGTAACAAACACAGATAAACTGTAATACTTATTGTATTATTAAGGAGAACACATTCTTATTGTGAAGTTGTAATTATTCAGATCATAGATCTGTGATATTTTAAATACTAATTAAATGTATTATTTAGAAAGATACATATAAAATCAATTTTATTGAAAAATATTGTTGTTGCGCTACCGGGATTTGAACCTGAATCTCTTTCCAAACCGGGAAGGTACATTATCCAACTATACTACAGCGATAGTACTTTTGATGACAAATTTATGTTATGGTTTATTTATGTTACACTTTTTCAAATTAATACATCTATCGTTCCATTATTTGAAAGCCATCTACTTATTGTATCTTTTTAATCTTCTATTATGTAATGTAAATGTTATATTTTTTTATCCCTCTCATTATATTATATTTTTAATAAATAAAAAAACAGATGGAAAATATACATATCCAAAGTGGATCACTAAAAGAATTACGTTAGAAATTGTAATTTTCTAAGAAATTAGCCAATTTGATGTGTTTGATTTTCAGGCGAGCAAGTGCATCTATACCACAGGAACCAGGGAATATCAAAGTCTGGAGAAGTGATGGTTGATATCATAATAGATGGCAATATTCCAACAGATTACAATAACAACAATGATGAAGGCTCTCCGGCAATGCTGTAAGTGTGAAAATTAACATAATATGTTCATTACTTTTTTCTTGGACTATCTATTCCACCAGTCATCCATCTTGTGTTATTTTGAAGTGATTCTCACATACATTATTTGATTACATATTTTTGCACCATACTTCACATGCCACTATTAGACTAACTTCAAAAGAAAATTGGAGTATGTCATTTGTGATCATAAAAATATTTTCCCTCATAGAATTTTTTTGTAATAGTTTATTTGCACCTTGACTAATAGATGCTGCTTAATCTTTATTCAATTTTTTCTAGAACTCTCTGACTGGTCACGATTACCATGCACCAAATGCATCATTTTAATTAAAAATTTTGCTCATTTATTACATATATAAATAATTTTAAATATACAGACAACATAAGTATGAATTAAGGTAACACAAGATATTACTGTGTATGAGGGGAAACAGAGAGTGACATGTTGATAATGATTATCTGGCAATAGTGGAAGTTTTACAATGAATGAGTGCTCTTAAAGACATATTTGTGTGTTTTAGAAGGATTTTATTAAAACAATAATTTTAACATCCTAGCTGTAACTAGAAAATTAGCCACATGACAACAAAATATTTTTATTTCAATCTCGCTAATTGCAAAGTGGCAGTTTGACATATGTTAATATTTAAGTTATTGTGTGAAAAAAAGTTAAACTGATTTTCAGTATTGCCGACAGCAGAAATCCTCTCCCTATTACTGAATTAAGAGTTAACACATGCAGTAAAGGTTATTCATACAGTGAAGGAAGTAATGAATGCAAAGGTAGGAGGAATCTTTAAATTTGAAATAAAAGTACATATTTAAATGTAATGTAATGTAAAAATAAAAATATCTTTAGAAGATTTTCAATGTAATTGTAATCTGATTGAGAATGAGGGCGATATTGGTTTTACAGACACTAACAAACTTTTTTTTATATGAATATGTAATTATGTGTAGAATATTCTGATATGATTTTTATATTTTAGATGTAAACGAGTGCGAGTTACCAATAAACAGTTGTCATTCTACACAGATGTGCGAGAATCTGCCAGGAAGTTATCGTTGTCTCTGCCAGCACGGATATATGTCCATGGGAATAGGCCAACGGTGCCTAGGTTTGTTTTGCATCTCAATCATAATTGTCAACAGCCTTCATAAATATAAAAAAATAAATTCTTGAAAGTAGGACGATCGATCTAATACCTCCAATTTTTTTTTAGATGTGAACGAATGTCTACAGAATACGGACGGATGTTCTCACGATTGTGTCAACACGGCGGGAAACTTCTACTGCACCTGCCCTAATGGCTTGCATCTCACCGGCGATAAAAAAACTTGCGTCAAAGGTATTTTCTAATACTTTACTACATACTCAACAAAACTATATTAAGTAGAAATAATTTATCATGAAACTATGGTAACGAAAGTATTTTTTGTTAGACAGATTTTACATTAAAAAAATCACCAATGTTTTAAAATAACCAACATAAAAATAATTATATAATGTCAGTTCACAGGAAGTCAATCAGTTACTTTTCAAGTATCCATAAAAATAAATAAACACAATTTAATATATATTATAGTAAAAGCTTACAAATGAATATACAATTCAATGACAAGTATAAAATTATCCAAAATGTGTAAAAGATGTCAAATAAATTTAATTAAATATGTGCTTAGGTGAGGATCATATTATTTTTGAAAAGAAAGCATTCAGTGATGGCCAGTGATATTTGTTTTGAGAATTTCATAACAGGCGCCAATAAATGTCATCATTTTACTTTTCACATTAGTATAATACTTCTCCCATGCAAATTAACTTGTGCTAGTGTGAATCGATAATGTGAATTTGTTTAGTATGTTTATATGATCAATGGCTATTTATTTATTTTTAAAGTAAGACTTATTAACACCTTTTTAGTATATTATCTTCAACAACATTACATTTTTACATTTTGCAATTATTTTGTAACAAAACCTAAGCATTTTTTGCAATGAAAATGAGATTTACTTAGGTGTTAAGTGTGTGGATCGAACCCTCAAACTTTCTACCAACTACATATTAACTAAAATTTATAATTTATTTTATAGATGATGCTATAGAAGATATAACTGAATGGTTGAAAGGTTTTGGAGTTACGGAAAAACCAACTCCAACTACTAATGCACCCGTAAAAAAGATAGAAATTATTGAAGAAAATCCTGATTCTATTGAAGACGGCGAAAATATTCTTTTAACAAGAATCTCTCCAACGAGAGACAAATCGAAACCGTATCAAAGAAAATCAAGACCTCACAAGCATAATGTGAAAGACGATTATGACTACGGAGTGTTGTCGCCGTTCGATGAGGATGAGTACGCAGATTATTACGAAGGCAAAGGCAGGTCTAGAATCTCTAAACAATCTAATTGGAGTCAACCAATCGTAGCTGCCACAGACGATGAAAAAGATACTTACGACTTGCAAGAAAAGAAAAAAAATGTAACGGAACCAAAGAACGCACAACTTAATTTGAAATTGAATTCTTTTTTTAATTTGATAAACACAGATAAAACTTTGGATCAAAAGCAAAAGAATGATTCACACGAAGATTCTACAATCACTGTAGTACCGGCGCGTTCTGAAATAAAAAATGTGAAAAACCATTCTAAAAATAATAAAAAAGACTCGATTAGTACGTTACAACGTAAAGTAAAGATGAATCAGGAGAATTATGATGATGACGATGATTCGTATGAAGATGAAGATAGTTATGTGAAACTATTTGAAGACAGCTGCCCGGAAGGATTTTATTTTGATAATAATATGTGTAATGGTAAGTTGATTCTCGGTGCTAAGAAAACTGTATGCAGTAAACCTAGACAATCTTGATTCAAAGTATAAACAATACAAATAAATAAAATATTGTACCTTTCGTTTCAGATATTGATGAGTGCACCATGAATATGAATTCTTGCAATGGCGTCATAAATATGTGTATCAATACACGCGGTTCGTACGCTTGTGTCCCGACTCCCTGCCCGGAATTATATCAGAGGAGCACCAATGGGTATAAATTTGATTTTAAAAAGTTGTATTGAACGAAAATATTAGAATGATGAGTAAGTTAACCATTGAAACTTGCGAGTAAAATAAATTGCAATCTCTTTGTGTTATGATAGGCATTAGTCTAATTATTTGAATTTGCAGAGATGTGATCAAATATCATTTTCAATTTTATATACAGTAGAATTTCGATTATCCAAGTATCCATGTTATCCCAGCCATGAATATTTCAATTTATGAAATGTTGTAGCAGAGAGGAAACTAAAAACTATGAAACAAAAAAATATCCATTATAGTCCTTTATAGAAATAACTCCATTTATAGAAATAAATATTATTGTCTTTTTAAATTGGCATACTATTTTAATTGCATCAAAAATAATTAGCCACTGCTGTCCGTGATTATCCGAGTTAGGCACTGTTCAAAATACCTTACATAATTAGAATTTCATTATAATTTAAAACATACTGTCATTTTTGGTTTGCATAATTTCTAAGATTTATCAATTTTAAATTGCATATTCCGATAGAAAATATAAATTACGATTATTTAATGAGTCTAATTCATTTGAAAAAAATTGCCTGGAGAAGAAATGTGAGCGATATAATATATCTATATAAAATGATTAATAGCATGTTGGACTGCCCTGAGTTGATACAAATGGTTTCGTATAAAGTACCAACGCAAAGGAGACAACATGAAGTGTTCTCCGTAAGTACACATAGAAATAATGATGCTATTAATTCGCCAATAATACGGTTGCATCGGCTTGGTAACAAGTTGAATTTCGTTGACATTTTTTGTTGCAGGAGCATACCTGAATTGAAAAAATATTTGTACGTAAATTATACATAGTTTTAATTTTTTTTAAATGTTATATTTAAACTGTTACATTTAAACTGTTCTATTTAAACTGTTGTATTCAAAATGTACAGTTATATTTATTTATTTAAATTAAATTAATTAAAATTTTTATGTACAAGCCCACAAGGGCACTGATGGGAATAGATAAAAAATAAAATAATGTTATACCCTTTACCCAACTATTACGGCTGCAAACACGGTGTCATCTTGTATGCGGGAATTCAGGTACTCAGGAACTCGATGTACAACAATACAAATCTCACAAATAGTAATACAGTATAAGAGATATATTCTGATCTACGATTCCAGAAAGAGAGTCATAGACACTCTTTTATCCCTTTCACGCTGTCATTCTTGCAAACATGCGAGCGTTACACAATCGCTACATCATGATACATTACGTATAACAAAACTAAGTTTTTATAATACGTTTTGTCACTAAATAAAAAGATACATACATACTTAAAAAAGGTATTTTTATGGGAAAATACATCATTTTTATACTTTTAAAATTAGCGATATTAACTTTGTAGTTAAAATTCATATTTTTTTTATTTATTATCTTAATTTGGAATCGTTGGAGATAAATAAAGCATGTAAAAGTAATCAGGAAATTCTAAACAGGCAACTAAATTTAACTACGAGTCCTATTCTAAAATTTTTTCCTAAAAATTATTCAACTAAATTTGTATTGAGCAGAAATTTGAGTTAGGTACTAAATTAATTTTTTAAATAATTGTTGTTTTTTTTTTAAATTTTTAAAAATAGATTCTGGTGAAGAAACAATGCTATATTTTTCGTTAGTTATGACATTCTGAAGAAGAAAATGGTATTTTTCGAAACCGGTAGATGTATTTAAACTCAATTCAGTGGTTAATAAAACAAAGATAATAAATAAAAAAAATATAAAAAAAACATAATTTTTAATTCGGAAAATCTTATAAATAAAATCATAAAGTACTCTCGAGTAGTTTGTTAGTTAAGACGTTGGCCTAATGATCTATTAGTCGAGGGTTCACGCCCCATTCCAGGAAATCAGCAAGTTAGTCTTATTTTCATAGTACAAGCATTTAGCTTATTTTGAAAATTGTAAGAATATTGATGTGACATGTATTCCATGTACGCATCTCTATTTAAAAAAAATGTATTCATCACAAATGTCAAATACGTTGAAGAGAAGCCAAGTTCTTTTGAAAATGTATACAAGATCTAGATATGTAGATATATATATATAATCTTCCAATATATGTTGTATGGTTATATTAAAATTGTTATGGATTTAAAATAATGTGATTTAAATCTCACGTGGATACCTAAGTATTAATTATAATTATTTCGCTATGATCAAAGTTATTTTCCTTGACATTGCATTTGTTTTATTTGATGTTGGATTTTATACATTATTGGTGGTTGTATGTTTTATTAATATGGAAGATGATTTAGTTCAGAAAAAGCAATGCTTAGACTAAGAATGATAATAAAAATTATTAGCTCAAAAAAGCAACAATATTAAATAGACTGTATTGGGAAAATGCTAATAGAATGATAAATCATCATGCGCAAGGGAGATGGGATGAAAGCAAATTATATGTGTAGTTGATATTCTTAACCGCGCTAATCATTCTATGCATGGGTTTAAATGATGATGAGTTTAAAGTGTATTTATTTAAAAAAATATGTTTTATATGTTTAATTTATCCGTCAGTTAAAAGGTTCATTCAGTTAGAACTATTTTATCTACAACCAAATCAATATCTACTACTGTTTCTTTAAATAATTTTAATTTAACATTATTTTTCAAAGTTCGTGTGAGCAACGCTGTGACGTCCGGGACTCGGCCTGTTCTGAGGGAGCAGCCCTGCGACAAAACTTGGTGTACATCATATTTTCTACTTCCATTTATGAAACTCCAGTGCCGGGAACCATTCTAAACCTCAACTATGGTGGTAAACAAAATAACATCAAGTATACGCTGCAGAGACAACCTAAAGGTTACTAATTTTTTTGTACAACACATAATTAAATTAGCTATTTGTTTTGAGCTTAATATTATTTAATAAACCGCTAAAAATATGTAAAAGTATGTTAAAACTTTTTTACTTGCACATATTACTAACGCAAGTGTACTACAGATTGCAAATACGAATAATAATAGGCGCAAGCTATTCATACATAATAAACTACTATGTATATTACTTCCCAAATTTACTTTGTATTTAATATCACGGAACCATGGAAATGATAATAAAATATTATGTGTCTCTTGTCAATTTTTTTTGTTTACTTTACTAATATTCCAACACCAAACAAAATTATATTCTTATTCATTTTTTGATGATATCTGGGTATTTTGTTTTAATATTGTAGGTGATTTTTGTATTGTTTATGATATGAAACCACTTCCGCAACAAAACTATATCGTTTTGGGCAGATCTGAGTTATGAATGCATATGCGTTGCATTGGATTGTCTAATAAGTCTTTGCGGTTTTGTTCATCATATTTTTAATTAAAAATTACATCAATGGCTTTTCTTTCAAAATCGGTTGGATTGGTATTGAAATAGCTATCGAACCAATTTCTGAGGTCATCGTCGTTGTTGAACATAACACCACACATTTGATTGGAGAGTGACTGATAAAGGTGATAATCTGACAGAGCCAGGTCGAGACTGTAGGGTGAAAGCTGCAGAATTTCCTAATTGAGCTCCTGGATAACCATTTGAACCTTGATTAAAGGCGAAAAGAAGTATGTTTCAAAAATGTTTATTTTTCTCAACTTGACACTCCAAAACTTAAGTCTAAAAATTAAGAAAAACTATTAGATACAGGAAAATGCCACCCCTGATGTTTTAGAGTAGAAAAAGTACTATTGAATAGTATGTCATTTTTTGTCACAAAAAAATAGGGGGAAAATAGAATCTAAAAAAAAACTAAGACTTATTAGATGACCCAATGCATATTCTTGGTCATCCAATGATATATTAAATATAAAATAAGTAAATATACTAAGTAATTTTACCTGTAACAACACTGTATATCACCCAAGATGGCTGACGCCCTGTCTACCTGTCATCATTTGTAAAAACCGATTTAGTGTTGTTGCAGGGAGGTTTCATGTTTAAAACCAAAAAATATGGATGTCTCGGCTCATAATTTATATTCAGATAAAATTTACGTAATTTAAAAAAAATTTGATTCACAAGATACTGATTTTCCATGCTTGTATTATAAAGTTAGAATTTTTGTTATGCTATTTTTGAATACTTATTTAAATGTTAAAATATATTTCATCTAGTCATTGTGATACCATCATATTTGTATTTTATTTATATTTTTTATTTTATCAATGTATTTCGTATGCATAAATATTTACGTAAAAGAAAATTGAAAATTAACATTACAAAACGTTTATTAAAATGAAGCATTTTGGTTTTCCTAAATAAAAATCTGTTATCCCAAAATTAATAATGATCATTTTTCCAGGAGAGACATTTTATATTACCACGGAAGATAAAATGGGAGCACTCCATACACTTATGGCTCCATCTCTAAAGCGTATAAACAGGTACATAAATATAATTTTTAGCCACATATCTAAACATCAATAAAATGATTGTTCTTTATTTCATCTTTTTCTTCATGAAATTTTGTACCCGCCTCCTAAAGATTTGGCAATAAAAGTTGTTATGCATCAGTTGACCTTTCTGCTTTGTGTGCAAAATAAAATAGACAACGAATAACGGCTTGTTCTATGCTTAATACTGTATTAAAGTTTCATCTGCGTATACAAATATACATATAAATTACATACATTACAATGTTTAAGGTTTTACGGTCTCAAGATTAAGACTACAATAGACAAACTCGTAGATACTCTCTTTTATTCTTCAGATAATGTTCTTGTGTTTTGTGAAAAATAAAAATGACAAATTTTATTCATTATTATTTTATAAAATAATAAATGTTAAAAAACATTTTCAGAATATGTCACAAAACTGTGTTAAAAAATTCACACATTTCATAAACTAATAAAATAATTATGAATAAGTTGTATTTTTTAATACAGATTATATGTATCAATAAGAAAGATATACAGATAAAATCAATTTATCGAAAAAATATTTTTGTCACCACCCGGACTCGAATCAGGAACCCTTCATACACGGGGAAGTGCGCTGACCTATTACACCGTGTCAACATTGTAAGTTAATGACAAATTTTTGAACTTACATGTTTCACTTTCAAATTGATACATCTGTTATTCCATTATTTGATTTTATTATTGCTACTATCTTGTTGATATTAAAATATCACAGAACTATGTTTTGAAAAACTGTAATTTCACATTTTTATTTTTCACAAAACAAAAGAACATCATCTGAATTAGAATTTTTTTTTAACGAAGATTGATGTGACCAAAACAAAATATAATGATCTGTATATGGAGTGTGGAGGGGCAAACCAAACAAACATTCTATGCAGGAGTGTCTGCGATATGTGATCCAATTTTTTTTCGGTTTAAACCAATCGTTTGGATTTAGATATTCCTTTTCCAATCGGCGTTGAGTCGGGACATGTCTTCCTTCAATTTGTGATCGAGGCCTTCCTCAGCATCTATTTGATGACCGCCAGCGTGTGGCTCTTTTCAATGTTTTGTCTCTTTTATTTTTTATTATTTAATATCAATTATTCTTTTTTATTGCAGGATAATAATAAGCAGCAAGGGGAATGATGAAAAAGGCACAAAACTTTTATACTACAATAAATTTATTGTGTATCTCTACATTTGGGAATAAATTATAAGTTTGTACTAGTGATTGTACATATAAAATAATTTGTGTTAATTTTTATATTTATGTAATTTTTATATTTTATACTAAACAACAAATAAAATAGATTTTAATGTATTATTTTGAACTTATTCTTCTGGGTGACCCATTTATTTTATAATGTCGACTAAAAATCACAGACATAGGTAAGGTACAATTTCTAACATAAATGACTGTATTACTTTACAAAATAACCTAAATTTGCTTTATATGTGATGCTGTGCTAATGAACTATATCTTAATGTAGAAAAATGTAAACAAATAAGTTTCAATAGAAGTAAAAATCAACTCTTTTTTCAATACATAATTAACAATAATGATCTAAGTAGAGTTGCAGTTATGAAGGATTTGGGTGTGCTTTTCGACGAAAAATTGTCATTTATTTAACATTACAACGAAATTTGCAACAAGACGATGAAATCCGTAGGATTTGTGCTTAGGACAGCCAAAAACTTTAACTTGCTCCGCTCTCTAATAACTTTATACACATTTATTGTAAGACGTACGCTGGAATTTAACTCCACTCTGTGGTCTCCCTACTATGGCTCACATATTATAAAAATCTAAAGAGTGCAACATAAATTTCTAAGATTTATCTATTTTAAATTGCATATTCGGATAGAAAATATAAATTATGATTATTTAATGAGTCTACTTCATTTGAAAAAAATTGCCTGGAGATATAATATATCTATATAAAATGATTAATAGCATGTTGGACTGCCTTGAGTTGATACAAATGTTTTGTATAAAGTACCAGCTCAAACGAAACAACATGAAGTGTTCTCTGTAGGTACACACATAAATAATTATGCTGGTAACTTGCCAATATCGCGGATGCATCGGCTCGGTAACAAGTTAAATTTCATTGACATTTTTCGTTACAGGAGCATACTTGAACTGAAAAAATATTTGTATGTAAATTATACTTAGTTTTTATTTTTTAACTGTTATATTGAAATGTCAATTAAAAATGTACTGTTATATTTAAATAAAATAAAAAATTTATTCTTGGTTGATGGAAATAAATAAAAAATAAATAAATACTGTTACCGTGTTTTTCAAACCGTAATACTACCTTTAAGTTAGAAAAATTGACTTAAAATTGAGATGAATTTTATTATACAAAGATAGGTGGCACATGGCATGTACATAATAGGTTCTTACAGAAAACATTTCAAACTATCAAAATAAATATTATACATGCACATATTTAATTTTAATACCTACGTTTTATATTTTTTATTCACTCTTATAACTTTACTTCAATTACTATATTTCATATTTTTTCGTTTAGTGCTTAAAACAAATATGTACAGTGAAATATTGTTAAATTGAAATTCAAGGGATCAAAAAAAATTTATCGTGCAGAATCAATAAAATTATTGAATTTGAAATTCACAAAAATTATTGAATTCGAAATTAGTACAAAATGGTGAAGGTGCCAATTTTGTTAAAAATATATATACTGTTGTATTCTGTTATAACTTTGTGATAATTCATTATAAATATAATTAAAAACAATTCACTTTGTTTAAATACCACTTTATTTTTGCTAACATCAATAAAAAGTAAAAATACAGTAGTCAATATTCTCCACATTGATAATAAATGTAAACGCTTAGATAACTTAGAGGCCCTAGAAATCAAAAAGTTCATACATAATAATAAATGCATAATTGACAACCAAAAAAATCTAATCCCTTTCACCATATCATCTGTCTCTTTTCCTTTCCCCCCCCTAGTCACCCACCACCACTTGATACTATTGTATAATTGCCCATATTCTGTAATACTAAGTTAGTATCTTGTATACACTGAAGAAGGAATGGTGGTTCTGAAACCGGTTGGTGTTAGCAAAAAAAAAGGTGTTTAAACAAAAGTGAATTGTTTTTAATTATATTAAATAAATATGTACTTATATTTTTGCATATTCCGAGGAAACAAACATCTCGAACATGCTATATTATTAGGAGTAGTTTGTGCAAACTATCTACGTGGGCTGAGACACGAGATCGGTATATATGTATCGGTCTATTTGAAAATTATTGTTAATATAGATTTATTTGACAATTAACGATGTGCATTGGCAGGGTTCGAATTATCGGGGTTTTACTCTATAGACTTTCCAACACCTGACCATTTCTTTTTTAAATAAATAATTTTTTTCTAAAAATTGTCTCTTAATTTGGGGTGCATCTTATTATCTGTAAAATATGGTACATTATTCTTTACACAAATTTATATATATATATATAAAATTATTAAATCAAACCCCTACATATAATACAACACAAATATATATATATATATATATATATATATATATATATATATATATTCACTAATTATAAGAAACGTTTTGTGAGTCGATAATGTAGATAAATAGTGATTTAGTGAATATCCAAAAAACATTTTTTAGTTTTATTTTCTTGGACTACTTCGTAAAATTAATTAATTTAAGAATTACATTTTTTAATACATTAGCTTGTTCTGGAAATTGTACGTAATGTTTCCAATGAGATTTAAGTGTTTAGGCTATAGCTGTGTATGAATTTTGTCAAACATATTTTAATACCAAATTGTTTAGATAGATTGTAGTTCCTATTTGAATTATGAATACGATTACATTTGAATATGGATTATAATATTCTGTGAGGTTCTGGACAAGGATCCCATGTAGAATGGGCTTTAGGGAATGGAATTCAATGCATCAATGGTGTTGCCTGAAGAGTTAGCTTCTCAATCGCCACTTTTTGATTGATTGGTCCTTTTTTCAAGTCCAGTGTTCTATTGGTCTTCGATATTCCTCCATTTCTGTTCAAAATAAGTTGATTCAAGTACTGAATAAATTAAAACTAATTAGATAACTTAGAAACTTATACAAAAAAAAAACATTGACGTGCGTTATCATGTTAATCATTTAATTTTGATATGTAAATCATTAAACAAGACATTTATAACATTTACATTATTATTTCCAATTTAATGCCAACAACTTTAAAAAGGGTGATTTCATTAAAATATACATATACAGGATGTAATAGATCTATTCCACAATATTTTATAGGCCTGACTAAATTACGAGTCAAAAATATTCAAGGAATACACGAATAATTTCAACCACGTCAGAAACTATTTCAAAAACAAAATTATGCAATTATTTTAATTAGTTGAAATACTTTATTGATTTCAAATTACATATTGAACAAAAAAATTAAATGTCATTGAATTTCGAGCAGCCAGACTATTTTTTGTCAGATGATTTAGGGCCTGAAGCAGATATAAATTAATAATGGATAAATTTTGCAAATATTTATTTCTAAGTACGTGTATTGTACAAATTTCAAACAAGTATATTTTCCGTAACGGAGCAGAATTTGCACAAATTCCTTGAGTATTTTCGACTCATAATTTAATATTCACCCATAAAATATTATGGACTAGATTTGTTATACCCTGTACACACACTGGGCAGATAATTTGCCTAATTCATGAATAAACCTTGCACTTTTCATGAAAATTTCACAATAAACAATTTCACGGATTCGGTGTAATATATACATACATATATATCAGCACCCCCGAGGTAAACTATGTTAACTTACGAAAATAAAATTTTACAGTAGAGATATTTAAAGGTTCCCATGCAAATAAAGTCATTGTAATCTGACCAAGGATCATTTTAACTTGAATTATAGTTATTAATTTTGTTTTATAATGCGAAAGACAAACTACCTCAACGAAAGACAAATTAATTTCTAGAAGAAATAGGAGATAACATCATTTAAAAAAAAATGGATTTAACGCAGTTTATCTCTGAGGTGCTGGTATATTATTAAGATGGTTGTATATTTGCGTGCATGCAAAGAGATAAAAGTTCTAAGGGCATAATAAAGAGCGATAATATCACAGTGGGAGTATTATCTGCGTATATCATTTAGTTAATATATATAAAAGTATTAATTTTGTCTTTTAGGACGCATGGGTGCTACAAAAAATACATAAATAAATTAAATCTTTTTTATTTAATTAATAAATAAATTTTTAGTACAAACATTGATGTACAAAGCAAAGTCTAGAACTGGTAAAAAAAAATGAAAGCTTGTAGCGTATAAAAAATGGCGACATGTATGGTGGATAGACTGAAGTTTAACCAGACCAGGTGAAAAGATAGTGTGGATTGCAAAGGGATGAAGGAAAAAAAGATGCGGGACTTCTGGCGGGAACGAGGGAAGCGACGCATTCATACGACTGGAGGCCAGGTAGAGTTTGCAAAAAAAAGAGAGTTTAACCTCCTAGGAGTTTGCTAAAAACTCCCCCGTTTGTTGGGTAAGAATATAGCTGCCGGCCATGGATGTTGGATAACACCAGGGGTTGGGTTGGTGTGAGGCGGCGGGCTAAACAGCCAACTCGACCAGGATGCTGATGATACATGGATTGGTGGATAGCTGACGAACTGTCGGTCAATCTGTCTGGAGCAGCAGAACCCCCTAGACGACGAGTTGGTCGGTCGGATAGGACGGCGGCAGGTTCGGCTACGCTGTAGCCACAGTGAAGTGCACAGGAAGTGATAACACGGAACCAAGGTATGGAAGACTAGCTATTTATACATCGTATTCCGGGTATAGACTGGACGCTACAGGGTGAGGCCCCGTGACCTTTGTGTACATTTATATATATTTATTTAATAAACCCGTGTGTAACTCAGGCATGATTATTTTCTTGAAAAATACCCCTTTCACACTCTGATGAGAATCACCGCAATGAGGACCATGTTTTCATATTGCGATGTGGCACTCCTGATGGACTCAAGCCAGGAGTACATCGGGAGATTATAATGCTACAAGGTGAAACTAGTAATTCTAGCATGTGTTGCACGCATGTGTGCACAGTTAGAAAAGGGTTGCTATTGTGATTTAAGCATGAAAAACATTTGAGTGAGGAGATGATGGTAAATAAATAATAAGACAAGTGTTCGAAGTGAGGCAAAAGGAGGATGCTCGGACTTAAGGAAAATTAGTCTCTGAAGTTGATCCTATTAGAATCAATCGAAGAGAACACATGAGATTATCGTAGACGAGGCATTAGTTGTTTGTTAGGACGGAGGAGTGTAGTTCTATACTCTTCTGTCTTTACTTATCTGCCTAACCAGCTAAATGGCACGGTGGTGGGAAAATTAATATAACAATTCTATCATTTATTATAAATGAAAAATTTATCAAATGTGTAGTTATAAAAACTTACTGCCAACGATCTAATGCAGATGTTTTTTTAATGGGGGGAGATGAGTTTGTATGATACAATGCATTTTGTAAGTGCATTTTTTGATCCAGTACTCTTTGATAGATCTAGAAGAAAGATTGATTTTTAATAAAGGTAATGTACAATATTTAAAATATGTATATCTACAAAAGTTTAATTAAAAATTGTGTTTAGTCACCGTACCTTTGATTCGTTATCCAGACTCCATTCCTTGCTTATGAGAGCACTTTTCAAGTCTGTTCTCATTCTTTCTAATCTTTTCACTGTTTTTAGAAGATCAACCTGAGAATAATTATAAAATAGTAGTAGTTGTGGCATAACTACAAAAATTAGGCTCCCAATGCAGAATTAATAAGTAATGTATATAAGATATACAAATATTAGTACTGCGTAGTAAAAACAAGACTACATAGCCCCTTATTTCATACAATATTCACATTTTCATAAAAAAAAAACATAAGTCTTCTTAGGAATTTATATGTGTGGCGGCCCGTGTGCATTGTCCAGGTGTGTCTTCTCGTTCTCTTGACTTATCATTGGAAAAGTACTTTCTTTGCATTAAGGCGATTTTCACTTTACGGCGATGGTCTGGTCCTTAGCCCGATGAATCAGCAGGTTATTGCTACTATATACTCCGCTAATGATTTTAAGTGAAATGAAATAAATAATTTTTATAATTCCATTTCTTGCTCTAGATTACTAGGCAAAAATATCAATGCAAATGGATTGTGGCGTACAAACCTTTTGCCCCTATCTAACTTGGGCCCCAATGCACTGCATTGGCATAGTTACATCACTGGCCTTATAGAATATAGAAAAGTAAAAATATGAATGTTAGTGTTTTCTTTGTCAAAAGAAAAATTGTGGCAACATTAGTGTTTGTATGATTTGATTGATTTTTGGTTTGGTCACATTACTAATAATCATTCATATGGCATTTAATTAGCAGAGAGCAATCAGCTATCACCAATGGTGTTTCCATCAATGGTAAAACAGAAAAAATAACTGTTTATGTTGTATCTAATGTTCCTTCTAATTTTGGATCATGGTGTGAGCATAAAAAAATCTTTTGTGCAATTTTAAGGACCAATGTTATTATTTGTGAGCTGGGGGAGAAAATAAGAAAAACATTCCCAAACCAGTATAAGGTTACTGGGAGGATATCTCCTGGGTTGACCACATTACTAATGAAGATGTATTAAGACACATAATTAAGTCAAGAGCATTAATAACAACTGTCAAGGAAAGCTCCATATTCATATAAGTCATATATTCTGCAATGAAAAATATAATCACTTCTTCAATATTAGCAATAATAGCAAAATTGTGGCAACATACATAAATAATATGAAAAAAGACTTTGATTAAACTACTATTTATTGATAAATCAACATGTTTTGATACCTATGGTATCTTCCTCAGAAAACAATGTAAACTAAAATTAAAAATGCAAGCATATATAAAAACAAAACTATAAAAGTATAATACAAGTGGTGGTAGGTAACCAATTAAGAACTACTTTGAAATCAAATTAATAGGTGACTATTTGCAAAAAGTATTTGGTTGTTTATAATATTTAATTTGTTATAAACACTTTTTCTTACATATTTTTTACAAATAAGTCACCTTTTAAATTTGTTTTCACAGTAGTTCCTAATTAGTTATTCATCACTTATACTTTTATGATTTTGTTTTTATCTATGCTTGCATTTTTAATTTTAGTATATACATTGTTTCCTAAAGAAGATACCATAGGAATCGAAACATGTTGATTTATCAATAAATATGTAGTGGTTTAAACAAAATATTATTTCTTATTATTTAAAAATATTATGATCTTTTACAACTCATTATGTAGGAGAAGAAAGAGATTATTGACTGTGTAACCTCAGAAAGTGATTCAATGTGTTGGTAATCTTATGCAGGATACATCAACATACTGCAACATGGTCGTCAACCTTTGATAGAAGGCGGCACACAAAGAAGAGCTTTTGATTAAAATTGTGTGCATTTTAATGCCAAACTATGTGCATGCACAAATCTATACACTTTAGAGGGAACATTGGTTGTATCCATTATTCTTTGTGCCACTTTGCGATATTTTGAAAATTTCTAACTTGTAGTGACATATAATGTGATGGTGTGAATCAAAATTTTTGATAAGGGAATAATATTTTAATTTGTATCATCATGAATTTTCCATCAATCCAATCTAGTTGAATCATGGTACTACAGTCCAAAGTGGGCCGTGGCCACCTCAAGAAGATCCCCAAATTTCCATCGAAGTAATAATGTCCATGCATATCTTAAAATAATTAAGGTAGGTTTGGGTAACTGAGCCCACGGGGTGACTGGACCATACCCCCGCCATTTTGTTTGTAGTTGTCATAAAAAAAAATTGTTGGTACACACTGAATTCATAAACTTCTCAAAACAATGGCCATTTTGTAATCCTTTCTTTCATTTTAGATTTTGTCTTTGTGTTGAAATTGTGTCGTTATTTTTTGACAATTACATTGCTGATATCTTTTTAGTTCAAAACTTACTGCTGAGTACATTTTCCAATTGTTTTCGTTCTTTCTGTGCTTTAGTAGTTTAAAGAAATGTTATAGCAGAAGAATCAAGTGTTTGTTTTATAAATTTGTTGGATACACTTGGATGAGGGGGTATGGTCCAGTTACCCCTGTAGGAAGTTAGGGTATAGGGTATCTGGGTCCATTACCCCGTTACACATTTACGGAAAGGTTTTGTGTGAATTTGAAGAACTAAGTATGTGTAAAGTAAGTAGGTATAAAGTATATTTTGATTGAAAATTTATCATTTTCGGACAATGCCAAGAAAGAGACCAAGAAGGACAAATAAGGGGCGGAACAAGGGTTCTATTCGAGTGGTTGATTTTTTTGTCACTTGTCGATTCACATTGGTTATAACTTTGTTTCACTTAAAAAAATGTCATAAAATTAATAAAATGAAATTTTTTATGTCAGGGGAATACAAGCAGTGGACCCAGTTGCCCATTTAAATTTACAATAGCTTCTAATGGTGAGTATGAGGTAGTGGTCCAATTACCCGAATTTTGAAGGTTAATTAGGCCCACCTAACCTTAAAAAAAATTATCATAAAATAGTGAAACTAACATTTTAACTTCTAGATTGCACCAGACTTGTTCACTATATTTATATTTAACATGAAAAAGTGTTGATTTAATTTTAAATGACATTCAAAAGTTTTTCTGAGAAAAAATGTTAGGAGTGACCATGGAACGTTGAAAAGTATGGCCTAGTTATCCGAACCTACCTTACAGATTTTTCTGTATGAATATAATTGCAATCTGACTAAGGATGAGGGCAATATTGGTATTGTAGGCATACAAACAAACCTTATTATATATGATATGAGTATAATTTTATATGTTTACAACTTCTTATAAATTTAGAGAGAATTCAAATGGTCTGGCTATTGCCAGACATAATCAATACTAATTTCCATAATAAACACAATTTAAAATAAAAATCTTGAACATTTTATTTGATGTATCCTCAAATAAGAAGGATCTTGAATTATGGGTGTTCAATTTTTATACACCCATAAAAATATAACTACATGTAAATAGCTCTCGAAATTTGTATGTCAGTCACATAAATTATCTTTACAGCTCTAAAATGAGATTCAGATTTTATAATCATTTATCTGACATCTTTTGTCAGCAGTTGGAGTTATATAAAATCAAGATTATAATTCAAAAAGATTGCCAAGGCAAATTTTTTAGGAGTAATTTTTCTCTAATAGATGATACACTGAAGTAATGAGCTCAAAATAACTATCTTATATAATGGTTTGTTATATTTTGTTATGATTTTTATTTCTAATTTATGCAAGAAGGCCATATCAATTAAAGTACTATTTTTTGTTAATTTATATTGCTATCTTGTGATTATTATATTGCAATAGTATGTGCGTTATTATAAAATATTGATCAAAGTCTGTTTTCAACCACTGGTATTAGGTATTGATTACCCAACATACTCACACCAGTGAGTCAAGAGTAGCAATTTATCTATTCACTAATACTTAGAAAATAAATCACTCACCTCACTCATAGCATTAAGATTTATGTTCAGATCATCGTGTTTCATTTTGCAATCTGAAAAATGTTAGAACAACTCCATTTATATTAATATAATATACCATTAAGATGTTATTTTGGAGAAAAAAGACAAAGTTATGGTTAAATACATTCACGCAACTATGTATAAGGGATAAGAAAGAATAAGTTATAATTTGCCAACCCTTTCCACAGGTTTTTGCATTCTTAAGTCTGTTTTTTAAATCTGGCAACTGATCCTTGAGTTTCCTTATTTCCTCTATCAATATTTCCGCTTTCATCAATTCATTTTTGAGATCATCATCATGTTCCCAAGAATAATCATCCCTCTGTAGTTGTTCTTGAATGTGGACAATCGCCTTCTCCAGTTCTGAATTTCTCCAGAATGCATTGTCCCTGAAAAATGAAATAGTAACTTTAAAAATTATGTTCTTACATATATTTTATCAGCCTATCATATCTAATGACAATTCTTTTTTTTTATTTGAGTGTTATTATCTCATAAAGATTAATTATGCGTAGATTAGTAGTAGCCCATTAATTTAAAGATTTTTAGATTGGATGAAGGATTTTGAGAACCCATTATTAATGACTTCAGGGCCATGTGCTACTTGATAAATTTTTGATTTTTGTTTCTTAGAATCAATCATATTGGCAAATCGAAAATCTTTTATTTTGGGTATGCCTTGGTATGCAAGTAATAAAAATATTTATTTATTTATCAACACTTTTCTAACATTTTATATTATTCCATTAAATATTGCAAATGTACGTAGGCATATTTATATTATATATATATATATATATATATATATTTTTAAATAGAAATGCATATACAGATTACGTGTCACATTAATATTCTTCTATTTTCAAATTAAGTTAAACGCTTATGCTATGAAAATAGGACTGACTTAATGGCCTAAAATTTGTAGTAAATAACCATTTTGTATTTTCTATTATATATGAACATATACATGCAACAACAATATGCAACAGTAGAGTTATGCACCCCCAAATAAGAATAATCTTGATAAATGATGAAATTTTCTGTGGAAGTGGGGCAGGGACTGCTAGCTGGCACAGTGCTGTATGTAACCTTTAAAGGAGGACGGTTTTGGGGTGTTAAATATGCGAGGGGACTGTTATATCGTAATTTGATAGTATGTTAATCATGTGGTTTTGGTGCTTGGGGAGGCCAGCTTAAAAACGCACAGAGAGGTGTTTTATGAATTCTTTTACAGGGAGAATGCCCGACTCGTGATGGAGTCACCCAGCGCAAGCCGGATGACCAAGATCTATAGATAATAATACAATATGAAATTTAATAATAAAATATTTTATAAAAAAGGTTAAGAAATTGATCAAGTTAGTACTTGGGAACAAGAAAAAAGTCAGATACATAATTATTTATTTATATTGAAGACCTTTAAGACTTTTTTTGTATATATTTAAATATTGTTAATTTTTATATTGAATTGTATTATTATAGATATATGTATATTTTTAAAATCTTTTTTCATTTGTGGTAAACAAATTCTTACATCTAGTTTATATTGATCTTGTATTATATAAATGTTGAAAGCCACCCCCATAATTCAAGATCTTTCTTATTTGAGGGTGCATAACTTTACTATTGTTTTTTTTTTATTGTTGAATATATAAATAAATATATTTTTGATGCTAATTTAATTTACTTTGGCAGTTGGTTATTATGCAATCTAGGAGCATGTCAGATGCATGTATCTGTGCTATTTTGACATTTTTAGAGCATGCTCATTAGTCTTGCTTCGAGTCTGATAGTTAAGATATAGTTTTAAGGTTATGATAATAATTACACTTATTTGTAACATTTTGAAACAAATCTATATGGCAGATCAGGTCTTTGGACACACAACCCAATTACGCTGGAATAGACTATTTATTATTATCTGACAGTCTTACAATCCAGTTGTCCTCGGAGTGAGCATAGCGGCTCGCTATACTGAATACATTGGGAGCTTTTTCATTGAGAGTATACAGATCAGATCAGATCATATATGTGAGTGAAATGTATGTGTAAAGAATGAGACTGACACCATCTTAAAATGTTGATTTTAAACAAAAAAATATTAATTTAATCCTAAAAGCTATTTATAAAAGCATAATGAAAAAACATTTTTCATACCTAAATAACTTCTCATTTTCTAGTTCGGTTCTGAGTAAATCGATTTCACTTTCATTATTTAAACTATCATTGGATTTGAGAGAATCTGATCTATTCATACCCAGTTTCATTATTTACACGAAAATTTTGATTTAAACTAGATGAAATTGTTAAACTTTTATTGATCTAACAATCAGATGTCCTTGGTGATAATATTGATGAGATGTAATTGAAGGCTTGGTACAGTGTAGATTATTGAATATGTTTTGTTGTCAAGGTATGCAAATGTAAATATGAAACGATTAGGTCAATAAATGCTTTTATTTTGTACAAAATAAACAATGTATTAACAATTATAAAAATAACAATTAAACAAAATAAACAATTATTTTATTTAAGAACCAGAATTCTATATGTACAATAGCAGATAAATAGCAGTGAATCTAACAAATAGGGACTGGAAGGAGGGTTCTTTATTTAAAAAAATTAGGTACACTTCCAATTCAAATATGAATACAAAAATGATTGCAGTAGACAGCACTCATTTTTTAAAAATATGTAATTTTTATTTTCACTTTGTACTGCACACAATTCTTTTTTCATTAGTTGTATCACAACTTGTTTCTGGAAGAGCAGTCCTTCCCAATATTAATGAACAATATCACATGTACAAATCCTTCACAGCTATAATCAATGTTTCCTAGAAACAATAAAGTCACTCATACCCTTTCATGCCCCGCTGCCTCAATAGCCAGCTGTGTTTAATTTTAGTTCCATTAACCTGTAGATGGGAAGAATTGCTCTTCCTGAAACCAGTTGTGATACAACTCAAAAAAAATTGTGTGTGTAGAACAAAGTGAAAACATGTTTTTAAAAATTAACATATTACATCACAAAGTAATTGGTGAATCAAGATATTATAGTTAGCACTCACTCATTCGTAAAAGTTTCACGATGCATAAGTTGTGTTGTTAATAAGGATTTTATTAAGAATTGATATTCTGTTCGATTTGGTATTATAATGTAGAAAGTTTTTGTGTACTGAGGCTCTCCACAACATGCAGGAAGATAATTCTTGAATACTTTGGGCATATAGATAGAATAAATGGAGATAGCCTGGAGAAATTCGTGCTCATTGGGAATGTATAAGGGCGGGAAGGCTGATCTTTGATGAATGACAAGGTCTAGAATTGCAAAGAGTGGAGGTGAGCAATTTGCACTCTAGAAGCAGACTAAAGAACCACGATGCTCAGGCATGAGCATATGTACTTATACGGAATTAAAATTTAAAATATTTAATGTATAACATAATTATTGTTAAAAAGTTTTTGTTTTTATAAATTTACACAGTAATTGAAGTATTGAAATAGATGTATATATTTTCCATGATACACGCCTGCTTGTTACAATATTTAAAAATTATGTTTGGTTGGAAGAGAGGGGTCATATCTTAAATAAATAAAAGAGGGAGAGAGTGAAAGGGTGCAGAAAGGTTTAAATGGTGGATTATTCTTGATTATTATTAATACTTTTAAAATTAGCAATATTAACTTGGTGGTTAAAATTCATATTTTTTATTTATTATCTTAGTTTTATTAACCACAATTGAGTTTAAAAAACATCATGAGCATTTGAGATGTTTGAACAATAGTGGGTTTTCAGAAATTTCTAATCATTTGATAGAAAATAGTCATGGTTTTGATAAAAAATTGGGATTGTCAATTTTGCATATAAACGGTGTAGGTCACAAATTAAATAATTTGGAATCGTTGGAGATAAATAAAGCATGTAAAAGTAATCAGGAAATTCTAAACAGCCAACTAAATTTAACTACGAGTCCTATTCTAAAATTTTTTCCTAAAAATTATTCGACTAAATTTGTATTGAGCAGCAATTTGAGTTAGGTACTAAATTTATTTTTTAAATAATTGTTGTTTTTTTAAAAAATTTAAAAATAGATTCTGGATAAATAGAAAAACAATGCTATATTTTTAGTTAGTTATGACATCCTGAAGAAGGAAAAGGTGTTTTCCGAAACCGGTAGATGTTTTTTAAACTCAATTGTGGTTAATAAAACTAAGATAATAAATAAAAAAATTGAATATTATAAATTGAGTATTTAATTTGTAACTACATCATAGCGTGATATATTGTGGATGTGCTTTTTATGAAACTATAACTATTTAAAAGATTTATCTTTTACTATTGAAAAAATCAAGTGTGTGCATTCTATTTATAAAAAAAAGCAAATCTTTTTATTTCTGGTCATTTGTTGTAGATCAACTTTCTTAGATAATAGCTTCCAATAAAAGTGCAAAGTGGAATATTATTGGTAAAAATATCTTAAGCTCTGTAAGACGATTAATCACAGTGTCAAATACTTTTAATTTCTCTAAACATAATACAAAAGTCATCTACAGCATAATTGTAAAATTTCTCTATGGTTTTCTTTTCTAGGCAAAATACCCGACATCAGACCATTTATTACGAGTAAAAAGTTTATTCATAAACGAGCCACTTTTCAAAACAAACAGAAATAGACTAAACCTTTTTGATAGCAAACCAAAAATTTACTATCTATTTTGGCGTACGGTTGCGGTTCGTAGATAAACGTTATGACGTCAGTTGAACGACCTTGCTAGTTTGTAAACATACACACGTTTTGTCATCATCCCAGATCGTTCATTCGAAAATAAATATTGCTTTATCAGTGATATAATTGTTATTTGACGTTCGAAATGAGTTACGAAGCTATGGCCGTTGTAGACGAAGACATTCAAATGGTAAGTAAATGTTGTCAATCGTTTTTATCAATTTTTGCTTTGTTATTTCATGCTGTGCAAAATATGTCTGCCATAATAACAAATAATAATATTCTTGTTAGAAGGAAATGATTCCTAGATTCGTAATAATTTTGGGAATTTCATCATGATTGTAAATGTTTTGAGAATAATCTTTAAGAGGCGATATTATTTTACTGAGTAATTTGCAAATCTGATTTCGTAAGGTAGCCATTTGCCAATGTCATATGCACACTTTTTTTGTCAATATTTTGCTACCGCTGTCAGTTATCAAACGAAACAGTTTTCAGCTTGACCTAATGCACGTTCACGACAACAGATGTCGTTAACACATTTGGCTTCGAGTAAAGCCTGTCATTTAATAGGGAAATAAAAAATGTTTGCAGCGTTTTCTAAAATTCGGTCACCGGTCATCGTTAAAAACTTTCACTTACAGATTAACCCTTAAATACCAGATTTTTTATGTTTTTGGTAAAACGCATATTTTATCATTTATATATACATTTTGATGGCATAAATGATAAATCTTGAAGACAAATTATTTATTTTATTACATAAAATACTTCCGTTTTAGTATAATCATACCAAGCGCCGAACGGAAAACATAAAAAATACACATTTTTTTGCAAGACTGATAAAAATAATAGATTATTTGTAAGAATTTAGAGTAATCTATCTGGATTTTGATTGGATTCTCGTAAGATTTTCAGCGACATTAGATTTTTTGATAATTGGGAATTGATCATTTTTGACGCTTTGGTACCGAGAATATCTGTGGTCCATGGTCCATATTTTTGTTAGAGAATATTTTTTAAGATTTTTCTCAAAAGGAATAAATAAAGTATAATTTTATTTTAATAAATAAGAAAGAAATACATCTAAAAAATGACGTTTATTTGGTTTTAATAATACAAGAAAGAAATTCATCGAAAAAATGATGTTTATTTGGTTTTAATAATACAAGATATAATAATTTGTTTTGTGGTAACTAAAAAAACCCGCTAGAATTTCAATTTAATAAATCATTAAGGTGTTGTGTTTCAAAACGATAATTTTTTTAAACTCCAATTAATTTATAAATACATATGTTAAATCTTTAAGAACTATGAGTTTAATTGGAACATTGATTTTTAAAATTTATGAATGATTTTAACATAAAATTTGTCACGCACCCCAAAATATTTTTGAAATCGAAAACATCTTGCAATTCCCCCATTAGAATGGTGTCAATCGGTCATATAACTATATAATGTTGATTTGATATCATGTCGTGGGATGCAGCAAAATTAAAACTTCCGATTCAGTATTGTCCTGGCTACTAGGTAAATCCTCGTCTATGCCAAAGTAGCTTACTGAGGCACCATTAGGAGACCGTTATGCAGTTGATTGATCGTCACTCGATTCTGGTCTTCCATATCAGAAATAAACTACGGCGAGCTGAAAACTGTGTAGGCCATTTTAATTGGAGAATTTTTAAATTGATTCTATCGATTTCTCAATTAGTTCTGCTCTACTTCAAAATAAGCCTGCCTCATAGGACAAGTTCAGATATCGATTTTATGTTCGTGCTCACGAGCAGGCCAACGCCATGCTCGGCTGTTTGACTTGTAACTGACGACGAACTATCGTCTGCGCTTGTTCCGGTGATTGAAGGTCCACGGCCAGTGGCGAGCCCTCGTTTGACTTATCATTCGCCCAGAAGGTTTTTTTTGACCTCGTTGCACCGAGAAGGGCATTTCTCGTCGTAAAATCCATCAAATTGAACGAAACATCAATTGAAATTAGACATCCGTGGAAAAAGGGAACTCGGCTTTGTTTGTTGCCATCCTCAGGGTTACATAATACTGTTCGATGTTTGTTGTCAAGTGCCAAACGACTGCATTTACTAAATAGGCTGGATAATCCTCTACTACGACGTTATTTTTGTAACTACGTCGCAAAACCC
This sequence comes from Eubasilissa regina, assembly GCA_022840565.1. Taxonomy (NCBI): domain Eukaryota; kingdom Metazoa; phylum Arthropoda; class Insecta; order Trichoptera; family Phryganeidae; genus Eubasilissa; species Eubasilissa regina. Next base: position 15,690,185 of record JAINEB010000017.1, on the reverse strand, counting down.
AGTTGTCCCAACGCCGTTTCGCTTGCTTGTTTGAAAACGTATTTTCAACTCTTAATAAATCGAATAAACTTTGTAAAAAGGTTCAGCTTATCGAAATACAATATCTTGTTTCAACATCGTTGCATATAATTTGTTACATAAGTGTACTATTACTTTCCATATTACTGTACGTTCTGTATCCGGCGACGCGTTCGTACTAGTTCTGCGAAAATGCTGAGCCACCTTGCAAAAAAAGAAGTTTATTGAAGTAATATTTGTGGTGAAACAAGTAAATGCTTTGGTTCTTTTTACTCAGCGTTCCTTATTCGATACGGGTTAAAACGGTTGGATCGCACCGCGTTTTATATGCCCGAGTATAATACAAAACTGTCGGTAAAGCTCAGTTTACATTTACGGTTCCGACTATTTAATATTCTCACATGACGTGACTTCGAATTATCGTACATATTGTTTTATCTACAGTTCTTGTAGCACCGTAGAATTAGAAATACGTGGTATTATAAATATGTAAATTTTGGAATAATATATATTTTATCATTTTTCATATGTAAATGCGAAAGCGAGCTGTCGCGATGTTTATTCGATTAATGTTTATTGAAATATCTTCAGGAGTTCTTCAAGTATCCATTTAGTCCCCTTTAGTTAACGTATATACTGCTCCAAAGTGTAAAATTTCGGTACAAATAATAGTAGTTTTATTAAAAAATTAATTTATATACAAAAATTGCGTCCACAATTAGTCCTTTAAATGTCAAAAGCTTTTGCCAGTTATTTATATACTTAAACTTAAATGGTATCTACATTACTTTATAGGTGGATAGTGAACATCAAATTCTGTGTTAAAAATATTTAAACTGAATATTTATGATTAATGGAGATAATTCATTGTATTTTTTTTTATCCGAATGACCATTTAAATAATGTTAATCAAAATCGTGATTAACTTCTAGGTGAAACGAAAATGAACCACAAAATACAAAAAAATATTTATTGAGCCAGCCATTTGCATTTCTTCAGAATGGGATAGAATTTATACTTGAGCTTTATGCATCTCAAACGATACGGATTGTTAATCAAGCGTGGGTTGAATGAACTACTTCTGAACAAACAGCGCAAGAAAACGCAACAAACAGAACTTCACCGAAGAGTAGTATCCATTCCGTTTTCACCTTTTCACGCATCTCGATAAGTATTAATAAAATCAATAACAGAAGCGACTGAAAATATTTTTAAAGAATTCTGAACCCTGACAGATTTTATTCTACAGACATAAATAAGTTTGTAATGCGTTAACGTTTAAAATAAAACGCCTCTTATTTCGATTATTCTTATTTTTTTGGCATATTACCCCTATATAATGTTCTTGCTTTTATCGAGTATTGTTTATGTTGGATTTATATAAATAATGTTTATTTTCTCTTATGTTATGTTTAATTGAATTTGAAGGTTAAAATCGGTCATTATTTTCGGAACAACCTAATATTTCAATGTCACCATTCGATGCGGGTAAATTGATCTTTACATTCGGCTATAAACAACACGCATGTGTCTCGTCTCTTTCGTGCCGATTGTGCCGTTGCCGCGCTGACAGAGACGGGTATACGATGGCAGCACGTTTCTCTTCTACACCTTTCACAGCCGGTCATTTCGCTTCGCGCCGTTTGGCTGGAGAGCGCTCGCCGTACGTTGCAGCGAAGCCGGTAAGTGTGCGCAGCCTTTCACAATATGAAATTGTTTGACGTTCGATTTATAAATTTGCTAGCGGGAATAAACGCAACCATAGGGAAATTTTACGCGTATAAGTGTTAATTTATTTTGTGATTTTGATTTTCGCTTTATGGCGGTCGTTCTACGCCTATTGGGCTCACAGCGGCCTTTATTAGTTCGGGTAGGCGCGTACGTGCGAATAGCAATCGCCGCGGATTCTACGCAGTAATGTCGGCTTGTTATGTTTTCTACCAGTTGCGCCGGAGCTGGCTTTCTGAATCGAGGATGCCATTGCAATTACATCTTTTGTTTGTTATTAACTAATGTGCCGATTGGAATCGACGGGATCAATTACAGTTCATTTTAATTGTTGGTTTTTTAAATGCGAAGTGCATTTACTGATAATGCGAGTGCATTATTTACATTTTTTAATGCATATTCCCGGATGCACTATTAAATAATTTTTTTTTTCTTAAATGTATTGCTTTTCATTCCGGATTTGTCTGGAAATTTTCTTTCCGGTGAGAGCATATTCGTATAGTAAAGTTTTTGTATAGATTGTGAAGTTTACTGTTGCTAAGTGCTCGGTGGGTATGGCGTTTGCGTGCATATGCGCGTTCAGCGTACTATAATCATTATTTGTATTCTGGCACGCCCGGCAAGCTACGAGTCTCTGTAAAAGACCGTCAAAAGCGATCTCTAACTATTCTAATTTTTTTGGTACATTATACGTGCGGTGATTACTGCGTAGTGGATGAATACATGGCGTCGCAACGCATTTCGTGCATCATCTTAATTTAGTATTGAAGAGTCGCGACTCGGATGTGGATCTCCCTCATTCGCCGAGATTTGTATTTTTACGTTAAGTTGTTCAACAGTGGAGCTCGCACAATGTTTCAAGTTTCAAAAATGAATATTATTTAAATTTATGAAGTTTACATTTCATAATAGTCTCTTACATGTTACGTCTTTACCGACTTACTGAATTTTTGGCGTGGAATTGGTAAGCTGCACTGGTAAGCAATTTTATTTTTAAAATATTATAAAGTTATCGCTGTTTAACGGGTGTTATGTTATTATTTATATCGCGATTCAAGTAAATGCTTTTTCCTGACATAAAATATGGGAGATATCGGTCACCGGTCATCGCATTCCGGAACAACGCAAAAGCCGGTACGACGCGCCACAGCGATTTTTACGTTGTAAAATAAGTATATCTAATAAGTCATGTTATTTAATGACATAATGTTGTAAGTTTTATTATTTATTTGTACATTATCGAATCTTTTGTCTTTGTTTGTGTCGAGGCGCCCGTCAAATTCAGTGTCGGTTTTCGCCTTCGTTTTCAAATAATGCATCTTCGCCCGCGTTTTCTGCTTCATTCGCGCATGCGTACCGTTAAATTGATAGAATTCCTGAAAAATATAACAGTACCTACTTGGCGCCTTCGGCATACAAAGCCTATATAATACGGCGTAATACCATAATTTTGGCCTTTGTCTGCTACCGCGAAAATGGATAATATTATTAGTTTATTAAATCAATTTACACATTTCAAAGGCGTCAGTTAAAGTGAGAATAGGAAGTTCATTTTTTTTAATAAGTCGCGTATGAATTGTGGCGTCGTACAATTAACAAGGGATTTTTCCTTTTATGCATTTGTCGGTTAGAAAAACCGTTTTAATTATACTTCCAACATTTAAATGATTCGATTATTTCAAATTAGATTTTTTTTGAAGATAGCGACATATTAAATAATTTTTCTTAGTTAACTGTCCGGAACTAACGATTTTAATTCGCCCCGGGGGCTATTGAAACAAAACATGCTACCCTGAAAAATTAAAAAATGCAGATGTGGGGTTTGGACCTTGGGTTCTTGGATATCTATCTACATTTTTGGGTGGTCAACCTGCTATTTGTAGGTCCTGATAGGATGAATCATGCACAATGCGTCAGGTATTTACTGCATGTGCACCATTTTCATTTTATTGTATTATAAAATGAAAATAAAATTTTAATTATTGAAATGGGTATTTGAAATAGTTAACATATTGGGTTTATGAAATGTTAGAAAGCAGGTAAATAAATTATAATGTAACACATTCGCTGGATGCGTTCCTAGCCAGTTGGTAAAATGCTTGAAGATCAGTTATGTTCCCCTATGGATTGGTATCAACTTGGCACCATTTGTTTAAATTAGAAATTTCACACCAGTTTGTAAAAAATGAAATCAGCTGCTTGCACAACCGTGATAAGTGATAATGTGTTTCATGAGAATGTTTATTTTGGTGCATTCAAATTCATTCTTCAAACTCTTCATGATCATGTTTCTGATAAAAGTTGTAGCACACTGTCAAATTGAAATTCTTCTTGAATAAAATAATTTACGACATGTACCATATTATATCTCTATGTACTTGTCAACGTTTCGATAAATTGTTTTTTTTTTCCCTTACGTATTTACAATAATTATCTTTTGTTTTCAGTCCGTTCAATGCACTCTCGTTGATGAATTTGTGAGTTAAAAAATATTAACATATTAACTTTGGACGCAGAGTCGTATATTTCAGAATAGTATATTTCAATTTGCGAACCGTTGATAATTTTATTGGAGGTCGTTACTGTTGAGGATGGACTGGCAGTCTCGTTTTGTTAGCACTTAATTGAGGTCTTTATTATACTGGTAACTGACCTGGTGTTCATTTAGTAGTACAGGGTCAAAAGAAAAATTAGACAAAGGATTATTTAGTCCTGTTCCCTCAATGAAAGAGGAAACACATATTGAGTTGGGGAATTAGAAATTTTTTTAAAGTAAAAAATAACTATTGAAAAATTAACTGCTTTGTTCATTTGAGGAGTTGAAAATATTTACACGTACATTACATTATATTAATAAAAGTATCCCATATTTTAGATTGTTATAATTTAAAATATGATAATACGGTATGTTGTAATATGTATGTATAATGTAAAACACAATAATTAGCCAATCTTAAAACTAAAAGAAACACAAAGTTTAGAAATTAATTTAATTATTCATTTGCAAATTTGTCAGAATGACACTGTAAACAGATACTTGTGTGAATGTAGAGTTGAACGCAGAGCAAGTTGCCAAAGCGTGCTGCGTACAAAATACAACAAATGACAGCTTGCTCTGCGTTCAATTCTACTGATATTTACATGAGTATCTATTATTTACACATGCCTTGAGGTGAAAAATAACCACGTTTTGAAATTTCCTCTCAAATTTTAAATTAAATGATAACGTTCGCAGGAAGGGCCCCGCGGAGAAGCGCGTAAGGAGGGGGGCAAGCGTGGACGCAGGCCAGGACGGAAGGCGGCCCCTGAGCGGGTGGACATGCGTGCCCGTCTGGAGCGCAGCCGGCAGAGCGCGCGCGAGTGCCGCGCTCGTAAGAAGCTGCGCTACCAGTATCTGGAGGAGTTGGTAACCGACCGGGAGAAGGCAGTGCTGGCGCTACGTAAGGAGTTGGAGAAGGTGAAATATTGATGTCATAATTATATACATAATATATAATTTATTGAAGAATTAATTTTGGTCCTGGTTCGTACAATCTCAAAAGATGTCCCATGTTATAAAAAGATCAGTCCTTCAGCATCACTCTACCCACGATAGAGTAACATATTATTCTACAGTTCAACTGAATTTCACCAGTTTAGAATCTTCCCAACTGTAGGTATCAATTGAATGTACAATTAAATATTAATTCTTTATAAATTTTCAGTATCAAATATGGGCCAAAGAGTTGGATGACGGGAAGATCCCTGATGGCTTACAAGAACTGCTAGAGGAGATGGGAGTCCTTAAACAAGAGGGAAACTGATAACCTTTCCTTTCACATCCATCGTCAGCTCTTCAGTATAGAAGTTTTATTTTGTAGGCAGAACATAAATTTTATATTTTGAAAACCTATTTTCGTAGAAAAACTTATTTCGCAAATATCATGTGATTTCAATATTTAAAATTAAAAAATAATTAATGTTTTTCCATATTTTAATAATTCACAATTGCAATGATATTCAATAATTTTTTATTAAAGTATTATTAATATTAAATTGTATTTGGTGTTTCCACATTTTAGAAATCTCTTAAAGTAATTTAAAAAAAAATTGTCACTTTACTAATGGATCGGTTTTGCACTTTTTTTTTTATTATTCTTTAAACCGAGGTAACATTATCATTTTTACAATTTTCTTTGCTTATAATTAAGCTTCTTTCTTACTATTACTATTACTTATATTCTACTGCATATTGTGTTTAATAGTTTTTTAAAATAATAATATTTTTAAGCTTGTAATTCCCTGCATTTCTTTTGTATCTGTTATAAATTTGTACTGTTTATTACATATATTTTTTTAGTTTAAAATCTCAGGTTGAGTGAGCTTAAAAACACATTCACAGACAGTTAGCTGTAATATTGTACATATACATATAGAGATTTGTATTACATTTCTTAACACTTGAGTATAATATTCTTTACCGTAATTAGAATTGTACATTGTATCTTTACATTGTCTTGTGTTTGGGAATGTTTTGAAAGGCAGCTATTAATTCTGTAAATGTGTTAATAATTTTATCAATTGAATGTGGCGTTAGTATACTATATCCATAAATGTTTTTCATACATATTGGCATACTTGAAAATTGTAAAAAAAATGTTTTGCATAGAAGTTAAAACTCATAGCTTTTATGCTAATTATAATGTTATTTACTTTGTAATGAAGGGTGGCAAAGACTCTGTGATTAATTAAAATAGATTTTTTTTCATTGTAATTATAGATGGATTGTATGAGAAATGAGAGAAAGGATAAAATTTATTATAAAATAAAATGATTGAACAAAGTTTAATATAAGTATCAGGGGGGATGGTTTAAGGATAAAAAATGTTTTTGAACGTATTCTATTACTGACAATAAATTCAATGATATTGACGGGAAATATGTACCATTTAAAAGTTTACTTGTTAGTTGGTATCAACAGAAAAAAATAAAATCTGGTTGAACGCTTAATTTCACAATTGAAAAAAAAAAAGAAGCATTTTGAAAGTACTTAAATTAAAATGATTCTATCATGTTTATAATTTAAACTATATACAATATATTGTGGTAAGTTAAGGTAATTATTTAAGAATCTAATTTTAACTTTTTGCAAATGTATTCTGTGCACGCAGCGGAATAAGCACATTTGTCCAAGACCGACTAGCATTATTCAGGCTTTTATTGTGATTATTATTTTATAAAAATTTGTGTAATTAACCCATTTAAAACACTGGAAAAGTAGATAATTTTAATGTAAATTAGAAACTGAATCTGCTTTTCATTGTGAAAATTAATGTTTGAGACATTTAATATTAAAATTTTAACTAATTTGTTAAATAACTCATTTTAGCGCAACGTACATTTTAAGTCAGAACTATTTTAACAGTTGAAATCATTGATCGTAACTAGTTTTATTTATTTTATACTCGCTGCGGAATAAAATATTTACATGCGGCAAAATTAACCATGTTTGTTCATTGTGCTGGAATAACTGAATATTTTAGTTTACCAGTTAAATAAACATTAGACTTTATTATGCACCGAACTCCTAAAATATTTTTTAACTAAGTCCCAAACGCACGGACGCCACACGGTGATCGATGTAATAAAATTTTTGGTTTGGGTTTAATGTTTGTTTATTTTGTCAGAATGATGTGAGAATTATATACACTATCCGCACAGGTTAGAGGGACACTCACCACAGCCGACAAATATACTAAGCAGATGACGTAATCTGTACAGTTTTTAATAGATTCTTTCGATTTGTGACGTTTGGAAATTTATTTGTGCGTTTGTGAAATACATAAATATTTCTTGCCCCTGAATGTTGTATTCTCTAAGAATGAGTTATACCGCTGTGCGGCTAGTTAGGAGAAGATAACGCTGAAATGTCATCCCACATACAACATCTAGAAGCATGCACTACTTTTGTATATTGGTACGGTTGTATCAGTAGCCCAATGTGAGTGTACCGACAGATTTTCTTACTCATACAACCCGTAAAAATGACCTCAATTAGATAATACTGTATTCGATAATTTTAAGTCAATTTAAGCATAATAATTTTAAGATGGTGTGAACACATGTTATTTAATCATAAATTTGCATTTAGAGTGTAATAAAAAAACACTAATTAGATTGTATTTTATTGTAATAATGTATTATTAGTTACATATTAAAAACTATTTCATAATTTGGCATTATTTTTACTAATATTTCTGATAGTGTTGTTGGATACAGGCGGTTTCGATGTATACGTTACCCACACGAGACTATAATGTTCCTTTACTATGTAATTATGTACATTATGTGTTTATATAATCATTGTTGCATCATTTTCGGGTACATTGAATACTTGACCATAACACTGACAGTAGATATTACTGTGCAATGTGTGTATCCATTTGCTACAGGGCAGTGGTTCCTAATCCTTTAAGCATTTAAGGGCACATTTCGAATTATAAAATTTTTGTGGTATGCGAAGAATACTTATGTACGTATCGTATTCTCAAACTCAAATAAATAACCAGATTACAATTCTTCATGATAGTTCTGCATATATATGTATAGCCCCATGTTCCTCTTGTGTTTCTATATATACGGCATAGTGATGTAATTATGCAAAAAAAATCAAATCATTTTCAACAAAAGTGGACTTTGTCGTATCTCAATAATTTTGGATGCGGAACATCGTTAATCGGCATCAGGAAAGTTAAAGTATGCATGTACTTATTTATCACGCTGGGTAAATAGGTGCTTGCGTACTATTTAATCACCAGAATTTATAGACAAAGGAAAAGATACAAAATTTATAGAGAAATTCATAAACAATAATACGAGTGCATAATAAAATTATTTCGTTTCAGTATTTTCAATGATTAATTTTATTTTTATGAAAACTAGATTTTTTTCCTTTGTGTCAGTTGAATGATTATTTCTACTATATTATATATAAAAATGGCATGTTACATAACAATTGACCTATTTGGGTTTACTGTTGGTGACCGGGATGAAATTATTTTTATTGCGGTAACACTGCTAATATTTTAACACTTGAATGCATAATCTATAATACCTGACATACAGTTTCGTGTAAACAAACATTCAAAATACAACATGTCAAATGTGAATACGGCAGCTCAATTAATAGTGTAAATTGATATTCCAAAACTAAAATATACCGCAACCTAAAATCACTATATTTATCAAGGTGTCAAATTTTTTAACAATCTCCTCATCACAATTAGAAAAATTACAAACTATTATAAATTTGTATCTGAAGTTAAAAATATATACACAGATTAAAACAGACACATAAATTATACACTCATATATATATATATATGTTACTTTCACAGAGAAGAAATAAATGTAGAAAGAAATATACATACATATATTTTACTAATTATGTTTAAAAATGTATATCTCATTATATCTTCTAATAAAAAAAATTACATATATTGCTTGAATTTCGCTGTATGCAACAATATATTGCGGGACACTTCCCAATCATTTAGGGAAAATCAGTCTGGAACCACTGGCATAGTGTAGTTGCACTCATGAATATCGCTTAAAATACACATAATTGATTTATATTTAAAAAAAATTATAATTTATAATTTTGAAAATTAAAAAAATAAAACTTAAGAAAGAAAAGTGACAAAAAATCATGTTTATCATCACACATCATGCATTAAACAATAGCATATGTATACTCTTCATGTCTAGTTTATTTATTTGATATTATGTTGGTTATTCTTCATATTCTTAAATTTTTGTTATTACTTTTAACATATTTAACGCTACAATTTGAATATTATTTCTTACGATAAAATTCACCAATTAAACATTTCGCCTGCTATGTGTCGTGTTAGACTGCAGATAATTTGTTTGTAAATACTGTAGTAGCTGTAAATTGCGTAGTCAGATGTGTCATAGCTAAGTGCGTTCATTGTAAGTTGAAATGTTGAGAATTATAACATTGTGCATTTATCAAAGATAAAATAATATTTTAAAAATAGCTACTTCATACAAAAGCAATTGTACAGAACAAATAATAATGGTTGCATTGTTTTTCATCGATTAGTATCGATGCAATTTAATAGTTTAACCTATCTGCATATCAGCCACCAAGATTTGGTGGGTACAATTAGTATATCAGCCGCCAAACATTGGCGGCTGAAGCTCCGCCCTCACGTGTGGTGTGGTTCAAATATTAAGGATACTTGGCTTAATAAATATTATAATCAGTAAACAAAACGATTTACCAATTACTCGAACATAACTGTTAACATAAGCACAGGGTTGTCCTGTCGTAATTTAAGTTTGTATTTTTAAGATTACATCACCGACCTAGTGTGTTATTGAGCTACTTTTTTAAATTTTCACATCAATTTGTGATTATTCCGAAGTACGTTGTATCATATAGATGCGCAATTAGTTATATGTTATTATGCCCGTCTCGATACAGAATTTCTCTAGTGAAACGGACACAGTCCAAACAAATTTTTTATATGTATTATATAGTTATTGATAAATAATAATAATAATATTTTTTTTTGGTTAAAATGACATTAGTTTTGTCCTATTTGATGAATAATTTGTGATCGAATTTGAACTCACCATATTTGCAAGTATGAGTCATATTTGAGCATTCTGATTTGTCTAATTTATATTTAAAAAAATCAAACCTTTTAGTGCGTGTTGCCTTTTTTTTTATTATTATTTTTCTGTATTATATATTTTTACAAATTCCCAATATCTCGTGAACAGCTAAATATTTTTCAGTCAATTTTTTCATTATTGGGCGTATTCACTAGATATTTATACCACGAAAAACAATAGTTATAGTCGAAAATATCTGCTAGTGAACCCATAAAACATCACATTTCAACTGGAGTTCTTCGATTCCCTAAATAATATGTAGTATGAAACAAATGACTTTTTCGATTCAAGATTATTATTTTGATATCTTATTTTTACCCATCATGTTTATCAGCCTTAAGCACTAAAACTATCTTATGGACCAGCTGTGTGAGTCCAAATTTACGAGATGTCAGTTTTTTATTGCTGTAATATAGTAATTTGGCATCTTATCTACACCATGCAATATGATATTCAAAGGAAATGATAGAGTTTAATAATACCCCTCTCCCTCAAGTAGTTTTATTTATGTGTACATTATTTCATGATATAGAACTTAAGCCATAAATACGAAAAAACATTAATTTATAAAGTTGACTGCGAGTTTAATTAAAATTATATTTATTAATGTGTAATTTTGTGTTTTATTATATTATGTTCGTATAGTTTTGTGTTTGAAAAGCTATTATGTCAACCTATCTAGGATTTTTTAAATATGTTTGTGCTTTGAAAGTACGCGATTCTTAATTAAGATTTTCATATGTAACTTTTTATATTATTTATTTTCTGTTTTTTCTTTCGCTTGTTTTTTGTTTTACATATAAATAATCGAGCGCGCCACAGTTGACAAACCATGTCATCGTCCCTCAGAAGGGGCCAATTTGTCAACAAAAATGTTTTAATTTAATAAGTATTTCTGTGCATGTTTTTTTCCCAAAATATTGATGCGTTAAATAAATGGGATTTTAAGTTACTTAGCTACTATGCTACTTATTAATTATGTATGTATGTTTTAATCGTGTTTGTTTTTTCACAAGGTTCCAATATATTTAGCTTTAGTATCACATATGTTTTATACATTTTTAAATGGCAGTTAATTTTTATATATATATTTTTTTATATAAAAATATGTGTACGGAATACGTGTCAAATCAATATTCTTACTATTTTCAAATTAAGCTAATAATTAAATTAATATTTTGTATTATATTGTATTCTATGTCCTCTAGTCTGCTTGTCTCCACTTTGCGATTCTATGCTTTGTTTAGTGTTACATGTAATGAAATCAATATTCTTATTATTTTCAAACTAAACTAATAATTAAGTTTATATTTTGTATTCTATTGAACGCTATCTCTCTTGTCAATGAGCTCATGACTGAGCGTCGTGGTCCTCTAGTCTGCTTGTCTCCACTCTGCAATCTTATGCCTTGTTTAATGTTACATGTAATGATGCTCCGGTCATATCTCTCGAGTTGATCTGTATGAAGTTGACCTTTCACCCCCTTTTCTTGCCCATTCCCTATGATCATCAATCTCTCAAGACTCTTCCCATCTTTTTTAGCTACACGCCCAAAGTACAACATAATTATTATCCCACATGTTGTTGAGAGCCTTTCTTTAGTATGGAGTTCCTGAAGAATAGAGGCATTTATACTCAGCGTACAAGGCCAATACCACATCTCGAAGGCATCGAACGTGTTTTTTTTTCTCCTGAGGGTTCATTTGTCGACTCCGTACAGAGTTAGGAGAACACTGGGGCTTTGATTCGTTAGACTTTTTCGTTTGAGATGTAACAGTATTTCAAAATTTTTGAATACGATATATAAAATAAATTATTGCCATTAATTGGCATGGCGGTTTCTTTGTGTAATTTTAATATTTTTGAAAAAACTAAACATTGCACTGCACGTATGTTGAGTTGCTTTAATGTATTGGTATAATGGGAGGAACTAGACCTGCCGAAACATAATAGTACAATGTTCAGTTTGAATTAAAATAAATTATTGCCATTTAAAAATGTATCGAATACATGCAAAATACTATAACAACTATAATTAATCTATTCATATACTATGGTCGATATCATAGATTGTTAAATACTCAAAAAATCTTTTTTTTTTTAAGAGAGGTGTAACTACTGTATTTTCCGTCATGCCACTATGTCTAAATCATAAGTATGGTTTTACAGTTTTTTTAAATTTGATGCACATATGCCTTTGAGTCTTCTGATAGAATAATAGTCCTAAGGATATAGAGCGCTGCTATCACTAACCGTAAAGCGAGTGTTGTCACCAAACTTTTTGCATATCATTGCTAGTCACTGTCTGGTGAATTTTGTATCATCTTGGTTCTTTAGCATCTAAGCCGGGTAGAAGTATATAGGTGTTGTATTAATTATAGATGAAAATGGAGATTATTTATATTCTTCGGCTGCTGCTGTTGAAATAGTAATTGTGATCTCCTATCTTCTCTAAAAAGTACACACAGAATTTTGTAAATAAAGCCTACCTGGATTACCGCTGTATCGTGCGTCAGTAAATTAAAATAAAGATGATAATTGTTTAGAAATATTTAAACATAAATACCTATTAGGTTAAGAACATTTCCCCTGTGACATTAATATATTTTATATTTTAGTGTGGTGTGAAGTCGCTTATTACATTAATATTTCACAAAGTACAAGCACTTTGATTTATTTAGTTAAGAATCTTGCATTCTTTAATACATATGTACATACATACCAAATGGTGTTGGGATCAGTGTGTGTGACCCCAAATATTTGTTTTTTCTTGTGCGTTTCTAAAACTTAAAACATATACGCTTTAATATTATGTATGTATGTTTGGTATATTGATTTATATATTGTATAGTTTTCAATGTGTTGTTACCTCGGTACTACCATATATTAGTTTTATTTATGTTAAGAGACATGTGAGTTGTCAAAGAATTGTGAATTATTAAAAATTATATAATGTTTTGTTATGTCCAAACAAAATAAAATATTTTTATTTCCAATCCTCTTGTTATTTCTGTTCTGTTTCGTCGGTACTTCTTTGCATATTTCATGTGGAATTTTTTTTAAAAATTAAAGTTTTCATAGATAATTTTAATCTTAAATGGCTCCATTATGATCCGTTATGTTCCAGTTTGACACTCGTCTATATTTTGTGGGTCCATCTTAACGTTGTCCACCCAATTATGCCTCAGTTCTGATCTTGTTGGCTTGTGTAAAAGGCACATGGGACATATCTACCCTTGCTACGTATTCTGCCCACTGTAGCTTCCTTACTTTCATCTTCCTTGGGATATCTAAGCGTTATATTATTCCTGAAAATTCAAGCTCTTGAACCTACTTCATTCTCCAGTTAGTTTTGGGTCATAAATAGAGGCGTAACTATGGCAATGTAATGCATTGGAGCCCATAATAGTTAACAACCTGAAAGGTCTGCACCCTACGATACATTTGGTATAGATATTGTTGCTAGCGCTAAAATTGACTTATAATTTTGGGAATCCACTGCAGCAAGAAATGAAATAATAAAATTTAAAAAAATCTTATGACTGTATGGATTTGAATATTACGAGATGCCGATTTTATTCCTATTATTGAAGAGAAATGCAGTGTAGGAAGAAGACACATCTCTTGATTAAATAGTGAAAATGGAACATTGCGGATGATTTAATAGGTTAAACCGCATACCTAGTACTTAACAATATTATATTTTATTATATATAATACATGTGTAAAGAGGCCTTTTATCCATTTAAAATTGGGGCTCATTTTTTTTAATTATGCCACATATATACAAGACTTGCTACCTGTTTTCCTGCGAAAAAGTGAGAAATCAAGCTTTGCATAAGCCTTATAGAAAAATTGATTGTACAGCATACAGTTTAATCATTTTGATAACTTTGATGACAAGAATTTCCATAGAGCATGCAATTCCTAATTCATGCTACTTATTTCTTATTTGATATCATTGTTCCTTATTCTCATATATGTACTCGTATTTAAACTGATCCATCTGACTTAAAAACTTGGTTTATTAATAATAACATATTAAGGAGAACATATTTTTGTTGTGAAGCTGAAGTTTTTCAGAACAGTTTTTTTTTTCTCTCTTTATTGTGGCCTTTGCCAATTAGCCATTACAAGTACATACAAATAAAATAATAATTTAAATATATAAACAATTAACATAAATAAAATAGCCATGGGAATATTATCAATATTAGTACAAATAATTGGTATTTGAAATCTAATTAACACATTAACATATTATACATTCACATTTCTCTTAATTAGAACAATCAATATAATATAATAAAAAATATCAAACCAAAAAGCTTGAATTTACTAAATATAATTAAAATTAACAAAATGTACTACATATTTTCAAAGATAAAATAGGTCAATTCTTTTAATCGTAAACAACAATATTAATTAACATCAAGACAATATTGTAAATGTATGAAAATTATATATTCACAACATTAATAAGCATAATTATAATTGCATTAATATATTGGAAGTTTTTCAGAACATAGTTCTGTAGTATTTTTATTACAAATTAAATGAAATAACTAGAGATATATTAAAAATGGAATAATAGATGTATCAATTTTGAAGAGCTAAAGAATGAGTTCAAAAATTTGTCATAAGTAAATAAGAAAGGTTCAGGTCCGAATTCCGGTAGCAACTAATATATTTTTTAATAAATAGATTTTTTACTATATATCTTTCTAGTCCATTTAATTTGTATTACGTATAATAATTTTTTTTTCAGTATTGGTGAATAATATATTCTTCAGAGATGTGATTGCGTGTTGCTGGCTCTGCTCTAGTTCTGCCTATTGCAAATATTCATAATTGTGCTTGAACTGAAGTGGAGTGTCAGCACTATGAATATAGAAAAAACTTTGACGATTTTAATGATTTGAATCTCCAATTGCGGATAAATTCCTGAAAGGATTTGTTCGAGGCAAATGGTACGCAGGTGGGCATAGAATGCTCCGTCAAGTTTAGCATGGTTGTGGAAAATGTCCTGTACATTTGTAAATCAAGTAGCTATATAATATCGCTGTATGGCATTACTATTATTCCTCATAATTGCAAATTTGTGATTTCGGAAGAAGGCCCGTTTAAAGCTAAGTAAGTTCACCATCAAAATTTTTTTTTCGTTATTTCCGTTAATATTAACTTTTGCTAAAATTGCATTATTACGCAATGTTTTCTTTCAAACATTTTTGGGACTTTAGTCACATTTTAGACATCTGTGGGTCATTTATAGAATGATTATTAACTTGTTACTTTGATGCGATAACAGATGGCAGCGCCAATTTTATAATTAGAAACTTATGCTTTTAAGGAAGCTCGCTAAATGAAAAGGTCGAAAGCCGAAAATATTAATAGATACAATAATATTTGAGGAACATTTGTATTTCACAATTTTTTAAAAAACTAATTCATGGTAGGACTATTCAAAATAATGCTATTTTGGAAAAATTAAGCACTCACTTTTATTCTCGAGTAATATGCAGCTATTTGTGGTATCCGGAAAGTTCTCCGACAACAATTCACCGACTGGAAAATTCACCAACTTGCAATTCGTCGAAAGGAAAATTCACCGATTCTAGAAATGATCGCCGATGATTTTTTTATTAAAATTGATTATTACCATATTAAAATATAACTATCTAATAAAAATTAAAATAGTAATATTTAAAAATACCACGAGCGTGCGTTGCGCACAAGAAAAAAAGCTGTGCGTTACTAAAAATTCTGGGAAAAAATATAAATTAAATAATCTATAATATGAATCGTGAACGTATATTTACGGATTTATTACATTTAACGCCATCTGTGTACCAATAGAAACGATAATGATTTAGTTCTAAAAACTACCACGATAATCCACCGCTGTAGCCGTGGCGCTAGTAGCTACAATGCGTCGATTGTAGCTATTCACATTACAATCTTCTATCTTAAAGCTAGTGTATACTCAAGTCATACAATTGACTATTTACTGAATTAAAAATTCCTTTCCGTTGATCCATTTTGTTTAGAGTCGTTACTTATGCTGTTTTTTTTTAACAGAATTACGTTTGAAAGGCTTACAATTGCGTGCAAATCATTGAAGTGTTTACTTACTGTTTTTAACGTGTTGATTTCATGATCGTTCTTTGCATTTGGTGCATGGGTTTGTTTTTGATTTGGGATAAACTAAAAGCAATTGGCAGAACTATTTCCCACGTTACCTTTAATAAACATAATTATTTCGTGATCGTCTTTCACTTTATAATACGAAATAAATGAATGCGCTTAAAAAAGTCTTCCACGTTCCATGGTTTTTAATAAATAACTCAACGGTGATCATTTGTAGAATAGGTGAATTTACCATTTGACGAATTACGAATCGGTGAATTTTCCAGTCGGTGAACTGCAGTTGGCGAACTTTCCTAGATCCACTATTTGTTACACTGGGTAGACTTCCTTTAGATTTTGTCTTTATAAATTTGAGCCAAATAGCTGTTACAATCGTAAACCCGTACTGTTTAAAATTAATTAATTGTTTTATTCTGCTTCGGAATTGTTGAAAACGAAAATAATTACCTTTTGATTATGTCACGTTTTCGCCAAATTGATTTAGCTGATCAAAAATTTGTAAGACGCATACCGCGTATTCGTAGTATGTAATTATAATAGATAGTACGTATAATATTACGTCTCCCCGTCTATTTTATTTGACTATCTGGCTGTCTAGTATAGTTTTATTACGTTATGTTTTAAAATAGGTACCTATTATGACATTTCATCTAGATAAGTTTAGAAACAAATATTGTGTTATTAAATTTGTGAGAATAGTTAAACAGTATAGCTTCTATTAGAATTGATACGTAATTTAAATCTACTTTTAAAATTAGCAATATTAACTTGGTGGTTAAAATTCATATTTTTTATTTATTATCTTAGTTTTATTAACCACAATTAAGTTTAAAAAACATCTACCGGTTTCGGAAAATACCTTTTCCTTCTACAGGATGTCATAACTAACTATTTTACCATGTTAGTTATGACATCCTGAAGAAGGAAAAGGTATTTTCCGAAACCGGTAGATGTTTTTTAAACTCAATTGTGGTTAATAAAACTAAGATAATAAATAAAAAATATAATTTAAATCTAATGACGTCTTACGGTGAGATATTTATGTATTTACCTGCAATATTGTAAATTACATCTCTAGAGATAAATATGATATTGACATTGATCTCATGGCAAACAGAGTCCAAATAAGGCTTTATAAATAAATAAGGCTTTATAATTTTGATTGTGTAATTCAATTGATAATCGCCATTTCAAAATCATAAAAATTTCCCGATTTTTCTTAAGAATAATGGAATATTTTTCATTAAGGAGAACACATTCTTATTGTGAAGTTGTAATTATTCAGAACATAGGTCTATGATCTTTTAAATACTATTTTAATGTATTAATTATAAATATATACACATAATTAACACATTTAATTAGTATTTGAAATATTTTTTATTGTTGACAGACGTACTAACCTGAAAAATATTAAAGCAGAAAAAAATAAAAGCAATAAATTTATATTACTTATCTATTATGCCAATAAATACGTTGGTACTTACTGCCCACATTCTTGGTACGGTTAGTGTTATATAAATGACGTTTTATTAGCCTACATAAAATGAACAGCGCTAGACCATAACGTTGTAAATGCCATTTGAAGGTAAATTTAGCTACGATCGGTAATGAATCTTAAATGCCGATGTCTACTTCAGTCGACATGTTACCACCATAAGCGGGGTCGAAGGGAGATGGGTTATAAATACCTATGGGAAAAATGGACATTTAAAATATCTACGAGGATAAAACTGGAACGATTAAAACCCACGTTTTATTTATAGCGTGGTGATAAAGAAATCCGAGTGTCGAGTGTCGTGGACGCTGAATGTGGATTGTATCCAGAGAGATATTCAGGCTGCCGAAATGAGGTCTTCTTAGCGGAGTAGCAGCAGTAATATTATTGGATCGGGATAAGAGAGCCTCAGCATAGAGTCGTCCATTCTTCTACGTATAAAAAGAACTCAATAAAGATGGAAGATTGGACGCATCTTACGAATACCAGGAGTATTACTAATAATATGTATTTTATTGGTAATTCCGAAAGGAAGTCTAGGTCGATGACAATAAAGACTGTATGAAAACAGATTGTGTCTTAATTTGTCATCAAGTACCGAAGGCTAGGGCAAATGGAAGCGCCTTGTTGAGATACTGGGCTCCCGACCCTCTTAGGATAAGGGGATAAAGACAGGGGTGGGGTGAAGGGGGCTCGGAGGGGTTCGCGTGAGCATCTTGTTAAATTTGACTTAGGCTGGCGAGCTCCTTGTTAAATTAAGAAAAACAATATTCTCAGATCAAAACGGGACCTAACTGCAATTACTGTATATGGTTTAAATGTATTATGAAACATAAGACTTTGTTGTCTTTTAAAATTTCACGTAGCTTAGCTTTGTCTATAGTCTAACAATGCTTAAAAATGTCAATGTTTGATATTACTAGTAAGATGTATTTAGATGTTCAATGCAACATTTTAGTGAACGATGCTTTGATCGATTATCTTTCATACTTCACACGTACACATTTTTTTTCCTATACCGTAATTGTGCACAGTTAGGCGGTACTGTCAATGATAATTCAAATTTTCGCGTTTTTGTGGATTTTCGATTGAGACAAATCAACAAAATGTTAAAAATTAAACTATTCAATTTTCAGGACAATTTTCAATTAAATTCAACCAATTTTCGACGTTTTTAAAATACTTTGTTTTAGTGAAAACATACGTTTATAAATAATATATTCTATTTACTCAAATGCTTTGAGGCTTCAGTACTATTTAAAACTAAGTTTTACATAAAGAAATAATCAGTTTTAAAACAATATATTATCGACATATATAAACAACTATTAAAGAGGATAATTTTAATTGTCCATCGAACTTCAATACGCTGCTCTATCCGGCCATGATGGACATTGAAATTGCGCTGTCGTCATTTTCGTTAAAAATGCCGAAAATATTTGTTTTCACGCATATTTTATCCACAATATTAATTAATATTGAACTTATTCACAACGTTATTGGAAAATTTAATAAATTAGATGTCTTTTTACTGATTTTAAGGGAAAACAACGTTTTTTTGAACAAAGTAAACATTTTATGTAAGCCGCAATTAAATATTTCGTTTATATATAACACTGTTGTATTTTAAAAACTAGCTGTCTGTTTCGTAAACAGTAAGTAATAATTAAATAGTGGGTTTTATTAGAGCAAATACACGTTTCTTATTCATCGAAAATGCTATAAACAAGTTGAACAATTATTAATAGTTCTGAAGCGCAGGGTGAATATTATGTTCCAGGCTGGTGTTATTTTCGAATAACTAGGAAATAAAACACAATTTCTTAATTTAGTTTCAATTTATCGATTATTTGATTTATTATTACAATTATTTATGAAATATGACATTGGTCAGGTAGCCGCCTCTGGCAGCGGCACACATGCGTACTTTTTAACCATATTTTTCATTATATACTCGCACGATTCACGCAATTTCATTTCGAATATTATCCTGCAGTATCGGTATTGTTATTGGATTATTGGCGTAGACTTTTTTTCAAGTATTCTACAAAAATAGTCGGGAGTCGTCAAATCAGGTGATCGAGGATATCACCACTTTTTTAAATTATGCGGCCGGAATTTTTTAAATTTTATTTTGTAGCTCGGGCTGTGTATGAGGTGGCACCGTTCTGTTGAAACCACATGTGTTGCAAGCCCAATCGACCCAATTCGGCCACCAAGAAATTTTCCAACATTTGATGATGGCTATCACCATTAATGGTTACAGAATTTCCATTATTATTTAGATTTATGACTTTAAAATGTTGTTGAAGAGTCCGATGGTTCATAATAAATTGTAATCAACTAATATTTGTAACTACCAAATGTAAACTGACAAATGTGTGCGAAACCAAAATGGGGATCAAACAAAATCGGCTTGGAACATAATATTCACCCTGTATGTAATTTCCAAATATAAATTATTTAGAATAAGAGTCCATTTTAGCATTCATTCCTCATTTTTTTGTTCGATGAATTATTTTATATAAGCCCCAGTGGCGTAACAAAAAAATTGCGTCCAAATGCAAAATGGAATGTATTGTACATAAAATGTAAGAATGTAGCGCTGTTATCTGTCACCAAATAATATAACAGAATTGGTCTCTTGTCTCTAATAATATTTCCACTTTCATGAAAAAACACAAAAGTGTGCTTTTAGGCATTTATATGCACCCGTAAATGGGAAAAAATGCCTCGTTTCCGTTTATGGCAATTTTCGCTTTGCGGCGATTGTTTGGTCCCTAACCCCTTCATAATAGCCGGGACATCGGTAATGTGTTTTAGTAATTAAAAAAGTTATTTCTTACTGTGGAGGATTTTAAAAATATTTGTCTACATTAGCGTCGGGAAATCGAAACGATTGGAAAATTTTGAAAGAATTTTTCGCATTTTAATAACTCAAATTCTGGGCTTTTCATATTCATTTTTTTTTTCTGAAACAGAAATATGCAGCGCCGGCGTTACGCACAGGCAGAGCAGGCTCCTGCCTCTGTGATACGATTGTTAAAGGGGGGAGGGATAAGGGCTGAACCCTCTTGTATGTGAGATAATAACAATGGCGTAAGATTTTTTGGGGGGACCCTATTCCGCGAACATGGTGAACTGTTTTTTTATTTTTTTTATTAATATCCGGTAATTTTAACTTTGTGTATAATTGTATAAAGTAATGGCAAAAATGAGTAAAGTTTTTTTATATACATTTTTATATACATTTAAAAAAATATATTTTATTAATTCTATTTTTGTTTGATTTCGTTGAATTTTTAACAAATTTTTATATTTTCAGTGAAAGTTTTTATAAAATCTTTTTATGAATTTTGTTCAATAGGGTGAAGAATAGGGTACATGGAACGACGATGATAGGGATCGGATGAGGGATCATACGGGCTGAGAGAGCTCATGGAAGGGATGGAAATTAATTTAGTATCGTGTACGTGTCGTTTCAGTGAGGGTATATTTAAGTATCTGTGAATGATTGTGTTTCTGACAAACCACGGTGAGTTTGTGATTCTCCTAAGGGTGTAGTTTTGTTTGAATTCTAAAATGTTAATCTTACTTGAACCTTGAATGGGGCTCGCGTATGTCAGTATAGGATGGATGGTTGCTTTGTACAAGAGTCATTTGTTGTAAGGATAATGAACTCTGAAAAATTTATAAAATTTGAAAAAAACAAAATCTCAATTTGCAAAAGGATAATTGTGTGTAAAAAAAAAATCCATGTATTAACAATCAAAGAAAGCAAATCCGATAAATAAAATTATAGTTATTTCCGGTAATAAAGTGGTAATTTGTGGTCATCACTAGTGTCCAGAACGTCTTTTAGTAAAAAGCTGCCTTGGGCTAGTTTCAAAATGCCGGCCTAACAAAATACCGTCCCTAACGTGTGTGGCACGCGGGCGATGGGAATTTATGGGGATGGTTTTACAAAAGTGGAAAATATCATCTTTACTTAAGTTACTAGGGCGGAAAAAAATAATCTTGCCTGTGGCGGAAAAAAGTCTAAAATATGCAAGAATGTACAAACCAGAAATAAACTTCAATGTGAACAACGAATGAATGTGGTCAAATCAAAATGATAGTGTTTGAAAAATATGCATATTGAAGAAAGTCTAGTCGGGTTTGTAAGGGTGGATAAACACACGAGAATGTATTCGTTCTATTAAGAATAAGCAGTTCTCGAGAGAATCGCATCCAGCGATCTGTAATGAGGTTTTAGTGCCGACACTTAAGGATGTCAGGCAAATTGGGGAGAAATGAAAGCAAAAAATGGGATCACTAAAAAGAATTTGTAGGAAGACTCTGTGAGTGCTCGGGTAAAAGAGAAATGGTACGAAAGTTTGTAAAATCGAGACAACGCAGGATGGTGGTCGACTGCTTGGGAAATGGCATAATAAATAATTTGTTTAAATTCATTGTGACCTTGGAATCCATGCACTTCTGTAGTTATGTGGTAGTTTTTAATACAGTATTTGTTGTCGTCAATTGTCAATTTGTAGTATTTTATTTTAATTCTTTCATTGTTCAGTAGTCAGCCGTTAAAAATATATAACTTTAACCTAACTTTAGCTACAGAAATATTTCAAATGTATTCTTCAACTTGAAACCGTTAACGTTAAAAGGTATGTAACATGTTAACGTTAAAAGGTATGTAACATACACACTGTTTACCGTTAATCTTTATTACCAAACTCACACTGTGTAGTTTAAGTGTATTTAATAATTCAGAGAAAATATGCAATTGGCTGAATTAACTATTTATTATCTTTGTTACTATCTTAACCATTGTTAATTAACTGTATGTTATCCAAAATAAATAATATATATTAAAAAAAAACCTGTTATTCTATTCATAATTCTTTTAATTTGTTTTATATATTGTACCTTAATTTATACTAGGACTATCTATTTATCAGGGTTGTTTAACGAGTTAACCAATTCCAAAAATATACAAAAATTATATTTTGAAATTGAAGAAAAATACGCAATCAAAAGAGATATTTTTATATTAAGAATTAAATGTAAGTACCCACAAAAAGTTTATAAACGAATTAATACAAAAAAAATTTTTAATACCACATTTAATTTCTTGTATTCATACCGAATAGCAGTAGATATATCGACCCCTCCTACGTAAAGTATCGAAAATAAAAAAAATGCTATTTTTAATCATTCTAATATTTTGTATGTATTTGATACTCATTTACGTAGCAGATTAAAAAAAAAATGTCTTGTATTCTATGTTGTAGGTACTAATAAACATAATATAAAAAAAATACAGCCATTTAAATATAATATGTATCAAATACGTGTAAAATACTACAATGATTAAAAATAGGTCGATATGTAGATTTGTACGTACAGAATGTTCCAAAAGTCGACGTCATCCCTTAAAGGGCTGACAGACCAACTCACGACTGAATAGAATATCAAAATACGATATTAGTAAAACATAGTTAGTTTTCGAGATATTGGCACTTTGGTGAATTTCTTGAAAATGCCACAAGATTTTCAAATGCCACAACTACAAAATTACATATTCTAAGATTATAATTTTTGTTACGCAACCCTGAATAGTCCTGCTATTGACCGCAGTCCTAAATAATACTGACATTTTTGAAATTTTTGGAAAAAAAAAACATTTTTTCCGGATTGGACATTTTATATATTACACGCGTTTAATTGTTTGCAATCAAATGCAACTTTTAAACTCTTTCTGATTACTAGGTAGGAACTGTTATGATTCGCAGGATTGTTCGCATTAAACCGAGCTCTAGGTTGTCGCTTTTAAAAATGTTTTATAGTTTAGCCGTACATTCGAGAACGTTATCATCCATAGCAGTAACAATTGAGCACCAGTAAGAATTTCACAAATCGCGACCTTCGAACAGCAAGGTTTCATCTGACATTTTTGTTAAAACTTAGACAATTTTTTAAATTAAAAACTGTGTTATTAACATGTCAAATTTTCTAATAGTTTAGGAGGTAAAAATAAAACAATTTTATATTTTAGTAGCACTTACAGGGTGAATATTATGTTCAAGGCCGATTTTGTTTTATTGTCATTTTGATATGACAGATATTTGTTAATTCGTAATTAATAGTCTTATAGAATAATTAATTACAATTTATTATAAAGCCTAAATAGTGGGTTAAAGTCATTAAAATATTTTATATAAATAATAATGGCAATCCTGTAACCATTAATGATGATTAATATGTTGGAAAACTGCTGTTGGTCGAATTGAGTCGATTGAACCGGCAACACCACTCATACAGCCCGAGCTAAGCTTGAAGTTTTGTAAGTTTTCCCGGCAGTATAATGTCAAAAAGTAATAATATCGACTGGCTCGTCGATCACCTGATTTGACGGCTCCAGACTATTTTCTGTGGGGGTACTTGAAGGGAAAGGTCTAAACCAGCCACAATTCCGATGCCACAGGACAATAATCAAAATGAAAAAATTGCTGAAATGTTATGAAAAATATGGTTAAAAGAGCACGCATTTGTGCCGATGCCAGAGGCGGCCACTTGGCCAATGTCATATTTCATTGATAATTGTAATAAACCAAATAATCGATAAATAAATAAAAACGGAATTACAAAAAATGTGTTTCATTTCCTAGTCAAAAACAACAGCGGCCTGGAACATATTATTCACCTGTATACTTTTTAGAACAACCACTGATCATTTTAATACAAATAAAATGTATTAGTTATATTATATAACGTGCATGAATTCAGAAATCAGTTTTCTTTAAATTATATTGCGATATTTTTGTAAAAATTTCACTTCATGGGTGGTGAGTAAAATATTTGCCGAAGATATGGAAAAATAAATATTCATAACTTGGAAGCTCAATATCAACAGTTAAATATAAATGTCAGATAATGCTTCGCTGTTCCGTGAGTATAAAATGCGTCCATACGGAAAAGTCTTCTGAAGTTTTTACTGCAATCTATAAATTTAAGACAAATTTTCTGAAGAGAGCGAAAATGCTAAACCTAATTATACTAGTTTCTCTCATTAGCTGTAATAATCAATGTTTATATAAGTTATGTGTATTGATTCTCGTTAGTCGACGAGATTTGTAAGATTTTCACACGCGTAGTCTTATCTTAATAATATTAATAAATTTCCATCTTCAAGTTTAGTTTAAAACGCGAACGCTAGAGTAACGTTTCACAAAATTTGCCAGAGTGCTAAGCGAGAGTAATTGAATTATACCATCATTTATGTTTAATTTATCCGGAAAACTTATTCGTACTATAGTGGGCGAATTACGTTTTAGAAATTGTAAAGATACTTTGGTTAGATCCTTGAAAAGGACTTCATTAAATATGGATATTACATTTCTGGAATTTCTGCCAAGACATACTTAATAAGATTAAAAAAATGAATTTATAAAATATATTTAAACAAATAATTAAAATTATGTCGTGATCTTCTCAGACGATTCAGTTGACGTTCTGAAAATAATGCACGAACTGTCAGAAGTCAGTGGTAGGAGTAGAATTAAAGTTGAATGTCTCAAAGACTATAGTAATGATGAACTGCTTTGTTGACTTGATAGAGATTCATGCTGACGAAACCCAGCATGAACAAGACTATGATAATTTCTACCCAAAAGAGAGGTCCACCGCTTATCCAGGACCTATAAAATTAGCTCAAGGCTTAGACTCATTTGCCGCCTGGTTGGCATTTTTTAACACTATATTAATAAATAAGAATATATACAATACATAAAGAATAAAATGTATACAAACAAACGATGACATAACATAATACAAGTAAAATAGACAAATAACAAGGCCAGGAGGCAGAGGGAAAGTGAAGAGGCACTCTCTTCCGGGAAGCGAGACGATAGAAAATAAAAAGATATAAGGGACTCACCCTTCATGCACCACTGTCGGCAGATTTAACCCACAAGAACAGTACAAACAAGACAAAGTTAACAAGACATAAGTAACAATGATATTGCACAGAAGTTGGAAATTGAAGGTTATCAAAGAGAAACAAAAGCAGGATTATCAAAGTAAGCACTAATAACCAGAATAAGAGAAAAGAGAAGAATGATAATGATGAAGATACTCAGCAGTTCTCCGGAGGATATTCCACCTGGAGACTCCCATATGTTGGGAACCGCGAAGAAAATGGTAATGAGCAGATCGCATCGCTCGGTGGACGGAAAATCGTTGGTCAAACGTGGGGAATCAAGAAGCCCATGGGCTACCCTAAAACCGAAGTAAAAATTCAGTTTGATATTCTTCGATTAGTACCTCTGTGTTTTTATGTTGGTGGTATGCCTATTTTGCTCTGTACTGGGGGTGCGCCACTTAACTTGACAGAAAGTATCCAGCCTTCATTGGAATCGCTCCGATATCAAAAATCATCGTGTGAAGTAGGAGAACATACCGCGTCAGGAATCAGCAGAGGATCAGCCAACAGTTCGGATTCCATCTGGGAGATCGGCCGACTGTCCAGGTTAATGGTGACAAAATCTTATTTGCAACGGGAAAGTCAGGACCAGGATTCATTGCTATCGAAGGTGTTATTAACACGCACAACATTATTGACGTGAATCTGAGTAGAAGTGGCATAGATCCTGAACACTGGGAAGGCGCGGACCATGGATGGATACGTTCCTTCATACAAGGCGCACGTGTGTGAAAAAAATGAAAGAGTGAAATTGGAACAGGAATGTATGTGTTTATTAAAAATCTCATCACTCGATTCCCGTGTGACATTGACGCGCGTTTAAGGTTAAATGATTGCTTTTGTTATGCGAAAAAATGATATAATATATACGTACTGTGAATGTAATACAATACGCTGGCAAAAATGTTTACTAAGAGAAAACATCTTATTACGATAATGGCGTCGCTTCGGCAAATATCTGTTGGGCTACACGTTTCGCAATATTATACGAGTGTTTGAATATTTTATTCGTTATTCATTGTTTTATTTTTCGAAACTTTGATTTTTGTTATTTACATTTTTTATATATTAAATAGTGGACAACGTACTGAATTGCGCGTGTTACCATCACGACTACAGGGCGGTACAAAATTAATTAATATTATCCATATAATACTAAAGGATAGCACTGAAAATGAATTAATGTTAAACCAAACAATGACGGTGCCAAAAGTGAATTTACTTAAGTGAGAATATTTCACATAAATTTATTGTAAAGCTTGTATGTTTTGAATATCAATTTGTTTCGTATCTTTTTTCTGCGTATACATTTTTTTATATAATATTACACATCAATAACGAGTTCTGTTGGAATATTAATATAAAATGTTAGTTTTTTTATCACTGTTTCCAATTCGATGTCAAATTTCGTCAAAATAAAATAAAAAATATCACAGAACTACGTTCTGAAATAATAATAATAATCTTTAAAATATAAAATATATATCAGTTTATAATTTTTAGAAATATAAAGTCTCCTCGGTGTATCATCTTGGTAACAGTTTGGAATTAATTCGACAGGTGTCACTCTGTGTCCAGATCATCACAATATATTCATCGACGGATATTGCAGGATAATTAAGTTATTGTGGAGTAGATTATTGAATTTAGTGTTTGTTAATATGACATAATGACTTTATAAATTGCTGATGTCATATAATTTAATTGTTTTTTTAAAAATATTAATTAAATGTATTAATTAGAAAGATATACATACTTAATGTATACTTATTTATTTATTAATTTATTAACGCCCTTATGGGCTTTTACAAAATAGGTTTGGTATGAATTATAATAAAACACACATGAGTAGCTACACAATTAGCATATATATATAAAATAAAAATAAATAATAATCAATGAGTATAGTGCTTGAGATTTTTTAGTGTGTATGATTCAGTGAGCCAGAATTCAGTTAAAATTATTACGTGGAAGCTAATAGAGAGACTATCAAGCATTATTAGTAGTTCATTAAAAAATTTATTGATTGATCTTACGTTTTGATTATATATTTTAAGGTTCTCATTGCTATTAAAATATAATATTTTGCATGATTTTGAGTCTGATGTTACAAAGGACTCGAGTGAGTTTATATCAATCGTATATATCAATCGTTTATATCTTGAGCCATTTTTTATTGTATGTTAATATAAGAGGTGTTAATTGTATACAAAAAATATAGGTGAGCTCCGCCGCCGTTGGCCAAAATTAATGATATATTCAATGTATTTACACTACAGTACGAAAATGTCTGTTTGGAGTCTAATATTTGCCAAAAAATGTTGTGTATACTTTTTATTTTAATTTTTTTATTTATTAATTTTTTCATTGGTTTTCTTTTTCATAGCATTATATTTATTTCATAACGAATTTCATGGCGAATCGGGTTAAAAAAAACCTGATCACGCTTGAATAAACACATTATTATTATTATTATAATTCTTGAATATGATTAGGTACTCGATCAGTTAAAAACGGTTTTACACAAAATATTGTATTCCGTTGAGATTAATTTTTTTTTTACCGATACAGATTATTTAATTGCTTTAAATTCACTATATCCTTCATGTTTACGCTTTTAATAACATTCTGACTATAATCATAATTATTTTAAGATAGCTCTAGGTGGAGATATGTATATTGCAAATATCATTTTATTAATATATACATTTATTTTACTATAGCCGATTGTTTATCTGCTAGTACAGTATATTTTATATTTGTGTTACATATATTTGAAATATTACACAATATATTTTTCTATCTTTATAAATAAATATGCGCGCGATTCTTAGCGAGATGAATCGTTATAAGGACACAGTAAAAGGCTTGCTAGGGGTATATTTTCAATGCAGGTAACATAGGCCTATTTGGAGTAGTGCGGAGGTTATGGAAAATATCATAGATTGTTTTATTTTTAGAACCTTCGAGAAATTTATAGATGGCTAGATGGAAATTTATAGTTAAAATCTTCTACCCGTGCAACGTCGGATATACCGGCTAGTAGGTAGGAACTAAATAATATACGATTTTTTTTGAAAAAGAATTATAAAGTGATATTTTTTCATTTCTATGTCCAATTTTTTGTCACAATTCTCTTGTACCGAGACAAATTAAAGACAAAAATATTGTGAAATGTAAATAAAAATTATTTTAAGAAATCGAGAAGAGCACGGAGAAGAATTATAGGGATTTATAAAAAAAACTACATCCATAATGAAATATTAATTAAATGTATTAATAAAAAAGATATACATATAAAATCAATTATATCGAAAAATAATGTTGTTGCGCCACTTGGATTCGAACCTGGATCTCTTTCCAAACCGGAGAAGGTGCATCATCCAACTATGCTACAGCGACATTATTTTTGACGACAAATTTTTGAACTTATATGTTACACTTTTTCAAATTAATACATCTATTGTTACATTATTTGAAAGCCATCTACTTTGATTTTATGGAATCTCAAATACCTTTGAGTAAAACGATAGCAGATATTTTAATATATGTGATATTTTAATTAGTATTTAAAATATCAAAAACCTATGTTATAAATAATTACAACTTCACAGTAAGAATGTGTTCTCCTGATAACATCCATAATGGTTTACGACACCATTTTTTTCCAGTCTTTTATTTTTATTACGAAAAATTATAGATAATCTTCAAAAAATAGTTTATTTTGTCGACACAAGAAAGTGTAGCAAAACGTATTATATCCACAATTTTCTTTAAATGACTCAAACGTGGCCGAAAACTTTATCCCGAATTTTCCGATTGAATTTACAAAACGGAGTCCGAAATGACTCAAACGATCCTCGACAGTGTTCCTTAGACGGTTTTAAAAAATGTAAACGGAGCCTATTCAGTACACGTATAACGAAAAGCTTTTAAACCTCGAGAAATTCAATTGACGTCAACTTGACTTTACCAGATTATCGATGCTATCGTGCTATATCTGTGTACTTTGTCTGTGTTAAATGGGTTCAGCACTCCGCCGCTCCATATGGAGCGGCGCTTTGCATAATAGAGCATTGCGTCGGTATTTCAGGAAACTTCTCTTTAAAAATAATCGACGCGTTCTAGAAAGCGAATCAAATATACATGTCAGGTGAGACGTCAATTATTTTTTACAATGAGCGTTATTTGGACCATTGAATGTTTTCGTTTTTCTAAAGCGTATTAAAGGTTAAATGGAGAAATAAAATGATCGGAATCGTATGTACATTGATCTGAGTTAAGGGTTCCGAAACATACAGTATATCGGTGGGTACTGGATGATTAGATTTCAGTTTATGTAAATCTTAAAATTGTGAAAAATAAAAATTCAGTTTTCAGATAGAAAGAGATGGTATGATAAGCTCGTGGTGCTCGCGATTTGCGGCGATTATTTGACACGTACTTTATTTTCATTGATAAGTAACCCGGAGAAATTATAACAAACCTTAAAAGATTGCGTCAGTGGCGTAACTTTTGCTCTTGTTAAATCGGGGCCCAAAATGTCTTCACTTGAATATTTGGAATACTTTTGTGAGTTTCGATATTTTTTCCAGCGACTATAATATATGGACTAATAATTTTACAAATGATTGATGGCACTCTTCAAAATATTTAATAATAACTGGAAACTTCTTCGATACTTTCGCATATAGATTTTAATACCCCCGCCTGATCACTGAGATCTCCATCTCTATTTAACACTAAGCTTTACAATACTAGCCTATACTATTTCTTTTCCCTGTTTAGAATGCTAAATAACTACAGTGAGATCTTATTAATACAAATTAAATGTATTAATTAGAAGGATATAATAATAATAATGCCTTTATTGTAGCGTTATCGGTTTTTTTTATGAAGAGCCGATTCGCCATAAAGGTAATTTAAGTAAATAAACAAAAATAAATAAGTATAAATAAAAAAAAAGTTCACACATGTATATGAATATAAAAAAAATATAGATACTAAATTTCGTCACGTCCATTATTGTATCTGAAGATATTCTGTAGTCGATGTAATTCTTTGGTCAGGGAACCAGCTTTCCATGAGAGCGCCGCTTGCACTAGAGAGTTGGTGCTGAGCTCCAGCCGCAGCTATACGCCAGCAACTCGATGTCTCAGAAGTGGAACGAATCGATGCATACGACCTTCGGCAAACATCGTAGATGCGCTGCAATAACGCGCCAATCCGAACAGCATTATGTATGAGTTGTTGTACTGAATTGTATAAAATTAATATATCGAAAAAATATTGTTGTTGCTACCGGGAATCGAACCTGGATCTCTCCCTAGCCGGGGAAATGTATCAACCGATTATGCCAACACAGTGAGTTGATGACAAATTTTCGAACTTATATGTTACACTTTCAAATTGATACGTTCCATTATTTGAAAGCCAATTTCTTTATATTTAATATTTACGGAATCTCGAACACCTTTGAGTAATCCAATAGGAGACGCCAGAATTAATTGATAATTAATTTTTTTATTAAATTTTGGATACATTAATACAACTTATATATTTTTCAGGAGAAGATATTGTATATATTTTTGTAATTAATGGATTTAATTTGAATTAAAAATTTCACAGACCTATGTTCTGTAAAATGGCATCTTCACAATAAGAATGTGTTCTCCTTAAAAATAACAATGCAATCTATTTTATTAAAATTTATGTGGATATGTTATTTATGATACAGGCTCAGATAAAAAAAACTCGAGATGGAGCTCCGTTCCGCTGTAATGTTTAGCTATACTCCAGGCTTTGTTTTGAAACTCTTTGATCATTTTCTCAGCACCCTGACGTTTTTCAATTCGCAAATTTTTGATCAGAATACGGTCTTCTGCAGTGATTTTTATCATTATGGGCAACGATTTGAAAAAAAAAACAAATATAAACAATGGGAAAATTAATAGTCAAAGATGATGATCGGAAATTGTCGAAATAAAACGTAATATATGTAAGTAAGAAAATTTGTAATATTGTTGATATAGTTAAACTAATTCATATTTATTTACGTCACATTTTACGAAATGTTCTAATTTTTTTTTGGGCCACCTGTATATATGATTGGTAACTGAGATTTAACGGTGATTTGTAACTAATATATTTTTTAATACGAATACAGGGGTACATAAAAGTGGAATAGGTCTACGCTTTAACAATTTAGAAGCATTATATATTAATAAATCACTCAATAATAATAGTCAGATACTAAATGACCAAATAAATCTATCCAATAATCCGATATTAAAGTTGTTTCCATGTAATCCCCACCTTTCTCATCCACCTCCTACCTGATATTCTGTCCCACTATGATATACTGTTGCTCTTTCCATTTAAATATTTGTACTTAGGTTAGTGTATATACTATATTGTCCTGAAGAAGGTTGGATCCAACTGAAACTAGTTGACTTTAGTATATATGCATAATAAAGTGGTTTACATCTAAAACATGCTTTTATTTGATTATAATATTTAATTGTCAGATATTTACTTTCTGGTGTTCCGGTGATTGCTCAAAGAATTGCGAATAATCAGTTATGAGTAATGATTTTTTAAATTTATTTTATTTTATTTGTTAGTAACTATATAATACAATGTAAAAATATGTTTGGACTGCGCCGGTCTCGCTAGAGAAATTCTGTGTCGAGACGGGCATTGTTTACAAGCAATTGTACAATTAATTAGAATTACAAGTAGTAGATAGAATTACATTAATTGCTATATAATAGGTGTATATGAAGAACAATTTTAAAGTGGACTTAATAACTTCATTTTGAATCACTTCGTAGCAATAATTAATATAGGTATGAGTCGATATGTTTGGGTGAGTGCACCAATACTGGCTCTACCCATATTACGAATTCGTTTTAATATATAGTTTCATGTTCTTGGGACAATTCAATTGGTTCAAATCTTTCAGCATTCTATTAAATAGTTTAGGTCTAAAATATTTGTAGTTCCTTTGGCCACATGCTGTATGTGCTCTTGGGATTTGTAGGTTATTTGTATCTGTCCGTGTGGAAATCATATTTTGAGTAGTTTTAAAATGTGTCTGTTTGTATTTATATACATATTTAAGAGTAGTGTTAGCACATATTTGTCTTGTATCAGACATCGAATTTATTAAAAATTAATAAATACAACAGAAGCGTTTCGCATAGGGTGGTCTAGTTATGCGAGAGGACAGACAGGAGGATGATACAACCCTCCAAATATGTCGAGCAATTTCAGTGTGTACATTAGACCCAAAATTTTGAATTCTGCTGTGTATTTAAATTTTACCCCGGATGTGGATCCACCCCTGACCGCAGCCAGCGCCGGAAGTGTATCTCTTTGAAAAACGCGGTTCAAGCAGCGATATTTCCAGCATGTTTGCTTTTCAAAATAATGGTCTTTTCGATATCCTTCTATTCATGGGTACCCAACTTGTATTGATATAAAAATAGTAGGCAGTCATAAAAGTTTCAAAGATTTTCATAGCGGTTTTACATTAGAAATAGTGATATTTAAAATAATTTTATTTATCCATATATATGTAAATACAAATAATTTCATTATATAAAATTTTTCAAATAATTTAAACATTTTTTTAGTATTATCATGTAGCATAAAAAACATCGTTGGACCTAGATACGAGTCCAAATTTTTTTTGGCAATTTTCAACCAACCCTTTAACGAGTTTTACATTGTATACTTGTAGTTTTGTCGCATAGATTTATTAATATTTTTATGAACCTGCAGAGATATTTCTTTTGCATACAAAATTTTTCTGAAATATCCACAGACTAGTATATGAATAGACACGATATGAAGTATATAAATAAGAGAGAAGGGTTTGGAACATCGGGCATTCTATACACATAAACGCATATTATATTGTCAGTGTTTAAATTTTCGTTTCTTTTTCTTCTTTTCTTTCAGCCGGCAATCTCTCCACAGATCCGGACAGACGATCACGCGCGTAAATCGGGGGCCAAGATCTCCCAATCTACCGCGTCTACTATCTTTTGTTTACCATTTTCGTCCTTCGCCATTACGGCGAGAGACGCTCGGTCTCGCTCCCGTCATCACGGCCCATGCGGAAGTTCTATCTTTGACCGCGTTTAATCCGGTCGGTAAAGCAGCGCTCGATACGCCACGCATTTGAAACGTAACATCACAATATATATATATTTAAGAATAAAGTTTATTTTATCAGGTCTGATCTCTAGTTCCACTTCTTTACTGCGTGTTATGAAGATATCCATGCACATTTTGACAGTCGTTGAAAACATATATCATCTGCATATGCCAATAAGATATCGGGAATTATTATAGTATGTATTTACTAAAGGAGTTTGAGTTGATCCGGGTTGACCGTCCCTGGTTTTATCTGTCAACAGTGCAGCGAAGAATGGATACAACCTGTCTCGAGAGCGCTCATCGCTCACAATGGGAGTCTCACATAATAGTTTTCGTAGAGAAAAATGAAAATTTATGGAAGCTGTGTCAGAATAATGCAGTCTTATCGGACGGAAGAGTATTGGAATTGCCAGGATTCAAAATAATCGATTGTGTTTTGTCATTTTGTGAGCGGAATCGTTTTATTCAAAGTTCCTTTAAAGATTGCAAGTTCTAGATGGTTCCATTTGTTAAAGTAGAATTGGAAAGATGTAAGGAAGAATGTGAGAACTTATAACCTTTGCGATTGTAATTTATCATATCTAAGATCGCACTCTCCCTCCCAAAATTTCGTACAAGAGTAATTTTAGAAAGATATGCGATTAAAAAGTGACCAACAGAATTACGTCACGCTCGTTACTATGGTGACTACAAACATTATTCAGTACCATAAATGTCAAGTTTGCGTTTTGACACATTTTAGAAATTCGTTCAAATTTGAATACTTACCGTTTAGTAACATTCGAAATGTCAAAGTCTTTCCTTCCTTAATTCCCAGTGAACTGTACGCATAACACACATAAGTGCGATGTTTAGGTACACATAACAATGAGAGTACTACTCGCTCGGTTTTTTATTTGAGATATTAATAAATTTTTAAATAGTTATAAAGCAGTCTACTGGCAATAGAAAGTTGCGGGTTCGAGTCCTGGTGGTGGTTACATATTTTCAATACATATATTTTTCTGTGTACCTTTCTACGTGATAATTTATATTTATAATTAAGGAACTATAATACGTTCTGAAAAATTGTAACATTTCAAATAAAATGATATTTTTATTTAAAATTAATAATTTATCATTAAAACTTTTCCCATTTTAAATTTGTGGAAAGTTTTTCATAAACGTGACCTTTCTCGAAATGGTTTCTTTTTTCACTAATATTGAATTAAATTTAAAATCATCAAAAAAGGTTGTGAATGTTATTAATCCCCACATATATTTTGATATCAACCCTCACACGCCCGGAAGATGTATAAGGTGAGAGAAACGCATCATCTTTGTATTGAAAATACACGAATCGTAAAAGGGGGAACATAAAAGTTAACAAATCGTTCTACATCCGAGTGAGTGGTGTCGCACGTTTATGATTCATAGAAACGATTTATCTTCGAGCGACTGATTGTCAGCTGTGTACGTATAAAGTTTTACTACATCAAATTCAACGGACAATTTCATGAACAAATGGATGGATCACCGATCGGATCCAATCTAAGTCCACTTTTAGTTGAAATTTTTATCGACAACGTAGAAAGTAGACCCTTTGAGTCTCCGCTATCTAAAAATGCATTATATATCATAAACGATACGTAGATAATATATTAATCGAATTTAAAGATAGAGACAGGTAAAGTGACCAACTAGTCATACTAGCTAATTAATTACGTAATAATATTAAATTCACGATAAAAATCGACAGAAAAATAAATTTCCTAGATCTGAAAATAGAAAGGGAAAATAATAAACAAGCCTTCGATATATTTAAAAAAACCTACGAATACCAACACAACAATTCATGCTAATCAGGGGCGTGCAGTGCGTACAAGGAAAAAAGCTGTGCATTACTAAAAATTCTGGGAAATAAATAGAAATTAAATAATTGGATTAACATAAACGAAAACATTATTTTACAATTAGCGCCATCTGTGTACCAGTAGATGACTTTAATCGCTAAGTTTTAAAAGCTACCACGACTACTCACCGCTCTGCCCATGGTGCTCTTTGTATTCACCACATCGAGCTATTCACATTATTCTGTTCTGTCTTTAAGCTAGTGATTTACTCAAGTCATATAAATGGTCATTTAATGAATTGAAAATTTCTTTCTGTTGATCCGTTTTGTCTGGAGTCGTTACCAATACTGTTTTTTTTAAAGAATAACATTAGAAAAGGTTACAACTGTGTGCAAATCATTGAAGTGTCTACTTCCTCTTTTACTAATTCGCGTATTTTACTATCTTACTGTTTCTAACGTGTTGATTTCATGATTGTTCTTTAAATTTGGTGCATGGATTTGTTTTTGATTTGGGAATAATATTATTTCCATAAAAAAAAATATTTCCTTTAGTAATGACCTAATGAGGTGAAGGATTTTCAAACAATAAATGAATCATGTTCATTTATTGTTCTTGTTTTAAGAAGTGTTCTTAAAAACGTTCATACATTTTTTATATGGATAAGAAGGTATCATTTTACGTTAAAACTTAAACTTTAAAAACACTATTAATAGTACTTTAAAATTATAAATAAATACATGGTAGGGTCGTATAAACGACGGATTTATTTTATCTAAAGATGTTGGTTAAACGAAAGTACATATATTGTTTTACACATGATTGTATAATATTGTTGGTAAATTAGGAAATAATGTAACATTCAGAGTAAAAAATAATATAGGAACAATAAAAAAAAATGCAAGGGATAAGATACCAAAATTAAAAAAGAGCGAAATGTATAGATTAGAGTGTGATGACTGTGACTGTAACAATATAGGTTCAAAAATTTGTCGCTAAAAATATCGTCGCTGTAGCATAGTTGGATAATGCACCTCCCCCGGTTTGGGAAGAGGTCCAGGTTCGAATCCCGGTGACGCAACAACAATATTTTTCGATAAAATTAATTTTATATGTATATCTTTCTAATTAATATATTTAATTCATATTTCAAATATCACAGACCTGTTCTGAATAATTACAACTTCACAATAAGAATGTGTTCTCCTTAATAAAAACACAAGTGTTTTATTTTCATATATGTGATTATGGAATTCTACAAACTTACATCGGAAATAGCTATATTATGTATCAAAGTGACAGTGTAGAAAAGGAGATTATCCTGATAACAACCTTGAGCTGAAGAATACTTGGAAGAGTACCACAACGGTGAATAGAGCTGGGCAGACCCTGGAGTCAGCTGAGATCGGGACTTGTAGAGGAACATCATGCATTGAGGTCGAAGATTCTTTCAGAGACCCACAATCATATCTGTAATTTAACTTAAATTACAGATATGACTATGGGTCTACTGAATGTCCACTGAGTTTACTTTTTTTTTTTATTTTAGTTACAACAAAAGTGCAGATTGTATCCAGGTCGCAGGCGGCACTACGGCAAAGTGTCCGCGAGCACTTAACGCAAGATGAACCTGCCATCGTATGATGTCGTTATACAACTTTTCTTTCACTCAGGGTATGTAAAATGTTTGGAGAGTGTTTGTGTTAGAATTGTTTCACATATCACATTAAGTACTTAAGAAGTTTGTAGAATAAAGAAGTTTGTAAAACTGTGTAACTGAATAGAATCGATGCATTATTGATTTGGATTAGGGTCAGCAGAGGGAGCAGATTTCACAAATAATCGTAAACCGTTGAAAGTTCAACCAAGGAATTTGATTTCACCCTGTTTATTAACAGGGTAAAGACAGTTTGGCAATGTGGAACGAAAGGGTGGTAAAAAAAAGTATCATTCATAGATTTATTGCTAATAAAAAGATTAAAACTTTTTGTTTGGGACATATATTTATTTGTTAATTACTTATTTATTCTTGAACGAAAATAATGTACTGTGCCTTCACCTATTTTCCCTCTCCTCACCCGGCACGCTGCCGTCCAGTCGAACGGCGACCTTGAAGTTGTGCGGTAATTCGTGAATCGAAGAATATTATTCAGTTCAGACGTCGCGTCTATACAGTGTATTCTAAAGGACCCTAGACGAAGATAGTGATAAATTTAAAGTCCACCTTGGAGGTGTCTGAAGAACTGGATTGTGGTGAGTGCAAACCTCCCTCCGTATATCCTATTTTAATCCGGCATCTATGTTTTTACGCAACACTTTTAATAATATGATGTTTAACCGCTATTTAAACCGTGAACTGTGATTGTAAAGATGTTTGGTAAATAAGATTTAACTGTAGCACGTTTAGTTTATAGTGTACCAGTGATTGTTCGAAGAATTACGAATAATCAGTTATCAATCGAACACAATCACAGTCACGATAACGGTTCAAATAACGGTTTAACGATTAAACATAATTAAAAGGAACACATACAGGATGGCCCAAAAAAAGTGAGAAGATTTCGTAAAAATGACATATAAATACATCAAAATTAGTTTAACCATATCAACAATAGCTTAAAATAAATATTACGTTTAATTTCGAGAATTTCCGGTCGCCATCTTTGACTATTAATTTTCCATTATTTATATTTGGTTTTTTAAAATTGTCGCCCAGAATGACAAAAATCACTGCAGAAAACCTGATCAAAAATTTACGAATTGTAAAACGTCGGGGTGCTAAGAAAATGATCAAAGAGTATCAAAACAAAGTCTGGAGTACAGCATAACTGGACATTACAGTAGGACAGAGCTCCATCTCACACAGCCAGAAACACAATCAATTTTCTTCATCGTGAGAATGTTAATTTCATCGAGCCAGGCATGTGGCCACCCAACATCCCAGATTTAAACCCAGTAGATTATGCAATATGGGGTGTTCTGATGATTACTGATAAGCTAAATATGGTGCAAAAAAAATACATTAATAATTTTAATTAATTATATTATGTTTTGAAGTGTCAACTGAAACTCATGTGTTACGAGATGTCCTCACTTTTATGGGCCACCCTGTATATTAGCGGGATTCTACCGTATGTATCGATAATGTTTTCACGTATCATCATAATATGTTTAAAATTTTTTTTTTTGGTTCCGTTTCTTGCTGCTGTGGATTTTACGTCATTGCATTTTTAGTACACAGATTATCAACAGATCGTTAATGATTCTGATAGATAATCTTAGTATGGCATTAAGCTACAATGTAAAAATAATTTACTGCAAAAACAACACGTTACAGAATATTATTTTCTACTGTTAAGACACACTAGAAAAAGATGAAAACCAAAATTGATATTTTTGGAGAATGAACGAAAAATTCCATTCCCATTTCCATGGAAAATTTTCTTATTTTTTCTTCATAACTTTTATCTCTCTGTACGAGTTTTATATTATTATTTTCAACTTTTTTGTATTTTTTCATTAGACGCCTCGTCGAAGTTTTGATAAATTTTTTATATATTTAATAATTTTTTTTAAATTGCCTTCGCTGTTTAAAGTACTTGAGAGAAAATATGTAACAGGTTAAATAATCCTTGCACTTTCATTATGATTTTTGTTTTTATTAATTAACTGTATGTTTTCAAAACAAATTAAAAAAAACAAACAATATATTCAAAACTACCGCACAGAAGTACAGAAGTTCGTGGGTTTCAAGGTCAACGAAGTTTAATCACGTGACATGCGACAGTCTTTGACGTTAAAGCGATTACTGCGAACATGGTTTATGTTAAGCACGTGATTTTATTAACCATGAATAATACATATATAACATATCCCTGCAAATTTTAATAAAATTGATCACATTGATATTTTTAAGGAGAACACATTCTTATTGTGAATTTGTAATTTTATAGAACATAGGTCTGTGAAACTTTTAATTCAAATTAAATGTGTTATGTAAGTGTATTATAATTTTCAATATTTGCCAAACTGCACAACAGTTTTACAAATAGTGTTAAATCAACAACAATTTAAAAATAAATACACCATATATAAAGGAAAAATTACAATAATTAGATGAGAATGTGTTCTTTCACTTAATATTAACACAGCGTAATACGTACCTAACTAATTCTCTCGGCAAGAGAAAGTTTCGGGTTCGAGCCGCGGTGGTATTATTTTACTATAAATATATTCATATCTAATTATATATTCATCTAATATTATTTTATAATACGATACATATGTTTGTTAAGTCAATGAGATATCAAACCAACGCTCTTGAAAAACATTTTTCAACAAAAAATAGTTTTTTTTTGTTATACTCGTATTCTTGAAACGTTTTGATTTGAACTTGTCCGGTTGTAAATCAGTGAAGCCTTTTGCCGCCTCCCTGCCGAGAGTTTGATTTTGTTTAATTGAACGTGGAGCGAGGGCTGAGGGTTGAGGGTGGCTCGCTAAACTTTCCTTCGCACGCCTACCACCTCTACATGCCGTGTAGGGATGGTTTAGAACAGAGAGTCAGAATTTTGTTTAAATTTAGGGACTCGTATATTATATTATAACTAGTGTTGGTGATTTGTCTTCCACAGGCGCTGTTTATAGTTTGAATTAAAAAAAGCTATCCTGTAAACCCAGTATGATTTTCTTTGCGAATTTGAGTAATATTTATGTTTTTAAAAGTTCTGGATATTGATAAAAGTGTACTGCGTCTTGCAAATTATCTTCATCATATTTATATTCACTTTATATGGAAAATCAATTGAATTCAAAACGTACACCCGGATCGATAGGATCTAAATGAACCAATTGCGCAAATCTCCGGGATTACGATGATTCCGGTCGTAAATCGGAATCACCGCAGGGTAGGGAAAGAAAAATAGGAAAACCTTAGTACAGGATGAGGTCGGTGAGCTCGCCATACCTTGTATATGACGTCTCCGTTATCCCTCGAGTCGCCGCCGAGATCATATAATGGCACGCGGATGAGCAGATCTCCGCTTCCAATTGAAAACGGCGATATCACAATTTCACCCACGGTACACAAATAACAAACAATGCGTGATCAAAAATAATATCATTAAATACAGTGCGCCAGTTGTTTGCTATCGTGATGTCGAGATCAAACAAATATCAGTCAAGTTGACGTCGAGGTCACAATTCACACTGACAAGACGAGCATTAGGAAATCTATGGATGAGAATTTGGACGGGAAATTTGTCAATAACATTACCAATTCCGAACTCCAGTTATTATGATTCTTCTATTTTGAATTTTTTTTTATCTTTTTCACTTTTGGTTCTTACTTTTCATCATCTTTTTACGTATTTACTCCCGTGGAGGAACACCTGGCAGGCTGGTATTATATTATAATTTCATATGTACATATTGGAAATATTAGTTCGATTATTTTTTTTTGAAGGAGTTGGATTCTATATACTTAGTGTAACTATCAGCTCTCCCTCGCACCTCTTGCGATCTGGACATGGTGAATTTCTGCCAGACTGTGAATTCTGCGACCGCAATACATAAATATGACATCTACCCTCCCCTTTTGGGGGTGCATGGTTTCTATGACGTCTCTCCGGCTGCCCTCTGAATTTAATGTGATAACGATTCTCACGTAAATTGTACAGGTATGGCTCTGCTTAGGTATTGATGAATTGAAACAAGTGTAAACAACTCGCAAAACGATTCCGGGATAAGGTGTAAATAAATACTCAATGTAAATGCATATATTACATATGCACCACAATGAATAAACATCCCTTGTTACGATAAAAGTAGATCGTGAAAGTTGGGTAAAATTTTCTTCACGGTTGCTATTGCAGTATGTACCCTTCGATAGTTAGTCCTGGATTTTCTATTGGTAATGTTGGATACATTCATTCAATCCATGCAAATAAAACTACGCCAACCTTTGTGAAGCTGGACTGTCAGGCGCC
This sequence comes from Eubasilissa regina, assembly GCA_022840565.1. Lineage (NCBI taxonomy): Eukaryota > Metazoa > Arthropoda > Insecta > Trichoptera > Phryganeidae > Eubasilissa > Eubasilissa regina. The sequence continues at coordinate 15,648,155 of JAINEB010000017.1, read as the reverse complement.
GATGGTCGTTCTCATTGCAGTTTTAAAACTTTGAAACTCTGCTAGCCAGCCTCCGAAACTTTATCACAACCGGTAATCCGAAAAAATACAATATATGTAAAATGTTTTTATATTTCCGCCGTAAATATATTCGATCGAACCGAAAATCATATCTCGACAGAAGCAGTTTCGCCTTTGTTTTCAGTTTTAAATGTACACAAATATAATGCGCATATTCAAAATTTATGCTAGGCCTACTTATCGACGCATAGATAAAGTAATATAGTGGACAAAGTGGACTAGGCATGGAATTAGGTTATGTTGCTAATAACTATGCTGTAAAAGTACGATGGGCTGTATTGTCAGCATTGTTAAATTAATCTATTAATTATTCTATTCTTCAATATTTTATAATATACAATAATGAACATTGAAGTCTGCTTCAAATATACATTTGCGTTATTTTGAACACGTCTATTCAAGCGACGACGTGTATTTAGAATACTGCGCGGCGCCAGTGATAAAATATTCCATTTGGTTTGTATAGGTTCGGATCAGAATTTACACGCGCAGTTTTATTTGTCGCCCTTAAATTCTACCGCTAGACGATTCTAGTTAAACTATGAATTACAAAATGAACATATAATATTATATGTACTAAGTTTGTAGTACTTAATACATAATATATTAATATGTAGTTTGAATTATCGGCGAGCTTGTTAGAGAAGATGCATGAATGTGGATGAGGCGAGAATTGTGTGTCAGGACAGAAGAGTGTGGCGCTCTATCCTCTCTACTTATTACCAGAAGTTATGCACACCTTTTTGATTATATGGAATGCACGCCCCTGTAAACATATATGAGGGGCGTGCATTCCATATAACTTAGCTGTGCATAACTTCTGCAAAATAAATTCTACCAACACGCCGGTTCCCTGTGGGGGTAGGCAGAGGATAGAGACTTCTGTCCTGATACACAGTTCTCGCCTCATCCACATTCAAGCTCGCCGATAATTCGAATCGTGTATTTCGTAATTTCGTCTGTTAATCAATCCGTGTCACATAGTAACATGAAACAATCGTCAACCCCTCTTACTCGTATCTTAACGCAACGTATCATATTTGAGAAATATGTAATTTTTAGTTATTTTAGTATTTTGTAAACGTTTCATACACATTTTAACTGACAGTAATTTTATTATTTTATACTAGAACAGCTAAAGATGACTTATTTATTAGTTACGGTACTTTACGTTGGGGGGTCGTTATATTGAGTCGCATGGTGACATAAACCAAACAATAACACCTGAATATAACACCAAACACTATAAGCAAAATTTTATATTCTTAGGGATAAAAAACTTCAATAGCCTCCCTACACAAATTAAAGAGATAAAGGATACAAAAGAACTAAAAAATAATTAAAATAAATACTTCAGAAACACACAATTAGATAATAAATAATATTAAAGATTAAAAATGTATAACTTCTCACTCTATATAAATTATTACAACTTCCTCTACAAGCACAAGAGCTAGCTTCTTTTTTGGAGAGGTAAGCGATACAAAATATGTAATTTTAGTTATGTAAATACTTCATTAACTAATGTCTTATAAAAATTGTAAAATATTTCAAAATAATAAAAATAAGTAAATATTAGCTGTCAATCCCAACACGTGAAAGTGTGCAGTTATTACTTTAACAAGTTATTTTGTTAGTTTTTAAAAATAAATTAAAGTAATATAAATGATTATTGTTCCGTTATTTTTGACGGGGTTTTCTTTTAATATAAAAAAGGTGCCAATGCAAAATGAAAAAAACGTCCCCCTGTATAATTAATATTAATCACTGTGGTTTTTATCCATTAAATTTCAAAAACATACGAACTGAAAAATTATTCTTTGATTTATGGCGATTTTCTGGTCCCTAACCCGATATATTCCTGTACGGATATTCGATGTTTTCATTATATCAGTGAAAAATGATTTGTAAATTTTATAACTCCTTTCTCACTGAGAGATTTTAATTTTATTTGTCAATATTAGCGATGGGAAAATTATCAATATTTGTAAAATGATGCAAAAAGCGTGCAAGAGCTGACGTATGAATGTGGATGGGACAGGATAGAAGAATGTACGCTAAATTAATTAGTTCAAAATAAAAAAATAACTAATTAAATTCACCCACTCCGCTACTGACTGACCCTCTTTGGATAAATCGCCAGTCCGTCCCTGTGACCAATGTAGGCAGCAGGTAGGTACACCTCAAGTTCAGCAATTTTCCGACACGTTCTGCCCCTCTGATTGGCCGCAAACCTTGTAAAGGATTTCTCGTTGAATTCGAACGAGCTCAGGATACAAAATTTTAACGAAACTAACCGGGATGGTTAGTTTAAAGTAGAAACTCAACCGGATCTGTCCGGGAGCCGACACCGGGAGGCACCGGGACATCGCCTCGTGGTGCCACTGATCATCAGTAGGGGAAGACCGTCCAAAACCAGATTGCCATGGAATAATTGCTGCAGTATTCACATTCAATCGAAACACACTGTAGTAATTTAGGCTTTGCAAAAATATACTGAAGATATTATAAAAATTCATTAATCACTCATTGAGTCTAAATACATCTACCGGTTTTGAAAAATACCATTTTCTTTTTTAGGATGTCAATACTAACTAAAAGCACACAGTTAATTTGGCTAATTTCAAAAGCAAAAATGGAATTACAAATGTATCAGTTGGAAAGATTACAGAATATATGTTTAAAATTTGTCGAGAATGTATTCGATTGTTGTAGCAAAAATGGTAAACGCGCTTTCCCGGATAGATCCAGGTTCGATTTCCGGTAGCAACTAAATTTTTATTTAATTTTTTTGATAAATAGATTTTTTTCTACGTGAGACATTAAGATTTCTGGTATTTCTCCGTAAAAACTGGGTATAAAAATATAATAATGATAATTGTCTACGATATCATCATCACCATCATCATGCCCTGGATGAAGGCCTCTCCAAGTGCCTCTCACTTTTCTCTGTTCTTCGTTTTTTGCTGCCAAGTATGTTATATTAGAGTGACCTGTCGGCCTCTCGATTCCCTGCATTTCTCCAACAATTTTTCGTCTTCCGAACGAGGTTTCCTACCCATTATCAATTAATTTTCTTGGTATATGTAAATAAAAAACTTTTCTTTTAAAGTTATTGAAGTGTAATGCCTAGAACCAATGTGATTGAAACCCCTACTGGCTGTAAAAAGGTGCTGGGTTCATGTTCCGGTGATAACACTATCTTTTAGAAATAAAGATTTGATACCCCCCTGTAACAACACTATATATCGGTATTAACAGATGTTGATAGATACACGGAGCGTCAACCATCTTGAATGATATACAGTATCGTTGCAGGGGAGCTCACTTAGAAATTATGTTTATTAGTATTTTTCTTTATTGTATATGATTGTTTAAGAGGTTGTACCACCTTAGAATTTTTAAAATCATTTTTTTAATTATATTTTTCAAAGTTCAATGTTTTTACTTCAATGTGAGCACACTCGCTTGAAAAAATTCCAAAAATTGAGCGAGATATGAAGGATCAAACATGGCACGGCAGGTGTTCGCCGCGCGCATCAAGTCACGTTTTTCTCGAAACCATGTTTCTCAGACTAGCCTGCAACTTTGCAATCATAATTCTATTTAAATTAACTTAAATTTTTTTATAAATATTTTAAATAATATTTATTATCTATAATGTAGTGTACGAATTTTTAAAATTTAACAAAACATTTGTTAATAACAATCATTTAAAAATAATATTTTCGGAAAATGTTCTTTGAAAACTTCTTCAAATTTTATAAAAAACATAATTTTATAAAAAAGTTTTTTTCAAATATGATATGCTACATTCTGGATATTATATTTATAAATTAGAACATCATATTTTTTTCTATTTCAAATAAACGTATACGGAAGAAAGTTGCAGGTCAATTACACGCGCAATGGTGGAGGAGCTACACGGGAACGGACATGACGAGGTCATCTTTTTTTTTCAAATTTTTTATGTAAAATAATAGCCTAATAAGTACCTATAATTTAAAAAAAAATTAAATACTTCTTTCTAAAAAATCACTCAATTTCTACCTAAATTTCAGGCACCCGGTGTGGTGAAACCCCTTAAATATCCAAGAAGATATACAACGTTGTAGAATTCATAATGCAGATTTGCTCAAAACCGATATACAGTGTTATTGCAGGGATGGCATCGTGTATATTGACTTTGTCAATATATCCTTTCAGTTACTCAAAATTTTTGGGTCTCTCTATTGTAGAGAGTCCATGTGTTTGTGCGCGTTGATATTCTTCGATTGGTATCCCCCTGGGTTTTTATATTGTCGGTATGCACGTTTTTGCTCTGTGGACAAGGCATCACTTAACTTGATCAGAAAGTGTCCATCCACCGTCGGAATCGGTTCGCAATCAAGAAACGCTCTAGAAAATTGCTGTCGAAGTAAATTAACTCGCACACCATGTTTCACAATCATATACTGATTGAACATTTTTCGTTTTAGACACGGTAAAAGATTATTTTTGAAATTCATGTTCAGGCTACATTTACAAAAATATTATTTCCGCTCAATGCGCATCAAACATGTTATAAGGCCACCATAAACACAAAATATAATATATGCAACGTGCCACTTGTCTGCATCGTAGCCAACTCTCCGCTTCAGATCCCACAAAAATAAGATCAAAGATAGTTAAAAATGAAATAAGCTTTTACCGCATCTATCCGCACGTGTGCAACGTTCTCGTGTACAGACTAAATGCAATTGGCGGCGACGAATGCACGCTCTAGCTATGTGACTAAGATATGGAAAATACCTAAGGTACCCGGTTTTATCACGTGGGTGAGAGGGAAAATTGATTTTAATTATAATTTAAAAAAAAAAGCATATTTTCTTGTAGTATGACAGAAGTATCTGAATCAGGTAATACATTTTTTTTTTATTTGTAACTGTTACGTACTTTAGTGATCAGAACTTCCCGAGTTGTATACTTCAGTTATATAATACAGCTATGGTATAATGATATACAACTATTCACGGAGACAAACGATAGAGAAAGAGAACGCGCTCGGTGCGCGTCATCTTTTTAAGCCCGCCACACACACACACACACATGCATTTACAACTGGCGGTACTGGCGCGATAACACACACACATTCACACAATCTCAAGGACATGATAGTAATATTTAATTACCTAATTTTTGATTTTTCAATTTTTATGGATGTAGCTTGAAATAGCGACAATCTATAAAATACGCTTTTGAAATTTACTACTGCAGAAATATGTTAAGTATCCCGTGGATAACACGCGTCAATCCTGCAGAAAATTCTACGATTCACCGAGGAACATTTACCGTAGGGAAATTTCACCGCACACAATACACCGTATATAATTCACCGCGGAAAGTTCGCCGCACACAATAGATAAAAGATAATATATAAATGGTGATAAGGGCTTTTACATTAATAGTTAAAAAATTCAAATAAATATTGCATGTTTTTGAATATGTATTCACACGTGTGTATTTCTTTCTAAATGAATTTTTGTATTTATTTCATTTTATGATATTTAATCACAAGAGCATTAGATATATAAATTAGGCCATTACAGACAAATTTATGTATTTATAATAAATTAATCTAATCTATTCTATTCTGCGGGAACTAAAGATCAAAGACAGACTCTCCACCGTTTGCCTGAGATGAATCCTTCAATTTTTTGGGTATCTTGGGAGAAGGAAAAATAGCTTAGAGAAACTTGTGGTGGGCCACGTCGAAGGACAATGGGGAAGAGGAAGATCCCCCATTCGTTGGACCGACCAAGTGGAAAAGGCAACATGAACTTCTCTTGTGGCACCCCTAAGATCTGCAGGATGTCGAGAAAAATGGATGAGCATAGTCGAGAGGGCGGGAGTTTATGGAGATTGCGTTCCTCGGTCATGAGGGACAGACATGGATGACGAACCTAACCTAACTGGTTTGTTGGGAGCGCTTGTTTGCTTTATTTTGAATAACAAGTACAAGTTACTTAAATATTATTAATAAAAGAACTCAAAAGTGGTGAATTGTGCGCGGTGAATTTTCTAAGCGGCGAATGTACCGCGGTGAATTTTCCTGATATCAAATACAACCACTTCGGCACTTCCAATTTTTCGATTGAAAAGAAAATTTTATGACGAAGAAGGCCTGGAAAATTATTACAACGATAGGTGTCTGCCGTGAGAGCGACTTGAGACTAATGTGGATTTACATCATTAGCCGTGTCTAATTGAGGCTACTACGTGTCAATTCTGATATGAAGAAATGTAGAAGAAGAAGAAGAAAAAATATCACTCTTGAATCATAGGTGAAAATTCTTTAATTTTAACATTTAAATGCAAATGACGGCGACGAACGTACGCTCTTGCGGTTGAATATGACTGAATATATAAAAAATTATTGAAAACATGGTGTCAGGTTTTACCCTGGTAAGTATCCGGTTTTGGACGACATTCCCCTAAAGTCTCGATTTAATAAGAGAAGAACACTTTCATCATATACGAGACTTACTCGTATCCCGCTGTAAGGTTGCATTACAAAATATATTTTTATTACAAATTAAATGAATCAACTAGAAAGATATATAGAGGAAATCTATCTATCGAAATAATATTTAGTTGCTACTCGGATTCGAACCTATCTGGAGAAGCGCGTTCACTCGAATACATTTTCAACAAATTTTGAACTAAAATTCTGTAATCTTTTCATTTGATACATCTATTATTCCATTTTTAAAAGCAATCAACTTTATGTTGCGGTGCATATCAAATATCACAAAACTACGTTCTAAAATGCAACTTATCAAAAAAAAAATGTTTTCTCCTTAAAAATAATAATATATTTTTATTTAATTAAACAGGTTGTAAAAATAATGCCAAAAATATTGTGGCTGTATATAAAATTTCTCAACCTATTCAAAAGTATAAATATTTTTTAAGTTGTGTGCATTGAAACATTCTGTTCATTTTATTTATTTTTTCTTTTCAGGGACGTCTTCACACCCATAATTAATTTTTCCGATGGGCCCAGAGTTTATTAATTATTTTTCCAGTCCGGTCTTGTACGAGTGACATTTTGAAATACACCGAAGGTGTATGAGTTTATTTATTATTAACAATTTTACTAACTACTCTTTCATTTTATTTGTTTATCGGGAGAAGAACATTAAACACTTACAAGGGTTTTACGTATAAACAATTAAATGAATAGTTACACTAATAACAGTAATATATATTATGTGAGAATGGAGGGGTGGAAGAATAAGAAATATACATAATTGTTTATTTATTTTAGTACTATGGTGTGGGTATGGACACGTATACGCCATCTTACGACTATACTAGAAGCACCATACTAAACGAGTACAGTGGCGTCAGAGGACGCTATGTTGCCACCACCGCGAAAGAAGTGGGGAGAATTCGGCTGGGCGAATAATGTAATATTATATTCTATAACAATAAATTTAGTGTTAAATAAACGATAAGTTATTGTAAGTACTTTCTCTCTGTCTGTTTCATTTCGCTTCTTTTCGATTGCAGATTATTCTCAACTATGAGTCTACAATAAATAATGTAGTTTTTTGGAAACATCTGTTTGAATAAGAAGTTTGAGAAATACGGGATGTAAGAGGGACAAAAACAGGAAATAGGAAGGCTCAAGGACCAATCGAAACAAGGAAGAAACATGACCCATCTGAGAAATGATTCTTAAGTATCTGTTTTTTTCTTTTCTACTAGAGTCACAGATCTTCTGGCTTCAGAACACGTACTCCGTTATTTCTCACGAAGTACTCTTGAATACACACTTCTGCGATAGCGCGAAGTGTCGTGAAAATAAGCACCGTACACAATAGCAGGATGTACAGGTTTCGTCACGTACATTATCAACTCTACACAGCAGGAAGAACTTGGCGGCAGTCAACGCATCTAATGGTAAACGATTACTGACAGTTCACACTTATAACTGGTCCAAAACCATAGATAACAAAACCACAGAAAAATGTAGTATATGGTGGAAGGAGTAATATGAGGTAATAGAATGGACCAAGTAAATGATAAGATACATCTTGACATACACAATCTCTACAAGAGACTTCAAATAAAATTTTGCGGTGTTCATTTAATAAAGTTTTCTACTTGGATTTAATTAGTAAAATATTTTCAACGCCCAATTAAAATGATTTATCAGCATGAAACAATTTGAACATTTTCTCATAATGTGTGCGTAGTAGTGTGTGAGTGTGGGCGTATTTTTGTGTCACACGGTTAAGTGGGCTCTTCATCAAAAGTGACAGATGAAAATATTACATGTGACGAGATTTAATAAAATGTACAAAATATAAGTGAATGATATGTTGTTCTGAGGGATGAATATAAAATATTGCTTGCAGATTAACGTTTTAAATTGTTGGACAATTAGTTTAACTAAAAAAAACAACGAGATTTGTGTCGAGATAGATCGTGAAAATGTCGCAGAAAATAAGAGTGAAAGTATAATTTTTCGTAATTTTAAATAAAAATTTCAATTTCTCGTACCAGTGATGTCCGATGTCCGTTTAATTTATTAATCAATTAAATCATTTCTCACATTTTTATTGTATTGAATTTTTATATATATTTTTGTAATGTCCTGAATAGATGAAAGTCAGAGGGTGTAAGTTCAGGAGAATATGGTGGGTGCTTAATAATATTTTATTTCAGTTTCTTCGAAAAACTGAACTAAAGAAAAAATTGCTTGGATCTATCGCTCAGATGGAGTAGGTCGAGAAACTTGTTGACAAACACTCACAAAGATCTGAAGAACCATATTTGTGGAACAATCCGAGCAATAGAGCCAGGCATTTTGCATGCAGTTTTGAAGAGCTTCATTGAGAGAAAAAATTTAATGCATTCGTAAAAAAATACTGTGCTATGTAAAAAATCACAAAAAAGATAATATAATAAAGAAACTGTGTATATATATATACACAGTTTCACAGTTAGTTCAGTATATATATATATATATTTTTTTTTTTAATGATTTGGTGACATTTGGCTCATCTGTATAATATAATTGTTTGATAATAAATGTCACGGGTCAGTCCTGATAAATAAAAATATTTGTTTGCATAATAAAATAGGAAATTTTTTTTAGATCAACCCTACAAGGACTCATTTGTTTCAGATGTCGAGGATAATGCAAGAAGAGGCAGATAGAACCTTGATGAACTAATAATCACTTGGAGTGTGTGACGGAAGATTTTAAAAAACAAAATTTGAAATGAAATATGTACACATTGTTTAGAAAGTCGGGTGGGGTTTACTCTACAGTATTTAAAAAAAAGAAAGTATATATATATATATGCTAAAAGTAAAATAATATAAGTTCTTAATATTTACAAACTTTCGTATCCTTCCGAGATGTAAAATTAATATTTGTTTAGAATTTTCTTTCAGGGAGATAGCTGACATTGGCTTTCTGTATGAACGGGGATTATAACTGCGAAGTTTAAAGTTTACTCTCTGTGCATTCAGTTAAACTAAGTTTTAAGTTTTATTTTCTTGGCGTCAAAAGGCGATGTCTTCCATAGTGGTAAAATTAATAAACAAATATTTTTTCTTTTAATTCGTACACACTAGTTTGTCGCGAAAAACAAAAACTCACTACGTATCAATTTCATCATCCACATCCGTCCCTCATGATCGTGATGCTCGTCCACTTTTCTCGGCATCCTGCAGATCTTAGGGCTGTCACCAGAGAAATGCGTAACATGTGTATATCATTTTGGATATACTAAAATGTATATTTAAAATGATTACAATTTTTCAACTGTAAATAAGTATATTTTGAGATATTTCATTCCTCTAATTATAATGTTTTTATAGCGTACCTATTGAGGCAATAGACGACCTGTAATGATCAATAATCTGTCGGTCAACATCATCATCAGTCGTATTCTATCCACTGCTGGATAAAGGCCTCCCCCAGTGCCTTTCACTCTGTCTATTGTTACTCGCTGCCGCGTGCTTCGGCAAAATTATGACTTCGGTAGTCCAGCAAGTTTAGGGCGACCTGTCGGCTTCTCGGTTCCCCTCGGGTACCACCGGATGACTGCATTCGTCCAATGATTGTTCGTCCTCTGAGCGACGTGACTTGCCCATTGTCATTTCATCTTCTTGGCGTATTAAATTATACCAAATACTCTTGTCAGTTCTCTTATCAACACGTCTCTCTGCTTATTTATGTATCTGTATAATATATATATAACATTGAACATCTCTGTCTGTTTGTCTGTCTATTTTGCGCACTAGTTATCACATCTCTTCTCTCCGATTAAATGTGCCCTGATTATGCATAAAAATTAACAACTCTAAATTGAAAAAAAGGCGAAATATAGAATGTGCGAAATTTGACATTGCGTAACTTTTTTTGGAGTGGATTTTTTTCCATCTGTAATTTTATGCGCGTTATTTAATCATGAAAACTTTGAAATTGTAACAATCAGGTAACGCCACGTACAGAGAGCTAATTAAAATTGAATTATTTACAAAAAAAAATACACATATACAGTAAGTTTATTAGTAGCGAACACAACAAAATAAAACAATTCCATTTTATTTTACTGTCTATTATGTTGCAATACAATTTTCAAACACACTTTCCGGAACGGTGTGACGTTGGAACAATACCAAGTACACTGCATAGCGCAAACTGGGGTTAAACCTGTCACCGGCGAAACTTTGTTCTCGGATAAAAGTTATTCTGGTCGCATTACTGCACCAGGGGTACGTTGGAGCACTTTTCAACGCAGCACAGAGCCCCGGGGCTAATTGTGTCGGATTTAAAAAAAGGATTTAGATTTTTTGTTTTTTAATTAAAATTTGTATCCGATTACGCTTGTGAAAGTATACGCCGCTTTTAAGGCCCATGTTCACGAGGGTGTGTCAATGAGAAGGGGAGGGGCGGATTTTTTTTATCACTCATGCAATTGCACGTCATATATGATACTTATATTATGTAATATATGTTAAAAAAATTATATCAATACCTGATAAATGTACTTACATACAGAGATTGATTGAATTGATTGAAACTGAAGTTCTCCTTGATAATAAATATCAGGAACTGTCCTCAAAACTGTACACGATTACGGTAAAGGAGAAAAAATGTGTACATGTGAAGTATGAAGGATAATCGTTCACAAAAATATTGCGTTGAACATCTACGAACATCTGGAAGCAATATATATCAAATATCGGAGTTTTTAAGCATTGTTAAAAACGGTTAGATCTATTTTATTATTCATCCGAAATAAATGTATTTTACAAGAAATTTCAAAAAGAGATAAAGTTATATGTTTTAGAATACATGCATTTAAACCATCTACAGAAATTGCAGTTAGGTACTGATTTGATCTGAGAATATTATTTTAAGCCAAATTTAACAACGGGCTCGCGCGAGACCCTCCAAGCCCCCTCCAGCCCTCTAGCAAAACAGTGATTTGTGAATCGTTACCCAGTATGTTTTGCGCGCGAATTAGAATGATGCATCCAGTACACGCACACCTATAGCAACTCTCAGAGATTAAACTCTCGTCGTTGAAATGGGTCATTTAAATAATTTTTCATGTTGAAGAAAATTGAATAATTTATTATTTTTATTCAAATAAGTAATTAATAAACCGGACGTCCTTGATGTGACTGAATTGATTTCGTATTATTCTTGCTCGATGCACTATAGATGGCTGGCACTGTAATTTTAATCCACAAACGAAATACATCCGATGATAATTCATAGATCGCTTCACGCTGAACACTGTACTAGTGATTTTTATTTATTTATTTAAACATATATAACATTTGCACAGCTACAAAAAAACACCAGTTTGTTACATATTTTTACGCACATTTTAAAATGCATAGCCCAACTAGGTAAGCCTGTTTTAGGGTAAATTGGTAAACAAATTACATTTCACAAAACCAAAACTCATTGAAGGCAGAACACAATTAAATAGAATACATAACATAAAGGCAAATAAACGTGAAAATATATAAAAAAAGAGAAAAAAAATACCAATGTGCTAACAATATATAGAATTTATTTATTTATTTATATTTTGACATCCATATTTTTGTACTAACAGAGGTGGATACATAATAAACTTACATAATACATAGTTTATTGTGTGGGATGGAGTAGACTTCACCTCTGATATATACAGCGTTGTCCTGGCTACTTTGCTAGACTAAAATCTGTGTTAAAGTAGCCAGTTTTTTTTTCGTGCTGTTGTGGTGTTATTTGGAATAAAAAGAGAATTCAAATATGAATAAAAAAGTAAAAATAAAATAAAAATATAACAAAAATATATAAAAAATTAAGCACATATAAGATAAAGCGAAATATGCCAGATCAAAAGACACAAAAAGTAATTATAAGAGTTATTTCATTATACAAAACAGCTTACTCTCAGTATTTACTCTTACTAATTTCAACTTAGTAATAAATAGTAAATTTCGCTTAGTAATAAATTAAGACTCGATTATAACTTTGTGTAATAAACTCAGTGCAATCGTGAGTGGCGTTTTATCTTGATCATACCTGCTACCTGCTTACATCTCACATGATACTTTCACATAATAGACGTCATCATACTACTCAAACACAATGTTAAATTGAAACTTTTTTAGCGTAATTTGGTGACACATTTTATCCACGAAGCGGGAAAAATATATTCTGTGTTAACATATATAGTACCATTTTAATAATAGCCTTTTTCTGGTTTTTGACGTATATCTTTAACGTGAGTAATATTTGGAAAGTATCTACTTAAGGCTTCCCTTTTAATAATAATTCATATTTTTTATTTTTTTCGAAGATGTGCGTTTTTATTATTAATTTACATCAGAAGTTATACACTTGATTAGACTTCTTAAAAATAATTACTTATATACTACCTTTACACTAACTTAAAACTAATAAACTGAATGTTTTTTGCCACATTTAAGACAATACAAGCTTTATTAAGCATTAAGAAAGACTGTGACCATTAACATCATTTTCCGCGTGCCACAAAATCACCTTAGTATGCAAAATTCTTGCATATACGAATTAATACTTATATCTTGAAGCTAAGATTATGGAGACAAAAATAAATTAACAAAATGTTAAAAATTAATATAGTTTTATAAACCATTAAATTTGCAGGACATATTATCAATTTTCGGCGTTTTTAAAATACTTTGTTTTAGTGAAAGCAAACAATTAAAAAGAACGTATTATATTTATTCACACGTTTAGAGGCTTCAGTTACTATATAAAATTAAGTTTTATACCAAAAACACAATACTTTATTACTAAAAAATATTTATATCGATCCTATTATGTGTGTTTTTTATTAATATTTCAAAATTTTCGTGGTTAATTTTGTGGAAGTCCATTTCATATCATTTTATACATACGCAAATATCATACCTTTTTTTATTGTATTTTTTAACTTCATATCGCTGATTTGAGAGGCCGTGAAAAACATAAAATTTTCGTTAAAAATGCCGAAAATATATTTTAGCTATAATATGAAGTCATATTTTATTTATTAACTAAATAATTTGCGAACTCCACAAATTAGACTAATTAGGTTTTATAGTTATTTTAAAGGAAAACAACGTTTTCTTGAACTGTATGTAAGTAGTAACGGAATACTCCGTTAATATATGACACCGTTGTCTTTTAAAAACTAGCTGTTTGTTTCATAATTAAGTAGTACTTATGAAACAGACAGCTCGCAAAACGGCAACGTAGTGTTTTAAAACGATAATATTAAACAAAACCACAAGATGCATTTGCCATAATAATTTTAAATTTAGAACGTTGATTTAAGCGACCATCTAAATATATGTAGGTACATTAACTGATTTCAAAATATTTTCATATGCTTAAATTAGGTACTTCAATAAATTATTTACTTTTTGATGGATTTATTCAAATGACGATGCACATTTTATTTGATTCCATAATAATAATATGAAAATACAATTTATTTTTGACACTTGTCTCGAATGCGAGAAAATCAACAATTATATTTTTATTCATTTATTTTTTCGTAGCATAAATAGTATATATGAAAAAATTAAAGTAATTGTTTTACTAGACGTAGTCTGTTCTAAAGCAATTACCTGTATAGTTTTTAAAAGTTATAAATGTTAATAGGTAAGTAAGTATAATGTTAAGTACGTAATAAAAAGTTATGTGAAAAAAGTATCATCAGAAGTTGTGAAAAGATATTGAAAAAAAAGTTATAAAAATATTATTGTCAGTAATATATTGTCGTCTCTTTCTATTTAAATCTTCCTTTCTCGCATGATTTACTTAACAAATAACGTTAGTTAGTATTTAGGTGACATTAATTGGAAGTTTAACTATTAGCCCCCATCTTTAAAGACTGCGTAATTCTCGAATTTCAAACTGGAAAAATGAAAGCACATATACTTAATATTTATTCTAAAAATATATCACTGATTTTTAAATAACATTTATTTTTTAACGGATCTATTTTTACTATACCACTCTGTAGGGTAGCACGGGGAGATATGGGACAGGATATATAATTTCGAATTGGGTGCCTTTATAACTTCTTGCGGAAGGCTCACATATCAGTATGTATTGCCTTCCAAAATTTTCGTGAATTTTTACATACATCCCCACTCTCCCCCATTTACACCCACCGGGCGTCATCTGTTTTCAGGGATTGGATGCAATTAGTAAGTAATAATTTATTTCTTAAGTTCATTTCGCAATATTAACTAAAACCGCGTTCACAACCGTTCTGAAGGGCAAATTAGAATTACGCCATTAGTTGAAGTTTAAAGGATTTGTTGTTCGCTGAGTTTAGGTTGTAGGCCAAATTAATGTTGATGGCAGTTGATAGGCCATCAACTGTTATGGAAATTAGTCACAAGTTGTAGCCATTAAGCTCTCCCCGCCATCGTTAAGGAAGACATTAAAATATTAAACGTATCGCTTATGCTAACAACAATAACACACGACAGTTTCTCTGAATCATTCGTGTGCGGGACAGCTGGGATTCGAACCCATTTGTCTTTTGATATTCTGATACATTGGTTCAAAACTGACAGGTTTTTATGGGCGAGGAAAGTAAATTCTATTGTTATGTTTCTATGATTTATTCATCATTGTTATCCTTATCTTAGGACATTGATGGTGAACCATGACACGCGTGTCAAAGGTGACACGCCACAGCGTTTTGGGCGACACGCCAGCGTTCACTGATACCAGAGTTATTAAAGAACACGTATCGCACTACCAGATGTCTATCCGACAACAACGTTCGAATTTATCACTACGTTCATATTACATATGCATCTCTTTCGGGTCTGACTTTGTGAAAAAAACCATTAATTGAAATAAGCAATTAATTAATTGACATCAAATCAAATACTATGTTAAGTTAGATTTTCTGAAATTTTGACACGCCGAACCCAAAAAGTTCGCTATCGTTGTCTTAGGATGTCTGGGAGCTCAAAGTCATCGCGTACATGGAATACACGTCACGTCAATATTCTTACTATCACGTACTCTAAACAACCTCACGGAGAATTTGACTTTGAGTACTGCTTCTTGGAAGTTCCGACAGTCTTAGAAATAGATGCGAAAAATTTACTTATCTACCAACGTAAAAATTTAGAAAATTACCCAACTACGTAGCAGTCATAACTCACGAGACACAACAAAAATAAAAATTAAGAAATACTGTCTACAAAAACTACATTTGGGCAGAGAACTATTAAATATTACTCTACAAAATTATACAAAAAATGACTATGGATATAAAAGATATAATAAATGGAAGAATATTTAAGAATCTTATTATAAAATGGATTAAGGACGTTCCCAAAAAAATCACTTTTCTTACAATCCTTTTGAAACTTTGAATACACATACTTATGAGTGTCTTTTATACGTAGAAATATTTTTAATAGTCCTTGGGGTAGTAAATTTGTAAATATTGACTATTAAAATGAGCATATTTAACATACGAACCATACCCCGATCGATGTTGTAGCGCACGTTTAATTGAATAACAATAGTAATTTTCTTACCATTGTTTTGGAAAACTGAGAATCATTAATTGAAAATTTAACAAATATCTTTCTGTAAAAATAACTAAAACAAGCGGTATTCGTTTTGTTATAAAAAATGTTAAAAGTGAGCTACTTTTGAATGGTTTTGACGTTTCCTTTTATAATTTGAATAGTGAGAGATTTTTGAACTTCTGCGCATGTGAGCGGAAGCGAAAAAGTTCACTGTACCTCAACTATTTTTTATTCTATTCACAGTAGTTCATAGTAGTTTACATACGGGGGAATCTTCTTGAAGATTGAGTACGACTGCTCTTTGGGAACGTCCTTAAAGAAATAGACAAAGAAATGCATCATTAACAGTCGCATCCTAGTGAGTTGGCACTATTTTTAATAACCAAAAAATATAAATAAAAAACACATATTTAACCAAATGCATTGTTTTATCAAAGGTCTATTTTAAAAGAGGTCGTGTATCAGATAACGAAACAGTATTATTTTAATAAAAATAAATTATCAACTGAAACAGAAATTAAATTAATAAAATAAAACATTTACAATTAAGACTTTTAAAGCTTATAATATATAAGTGTTTGTATAAAGACGATTATTGTAAATTATTTACATATATAATAGTTGATAAATAATGAAAATATAAATACTGATCCTCACTATAGCTATTCAACCAGATCGTTGAGTCGAACCAATGAGGTTATATTACAATCTCTTTGGGTCGAACTATGAGAGTATCGATCGCGAACAACGTGTACGGTGAGAGAACGAGATAATGTGTTGTGCAAAGAATAATTAAATGATGAGACCCCAGTGACCACCTTAAAATATAAAGTAAAATAACACATTCTTATCTAATTTTTTGTTTCCTTGTTATATTATATTATATTATATTCAGGTATCCACCCACAAAATACTGTGCACTAGGTCTGTTGCACCATGTAAAAATTGTATATTGTTTTCGAAAGATTGGTGTAAGATAATGCATACCTTTAGATCATTAACATCATCTTATTTCATTTTTTCCCCTTGTTATATTTCATTTATAAAAATAAAAAAAATGGTGTTTATAAAACCTTAATAATAACTATGGCAATCGGCAAAAAAATAAATTACAATGAATACATCTGTAATTAAGTTGAAATTAAATAAAAAAGATACATGAATAGAGATAAATGTTCAGACTTGACAAGTTATGGAAATACTGCAGGAGGCCATCAAGATATAATAAGATCATAGTAAGAATATTATATGACACATATTCCGTGTACGCATCTCCATTTAAATATAAAAATATTGTTATTGTGCTATCGGGATTCGAACCTAGATCTCTTTCCAAACCGGAAAAAGTGCATTGTCCTACTATGCTACAGCGACAGTACTTTTGACGACAAATTTTCGAATCTATATGTTACACTTTTCAAATTAATACATCTATCATTCCATTATATGAACAATATTATTTTTCTATATCTAATTAATACATTTATTTAGTATTTAAAATATCACAGACCCATGTTCTGAATAATTTCACAAAAAGTATGTGTTCTCTTCAATAAAATTAATTATTGTCGAAGTGAGAAAAACAATGTCGAGGTGGTGGTTGTTGAAGATTATTGACAGTGATTTATCAGAAGGTTTTATGGATGTGAGTTCGAAGCATCTAACATCTTCTAGTCTCACGCGTGTTGGTGCATGTCGCAGTGTATACGATGTGCGCGTGTGTGAATATTTATGTTTTGTCTAGAGCGAGGCATTAAAATGAAAAAACACTTGCAAAGGTTGACGTTTATTAGTGAATTATACAGAGACGGTATACGTGTGTGTGGTTGTACGCTGGAGTGGCTCGCTCGAGATGTCGATAAGAGGACGGCCTGCGGAAGAGTGGTCGCTAGATCCTAGGGCAGTGTCTGTCTGGTGTATGGTGTCTGCTGATTGGTTGGTTGGGTTTCGGCCAAATACGGTTGTTACGCGAGTCCCTGCACGGCCATTGTTGTGGGGCGTGTGCAGAGTCATTTACATAATTTAATAAAAGATTTGTGTTTTTATTGAAATAATCTTTCGACGCGATGAATAAAATTACTTTGTAACATGTGGAGATGTTACATTGTCAACCGTTATTATAATTGTGATAATTAAGTCGCTACGTCCGTGTAATTAGACTCATTTTATGTTTTCATATGAAGAAATGTTATTTCACGTAGACAATTTTATTTTATCTGAAAATCCCGCGCAGAGTTAAAATAAACATAGATAAGATAGCGAAAAACGTGAACGAAGTTATAAACAATACATTTTTATACCCATTTATTAATCATGTTTTTCTGCAAGTGACATATTTTTTAAGTTATTTTGGTGCGTCTTTTCGAATCAGCCGCAACCGTTGTTATTGACACGATTCCGCATCCAAGTTTCCATCCATACATTTCCTCACGCTTGTCTTGTCAATGTGAATTGTTACCTTGACGTCGGCGGACCTCAACTTGACTGATATTTATTCGATATCAACATCGCGACAACATTCACGGTGTGGACTTATTTTGTGATTTGTATTTTGATCACGTATTGTTTGTTGTTTGTGTGCCGTGGGCGAACTTGTGACATAAAAGTATTCAATTGGGTTCGGAGATAGGCTCATACGCGTACCATTTGTGTGGCAACGATTGGAGGGATAACGGAGGAGTCATATACAAGGTAAGGCGAGGTGTTCTTTCGAATCCCGGTTTCCGAGATCACCGGTCCTTCGACTAGAACCTTTATCTCCTCACCGACCTCATCCTGTACCACGGTTCCTTATTTCCCTCCACTACCTTGCGGTGTTTCCGATTGACGACTGGAATTGTCGTATTCTATTCTGCGAGACGCGCGACCCGGATTTACAGTTCGAATTATATCTGAATTATTATAATTATATATATTTTTTACTCTACATTAAACAAATGAACACTGTTGTAAATTGTATAGTGTAAAAATGTGCGGTTATCGCGTCACATAAAATTCGTTATTTTTAAAAATATCATCAGATGATGATGGATCCTGCAATGGGATCTAAAACATCGTCCGGCCAGAAAACCGTGTACAAAGATACGATATTTTCAGTGATGAATTTAGTCTCCAGAATTACCAGGAAAAGGGTAGTAAAATGAAAAATAATCTAGGAAATTGAAATGGGACCTAGGAACACTACCAAAAAAAAAGGTAGATCCGATAGTGCTAGACTGCCGTCGGATGTTCGTACGATCGGTCTTTGTCGGGTCGACTCGGGTGCACTTGGTTCGAGATCTATTATTATTGATAGATTAATATAAAACGTATATATCAGTGTTGCTGTTAGTAGTTCGTGTTGTGTTGTGATATCAATTGATTTTTTAAATAAATTACAGTAATAAAAATAATAATTTTGCGTCATTATTGATGGGTTATTTCAAGTAATATTGTAAAAAATAAAAATATACTTATAAAAAAGGAAAATTATGAGATTTTTATACATATTTACAAAGTATCATATAATATATTCACACGATGGTTTAAAATATATTTCTATACGTCTGTCAGTAAAGAACTGACTTACTAGTAGATTGGTAGAATTATCTCGGTTTTGTATTTCGTTGTTCGCTCTAATATCCTCGTTAGGAATTAACGTCGAAAGATATTTCAATTGTCGCGACACAGTACCTTGATAGCCGGAAAAATAGATGATAGGCATTGTTATATTACGTAATCATTGTGCCCTGTGTCTATGGATGAGATTTTAATCTCTGCGACGGCGATCATGCACCCATGAAATTTTTCAGAGATAACTCGCCGTCTCGCGAATCACTTTACGTTTGTTGCACGTTAAATATCACACCATAGATCGGATGAATCCCACAGAATAAATGTTTATAGTTTAATATCTTCTGTTTGTCTAATTTTTCGGAATAAATAGTTGTAAGTACTTAAACCTATGTACGTGTTGAGTTGGGTTGATTTGAGATCCATAATTTACTTCAATTTTAATTTTATATATTGATTATCAATACATCGTTAACGACCTTAAAAGATAATCCAAGTATGATATTAAGGTATAATGTATAAACATATAAGACAAAAAAAAACATGTTCCGAAACACACTATTTAATGGTTAAGAATTAAAAAATAAGAATAAATGTTCAGTGATCAGGTCAGTTTTTGGCCAAAACCGAAGCCGATTGTTCGGTTCTTGCCATACATAACCTTCGGCCGAAGATTCAATCGTACTTAGAAATCTTAGAACACCGACTAGAAAGTATACACAATAATACAAATTCTACACTGTTACTTAGTTTTCTGCGTTATGGCGTTGATAATTATTGTAAATATATATATATCTATTAAATACATAAATTGCAGTTTCACAGAAATTTTTACGCGCATTTTCGGCACTTTTCGGCGGGCGAAGCTTCGGTAAATTTTAGCCGAAGCCGAATGTGCAGCCGAAGGTGTATTTTTTGGCCGAAGTTGGCCGAAGCCGAATCTTCGGTCGGGTTTTAATTATAAATACTGTATGTATTAAGAACAATTATTTCTAAAAACATTATGCTATAGGATTAATCAATTTTGAAATGTGTGCCTTAATATGGGCGAATTCCAGTGAGGCCGGCATTAAAATAATTGCATATATATTTATTAAAACATAGGTGTAGGCTCCATGCAGATCCCCATGATCACCCATTTTCAACTTCAAAAACTGTCTTAAAAAATTAATTTTAAATAAGTTTTAATTTGATTGATATATTTAGCGCCATTTTTGTAAAAAAATTTACCTCAAAGACGCTTTACACGTAAACTGTTTAGACATACATTAATGAATCTATTAAATGTTCAAATCTCCCGAAAACTACGTGTGTCGAGATAGAGTAGGGAAACTCTATTGATACGTCACTAGCTTTCTGAATCCGGGCCAAAATCCAAACGCCAGATCTAAATTCAAGTGCATAGTATATATGAGAAGGTCAGTGAGGTTCAGATGAAAGTGAAAGCCGCCGGCTTAGGTAAAGGGATGAATCTCAGGCAGTAACTCGGTCACGGGGGAGGAAAGTACTTTCAGCGGCCCTCGACGAAGATGGAAGAAGGGCGATAACCCTGAAATCTACGTAATCGATATTGACAGATGTAATAAATTTTTTTTTTATATAATCGAGCTATTTTTGCTACAATGTTTTTTCCTTACATTAATATTTTTACTATTTAAAACTTATCTAAATGTTTGTGCTATGAAAATAAGAAGACTGGTCTCCTAGAAAGTGACTTAAACTTTAATAATCCGAAGCTTATTCCTTCAATTGTCATAATTTATATTAAATAATTTTTTCTACTGATATTGAAACACTTGTTTATGTTTGTCCCGATTCAGATTTTGAGTTACATTTCCAAATAATATTAATAGTAATAAAATGAGTATTTTGTTTGTTTTTTCCAGATATAATAATTTTGTTACAATAGATACATACTTAGCTTTTCACATGATTGACTCGTGTTATTTGAATATCACCATTTTCTTGTGAATGTAGAGCAGTGACTATATATTATGAGAAATAAAGCGAAAGTAAATATTTATCTGATTGAATATTGATTGAATAATATGTGTTATTGAAATATTGTGAGATACATATTTTATTTACAATTTATTATTTAGAAGTACTGACTGCACGCCGCCGGTCATCATCCACGATGGTTCTTCATGAACTCCTGCCCTCTTGATTATGCTACTTTACTTTTCTCGGCATCCTGGAGATCTTTGGGCTGTCACCAAGCTATCTTTCCATCTTGCGAGATGCCCAAAAATTAAAGGTAAATGATTGAGAGCTCGATCTTGATATTCAGCTCTTGAAGAACCGAGATAATTGAAGTCCTTGACAATTGTATGGTCTGGGAAGGTATCCGTACCTAAAATCATTGATCATTGATCATTAGTTTTGTTTTTTCTTTGTTTATCTCAAAGCCCAATTTTCAACTTTCTAGTGCAGCCATTTCTTTTTTTAATGTAGCGATCAAAGTTGTACCGTTCACGTACCAGAAATTAGAAGTCTTTCTGCCTCCAATTTTAATTCCACTAATACAGTTTTCAAGTGCATTTCTCATAATGTACTCTCCACGTATTGTATAATATACATCCTAAAGATAAAAAAGGTATATTGTATGATATACATCTTTGTCAGACTCACTTTAAAATGTTTAGAAGAGATATTTCCATTTTATGTAGAGCGCTTGAATAAACGTCTCGATCTAAGTGTGTACTGATCTAGAGTGTCGCTCTCGGTGGGTTCTCTCGGCTCTTTTGTAAAGAAACGTGTCATACAAAGCACATATAATATTGGAATCGGGTACATTTTCGGGATCGGATGAAAAAAGAGAGACAGAGAATCCGACGAAAATAAGGTGAGGCCGAGGAAGCGAGATAACATGAAAGAAGAAGGGAAATAAACGAAAAGGAAAGGGGAAAGAAAACTACCGTGAAAATATTAAAGCTGAAACAAAAATACAGTCGTAAAAAGGCTTGAAAATATTTTTAGAAATATAAATTAGCCACAAAGATGCTGAGATGGCTTCAAGGTTATAATAACCTTAATCCTCCGCTTGAAAAACATAATCCTTACCTTTCATTTAAACTTGATGCTGTGATGAACTTCAATGTTACATGTTACCATGTTGTACAGGGTGTAACAGACCTAGTCCGTAATATTTTATGAGGGGATGCCTGACTAAATTACGAGTTAAAAATATTCAAAGGATATGTGGCCAATCTCAACCATGTCAGAGATATAAGCATTTAAAAAAAAATCGTAATTATGCGATTATTTCGATTAATTGAAATATTTTATTGACTCCAAATTACATTTTGAATACAACAAATTAAAGGTCGTCGAATTTCGAGCGGCTTGACTATTTTTGATAGATGATTTAGAACCTGAAGCAAAGCTATAGATTAATAATGGAACAATTTCGCAAATATTTATTTCGATTCAAAACAATAATCTCTTCGGTAACAGTGCAGAATTTGCACACATTCATTGAACATTTTCGACTCGTAATTTA
Source organism: Eubasilissa regina (assembly GCA_022840565.1). Classification (NCBI taxonomy): domain Eukaryota; kingdom Metazoa; phylum Arthropoda; class Insecta; order Trichoptera; family Phryganeidae; genus Eubasilissa; species Eubasilissa regina. The sequence continues at coordinate 15,624,937 of JAINEB010000017.1, read as the reverse complement.
GTCACTCATAAAATATTGTGGACAAGGTTTGTGACACCCTGTATATTTATAAGTTTATTCAGTTCAAATATCTGTACAAGATGTTCTAAATGAAACGTGTAGGCGTATGTTGAAATACTCTAATCGGATTTGGAAATAGTTTTGGCAATCGAAAAGCTTTATTTCAGTAAAAATTAGATCAGATCAGATGAAAAATGGGTTTGTTTATTTAATAGACTATATATGAAAATAACTGCGATAATGTTAAAAATTATAAGATTACTATAATTTTTCAAGAGCATTGAACTATTATGTTTAAACTAGTAGAAAATCTACACTGGAACCAAGCAGCTTAAATCAAAGTCAGCGCTTAGTGGCGGATGAAGTTATTTATACATCTATTTTTTTTTGTACGAGGTGTGACAATTTGATTCCCGGAATGGAACATTAAAAAATATACTTACTTGTATTTCTTTTTGTGTCGTTTTTCATCGAAAAGGAGTGTCTCCTAACGTCTCTCCTGCTCTTTAGTTAGTAGGTTACTTTATTTATCTATTTATTTGTGTAGTGTTACTCACATGTTATATATTGTGATATTTAAATTTGCGCGCCGAGGTCTGGGTAGCCCATTGTGCCGACTTATGATGAATGGCTGTCTAAATAGACGAAACAGGAGCGAGACGTCACTTTTGGTGGGAACGCTGGAAGATAGGGCAGCGCGTCGATAAAACCGCGTTCCGGAGGAATATGGCGGCGAGAGATGGTGTAGATTAAGAGGGGGATCACCGCGGTGGACTCGGAGATGTATGGGCCTAGTGCACCCGCGGGTTCAGGAGAGACCCCGCTGCAACGAGCGAGGAGGCGGATGAGCGTTATGGGCAAGGCTGAGGAATGGTGTCCGGACTATCTCTTGGAGAAAGAGATGAATCCTGGCGGGGCCGAGTGGCGGCCCGGATCCTCAGTTACATCGGCACCCCGCGGTCGCGTTGAGTTATGTTGGCAATAGATAAACTCCGTAAATAGAAGAAATAAATAAAAGTGACCTCTCTTAGAGGAAAGTAGACCTGAAGAAGGAAGATCTAACGATCATTTTACGTATATCCAATGTCGGGATTAATTGTGTTCTGTGAACAGTCTTTGAATCAATGATCATCCCATCCGAGGTAGCAGGCGACACCAGAGTACTCTCACACACACTTGAGGAGCAAAACTATGGACCTCTATGGCTTCCTATCATCTAGGGCCCTAACACACCGTATCAATATATTATTATAATACAAATAAAATAAAGTTCGAATACAATGAGAGTAAATTTGGTATAGGAGGCTGTGCGGTATCGCCCTATTTCTGCGTGCGGGGCGCTATCGAACGGCCTCCTTAGTAGCATTAAAAAAAAATGTCAACCGGGCTGCGTAAGAGTAAGACCGAAATATGAGTCTTGAGCTTATTAAATCGATCTTGGAAATATGGTGGGTCCTCTTTCATTGTGGAACTATACATTAGTGACTACTGCCGCTTTAAAAGTACTACATTTATCCATGCATCCTTATAGGGTGTTCCTATTTCAGAAAATTATATTCAGTGAGGCGCTGAAGAGTGAGCGGGTACGTTGAAACAGAGGTGGCTTGATGGTGTAGTAGTGGACTCTCGTGTTCTAAGGCTAACGATAATAATGGTTTTGATGAAAATATGTGTTCGGTTATCGAAATAATATTAAGGGGAGCACACTAGTAATTGAGATAATGTCACATAAAATTAATGATCCAACATCCCCCTTCCCGCCTATCTCTTACGCTCGATTTACGTAATTTGTGAGCTCGTGGATTGCTCACTGTACGCGAGTATGCTTGAAAATGATTTAAAGCGAACATATGTCGTGCTTGACATCAGGGCCGGTCCGAGGGGGGGCGAGTTCGCGCCTCGCCCGAGGGTGCCGAGCGAGCCTAGGCGCCGAACAAGCCGAAATAAAAAATGAAAAAAGGAGAAAGAGCTACAGTTTGAACAATATAAAAAGTTTACGAGCATTTCAAAATACACGATTCAAGAAAAGTAAGACGAACGTTATATAGATCCAGAAGATCCATCTGCTTCTTCAAATATCATCACAAACGTCTCCGCTGTATTGTTGCCCTGGAAAATGGCAGTTAATTCTCCAGTATCACAATAATTACAGGTTATGGGATGCAGTAAAAAAAGGCTCACCCAAAAACTCACCTCAACTGTAATTTGAGCTAAGAAATCAATGAAGATTCAGAAACTGGAATATTTTGCCCATGCGAAACGAAACTTGAGATATATGTAATACAGCATTCTCCACATTATCATCAGAGCAAGATTGAATTACGAAAAAGAGAACCTGGTCATTGGAGAAATTTCGCCCGAGGGCGCCACAGAGGCCAGGGCCGGCACTGGTTAACACACGCTGCTATTTTTAACTTGTCTCATATATTGTCCATTGTAACAAACACGTGGTCTAGCATATAACTCTTCTCTGACTATTTTCACACATACGTAGTGAGTCCAAATAATAATGATAATTAGGAGAACATATTCTTATCGTGAAGTTGTAATTATTCAGAACAATTACTACTTCGTAATAATAATGTGTTCTCCTAATAATAAAGTTGTATCAATGTGTCCAAAATTTAATAAAAATGAATTGATAATTCTGGCGTCTGCTATAAGATTACTCCAAGGTATTTGAGATTCCGTAAAAATAAGGTAGATGGCTCTTTCAAATAATGGAACGATTAAATGTATTAATATCAAAAAGGTAACATATAGGTTCGAAAATTTGCCGTTAAAAATAAATTGATTTTAAATGTATATTTTTCTAATTAATATTTATTTATATATATATTGACATACATATTTTTGTTTTAACAGAGGTGGATATATAATAAACATAAGATATTCTCATAGTTTATTGTGGGATGGAGTAGACTTCACCTCTGATATATACAGCGTTGTCCTGGCTACTTTGCTAGACTGAAGTCTGTGTTAAAGTAGCCATATATATTTAATACATATTTAAAATAATGATGTTGAATAATTTTTATAGCGCCATTTTCGTAAAAAATTTTACCTCAAGGGCGCTTTACACATAAACTGTTTATAGCCCTACATTATCTTTGTGTTTCTATATTTAAAATTAAAAATTGTTATTTGAACCCATGGAAATGATTTTTGAAACGTTGAGTATTAAAAGCTGATGTATCGTCTAGTCTAGACGAAGCTAGCGCGATATGACGAGAGTTGCTCATATTTAGATCTCTTTTATTCTGATTCTTCAAATTTCTCAATACTAACATCCAGCTTTTCATATCATTTTTCAAATATCTTACACTGTATATATTTCTGGTGTTTGAACCCAGAACCGACTGTCATTATCAAATGTAAATCAATTAATCTTTTTTTTTGTATATTTATTTGTCTTCAGTGAGATGTTTATTTTTATCATTATTGAATTCAGTTTTTCTACAAAGACTCGCGTTAATTGAATTATCTTTGGATTCCACGACTAATTTACATACTTTGATGATAAATAATGATATTACAGATAAATCCCTTGACAACAAGCAATGCAAATGTCGAAACAAACCTTTGCAATATCAATCGGCGTCTACGTAATCGGATTAAACACTGATTACCGGGTATATTTATTATTTATTTTAACTGCCTTATTTCTTGCAGTTAAAAAAAATAGTAATTTTATCGTCTAAATGCGTTGGCGGTGGATTAGACTTCCATTTTTAAAAAGCGCAATGGCAATATAAAATTGTGTGTGTGACGCAAGAAAAATACTTATGTTGATGAAAGAGTGAAACGATCAGATACCTGAATGTAAAACTAGGCTCTCATCAGTCGCAAAAATACGCCATAAATGAAGGTTCCATGACAAAAGCTGCGCAGACTTTTGGTCCAACTACAATTCGTCCACGACAGAAGATCCAACGACATAATGGACACAAGCAAAATTTCAAAATGATTATTTTAAGAAAGGCTTTCATAAAATTGATGATTCTAGGGGTGACTGAAATATGCACATTGTATATAACCTTTCGCAGATTACTAAAAATAAGTAACTGATCAAAACAAATCCGATGCGAAATACAATCTTTACAGTAAGAAAGTGGAATTCTATAAAATATTAAATTAAATTAAAAAAGAACGTTATAATTACCTCAGTTTCTCTCGTGACGGGTCGTGATACTAACCATTATGCTGCCGAGAAATCAATAAGATGTAAAAACAATAGCATACAAATAAATCAAGCTTTTCATTCAAACTGGCTTTATACAAAGTTCAACAAGCGAACTATTTCAAAAAAATAAAAATATCAGTGTTAAAATTTGATGTAAATAAATAGTAAAGTATTAAATTTCTAAAATATTATACTTTAAATTGTAACAGAAATAAATCAGCATATATATTTATATGATAATTTGACACCACAGTTTATTAGGAGCATAGCAAGATGATAGCGTACTTGTTTAGCATGTGAGAGGCACCGAGATTGATTCTAGGACCCTTAAAAGTATTTTTGATTTCAAAACATTTTTGCTGACGTAGAAGATTCGGCACGACCAGATAAACCAGATACTGCACTGAAAGTGCAACACATAAGTTCGAAAATTTTGCCGTTAACTTACAATGTTGACGTGGTGTAATATGTCAGATAGCTATCCCCGGATAGAAAGGGTTCCTGGTTCGTGTCCGGGTGGCTACAATAATATTTTTTCGACAAATTATTTTAACTGCGTATCTTTCTTATTTATACATTTAATTTGTATTATTTATTATTGTTTAACATTAAAGTGCACGAACGAGATAACTCGCGTCACGATTTTCGCCTGATTAAAAAAATGTAGCATTCATAAGGTGTTAATAGAGAAATGTATTGCATATACTATGTGTATAGTATACACCTAGGTTTGTTATTTTATTAATGTTTGACACATGGAATACTTTTCAATTTTGTTACATCTGTGAAGATGCTTGGAATAAAAATAAGTGATGGAATGATGTATGTACGATTGTATGACGTATATTATATCACGAGAGTGATCTTTAAGTATGTTATATCCAGGGGAGTACAGTGCACACAAGCAAAAAAACTGTGCATTACTAAAAATTCTGGGAAAAAAATAGTAATTAAATAATTGGATTAATATAAACGAAAACATTATTTTACAATTAGCGCTGTTTGTGTACCAGTAGAGACTTTAATTGCGTAGTTCTAAAAACTACCACAACTCACCGCTGTTCCCATGGTGCTCTTTTATATTCGCCGCATCGAGCTATTCATATTACTCTGTTCTGTCTTTAATTCATATAATTGGTTATTTACTGAATTGAAAATTTCTCTCAGTTGATCCGTTTTGTATGGAGTCGTTAACTGCGTGCAAATCATTGAAGTGTCTACTTCCTCTTTTATTAATTCGTGAATTTTACTATCTTACTGTTTCATGATTGTTCTATAAATTTGGTGCATGGATTGGTTTTTGATTTGGGGAAAACAAAAAGCAATTGGCAGAACTATTTCCAACGTTAACCTTTAATAGAAATAATTATTTCTTTTAGTTATTACGTGATGGATTTTCAAACAATAAATTAATCATATTCAGTCATAGAAAGTGTTCTTAAATACGTCCATACATTTTTTATATGAGTAAGTAGGTATTATTTTACGTTATAACTTAAACTTTAAAAACACTATTAATAGTACTATAAAATTATATATATTATATATGATTGTATAATGTCATTAGTAACAGCATAACCTAAATCTATACCTACTCTACGGCACTGGTTATATTTATTTCGATTGCAATAACTATCGATTGCATCGATATAAATCAAAAAATGATTTCTATTACGAAATGCATATATTTAGCACGAATTTTCTAGGATTCAAGAGGCACTTGGATGAGCTTCTCATCAATCTAAACATATTTACATATTGTTCATTGTTTTTTCTTTACAAATTAGATTGTTGCGTATGGAAAACAATACGCAAAATGTTTATCTTGTAGGAATCGTCATATATTAGTTGTAATCCTACAATAAAAGGACATTGTTATATGTAATAAAACGTAAAAAGTGTGTAATACCGCAAAACGATATATTATAACCTATAAATGGCACGTGGGTGGGACGCATAAAAAAGTAATATTTTTAACATAATGGGTAGTCGTTCATGAGGGTGAACGCACAGACACCGCTCCAAGTACTACTGCCTTTGCCAAATGATTTATAACTTTAAATATTATACACTGGGTCATGGTTTATTGTAGGGCTAAATTCGATTTGTATCTATCCTTAATTTAATCTTAAGATAATGTCACGAGCATTTTGTAATACGAGAAATTGAGAAATCAATCATTATATTACTTTAACTATGCGGGGTCTCTACCCAAGTGGTGTACATTATCTTCATTGTCAGTAAAAAACCCACCAAGGTAGCGTTTCTTTCTATCAAATCAGAAGGTAGATTCTTAAAATGTACTTTAAACACCCAAACAAAGAAAGCGTTTACACGAGGGGATGGAGAAAATAAGGGGTGCAGAAAAGGTGGAAGGTATTCGGGAACGGGGGCTGGCTGAAGGAGCACCAGAATCAGAAAACACGACTCATCTGTGAAATGCTCTTTTCAGTATCTTCTTCCACTAGATCCATAGGTTTTCCGGCTCTAGGTTCAGCACGAAGCACACTTGGACATACACTTTCGGCGATAGCAAAAAAGTGTCAAACAACACTATGCACAATGTATTGGTTATTGCACGCACGGTAGCGAGGAACGAAACACACACAATAAACAATCAGCCCTACACAGCAGGACGATAATTCAAGCCAATAATTCGTTCCCACAGCAGGAAAAACTAGGCGGCAATAAACGCATCCAAAGGTAAACGATTACTTGACAGTTCGAAGGTAGGAGGTGAGGGTAGTGGGTAAGTACTGAATACTTACCCACTACCCTCATACGTACGCACGTACCCTGGATACGTACGGCATGTTCACACGTGCGCACACGGTGACCGGCGATCCATTAATAAATTATAAAGATCGAACAGAATAATACTTAATACAATACTTTTGATAGATAAATTACAAACACATCAAAATGATTGCACTGAAGGATGATTATAATTTTATTAATTAATTAATTAATTAACCGAAATAGCTTTTAATATAATGCAACCATTTATGCCGGCTAATTCACAGTCACATAATACGCTTCAATAATATTGGATTCTAGTACAAGTATGTTCTTCAGTTAGCACATTACAATAAGTATACGTATTTTATTTTGTAGGTAAACCTTTAGTTGGTATTATTGGCGAAGTTAGGTTGTATTGTGTTAACCACTTGAACCACTTTTATGGAAAAATCGTATATAGTTTGTCCCAAAAAGGTGACGTTTTGCTCCGAAACATTTCGGCAACAAAATATAAAATATCTGTGGATAAATATTATAAAAGCACTTCTATTTATTTGGCCAGTATTTAAATAAAACGTTTGGAGTATTTTGTCAAATAAATGATCACTATATAATAATATAAATTGTGATCTGTTTAAATAATTATTAATACGAAGTTGAATTTGTGGTCATTAAATTTTGATTTGTGTCAGTATAAATAATACAATTATACAGCTATATTTTATAGTTAGTATATTTAAATGATTTGGTTAGCTTAGGTTAGGTTAGGATATAATTACATACTAATTATTTATTTATATATATATTTTTAAATAGTGATCCAAAAAATAAGTACTTACCAGCCAATTAAAAATTGTATGTCTTATTATAGTAGTTTTAAATAACTAACTAATTAAAGGAGTAATAGATATCTCATACAGACGAAAATTATATTTATTGGAAAATATATGGAAGTATGGGTAATTACAGGGCTTACCTGTCTTCGGCTGGGTTAAGTGATCACTTTATATAAATTCTTTATATTAAAATAGCCCTGTAATTACACATACTTCCATATATTTTTAATTAAATATAATAAAAAATAGTGTCGTCTCTATCAGATATCCATTATTTCTTTAATAACAGTGCCTTTGTAGGTGAAAATCAATTAACTGTGTGTTCTTGGACAAATTCAAATATTAATAATTAACTAATTAACTTACCATCAAGCCGTTTCACCGCGGGGGTAGGCAGAGAGGATAAAACGCCACACTCTTCTGCCCTGACATACGATTCTCGCCTCATCCACATCTTCTCAAATAAGGTCATTGATTACTGAAGATACTAACAGGAGCATCTTCCAGTAAACGGTTTATCTGGTCGTGACAAGTTTTTCACGAACGTCCTCTATTTCTGGTGCAATCAACACTTGCGTCATATATCTTTCTTACTGTTGTCTCCTCATTCATTCGTTCCATATGACCAAACCGTATACTCATAGACCAAGACCCACTATGGGTTGTGCAACCAATATATTAATACCTAATTGATTACATAATCTAAGTACCGGGAAAATTACGCGATAACGTACGAGAATTTAATAATATACATAATGTTTGTATTTTTTCACGTCTTATGTAAATGAAAATTGAAATTAATATAATAAAGTAAACTGTCAGTGCATGATTTTATCAAATGAGATAGATTAAAAGTATTTGGAGACATCTTCCTCTTGAGGCAGCCCGTCTACTCATTGTGGTGTCACGTGTGGACTATTCAGCTTCTATGCTGGCCAGCCAATGATAATATATGGAGTTTCCAAATTCTCTCATGTAACATCCCTTTTACATCAGCTACACTGGCTCCGATTCCCTGAAAGAGTTGAATTTAAATTGTGCTGGTTGATGTACAAGGCGACACATAACATGGCGCCTCTGTATCTTCAAGAACTTTGTATTCCAGACAATTTGAACTGTAGACGTATAACTCTTAGGTCAGCCTCTACTTCAGCCGCAGGAAGGGTTGTAGAACCGACCAACCGTTGTCAAAAGTCTAAATTTAGTGAACGGGCATTTGCAGTGGCAAGCCCAAAAGCGTGGAACTCTTTGGAATATACCGTAATTGATAGAAGCAATCAAATTGAATGGGTTACTATTTAATAAGTACTATCCCTGCATCATCACATCGCGTCTGCTGGCAGAGCAGTAGGCAGAGGCGTTTCTGTATTGGCATGTGCATGTTGTGCATCAGTATATTTCACATTGATCAAGGCTTCGATAGCCTGTAAGTAAATAATAATTAATTATCAATTTCTTTCAGTCTGGCAGATTCTCCGAGGCAGTCGGCGCGGTGACGAATGGCAGGATGCAGACCGTGAGCTGATCACGAGCCGATGAACTCTTCAAAGCGATCAGGCGATTTCTCCATTTTTTGTTACTCCAAATTTACAAACTTTTAAATAAAACTAATAGAAAGCTGCCAGGTAATGAAAAAACTGCTAGGTGGAAGACTAGGAGGATACTGCAAGATAAAAACACGGTTCTACCGTAGCCTTTTGAAGCAACGCCTTGACAGTGGCACGTGTTAAAAGTTTTTTAGTAAAAGAAAATACTTTATTACAATATTATTTATGTTAGTTAGAGGCATATAGAGGAGCATATATGCTTATGTATGCACTATGTTAAGAATTACATAAATGTTACGTACTTGACTTCTTAGTACGTCTTTAGTGTGCACCTCGAAATGTGAAGGTCCAAGAAATAGACTTTGTGACAATTAATCTTTTATTACAATAAACAACTACAATTTAGTACAAAGTAAAGGTCAAACTATTAAGCCGATGAACCGCAGATAAAAGAGATGCACGCATTCACGCGCGCCGTCTTTAAAGCCCCACATACCCGCACCGGTGGTGCGGCACACATACACACATACACACACCATTCCACCATTCTAAGGACATCACAATAAATAAATAGTAATGTACTAGTTGACTAATAATAGTTGACTGTATATTATTTGCACAAAGTAGTCGGGAAGTAATCAAAACCTTTTCTTCTGACTAAAATTATAACCATCAATGAACAATAGAGGCCTACTTTATCTTTTTCTTCTTCTTTTTACACGGTATACGGAATACATGTCACGTCATTATTATTACTTCTTTCAAACTAAGCTAAACGCTTGTACTATGCAAATAGTACTTGCCGGTCACCTGGAACGAGGCGCGAACCCTCGACCACTAGATCGCTAGGCCAAAATCTTAATCGCTAAACCAACAAGCCACTCATATTAATTGAAATATGATCGAATGACGTGAAACTCATCATATATAAAAAAAGACTGGATTTTTTTGCTTGATTTAAGTAGGGTTTCGTTAAATTGACCAACGGCGTTGAAGAAATAAGATTATTATACTTGTGATGCTGACGGAACAATTTCTCAATCTCATTTCCTTTCTCCTTTGGCTCACTACCCAGTGTCTCATATCCATTTGAGACTTATTTCGCGCTTGATTGAGTTTTAGCTCTAGTAAGTTAGTAGACATTCAGTGTTGCGAGGACTACGCGTGGCTTCAGGGTCGCATTCGGGCGGCAATGTATCACTATTTAAAAAAAGATTTTAATCGTCGAACACCATTCTGTTTTTGTTTCCCCTTATTTTTTTTTTCAATCTCAATATGAATGTATATATATATATATATATATATATATAAATGTATAATATTTTTTTATAGGTATGGTCAGAGAATAAAGGTTAATAAACTAAAGTAAAGGGTGTTTTTAAGTAACTGATTTGTGATCAGTTCGGTTTGCCATTTCACCGTGAATAGACTTACGCAAGAAAAACGCGATTTTATTTCGAAAATCGCGGTTCAGTTCGCGAAACTTACAGTGCCCAACGTCCATTTTACGGTCGATATAATCATCCATCCGAGTAAGTAATTCGAATAACCATGGATCGTTTTCGCACCACGCATACTCTAATTGATAATATGCATCCGCAGAGACGTCGTACAGTACGCACCGAAAAAGTTTCTTCAAAAATGATGCAGGCCAGAACGTTACAGTCATTGGAGTGCGCTATAGAACGATGATTACAGACTTTTTAGTTCCCCAATTGAATGGCATTAATGTGGAAGAGCTGTGGTTTCAGCAAGAAGGCGCAACATGACACATAGCGTACGCCACAATCTATTTATTGAAGGAAACATTCGTTGAGCGCATAATTTCGCGTAATGGATCTGTGAATTGGCCTCCAAGATCATGTTATGGGATTATTTTCTGTGGTGACTAATGTTGCTAGTCTACGCCGATAATCTTGAGACGATAGACGACTTGGAAGCCAACATTCGTCGCGTTATTGCCGATATATGTCCCCAGCCGCTCCAAAGCGTGGTCGAAATTTCCAGATCGCGCTTTATTCGAGCCAACCGCAGCGCGAAATCATATTCAAACACGAATGGCATAAAGTTATCTTTCCAATAATAAATGAATAATATGTTTTATTTAGTTTTAAAGTTCTATATCTCTAAAAAAAACATTATTTATATATATGGTAATGAGGAAAAGGCCTCAGAGCACCAATAAAGACTAAATGAGTAAAGATTACTTCGATGCAGTTGAAAACTTCAAATGTTTCAGAGAGAACGTCAACAGACTTGAACGTAATGAAAACAGAATTGACCCAAGTTAACAAATGCTGTATGTTCTAAAAAAAATATTCAAAAATACAAATTTAAGTCCTAAGTTCAAAATTATCATTTGTAGAACTATTCTCAGACCAATTATAATACTTACAGATGAATTAGTGTGAGTAATAGCATACGTAATATACACATTGTATCAGTGTATTGATGCCGCTTAGCATTTTAATGAGTCGGTCGAATGTGTCTTAGTCGAATGCGTTTGTTAGTTTTTCCATTACTATGAATATATAACTATGTACTTACACTTTAATGGCCATATATTAAAAATAAATATTCCGAAAAGCATTACATATATGTTCCAACAAACCTTTTTTTCTCTGTAAATATATATATATATATATATGTATATATATATAAATATATACTGTGGCGTTGTTTAAGCTCGAAAAATATATTATATAATACGAATTAACTGCATATTCTTCAAAGTAGCGGAGGTATGTGAAGCTGGTAGTTGTTTTAGTGACAACAAAGTAACAGTTGAAACTGTGACAAACAATATGTAAAAAAATGGTTAAAAATAACATGGTTATTTTCTCGTCACGCTACGCATGTAACACTATCTGTGCAGCCGTAGTGATAGTTACATCACCAAATAAATCATTATTGTGACTGTGATCGTATTCGATTGTAACGAAGATTGTAACAATTATTTGTAATTCTTCGAAGCAGTTACTGGTACACTGTGTGTAGGTTTATTTATTTAGCACAACGTTCTCTCATAGACAAGTGTCGCGGTTTGAGTCTAGTCATCCGTCGCTCTCTCTAACCAAGAAAGAAACCCTGTTAGATTTCCGCTTCCTTCCGCTTGCATAGATCAGATCTCCTCCAGTCCCCGTTGAGACTGGATCGCGGCTCCGTCCATATATAAGTTTTATCTCGCCAGTCTCGATATCAAGAGTTGTGTGAAGATCTAGTGACGATAAATTCCTTGTTATTGATTTCACCACTTCGTTTCGTGACCATCTTATACTGTGCTCGCGTACACATCAGTTTCTAACTCTCCAGCCGTTGGAAACTCAAACATTCCACAGACGCGTTATCCTACTACGCATAACTACGTACTTAGACTAAACTAACTTTCCATCATGCTCTTTCCCCGCAGTGGTAGGCAGAGAAGATAAAACGCCACACTCTTCTGTCCTGATACACAATTCTCACATTCATACATCTTCTCATACAAGCTCGCCGTCCGTTATTATGGCTTCTAACAGGACCATCTTCCAGTATCTGGTTTACCTGGTCGTGCAAAGTCCCCCGAACGTCCTCTATTTCTGGTGCCATCAACATTTGCGTCATATATCTTTCTTACCATTCTCTCCTCATTCATCCGTTTCATATGACAAAACCACCTAAGTGATCTTACTTACTTAATCTTACTCACTGTACTAAGATCAGCTTTATATACTTTTTTATTTCTTCATTCTTTACTCTGTCATAAATGGATCTGCTACACATACGCCTAAGTGATTTCATTTCCACTGCATTCAGTCTGTTTTCGTTCTTCTTTTGCTAGACGTTCTCTCTTCTGTCTTAGACTACAAAAGCCATTTATTGAAAATAAATATTCCTTATAGGATAAACTAAGATAAACTATTTTTTATCTGTAAATATATACCTATAACTTAACCTTATTTCTGTCACGTACACAAGGCGACGAAAATCATAAAAAATATATGATATATCGCAAAAAAAAAAACAATGTACGTATAAATTTGAGCTCTGTATGTGTTGTGTGTTCGTTTTTCTACGCGTTTTTTGGCACCATGTATTTATTTCATATTTAAAAAAATATATATTATTACATGTTTTTGAAACACAATACAAATTTTCTTTCAGAAACTCCGCACTAGAGAAAGTAAGAGAATCCTTTCGGTATGTTGCTAGGAGAGATGGAGAAATTGACGATCACGGGAGATGTACAAGGAATGAGAGGGAGAGGTCGATCTCCAATAAGATGAGCAAACCATGTCCGAGAAACTATTGGATTCTCGCAACAAGTCACACTAAACAAGGCTTAAGATCGCAAAGAGTGGAGTCAAGCAGTTTGCCATGTGGAAGCAGAATAGAGATAAGAGCGAGAGACTAAAGATTGCTCATCTACGCTGGGTCGGATATGAGAAAAGAATACCTCCCCAAGGTACCCATATATGACACAGTATCCAGTGGTGTAACTCCAATGCAGCCAAAACGGTGTATTGAGGGCCGCGTTGTATAGGGGACCAAAAGGTCATGTAATACATTTGTAACGATAATCGATTCTTTTACCAGCGCTAATATGGACTTATAATTATTAAAATCCACCATAGTAAGAAAGATAATTATAAAATTGAATGGATATTACGTTTTAAAATTGAATTATGATTTTATAATAAATACTCATCATTTAACTAATTTGTCGTGCAGAAGAACTTTAAGCGATTTATTATTTTTATTTAAAATAGTAAATTGCATACTGGACGCCCATAATTTAACTGAAGTGATTATATACCGCGTTCCTGCGCAAAGTACCAGGTCGTTGGCGCTGTTGTATGTAAATGAATGATATATTCATTTTTATAGGAATACACCCAGAGAAAGACTTCACAAGCAAGAGTAATGTTTTTGATACCGTTCTGAGTTAAAGATACAATTGATTTTGATACTCAGCCGGTCTGTGTTAAACCTAAATTTTTATTATTTTTCTGTCTTGAACCTTAATTTTCATAGTTTGTTTTGCTTATTTTTCAATTATTTATTTATTTTTTAAAGCGATATATGTATTTTCTATTATTATAAATATATTACAAGCTACTTGTGTAGCTGCTCATATTTTTTTTTATACCTAACCAGTTTTGTAAAAGCTCATAAGAGCAAAAATAAATAAATAAAGAAAATACTTAAAAACATTTTTAACGTATACACTAATATCCCGCTGATATATCTTGTACATAAATGTGTAAATATTATAAAAGACTAGAGATCAATTATGATCTTATTATTAATTTTATAAATGTATCTTATATACATTATATATGTATATAAGATGGGTTTCCATTTTACATTGGGGTCTAATACCTTTTTTACACTTTGCATTATGGCCCAATTTTTCTAGTTACACCACTGACAGTTTCATCAAGCCCAAGGGAACGCAACCACGGAGTGGATCTCGAAAAAATGTGGCGACAATTCGACGACTTCCTGTAATGAAGGCACTGACAAAAACTACCATAAGAGAAGACAAAATACTCAACGGGCCGTAGACATGTGATCATTTTCCTTTATTACAAATAAAAAAAATACCCTTAAACACACAGTATAATTAATTAACCCAACGTTTTAAAATGTCACCGTCAAATTACTATGTTAATTTATATTTTGAACTACCTATTTCCTATTAACATAATTTATTAGTACACATTTAATTAAATTCGTATGTTTTTCAAAATATACAGAATCTTAATTTATTAATTTAAATATCTGTTTGCTTAAATACAATAAAATAATTTTAACGAATGAATGTATAAAAGGTAAATGGTAATTTATTATTTGAAAACTATGCCCGTTTCAACATATAATTTTCTTAAATACTAATCAAATGTATTAATTAGAAAGATATACATGTATAATCAATTTTATCAAAAAATATATTGTTATTGCTACTGGGATTCGAACCTGGATCTCTTTCCAAATCGATGAAGGTGAATTATCCATCTATGCTACAGCAGACTATTTTTGTCGACAAACTTTCGAACCCATATGTTACATTTTTTAAATGAATACATCTGCCGTTCCATTATTTGAAAGACATCTACTTTATATATTTTTATTTAATTTATTATCTTTGTTTTATTAACCACTGAATTGAGTTTAAATACATCTACCGGTTTCGAAAAATACTATTTTCTTCTTCAAGATGTCATAACTAACTAAAAATATATATCATTGTTTCTTCACCAGAATCAATTTTAAAAAAACAACAATTATTTAAAAAATAAATTTAGTACCTAACTTAAATGGTTGCTTAATACAAATTTAGTCGAATAATTTTTAGGAAAAAATTTTAGAATGGGACTCGTAGCTAAAATAAGTTGGTTGTTTATAATTTCTTGATTAGTTTTACGTGATTTATTTATCTCCAACGATTCCAAATTATTTAATTTGTGACCAACACCGTTTATATGCAAAATTGACAATCTCAATTTTTCATCAAAACCGTGACCATTTTCTATCAAATGATTAGAAAATTCTGATAACCCACTATTGTTCAAACATCTCAAATGCTCCCTTACTCTTATATTAAAATTTCTACCCGTTTTACCAATATAAAATGCAGCACAGTCCATGCAACTAAGTTTATAGACAACAGAATTGTTAAATTGATCATCTTTGTCTTTAGAATTTATAAATAAATTTTCTATTTAATTTTGTTTTCACGCAATCTTAAATATCTCTAATCCTGGTATCAACAACAATATATTTTTCGATAAAATTGATTATATATGTATGTCTTTCTAATTAATATATTTAATTACTATTTAAAAATTATCACAGATTTATTATTCTAAATAATTACAACTTCACAATAAGAATGTGTTCTCCTTATTACAATTTATTTCACATTTACGTCCATTACAAATATGTAACAGACATTATGTCATTATGACATAATGTCATTATGACATTAAAAATACTACCGTAAGAATATTAAATAAATTATTATTAGTATTTTTACTCCATTAAAGTGACTATATTTAAGACAGCAACATTATTAAAATAATATATTTTTAATGAAAACATTTTTTTTTGTGAATTTGCAATATTAGTTTTGTGATATTTTTTATTCGAATTAAATGAAACAATTAGAAATATATGGAGAATTGGTAACACGTTATCCTGGATAGCAAAAGTTCCGGGTCCGTATCTTAATAATATATTTTTCTAGTTAAAATAATATTTTAAAATTAAACAACCCTATTTTCAAAAGCGTCATTTCCTCCCGCGTATAATACACGATAGTCGTGAAAAATTATATCATGCTCGGAAAATATTTCAACGGATGTTGCAAGCGACGTCGCTTGCCTTCGGTGTGCGTTATCACCATGCACTTTGTGTTGACGCTCTATCGGCGTCTTCGACGGCAGTATTCCGTTAGAGACGGCGGCGCCAGCACGTCCGTTCGGCGTCTAAAATCTGTTACATCGCGACGTCCAAAAGTTTTAAACAATATTTCGCATGTAATTACCTATGTTTCTACTAAAAAATATATTTAAACGCGTGTTTGGTGAGTGCTAACGTCGTGTTTGAGTAAGTGTTTTTTTTAAATCTTTAATTAAAGTGTGTGGAGTAATTGTTTTAGTCGTATTTTATAAGATTTATTTCTTTAATTAATTGTATATAAAATTAAATATTAAAAAAGTGTAAATGTATGTATTGTTTTATAGTAAAGTTATTAGGTAATCGTGAACTACTTTTTTGGCTTGTCGAAATAAAAATATCATCAGTTTTGTGAAAGAAAATAATCCAGCACCGCAAATCTGAACATTTTGGTAAGTACTCATTTTCAAAAACTATTAAATTTTGTTTATCACTTAAGTATGTATAATTAAATGTACCCAATTATTTATGATCGATGGTAATTAGTGCCACGGCATAGTGATTAGAAAGAGTGATTACGTACAGTTAACCTGACATTTACATTGTTTTTTTACATGTTAAATGCTGTTTTTAATCATTATAAAATTAAATAATTATTATAACTACAGAATTACGTTTATTTTCAATGATCAAGTTGATGAATGTTATCTTAATGCGTTCAATTAAGTATACGCTAGAAAATTTACAACCGAGTTCTAAAAAATATTATATTTTAGTATTAAAAATCAAGAATGTAATCCTGATACCTACATACAAAAATCAAAATATATCAATCAAAAAAATTGTTATTTTTAATTTCAATGAAATGAAAAATGGAATATGTTAGAATACTCCAAAGTGTATGTACATGTACATTAATATTCTAAATTATTTAAGGGTACTTTTTTAAGGGACATAATTCTATAAACTCAACTATAATATTATATTTGAGATAGTTCTTAATTCTATAAACTCAGCATAAATATAATATATTGCATGAGCGACGGAGTCTCTTGTATAATAAACTTGTAACAATTTATGTATTATTTATTACGAACATAAAATGATTTCTGAAGAATGTAAAAAATAGAGCAATAAAGACGAAGCGATATATTTTATCCAATGATAACGAAAATCACAATTGGGCATTTGCGTGTAACAGATAAGTAGATATCAATAAAAAAGTTCCTCCGTGCTCTAAAAGGTATTCGTATAAGATACAAATAAAAAAATAATCCCTTTGATTTACATAACATATTACGAAAATAATATTATCGCTAGGTTACATGAAATATGTACCATGTCTTTAAAATTAGCCATTATAATACAGTTCCTGCCTAGTTACTGGTATCGTGATGAGTGTTTACAGTATAGTACCGTTTTCTCGTGTTTTGTCAAATTTACACCACAAGTTGTCCAAGCCACATCATTTTTATATGTATATTAGAAGTAGAAACTCCATGCCGAGGTTCTGTCTCCCTTATCGCGGTATTTCTATCTCGGTCTAATAATATTACTCTTACATCTTGATTCGTTTATTCTTTTAATTTCGATATTGATATTTAGTGACCACATATTACATTGGCTATTTCACTTTTCTGTTTTTCTTCGTCAGAGAATTTAATTCCGAGGTGCTGATCGAGAACTGCGTCTGGTTGCTTTCTACAACCATTTTCTTTGTTTTTGCAGTACTGGTCTTCTTAGAACACTCTTCATTAGAGGATTATATTCACTCTTGTAGGTCTTTATGTGTGTAACTACAGGTGTCTCAAAAAACTGTATACACATGAGACAGAAGTTAAAAAATAGAGCGTCCATTGCATTTTAAAGTGAGCCTATTGGAAGAGTCTTACTTGTAAATTGGACTGGCTGGAAAATGGACCTATTTTGATAAAAATCGTATCCGACAGATGAATCGGTCGAGCGGATAAAATTCAATAGGCTCCATATTCTCCGGATCTTGCGCCGTTGCACTTTTTTATATTATAAAACATAAAGTTGATGGTACAAAACATACATAAATGAAAGAATTAAAGACAGCTGTTAAGGTGCAACGCACCCAAATACAAATTGTTTGTAATTTGGATTATTAAAAATGCCTAGTCCAGAATGAACAAGTTCGATTGTTTGCTATAATTAAAAAAAAATACGATTATCTTCTTTGATTTGAAATAAAAATTCATAAATTAATCTTAATCAATATTGAATATATAACCCTTCAAATTGTGTATACGTTTTTGGGACATCCTTTTTATAATAAACAATTAAATTAAATTCTATTAAAATAAAAAATATTTTACGATTTTATTGAATGCTAAACTACATATATACATATAGCATTGTATTCATTTCGTCTTAATTGTTTTTCTCTTCTCAAAATATCGCGAAAAATAATCAAACATTAAAAACTTACCAAATCTACTTACTCTATCTTGACCCAACTAATGAAAATGGGTCCGGGTGTTAATTATATAATACCAAATAAGTTAATTTTGTACCCAAAATTCGGGTGAAATATCTTGGACAACTATTTATTGTAATTGTATAAAAGTTCGAGAGTTGAGTAAGTCGATTGTGATATAAAATGTTATAAATTCTTCTCGTATATTCTATATACTACCCGAGATACTTCATGTTACAAGCGAGACGTAGTACACTAAATATGTGAAATGTCTAGGCGTTCTCTCGTATATTTAACTCATAATTTTTTTAGGCTAATGTTTTTAGTTTGACTACAGTAAGTTAAGTAACTTCGCGAGAAGGAAATATATTTTATTTTCATAATAAAAATACAGTTTGAATCATGAAAAAAATATACATCTGTGTTCGTTTGAATTTGTTTATATTTTTTTTTATTTTGGGAAATGATTACGTAGACTATGAGCAATGTATGAAGCATGTCTTTATTATATTCGTGTTTTAGACCATTTAGATAGATATAAATACTATCTATTGCGAAGGATTTCGCGATAATAGTTTCTATGCCATTTTTTCAACCGAAACCGCTCTCTGTTAAAAAGTTTATCTATGTATAATATACATAAATATTAGCTACAACAACCTTCATGATGGAATCTGCAATGGAATCCAAAACATCAATCCAGAAAACATACATATATATATATATATATATATATATATATATATATATATATATATTAAATGGGAAAATAAATGGAAAAATAAAAAAAGTGATTGCTTTACACAATGTAACGTTCACCATTCCACACATTAATCAACATCTAATTTTTGGAAGTTGTATATATGTTACCGTGTAGAAACACTTGGAATATTAGATACAACTTCACTGTCGCCACCTATGGTCTGATTCCATATTCATTTCCGTAAAACAGTACGGATGCCACTAATGAGAATCTAATTTTTATTAGAAATATGAAAGCTTTATTGTTTACCTGTATATATGACGAATGATTAACACATTATACTAGAATACGCCTGAAAAGTCAATTTTTAATTTCATATATTTCTTATTTAGACCAGTATAATATTAACAATATTTGAGTATATCCAAGAACACATAATTACTGGATTTTTACTTCCAAAGACATTGTTATTAAACAAATTATAACCTTACTTGGATAAAGTGATCACTTAAGCCAGCCGAAGACAGGCCATAAGCCCTGTAATTACCCATACTTCCATATTTTCCCGTTTCATATAATATAAATAGCTTCGTCTCTAAGAGATATCTATAATTTGTTTAATAACAATGCTTCTGGAGCTTTACTTATATATTATCAGATTTCGATCAAATTGTACTGAAAAATTGATCTGGTAGATATCTCAGCTAAGTTCGTTAACCATCCTGATACACGATTTTGTTTTAAAAAGCTGTTGTTAAAAAATTGAAATAAATAAAAAAATAATATTGGAACTAGACAAAAAAAAAGTGAAAAGCGCACTTATGCACGCAGATGAAATGAAGGGTTGGAAGGGTTTTTTTTTTAATTACATGCTCGATCAATTTTGTTCAGAGTGCGATAATTTATACAATATGAACAAATTTAATAATATTGTATTTTATGTTGTAGTATGTCTTTCCGCATAATGTCAGACTTGGAAGATTTACCGGTAACACGCATACGTCTCACATACACTTATAATAGATTTATCTCGGGAAGTGCTGAACCAGTCCCGATGAAACTTGGCAGTTAAGTCGGCCGTAAGTAGTTGCTTTTCTGCTCCAACCTCCCGGTCCAAGTTTGTTAGTTAAACCGTCAGATAAGTGAGATAATTAATGTGCAAACATTATTTTTACACCCAGTTCACATACTTCTGTAACTTCTGTAACGAGTTCAACTAATATTTGTTCTGAAACCTGTATAAAGTCGTTGTAAAAATGAAAAATAATCTCAAATACCAATTAAATGTATTAATTATAAAGATATACATATAAAATCAATTTTATCGAAAAATATTGTTGTTGCGCTACCGGGGTTCGAACCTGGATCTCTTTCCAAACAGGTACATTATCCAACTATGCTACAGCGACATTATTTTTGACGACAAATTTTCGAACCTATATGTTATACCTTTTCAAATTAGTAGAGCCATCTACTTTGTTTTCACGGAATCTCAAATACCTTGAGTAAACCGATAGCAGACGCCATAATTAACAACTTATATATTATTCGGAGAACACATTCTTATTGTGAAATTGTAATTATTCTGAACGTAGGTCTGTGATATTTTAAATACTAATTAAATGTATTAATTAGAAAGATGTATATATATAATATAGGTTAATAAATTTGTCGTCAAAAACAATAAATAAAATAGTATAGTTAGATAATGCACCTTCCCCGGTTTGGAAAGAGATCCAGGTTCAAATCCCGGTAGCGCAATTAAAATATTTTTCGATAAAATTGATTTTATATGTATATCTTTATAATTAATACGTTTAATTAGTGTTTAAAAATAATCTCGTCTTCTCGTAAAAGAACTACATAGCGAGAAGTAACGGAAGAGGAAACAAATTTGACTTACCCGATAATGACGCTGATTATGATCACAAGAGTAACGACTAATGATGCCAGTACAATAATCGTAATAATCATTAAATGGATTGAACTACACTCCGATATGACAACATCTTCAAATACTAAATGAATTAATGAGGCCGAAAAATGCACTCCTCGCTCGACGATCTACCGAAGCCCGATGATGGCCGAGTCGAGAGGTTTTAGGGAATCGACAGAAAAGGTGACAATAAGAATTTGTACGCATGTCAGAATTGTATATTTCCAAGGCGTCATCTATCGCAAAGATTCCAAACACAATCAATTTTCATTTATGACGAACAGACATTAAGAGAAGTTCAATATTTTATTAATAAGAATTTTTAAAATGTTTCATAAATTTTATCTATATATATATATATATATATATATTTATATTTACAAAGCTTTGTTTATTAAAACCATTTAATGAGTCATTTAAAACGTCAACCGGTATCGGAAAACATCCGACATCCTGAAGAAGGAAATTTCGTTTGAAAAGTTTCTGAAAACATTATTTCCTTTTTCAGGATGTCGGATATTTTCCGAAACCGGTTAATGTTTCAAATGACGCATTAAGTGATTTTAATAAACAGAGTTTAATAATATATAATAACAAACATGATTAACCGCAAAAAATTAATGTGAAAATATTAAAAAATATATTTATCAATTGAGTGATAAATTAAATATGCAGAGCTGAATTCCAAAACCCCCTGAAAATAGAAAATGGCTGCCAGAAAGATACACATAAAAAAAAATTACATTACACAATTGTCTCTTTAAAAAATGCGGATGTAGAAACAAACATATTGTAGATTTGCTTTCAAAATGTACGACAAAAACACATTATAGGGAGGTTTTAGGGAATTTCTATTATTATTATTGTAATTAGTTTTCTCTGCTTTTCGCTCTCACATGGTAAAGAATCTCAATATAATAAAATTAAAGGGTATCTTCCACTCCTCGCGTACATAGAGAAAAAAATTAATTAAACGCCTACTACGTCATAACCCTTTTCGAGTGAAGGTTTTTTTATGTTACCACGCAGGAGATGTTGATTCAGGGAGGCATAATTTATCTGGTGGACAGATGCTGCACGTTGGGCGAATAATATGCTGACGTTTATCGCTTTCATATTCATAAAAATAATGAAAAAAGTGATATTAATGTTTTTAGTATCAAAGTGAAGTGTTTGATCGGAATTAATTTCCTGAAAGTTTTGACGTAGATGTTACTTATTTTTTATTAGATATATTATAATTAAAAGAGTACTCTTTGCCGAAAATCACAGACCAACAAATAAATAGACATGAACTAACAAAGCAAATTCCTTGCCCCAAAATTTTAATTTTGTTAGCACCCACGTGATCAAAGAGCTCCGCAACTTTAAAAAAAAATATGACTCGATTGGAATGAAAATTTAAATGCTGACAATATAATATGTATTAATGTAAAAAATATGTCTTGTTTACATAAATATTTAATTTTCGAAGAGTAAATACTTTTACTATTGTATTAATGTCTCCACAATCTATCGGAATTATGTTTCGTTAGATTAATGTGTGTAGAATGCCCTTCGCACCGCAAATAATGTTCCAAACCCCTCTCCTATAGAGATTGTAACATACTTAGTCCATAATACTTTAAGGTTGGATAACTGATTAAATTACGAATCGAAAATATTCACTTCCTGTATATACATTTCATATCATGTCTACTAAATTACTAGTCTGTGCCCAAAATATATTACGAATAGATTTTCATAAATTCAGTTAAATAAATTAAATAAAAATATCTCTGGCAGAGAACCGAACCACGGTTTGCTGAATAGCAAGCGAGGATATCAACCATGACGATGCCGAAAAATTAATGAGATGTGATAATTGTAGTTTACAAAGTTTTTACGCTAAGTTTGTTATTAATTAGAATTGTAAGCTTCTTATAAAGTTCACCAGGGATATTTTTCAAGTAAAATTAAATATTATAATTTGATGTTCAGAATGTATAAATAATAAAGTTTGGGGGTGAAAGATTGATACAAAATATGTTGTATTAATATGGAAATTCGGGTTATGAATTATGTGGGTATGTCGTGTCATCAGAAGGTTTTGACAGATTGATGAAATAATTAATCTATGTGTGAGTGGCGGGTGCCGCAATACTCATACATCATTCACGTGTTCGTTTGATGATCGCAGAATGTTATTGTATATATGTATGTGGCCAGAGCAAATTAAGACTTGATTTATTGTGTAGTACGATTTTGGCCAAGTTATATAATTACATTTCTATAGCGGTGCCGAGAGCTGGACTTCTAAACGGTTGCCGGCAAGTTCGCATTGGCACTGAGTGCGTTGTTACGGCTATTAGGAGCTATGTTTCACGCAAGGTGCGTTCAGGATCATCGGCGGAGATGATGACAGTGATGATAGACCTCTACAAAAGTATATCAGAAAAATAAATTAGGATTAAATTGTAACATAAAAAAAAGATATATTTATATGACTATTTGAGAATAGCCGAGATCGATACTTGAACACTTTCAAAATGTTTTTGATATAAAAAAGTTAAAAGGCATCTGATACAATCTTGAATACGAAAATAAAACAAAAAATGTAGATGTTAAAGTATATAAAATTGATACATAATTTTCTAACGTGCTATTTTTAAGGCAGTTTTCGTTAAAAGTTTTACTCGGGAATCCAGTGAATAAATATATACTATATTAAAATTGACAAAAATAATACAACATAGATTATTTTTAAAAACATCTAAATAATATAAATTAATTAATGTAATATTATATATGAAGAATTTAGTATTGTATACGGCGTGACGGTAAGTTTATAATTATAATTTATTATTTATAACATAAAATTTTAGCAAGCCAATATTAATTAATAAAGTGTTTGATATACTTGTAATCTGCCATTTTCACTTGTATTTCTCGGCACTATAGTTGTATTCCGTCTTTCAATATTTAAGGTTATGTTTTCGAATATGCTAGGGGTGATATAATATTTTTTTTTGTTACATTACCCGATGATGAGAGGGACCGCACCTCTCGATACTAGTAGTGGCAATAACCCAACGTGTGTGTAATACAAAGTTTAGTTATGAAAATTAAAATAAAATAAAAATTATGTCATTAAAAAAATCTTGTTAAATCTTGTTACTTGACGATGAGAGGGATTGCACCTCTCGAAACTAGTAATGATAATAACCCAATGTGTTTGTAGTACAAAGTTTAGTTGTGAAAATGTCAATTAATATTCTTTATGTTTTTATGTACAGTTATATACATATATTAATTGGGTAGGTACCTAAATACTATCTGGAATGGAAATGTCTTATTTTGTGTAATGTTTATAAGGTATTACATAGGTTATTTTAAAACGTAGAGTTAAGATACAATACATTCATTCGGTACAATTAAGCTAGCTCGCCATTCAAGACTCTTGACTATCCTTATTCAGAATTCAGACGGAATGAATTCAAGACCAAAAAGGTGAGACCTGTGTTTAAAAATGTTTTTTATTTAACGACATCCTAGTTATTAATCATGGATTATCAGCTTGCGTGTATCCAGTGAAGGTTAGAAAGTACATTGAAGGCTTTAGATATTTCTTATGAAAAAATAAATAGTAAAGTGAACATGAATAACAAGTGAAGGATCTGGTGTTACTAGGACTCGATAGCGTGTGAATGTGGATGAAACAAGATTTATGTGAGGATCGAAGGATGTGGTTACTTTATCCTCTCTATCTACCCCCGAGGGAAAAGGCGTGATGGCAAGTTAATTAGTTAATCATAAAGTATGACAAATTTTCTACATTTTGTTATTGGGATATCATGAATCAGCAAAGTTACTTTAACTAATTAATATTAAATGCGACCACTCCAATAAATGATTAAAAAAATAATATTTCTTCATGTTCTTCATTAATAACTTTTTAATGTCATTTTATATTAAAATTATTGTCACTCTAATTGCACAATTTTAAAAACAACAAGTAAAATAAAATATCTTGGAGTAATCATCGATAATAATCTTAAATGGAAAGAACAAATTTGTCAAGTTGTTAAAAATATTTTAAAATTAATATACATATTTTTAAGAATCAGAATATTTTTATCTATAAATTTTTTTTACTTAGTTTACTATGCATTTATTCAATCCATATTACAATATGCCATCATTAGTTGCTTATAATATTAGCTTGATTCTAGTAAAAAATGTTCAAAAACTTATAAAAGTAATACTAAAAAAACAAAAAGATTATCCGACAAAATTACTTTTCGAAAATTCCAAGTACCCACATTTTGTGATCTATTTAAAATAAATATTTATCATATATTAAAAGAAAAAGAAATATGATTTTTAATAAAGTGAGAAATCTGTTATTTCCAATTTAGAAAGTTTCAGATTCAAGTCTTAAGTTAAACCGATTAATCGAATTTGTTTTAATTATCTAATAATTATGTTCTAAAATTGCAACTTCACAAAAAAAATGTATTTTCTTTAAATAATACATCATATTTAAATAAAAATCACTGTCAAATTAGAATTAATTCATTCTTAATTGGACCACTTATTAAAATATCATTAAAAATTCATCGTCTTTTATACGTTGCTCGTGCCCAACTTAATACTATCGAGGCTGATATTTGAATTGTCTTTCAATACCTGTTTAATTAAGTGATAATTAATATAAGTTAAATTTAAAACTACTAGTTATATATTAAAGTACACGATTTATGAACCGAGGTTTTTAATTCAAAATTGATCATTTGGTACTGTTCGATGTCCAAGAATTTAAGAACACGTTTGGTCCACCTGTCTTCGTCCATTCTCTCAATGATTCAGTCCCATTTCCATTTCAAATGGGCAATCTTATTCACAATGTCACTGACTCTCGTCTCTTTTATTATGCTACTGTGCTTCCGTTGTTCTTTGGGCAACTCTTTATTTATGTATAAAGTGGTGCTTGGTCTATGTTATTGTCTCGGCTCTATACGCGAATATCGACAAGATTGGTCGAATACTTTTCTTTTGGAGAAATTGGAATTTGGAATGTGGCTCAAAGAAGATCCCCCTTCAGGGGCGAGGAAGGATGGGGGAGGCCAGACCCCCACAGGGAGAAGACATAGGCTGGTGACGACGATGATGATATATTAATATATGGGTTATCACGCTTCTCCTGCGTTGCTCTAACTACTTCACTAGACTCTTGTTCAGAGTTAAAAAAAATTTTGCTATTAAAAAGCAGTACTTATCTAGAATAAAATGAAAATATCTGTAATAATATTCATTTTGTAGATCTGATCACACGAAATCGTTTTATACCCTACTTACTTTAATCGAAACGTTAAACTTTTAACTAACTAACTTACCATCACGCCGTTTCCTTGCGGGAGTACACAGATAGGATGGAGCAACACATTTTTTTGTCCTGATACGCAATTCTCGCCTCATCCACATTCATACATCTTCTCACACAAGCTTGCCAATTATTGAGACTTCTAACAGGACCGTCCTCCAGTATCTGGTTTACATGGTCGTGCCAAGTCTTCCGCGAATGTCCTCAATTTCTGGTACTGTCAAAACTTGCATCATATATTTTCCTTACCATTCTATCCTCATTCACCCGTTCCATATGACCAAATCACCTAAGTGATCCTTTCTTAATCTTACTCACTATACTAACATCAGCTTTACATTCTATCCTTATTTCTTCATTCTTTACTCTGTCTCATGATCTAATTTCCACTGCATTCTATTTTGCCAGGTCCAGGCCTGACTTTTATACATCAGTGTTCAATTTTTATATATAGAATATAATAATTAACATCAGTATACGGTTTGTGATATAATTATAAGATTTGATGACCTTATTATCGTAACATTGTATACATTTTGTACGAGTATGTTTGTCATCAAATTGATAATGTTCTGTATATTATATTTATGAAGTAAAATAATATTTTTTAGTCAATGTTGGAAGATCTATTAAGGATCTTCTTTATTTTTGGTGCCATCAAAACTTGTAAAACGTGTCATTATTGCCATCTTACTCTAATGGCCCGTGTCCACGGAATGAGACACGATGAGATATATAATATGTGTTAAATAAAATACAATAACTTTGCATGAAACCAAGAAATTTATTATACATCAACCGGTTTCGCTTATCTCGAGCACAAAAAGAGTGTACTTACATGTACATAAAGAGGGAAATAGAATATAAAATTACACGTGAAAAAGAGAGACAGAATACATATACAGTTAGATTGAACATCAAGAGAGACAGAATATAAGATTATATGCGAAAGAGAGAGATAGAATACGTATGCGATAAAAGGAACATTAAGGGGGGGGGGGGGAAAGTGCAGTGTTGATGGATATTAAATTGATTTTAAATGAAACATACCTAATATGGGGCTAATAGATAAATTAATTTGATTATTAAGAATTGGCGTACCACTATTTACTGCCTTATTTATTTTGAGGGCTTCCAAATTGTCCAATCGGAACCCAAACCCGTTTTAATGGAGGATATCGACCCCTGTGTTATTATTAAAATGATGGTCTTTTTCAATAATACGGTTGCCAACCATTGTCTCGAGTCGAAAGTCTCTTAAAAATCTCATGTGCTAAATGCTGAGCGTCGTAGGTATTTTATCAGTCTGGAACTCTATGCACAAAACGTCTCCATTCCTCCCAGTTGCCATGTTGATGAAAGCGTTTAATGACGACTCCGTCAACTCTTTTGTTTTGATCTATCCATTTCGTACGATGCCATTCTCTGGATTCTCAAGATTTCCATCGTACTTTCTGGCAACATGCCAAAAGTTCGCAAGAATCCTTTTTCCGGATATTGTCGAAAGTCTTTTTTGATAATCGTTAATTCTTTGAAGATATATATATTTGTGTGATTCTCCTAAGCCATATATTCTTAATACTGACGATGCTACATGTTCATATTCTGTCTAAATCTCCCTTCAGAGAGCGTCTCTACTAGTGATTAGCTCAAAATCATGAACCGTCATGAGTCTGTAATTGATATCTTTGAGTCACACTCACCATCAGTGATTGAATATTTGGGAATTTTGCGATTCGTGATTAATTTTTTTATTTGATTTATTTTTGATTGTGAACCGTGATTCGGCGCATGCGCATATGAAACGAAAATATTCATGAAGGAATGATGTTATAATTCGTGATCAGCGCCACCTAGTAGATTCGTTAGAAACGTTTTACGCATTTGAACCGAAAAATAAACTTACATTTTTTTAAGGGTTTTCATTCTCTTTGTGATGATATTAAATTATAATTATATATTAATTATTAATGCTAGAATATGTTTTATACGCAAATGAAGTTTAAATACATTAATAATTATATATTTATTTATTTATTAGTGTATTGTGATATGGTGATCACTAGTAATGAAACTGTGATCACAGTCACAGTTTTAAATCACTGATATTATAGAATACCAATCACAATCACACCAGTGAGTTAAGAGTACCATTTTTTTTCATCACTAATCTTTACAACACTACAAACTCTCTCTCTTGTAACTATCATTACATCTTGTTAATTGGTACTTACTTGAAATTATAATTGTTATTGTATTTATTTATTTTGTAATTATATATGACTATATGTGACTAATCAATGTCTCAATATGCGTAACCACTCCTATATCAATCAGTTCCGGGTAAGGGTGGGTCCTTTCTGACAATGCTACACCAGACTTTCCTTTTTTATAAATTTGTTCATTAATTTGCTACGTAAACATTTTTATTGGAAATAAGACATTTTTAATACAATATGAATACAATATGAAATAAGACATTTTTAATACAATATGAATACAATATGAAATAAGACATTTTTAATACAATATGAATACAATATGAAATAAGACATTTTTAATACAATATGAATACAATATGAAATAAGACATTTTTAATACAATATGAATACAATATGAAATAAGACATTTTTAATACACTTCAGAAGCTTATTAAATTTATTAAGAAAATTTTGATTTTCACTTTTACCTTGAGTTTTATTTTCTTCTTTATTTCGAAACGATTTTGGAGGCGGTGGATATCGATCCCGGTACCTCTCACATCTAATTAATTATTTAAAAAAAAACAAGGTTCTAAAATTGTGATTAATCGGATGTATTTTATCGGAGGCTCCCACATAACATTAAAAATAGTACCATAGAAATTGGCTGCTTCAAATAGTTGTTTATTATTTCATTCATAAGGACGTTGTTATGGGCATTAAGCATCTTTATAAGACTCCAAAGTGGAAAATATACCTATACTAATATGCAGGGGTGGTACGATATACGGGACCGAAACATGTGACGCGTTTTTTTTACAACGATTAAATTTTAAGCTAATTTTGATTTAAATATCATACTTAATCGTCTACACAATAATTTCAGATTGAATATAAATTAATACAAATTAAATTAATCAATTACAAGAATATACAAAAAAATAATCTATAGAAAAAATAATTAATGTGTTATCACTTCGCGATATCAATCGATTACATTTTTGACAAATTTTGAACTTATATTCTGTGGTATTTTTTTTATAATTGATATATCTATTATTCCATTTTTAAAAGCAATCAATTTTATATTGTAATATATCCCAAATACCTACGAGTAATACACGCTAGGTGACACCAGAATTAAATGAATCTATTTCATTAAATTTTGTATAAATTTTGATATGGACCAAATTATTTTATGGATAGATTTTTTTCTGTAATTGATTAATTTAATTTGTATTAAAAATAGGAACCACATAACTATTTTATGAAATTGTAACGTTTCAATAGAGATGTATTAAAACACATTAATAATATAAATATTTAAGTGAAACAATTCCTTCTACAGGTCAGCGAATTGTAACCCCGGGTCACATTAAGGGTCACAGTATCGAATAATGTTAATGGAAATAAGATTTATCGGTAGAGTCGTTGGCAGGATCGTATCCCTAACCTTTGTTACCGAAGGTTCTAACTATACAACAATCGAGTTAGACAAAAGGCTTGATTAAGTGTGGTATTGTTGCATTGGGGCGGCATAGAACCTTCCCACCTGCTCTTGCGGGAAATGCATTATTAATTCGCGTTACCAAGATTCATGAATATTTATTCCTGTATGACGTCAAAGATGTCGATGTCATTCAAACTCAAAACCATCGAACTGCAGTTTTGATTTGATTTGACGTACTTAATTGCATACCAGCGTTAATAGAATTTATACATACATATAATACTATGCTTATGGCCCGTGCTCATGGAGATTTCTCTCGAATGTTCGACTCGACTGCGTTTAGAAGTACATAGTAAGTATGAATTCTCACGGAAAATGTTAGAATGACGCGTATAGTACATGCATACATCTCTTCATACATGCTTTGGATGCTCCGTATCCCTTGTGTTCTAGAGTCAAAGAGCTTTGGACTTTTTGTTTCAAGCCGAAAACAGCATGCAGTAAATAAATTCATACTGTCTATAAAGACCAGTCATAACACATACTACGACACGGGGCGCATCGAAATTCATGTATATTCTCAACTTACGAACATCTATGAATCGCGTAAATACACAATAGTGGATTCTATAATTCGTTCCGTATCCACAAAGTTTGAAAGTATTCGACTTTCGCGCGTGCGCTTTCAGTTCCGCCTTTCAAGGTCTTCGAATACTGTATACGCATTCGTTAACAGCATCCAATGAACATAAAAACCACTTTAATGCTTATGGGTATAATGAACAGAATAGCATACATATTACGAAGACAGGGGATTGTTTTGAGGAATTTTTT
Organism: Eubasilissa regina; assembly: GCA_022840565.1. Lineage (NCBI taxonomy): Eukaryota > Metazoa > Arthropoda > Insecta > Trichoptera > Phryganeidae > Eubasilissa > Eubasilissa regina. Next base: position 15,593,326 of record JAINEB010000017.1, on the reverse strand, counting down.
AGTGTGACGCATTTTTGACAGTTTGGCTTGAATACTTGAAGCCGAAACATTTAATATTTTTCGATTATATTTTGTATTTGTGTATTTGACAGTAGGTATAAACTTATTATCCGGCATCCCTTCTACAAAAAATCATCGACCGCCACTGATACACACGCTTATCGATTCTCAGAAATTTCACTGTGAGATCATTGCGGACACGGGCTGTAAGCATAAGATCAGTATCACCTTCCCCCGTAACTTGTTTCTGATTTTAGTGCAACGTATAGGATTATAAAAAAAGGTTGCCCACGTGATTTGGTCACGAGGGTAGAATAAATGAGGAGAGAATAGAAATAAAAATATATCGATACGTTAATCTGAAAAGCAAACAAATGGCTTTCAGATAATGGAATGGTAGATGTATTAATTTGAAAAAGTGTAACACATAGGTTCGAAAATTTGTCGTCAAAAGTACTATCGCTGTAGAATATTTGGATAATGCACTTTCTCCAGTTTGAGAAGAGATCCAGGTTCTAATCTCAGTAGCGCAATAATATTTTTCGTGAAAATTGATTTTATGTGCTTATCTTTCTAATTAATAGACAATAAGAATGTGTTCTCCTTAATAGCATTATTATTTTTTTTTATTGGAATTGTTCACAATTAAAATCAAGAGTGTCTTACCGTTAGACGACCAAGCACGTCAATTAATTACTTCTCGTAAAATGTTATTTCAGCACGAAATGTGTCCTTTGATCAGAAGTATTTCAGGTTCGTTTTTTTTTTTTTTTTCAAAAATGTGTGTTACACTGTTTTACAATAATATAATGTTCTATTAGAGTTTATACCTGTGGAGGCCCCGCTCGCGCTTCGCAGACCTGGTTGTCAAATCAGACTCTTTACAGCCGAGCGTCGCCGCCTAGTAACGCCACTTTTCTCCTGGCCACCTTCTAGGACGCATCTCCCGAAACTACCTCCGTGAGCTTCGCTAGTCACGAACAACAATTTAACCTTCAAACAGTGCAAATTTAATTTACACCAACCGATTGTAAGTCCCGTTTCATTTCATCAACTTGCTCTAGCCGCAGCACTAACACATATACTCACACGCACGCTTCGTAACATTTATACATACGTGTGAGAATCTGAGGAGAATTAGTACCTTCAGACTCACCTTAAACAAATCCTTTTGATATTCATAACCTACTAACATCAGTCGCTCCGCATCCGAATGGATCACACCATACACAATCAATACAATCCATAAATGTTCAAATAATCCCGTAAACTCTGACAGCATATAAAAGGCGAAGTTTTACAAAATAAAATAATGCTATTAAAGCTTGAAATACTAAAACTTAATTTCCTACACTAGATTGCTAATGGCGAGATGAAAAACAAGAATATTGAATTGCACAAAATGAGAACATTTCAGAACAACCTCATGCATCCGGCTAGCGCAAAAATAGGGCAATCGCAACTCATTTTCAGCGGATTAAAATTATACAACGCTTACCACAACTGACAAGATAATTAAATACGTGACAAACTTACAAAGGCGTAACACATACGTAACAAACGTTAATAAACTTAAACATATTTTAACTGTTCAAACTTTATATATAAATATAAAATGCGCTATATGTCACGCCATCTCTGCCTAGAATATAATTTTTGGTTCGAAAAATTAAAATATTGGTAACACTACCGAAAAAATATACGTTAATTAATATATGTATATAATAATTATAATAATGTGTTTATTCCAGCGTGATCGGGTTGTTTATGTTATACCCGATTCGTCATATAATTAAAACATATAATATAATACATTCAAGTAACAAAAAAAAAGATGAAGAAGTTCACATATATATTATACATATATATACATAATAAATTTTAGTTAGCTAATATTATATCTGCAGCTACTTTGCAGTCGATGCAATTCTCTGGTCAAGGTGCCAGCCTTCCATGAGAGCGTCGCTTACACTAGAGGGTTGATGCTGAGCTCCAGCCACAGCTTTATGCTTGCAACTCGATGTCCCAGAAGCTGAACGAATCCATGCACACGACCCTTGGCAAACATTGTAGATGCGCTACAATAACGCGCCAACAGGGACAGTATTGTTATGTTGAATTCGTAGACGGTTATACATTACTTGCTTATGTTTCGACCAAAGGTCGTAGGTATACATGGTGATGAAGAACGATTTAAACATGATCTTTTTCACCTCCTTACTACATCGGTAGAAACGCCATTACATAATATTTGCACGAACGCTGAACTGTCTCCCCTGTCATTCTATGTAGTCATCGTCTTGTCCATCTTCACTGAAAATATGTCTAAGGTATTTGACTATTTTTTGAACACTAAGTTTCGTCCCGTCCTGCCACACGAGAGGGATATTATGTGGCCCTTTTCTGTATTTGAATGCCATTATGACCGATTTGCTGGCATTGTATAAAATATTGTGTTCTCTGGCATGTGTTTTGCAATCCTGTAAATGGTTTCTTATCGCTTTTATAGATGGCGCCAGTATAACCACATCGTCGACATATAGCCGTTTAAAAATATCTTAAGCTATTTACTGTTTCCGAGGTAAGTTTGTAGAACACCATAATCACATTTGTTTTTTTGTGAAAATTAAAATAATGTTGTCCCTTTTCATCTCATGGAAATAAAATTGTATAGCTGTCCTCCAATACAGATATAAATACAAGTTGTCGAGTTAGATTGTTAGATTGATAATGCCCCCCATTACAGATATAAATACAAGTTGTCGAGTTAGATTGTTAGATTGATAATGACCTTACAAGGCGAAACGCGTCTCAAGTAAATTAAACAAGTAGAATAAAAAAACAAGTATTTTATTTTTATATTTGTAAATATTCTAATCTCTTAATCAATACTAGCTTGCTACAAATTTCACCATTAGAAATAATTTTTAAATATATTTATTTAAAATTTTTATTAAAATTTGAAATTTATCATCGTCGTATACAGCCTGTGTATATCGACCGTTGGACATAGGCCTATAATACATAGACATATAAGAATCGAAAATTCTCTCTGCCCTCTTTATCTATCTATTATTGATTACTCTTCTAATGTCGTAGCTCCATCGAGCTGGTGGATGACCAACAGTTCTTCTATCTGTGTGTGGCATCTATTCCAGAGTCTTCCTTCTCCACATTTGATGTTAATAACAGATAGCTAATAAATTTTATCAAAATATAAACCAACGCATTATGTTCTAATACAAAAAATCAGCATTATATATATACATATATATATGAACAATTGACACTGGAATATGAAGATGGTAGAGCACTAGCTTAGCATATGGGCGCTACCGAGATCGTCAGTAATAATAATAATAATAATACTCGGCTTCTGGTCTTACGGAGGTTCTTCGTATCGATTCTATTAAACACCAGGTATACATGTAAGAGTATATATATAAAAAAATATCTATATTTAAAGCAGCTTATATGACAATTTTTTCTGGAATATTCGCTAAATAAACACAAGATATGTATAAATAAAATATACGTAAAAATATGCACGAAGATAAAAATAAAAATGATAGATTTTTATTTCGAGTCGTGAATGGCGAGGTAACAAATGAACGAGATTAAATGAATGAAATTAATAAAAAAAAACTTGTTCACTTTTTAAATTAATTTTTAGAATTAATTGTTACATCGAAACAAAAGGCGAATTCTTTTGTGTCTACCACAATGCCTGAGAAAGTTGGCATTTTCAATAATGATGTCAGGGGAGAATTTTTCGCCGAATTTTCGAAAGAGTTGTCAATGAGTATTAATAATTTATAGAGTAATGCAAGACTCCAGACAAAACAACTTCGGAGTTTTATAATGAAAGGCAGAATCTTGGAGCGGCAAAATGCTTATTAAATTACGGTAATTACTATACTACGGGCGGCGCGCCCACTAGTGTCGACAGTGTAGGACGGCCGCACACTGCTCTAGCTAATTGGTTAATTCAGCTAGGTAACAGGTAATTTTGTGAATCGCGAATTTAATTGTAACGTTTTTCGAATAAACCACGCGAATGACTGTTAGTAGCTTTTACTCGTGCATTACCTTGTTAGATTACCGAATTCACATTGAATCGAAGCTGTACGTCATCTTGACAGATGAGGTAGATCATGTATTATAGGTATAGGTTCATATAATACATATAAGCGTTATTTGTCTATATGTTTACAAGTAATATTATTTACTATATTCGATTATGATTTTTTATAAAATTTTCTATTCTTTCGTGAATTCTTTCAGCGTTGCAAGCCTTCAGCTGAATAGAAATACTTTGAGACATCTTCATTCATGAATATCAATAACAGGAATTCAATCTGAAAGGTTTACAGAATCACTGTAGAGGGTTTTAAAATTAAAAATCCTACGCAGATTCAGGCAATAGGTATAGCCAGGCAAAGCGTACAGTAACAGTATATATTATATAATAGAAAATATAGGTTTTAGCCAATATGCAGATTGTTAATATATATTGAAATTGAAATATATGCAATATATATAAGTAATAGGTACAGGAAATTATGCATGATGTCTACATATATAAAGCAAACCAATTTGTCCATTAAACATAGTCTAATAATAATAATAATAGTAATACATTTATTAGGTTCACTTTTTTTACATGTATTATGTACTTACATTGATAAATAATGTCTAACGGTCTGACGTATCACTCTTCTAAATTGATATTTATTAATAAAACATTTTCACCTAGTTAATTACTATGAGTGTTGCGTAATATTTCAAATATCGGACAAATGTACCGAGGGTAGGCATATAAAATTTGGCTAAGTAAATACAACACATCGGTAAGAAAGCAAGACATATATGTGGGTACCCTGCCTGCCACACTAGTAATTTACTGTATTATAGCAGTGTTTCTCTGGTATAACAGTAAGCAAAGTGCATTTATCAATATGCAAAAAAAATAAATATATAAATAGTTAATCAAGAGATGCAATTAGGTATTTCAATATACTGTTGTAGCAGTTTTATTCTCAGGTTTAGACTCGTTAAAGTTCTTGGGCGTAATTTCTCCCCATTTCGTCTAAGAAGAGCAAAATAAAATTATGAAACAAATATATCAGAAAACGGCAACGTCGTATATTTCAAAACATAATTTTAAATAAAAGCAGACTGAATCCGTCACTATAATTATAAATCGTCACGTCATACGTAATTAAACTGGCATTGGCGTAATTTTAAATTTTCAATTGTTCAGAATAATTTTGAAGTACAACATCGCTGATCGACACCACACTAAATAAGTAGATATATAATATTTAATTTTAAATGTGAAACAACGTTGATCGATGTTTCATCATAAGTAGATGTATTCTTACGCATTTTAAAATGTTGAATATAGAGTTTGTCACAATAATTTTGAATGTGAAACATAGTTGACCGATATCGTGCCAAATATATAATGAAAATAGTTTTTTATAGATTTTTTTGTATATGTTACTTATTTACTTATTTAACTACCATCGCGCCACTGACCTGGCACACAATTCTCACCTCATCCGCAGTCATACATACTCTCATACAAGCTCGCCGATTGTTGAGGCTTCTAACAGAACCATCCTCCAGTATCTGGTTTACTTGGTCGTGCCAAGTCTTCCGCGGACGTCCTCTATTTCTGGTGTCATCTTTCTTACCATTCTCTCTTCATTCATTCGTTCCATACGACCAAACCACCTAAGTGATCCTTTCTTAATCTTACTCACCATACTAACATCAGCTTTACATTCTTTCCTTATTTCTTTATTTACTTTGTCATTTGCCACACAAACGCCTAAGTGATCTCATTGCCACTCCATCTCTTCTGCCAGGTCCAGGCCTCACTTCTATACATTAGTGTCGGTACGAGGACACCATTGTGCATCACTAGTTTTGCCTCGGTTGACAAATTCCCGTCAGATATAAATAATTCTATTTAAAGCGCCGTTCACTTTATTCCCTGCAGTCACCCTCCTTTCGATATCATTCTCAGCCTTTCCGTTTCTATCAAACATACTTCCCAAATACACAACTTGTTCCAAACATTCATTACCTACAAGTATTTAACATGTTCTCATCAATTGATGAGATTTATATGAATTAAACAAATTCAGGAGTGTTTAAAAATAATTCCTTTTTTAAACACTTTTTGTTAATTTTTTTGAAATTTATCATTATTTGGCGCACTGCCACGGCGCTCCGGACTTATAAAACCAAGAAATTTTTTCCCGATAGTTAACTATGTCACGAATGTGGTATTTTTGTGTTGTAATACTTGATGATGACAAGGTCACGTAGTCTATAAATGTTAAAAGATACGTAAGAAAATTTCGTATCCGAAAGGCTTTCTAGAGCGTAAAATATTGTATTTTGGAATAAGAGTAACGAGAGCTTTTACAATTTTTATCAAAGATAGTGTAAATTTGAGTTAATGTTGGGATATTGAAGATATCTGAAATATCTACTAGAATCATAGAGTAGTAAATGATTAGACATGAAATAAAGTGTACATATAGGAGTTTGGAACATTATTTACGGGACGAGGGACATGCTACAGATATTCTTTGTGGAAACATAAATCCAATAGTTAATGCAACAGTAAAAGTATTTACTCTTCAAAAATTAAATCTTTGTGTGAACAAGATGTTATTTTTACATGAATGAATATTATATTGTCAGCGTTTAAATTTTCGTTCCAATCGAGTCATAAATTTAAAAAAAATCGCGGAGCTATTTGATTGCGTAAGTGGTACGAAAGTGATTACGTGAGTGAAGCCAAAATGGAAATGTTGAAACAAGGAATTTGCGTTACTCTTTTAAAAATATGATACGAGCGTATTTCGAATCAAATACGTATTGTACAATCTACAATCGTCTGTCGCCTTGTCACTTGATTAAATATTTCTCTCTGGACGTTCCATTTTTTCAGTTGAATCACGTGGGCTTTGCGTATCCAACCTAGGTAGGTACCCACTTCCCATGTGTTTAATAAAAACATAATTAGATACTTGGAGGTAGGTATCAACCAATCATCCCATGTAAATTTTGAAATATGGGAACCGTATTTTTTTACAGGAGATATAAATTTACCATTGTTAAGTAGAATCATGTAGAAACGTCAGCCATGGTTTCCTCAAGGAAATCACCTACAAAAAACGCCATCTAACTTGGAAGTTCCATGTATTATTTCTCGCAAAAATCTTAAATCAAACATAATAATAATAATAATATTAAGGAAAACACATTCTTATTGTGAAGTTGTAATTATTCATGAAATTAATTAATTATTCGACAAAATTGATTTTATATGTATATATTTATAATTATTACATTAATTTAGTATTTAAAATATCACAGACCTATGTTCTGAATAATTACAACTTCACAATAAGAATGTGTTTTCCTTAATAATATATGTTGTATCAACGTGTCCAAAATTTAATAAAAATGAATTGATAATTCTGGCGTCTGCAATCGGTTTACTCAAAGGTATTTGAGATTCTGTAAAAATAATGTAGATGGCTTTCAAATAATGGAACGACAGGTGTATTAATTTGAAAAATGTAACATATAGGTTCGAAAATTTGTCAAGAAAAATACTGGCGTTATAGCACAAAGGTAGTGCACTTCCCCGGATTGGAAATAGAGATCCAGGTTCGAATCCCGGTGACGCAAAAATAATATTTTTCGACAAAATTGATTTTATATGTATATATTTATAATTAATTTAGTATTTATAATAATAATAATTAATTAATTAATTGGTAATGATACTTTTGGGCTATTTTTATAATTGCTTGGCGACCGAGTGTAAGGTGAAATTTATCAATATATTTAAGCGAGATTTTATTGAAATGAGAAATGAACAATTTTTTTCTTTGAAATGAATAATATGCGTACCATAAAAAAAAGATTGAGTTGGTAAGTCAGCAGCCATGTATCAAAGACGTAAAGGGGGCAACCCAGCTAACAATACGTCACGGAATAACTTAGGGGCATACACATCTTAAAAAACGATCCAATGTATTCTTTATTTTAAATGTATAACAATTCTTTACTTCGAAGTCAAGCTAGGCTGACGTATTAGGAAAAGATTTACCATTAATCTTCGTATGAAATCGTCAGGCAATTTTCTATTCCCTGGGAAAACTGAGAGGAAAATGGTACCGCGATTAGATGACAATTCCCGAGCTGCGCATGAAACTACTGTTGGTTATACTGTTATTGTGATTGTGATTGTTTTGATTATTGATTATTTGTAATTCTTCAAGAAATCACTGGTAAACTACTCTTCATTTTAAAATAAAAATTGTATTAGTGTGTGTAACAGCCCGTTTAAAAAACATGCATTTTATAAATATTAATTTGCCGGAAAACACATACATATACAAAGCCCAAATTTACTTATAATATTATTGTGACTGTGATTGTTTTGATTACTGATTATTTGTAATTCTTCAAGAAATCACTGGTAAACTACTTTTCATTTTAGAATAAAAATTGTATTAATGTGTGTAACAGCCCGTTTCAAAAACATGCATTTTATAAATATTAATTTGCCGGAAAACACACACACATACAAAGCTCTAATTTTCGCAGTTTATTTTGTGATATATCATATTTTTTAAATATTTTTTTATCACCGTGTATACTCATGTGCGACAGGAATAGGGTTAAGTATATTTATATATATTCTATAACATATAATACAATGCTTTTGGGTACATATTTTTTTATTATGTGTAAGTACGTTGATTATATTTATAATAATGGATAGTCCATTGTATCAGTCATTGCACAAAGAATTAAGAATAATCAGTTTCTAATTATGATTACAATCGAATACGAACGCTATTACAATAATGATTAAATTTATGTTTTAACCATCATTGATGCGTAATGTGAAAAGCGTATAATCATGTTATTATAAGCTTTTTTATATATTGTTTGTCACAGTGTTAAATGATAGTTTGTTGACACTGAAAAACTATCAGCTTCGTATACCTCCGCTATGTAGAAGATTAACCAATTCAATATATATCAATTTGATATATTATGATATAACGAAGCCGCGCGATGTTTTCAGGACCCTCGTTTGATTCGATCGCGTTTATGCCATTTTGAAAGACAAATGGATAAAGTTTGAAACGTTTAAAGAGAAAAATGGAGGAATTAAGGTTTTCAGGGTCATTAACGCTGTTTAAAATACAGCCTTAACGGAAAATGACAAAGGCAGCGCGCAGGCAACTATTTAACGCTTCGAGTCACGCCTCATAATCAATTATTGGATTATTCGTCTTTGAGTTAAGATTATTCTTTTCTCACGTGATGTAAAATTGGTTTAGTTTTATTTTTATCAAGAATTACATAATAAAATATTATAAAACAAAATACTATCACGGAAGATTAATAATTAACTAGAATACTATGATGCTGTAGATAGCGTCCGATTTTTTTATACACTTTATTTTTCAGGTACAGATTATTTTATCAACAGATCGTTAATGATCCTGATGGATAATTCGGTACAGTGTAAACATATTTTAAGACAGTATTGGGAAAAATATGTTTCAGAACATTTATAATGAATACACACATTTGTTGTGAAGTTGCAATTTCAGAACACAGTTCCGTGGTATTTTTAAAACAAATTAAATGAATCAATTAGAAATATATACAGAAAAATAGTCAAAGACGTAATCGATTGATAGAACATGTGTATTATATATGTAATTATAGTGCATTTTTCCGAATAGGAAAAGATCCAGGTTCGAATCCAGGCAGGTAGCCTCCAAAATATTTTTTTCGATATATAAATCTTTTCAGTATATATTTATATTTTATTTATTTAATTTGTTACAGAATGCACTTTTTTACAATGAAAAAATACACATTGCAAATTAATAATTGAAAATAATGGCCAATATCGCATATATTTTAACATCAATGAAGTCTAATCACCTGACATGCGACAGTCTCCGGCGTTAAAAGTGAATATATCACGTGGATACAAGATTTATTGATTTAATAGAATATGCCATGAAAAAGAAAAGGCAATGGGCATGATAAATGTAGTCATCCTGTGGTATCCGAGGGGAATCAAAATACGTGGCATCATGAACAGAAATTAATGGGAGACACTTGGGGAGGTCTTCATTCATCAGTGTTTAAAAAACTGATGATGATGATACAAAGTGGACCGAAATAGTTTAAATATGTATATATTAAAGTTTATTAAAAATAAATTGAGGTTTTCCGTTTAAATATTTTAAAGTATATTTTATCAGATATTTGACTGAACGATTTTATATAAATTTATTATATATTTTTAAAGTGATTAAAAACAAAGTTATAAATAATTTGTATTAAAATGAATAGCCCCAATTACCTAATTTATATCTCTTACTTATAATAACTCGCATACATAATATGTCTTTAGTATAATTTAAGTTAATACATTAGGATCTTTCTCATCTTACCATGTAAATAATATTCTGATGTCATTCCGTTCAACACACATAAAAATTAAATATGAAATTTATTTCAACGAAGAGAAGTGTCATCTCCTTTTAAAAGTGTACATCGGACATTTTGGCTCTGAAGGTAGATTTAAAAAAAAAGTATTCTACTGTGGGATCTTTAAAAAACGAAACACTGCAACTGCTAATGTAAGTTGATTTAAATGAACATCGATTCAAAATTATTCAAATTTTATGAAGCTACCTGAGTAATACTTAAATAATTATATATTTTTTATTTTATATTTTAAAATTTTAATTTTATTTTTTACTTGAATAATTATTTCGCTTATTTGCGTTTCATTTGACGTTGGATGATAAAAAGTGTTCGTGGTGTTTCAGTTTGTGATTTTATTTAATATGGAAATTGACCTAGTTCAGAAAAAAATACACTTAATAGAGAAGAACAGCAAAAATGACGACCTCGATAAAGGAATATATTAAACAGACTGCGTAGGAATGGGAACTCGGACGAAGGAAAATGACAAGTGATTGTGACAAGTTATATGTCTTTGTCTAAAGCTGTCACCACGACAACTATTAATGTTTTTTCAAGATACTATAGTTTGTTATTTTTTAAACATTAGTGTTTCGAATATTTAATATTGAAACATTAATAAAAATATGCAACAAATTAATTTTATTTTCGCTTCTTCTTCTTTTTGTACTCTATCCGTTCAGTGGACGTTGGCTATCATCATTGTGTTCGCTGCAGCCCCGAAAAGTTCTACAGTAGACAGGCCAAATCATTGCGTCAGGTTTTTCTGCCATGGTGTTCTCCTTCTTCCAGTATGTTAATATATATTTGCTTTCACCGCGGACAGCAGTTATCCGGTTTATGTTGCTATGCAACACGGCAGATGGAATTATGTAGTATATTATTATTGATACCTTTTATAATATATGTATATATATATATATATATATATAAAACATATCACATCAATATTCTTACTATTTTCAAACTAAGTTTGTACTATGACAATAGGACTAACTCGTTGGTCTCCTGGAACTAGGCGCGAACTCCCGACTACTAGATCACTAGGTCAGTGTCTTAACCACTAGACCAACAAGCTACTCGGTGAATGAAAATAGACCGAATGTAAAATTGAAAATAAGTTCGTTAAGACATGGATGTGGCAAATTTATTTATGATAGTATGAAAGATTAACAAATTAGAAGCAAATTTGATTAAAGTACAGTTGATAGAATTAAGAAAGTGCCGCTAAGATAGTTTGGGCATGTAGAACGCACGAGTAAGAAGGGAGAAAGTGAACGTGGCAGCATAGACAGAAGAAAGTAGCGTTCTATCCTTTCTGACTATCTTCGTGAACAAAGCATGATTTGCCACTGAACGCCTACAATTGTAAACTATTTATTAATATAACCGAAGATGCAAAGTAATAAATATTGAAAATTTTAGTCATAGATAATAGAATAAAATTATAGGTTTACTGGGTATGAAGTATCACCCATTATAAATATAATTTTAACATTAATTTCAGATGTTAGCTCAATCGATCTTTGCAGTTACACCTGGATATCTATCTAAAGATCGATTGTCTTACTGGACGCTTTAATAAATATGACCAGTTATGTCTGTACTAACTCATGAATAACTTTATGGGTACACCGTACTGTCCACATATTTGTGATGAATTTAAAAACTAGGACAGTCGTTTAAGCGTATACAGGATGTCTAAGAGACAGTAGTCTAAACGAAGCCTACGGTTACGGGACATTGCTTGCAGCCTATTGAACATCTAATAAGGTTATTCGAAATTCAATGATTAGAATAAATTATACATAATTAGGACATTTACAACCTTTGGTTTCTAGTAATTGTCTGATTTAAATGATTATTATTGTTAAATACTAAATTAATGTATTAATTATAAATATACACATATAAAATCAATTTTGTCGAAAAATATTGTTTTAGCGTCACCGGGATTCGAACCTGGATCTTCATTTCCAATTCGGGGAAGTGCACTACCTTTGTGCTATAACGCCAGTATTTTTCTTGACAAATTTTCGAACGTATATGTTACATTTTTCAAATTAATACACCTGTCGTTCCATTATTTGAAAGCCATCTACATTATTTTTACAGAATCTCAAATACTTTTGAGTAAACCGACTTGCAGACGCCAGAATTATCAATTCATTTTTATTAAATTTTGGACACGTTGATACAACATATATTATTAAGGAAAACACATTCTTATTGTGAAGTTGTAATTATTCAGAACATAGGTAGGATTGGAAATGAAGATCCAGGTTCGAATCCCGGTGACGCTAAAACAATATTTTTCGACAAAATTGATTTTATATGTATATATTTATAATTAATACATTAATTTAGTATTTAAAATATCACAGACCGTCTGTTCTGAATAATTACAACTTCACAATAAGAATATGTTTTCCTTAATAATTATTATTGTTATTTATTTGTACGACAAATGTCGGGTACGGAGAAATTGACGTTAAAGGGTTTTTAATGTTGTTGTCAGTGGACGGAGTAATTTTAAATGTCCTAATTATTCAAAGTAAATATTAGTTTAACTCACTTAGCGTTGAACTGCCGGCCTAAGAGGACGTGTCTCACGAGCATTTTAGAGCGATACTTCACTGATAAGGTACCCTCTGAAAATGGGTAAGAGATTTATCCGAAATGTTGAGACAACTACGGCCCACTTTCAAAAAACTTTCTCTCTGACAATATATGCATGATATAACGGATATATATCTCTGGATATAGACAAATACAGAGATATAAATCACCGTAGGTACTAATATTTTTAAATACACTATAATAAAATTATTGTATTGGGAGAACACATTCTTATTGTGAAGTCGTAATTATTCAGAACATAGGTCTGTGATATTTTAAATATGAATTAAATGCATTAATTAGAAAGATAGTGCACCTTCCCCGGTTTGGAAAGAGATCCAGGTTCGAATCCCGGTAGCGCAACTACAATATTTTTCAATACAATTGATTTTATATATATATATATCTTTCTGATTAATACGTCTCATTCATATTTAAAATTATTAAGGAAAACACAAAACTCTTATTGTGAAGTAGTAATTATTCAGAACATAGGTCTGTGATATTTTAAATACTAAATTAATGTATTTAATTATAAATATATATATTAATGTATTAATTATAAATATGCATATATTTATAATTAATAAATTAATTTAATATTTAAAATTATTGTAGAATAAATTTCAGGATTAACGTAGCACGAAAAAGTCTACAGCTTAAACTTTTACTTTAAATACAATTGTTTTGATAAGACTAATGTTGGGATAGAAAATGTCAACCATTTCTAATTTTGAAATAAATATGTACATAAATGACAGTAGAAATGAAGTAATTCGATTTTGTATTTGAAAAATGTATCTTCAGAACCAAAAGGTCGCACCTCATTTCATAGGAATTTGACACACTCCAATATAACGTGTCAGTTTCCTTTCAAATTATTGTTCAAAGAAAAGAGCCTTATACGCATTTTAGATGATTATATCAGTATCATAGGAATTTATTTAAAGTTTTGTGTGGTAGTCGATCCACCCATCCCATATACATCGAACAACCCAGTCTAATATAATAACAAACATAAATCTAAACATATTATTTGTCAATATGTACAATAGAATTCGATACTGTAATTTATCGTCATTTTTTTTTCCTATCCGGATTCGACAACTTTCATGATATCGCAATTAATATTTTTCTCCTGAAAGGTTTTACGAATTCTCCATGAAAGGGTCAAGAAATTAATAGGCGATCGGGAAAACTGTTCTTCAAACGAAGGGTATCGTACGATTCGGTATCTGTAACTGGAGCCGGCGCGCCCCTATCGGGGGACTTGGCATTTGCCTGGGGCGAAAAAAGCTACTATGAATTAATTGTTTTATTTTTAAGGAGAAGACATTATTACTGTGAAGTTGTAATTTTTCAGAACATAGGTCTGTGATATTTTTAATACAAAAATGTATTAATAAGAAAGATATACATATTTTGATGATTTTTGTAGTATCCTATCTTTACTATCGAATTATTTGGGTTCAGTTCCTTGTTATAATAAATCTGTCCAGGTAATAATTACACGTTTATTATTAGAAGTATTTATAGTAATTTATAATTATACAATTCAGAGAGAGACTAGTAATTATTGAGAAGTGGCAATGGAAAGAGAGTCGTTCCCCTAGATACGGCCTCCCACCACTCATCTACTCACTCTCCTGACACACACCCACATACATGCATGTCCCAAGTGACAGTTCTCACACATATAAAATCAATTTATCGAAAGAATATTATTATTGCTACTGGGATTCGAACCTGGAGAAATGCCTTAAAATAATAGAACGACAGGTGTATCAATTTGAAAGTGCAACTTATAAGTTCGAAAAATTTGTCGTTAACTTACTGTGTTGGTGTAGCATAATCGGTTAATGAATTTCCTTAGATAGATGAAGATACCGATGGCAATAAAAATATTTTTTCGATAAATTGATTTTTTATGTACATCTATCTAATTTATACATTTAATTTGTATTAAAAATAATTTTAGCCACTGATTTTATTTTTTACGTTTAAAATTTGTATTAATACTAATTGAATAATGAACAATTCAAACCAATTTATCAAATCAAAATGGATCATTATACGATTAATGTTTTCATAAAGTCGAACTCGGATATGTTACTATTTCTATTTATTATCGTTACTCGCTATATCCGTGATTCATCTAAGTCAAAATTTTTTATTAAGAATTTAAATTTGTTTACGAATTGGAAGGAAATTTATTTTAATAACACTATTAACAGCCATGTTTCCGATCTAAGGGTTAATTTTAAACTAATTTTGTTTTAAAATGTACGAGTAACGTTATATGCTGAATGCTGAAAATGTACAAAATAAATTTAATATCATTAATTGACATGACGGTTACTCTGTGGTGTAATATGATAATTTTAATTTGCACAACAATACTTTGTACTACACACACGTTGGGTTATTTTCACTAAAAAAAATTCACTGTGATAAAATAATATAGGCGAGAAATCTAAATACTCGAATAAAGGAATATCGCCGCTGCCAAAAAGAATTACAACTTCTCGGAATATCTTACCACATAATTGAAAGAAACCACCCTTTCGATAGTCATAGACCATAACTTCTCCATTTGGTACTTTATAAACGATTAATAATGAACAATCTGGAAATCGCTGAAATACAAAATAACTAAAATTCGGAGAAAATACTAATTAACAATATAACATTCCCTAATACTTCGCCTCTACTGTCCATTTTCATGTTAACGACCGAAACCTCCCCCTCTTCTCAAGTTCCGCCCCATTGGTCGAATAAACTGTACTGTATTTAGTTTAATTATTACCCGATGATGAGAAGGACATCACCTCACGATACCAATTGTGAAAATAACCCAACGTGTGTGTAGTATAAAGTTTAGTTGCGCAAATTAAAATAACAATTTTTTAAAGTTTGGTGAATACAAGGCAATCAATTAAGCGGCTACCAATGAAATTTTAATGAGTTCATAGGTGAAATAAATAAATTGGGTAAATCTCCGTTACCTCATCGACTGGGCCATAATTCGAAAACCTCATAAATATTAGCGTATACGAATATTTGCAGTGTTTTATCAAATATTGTTCGATGTAGCACACTCGTGTTTATTATAGCCGCATTAAGTTGTAATTATTTAATTTTAATTTTAATATCCTCTTTACTAGATGATCATCTGTTTTAAAACTAATTTTAAAATATTTATTTTTAAGAATAATACGCTAGACCCTTATTTATAAAGTATACGTATATGTAAATAGGCTATATATCAGTAAGGTCAAAAAGTTTCTGGCCTGAACAAGTTAGAGCGTATTTGAATAGACACCATTCTGGCGAAAATCTTTTATTTCCATGATTTGAATTCGATTTGCATGGAAATGTCTTTTAAAGTGTCGTTAAAACATTTTGAGAACTAAATTTCAGAATATTTATTCAGCGGTATTAAAAAAATAATTCATCGATCTAAAATGATTTGGTTTGTTATATTATTGGGTTGACTTATAAGTTAGCGGTGTTTAAATTTTAAATTTTTTTTTTATTAATATTATAAATATAATACAATTTCAATAATCAGTGGATGTATATATAAATATTTAAACATTTGTTTCTTCTCTATGAGAGTAAGACTCGAGTATAGAGAAGGAGTATATTCGAGTTAATTTATGTTTCAGTTAGTCTGTGTACATATTTTTTTACTTCAGTTACAAATTTATGATAGTCCGTAATTTTTCTAATTGTGATGGGGAGATTGTTAAAAAATTTGATATCTTGATAAGAAATTTAATACTATAATTTTTTATAAAGCACTAACACGTAAGAGACTAATTATAGTATATAAATCCTTAAATATATTTAAGCACATAGTTTTGCAGTATTTAATGTCACAGTTTTTATTATAAAGTAACATGAGTAGATGAGAGCATTATCAAACAAAACTGCATTAATTTTATATTTACAGGTATACAATGAAATAAGATAAAAAGTAAGATGAGAAAGGATGGGGAGGTTGAAATAAGGATGTATGTAAGTAAAATGATTTACTAAAATTGATGACTTTAGTTTTTTAGTGATTGAAAAATTAATCTCACGAGACTCGGAAGTCTGCTTTGTGATCTGGTTTGCTAGATGCTCTTGTAGGTCTGTCTTGACATTATTCGTCCATCCTAGACTTCGTCGTTCCTTCGGTATCGACCTTATTGGCTTATGTACAAGAGATTTTTTTTTAAAGTATACGAAGTGGCGATCTGTATTAAATATAAATTGAAGACGGGATTGTTAATGACGTTATGTATTATATATTATTGTTTTTCATATCTTGTTTACTTTTTCTTTATAAATTTTTAATTTGATTTGTTTACCATGTTTCTCTGTCTCATTTTATTATAGTGTGTACTGAAGAGTTATATGTAAAAGATCTTGTACCGTAAATAAATAAATAAAATATGTTACTGTTTATATGTCCTGGCACCGGCCCTGTCTGCATCTAGTCACGAAGACACAGATGGAACAAAACAATAAAATTGAATTTTGGATACACAATCCGCATGACATTATGTACAGTTCTCGGAAATATTTTTGTTTAATGGATTGAGGTGCCTCGCTTGCTTTGAAAAAAGTTTGTTCAGAAACGTGAGATTGTAACGCTATCATTTTATAAGGTCTTTAAAATATGCTTTTCGTCAGTCACGTACAAATCTTTATGTATTGAAGTAAACGAGTTACAAATATATACGCGCGTAAATAACCATACGTTCAAAAAATCTGTACATAAAATTGGAAATTCTGGGAAAATAATCAATTCAAAGATATATGAAAATTAATAGATTTAAGGGAATAATTGTACTTTTTTTATTGCTTCGGTGTACCTTGGTGAAACGACGCCTTAAATAATATTTTTTTAATGAATACACATTTTTTTGTGAAATTGCAATGTCAGAATTCAATTCTGTGATATGAAAACAAATTAAATGAATGTATTAATAAATCTGTATATCGAAAACCCATTACGTAAGGTTTTTCAAATTTTATAAAATTACCTCTAGCACCTGGCGTCATCTAGTGCGTATTACTCAAAACTTTTTAGAATTCATTGCGATGGAATGTGGGTTGCTTTTAGAAATGGAATATAGATGTATCATTTATTATAATGTAAATCTTTAATGTATTTATTTATTGAAAATAACATATATACGGAGTGGCCCAACTTAGACTGACTGATATAAAATGTAAAATTCAATGTAAAGTGATGTAAAACTCTTAAATTTCATTACTTCACATATTTATGTTATCATATAATATTATGGATTTATGCTACATAATGTGTATATCCTAGCTTTGATTGCTACAAAGAATATCCCTAGCTTTATATCACAAAGCTGTCGATGTCGCTTGGCGTCTTTCTGACGCGACGATATAAAGGAAAATAGTTGGCATTGCACAGTACGAAAAATACATGTTCTATGGCTTTTGTTCCTTGTTACAAAATATGTTTATACCAGTCAAACCTTAATAATAATAATAATAATAGTTTGGTTGTATTGTTTTCACCCTTGTGACCTTCGTGGGTCACAAGAAAGGATTTTGCAGAATATTAGCTTTCCGCTTGAATAAAAGTCATATTTATTTATTGTTGGCAAAAATTCGTCTTTATTATTTTATGTAACATAAAAAGAGACATTTTTTTAGTGTACCGGATATTTGTTGCCATATATGTGAAACTCGATGTTAAATTATTTGACATTTATTCATCTACTTGCTCTTCTTCTTCTCGTGCCTTATCCGTTTATATCACTAATATTCTTACAGTTGTATATATTAACACTAATATACTTATACTTGTATGTATTAAAACACGTCCGGCGGTGGTGGGTCATTTTAGATCTACCTCAAGTTTTCGGTTTTTCAACCGATTTGTGGGAGATTTATTATAGATATTTAATTTTAAATATGACTTAATGAAATTGCATGATGTGCCGCAATGTTTCTGATAAAAAATTAAATTTATAAATTAAAAAATATTACGAATAATGTACGTATTATCACGCATCAACAGACGCCCTACACAGCCAAAATACAAACATCCACAGATCATGTGATATTCTCGTCGGTTGGCGATTGCATTACCTGCGGGTGTGTAACAGTGATTATAAACGATTAAAATGTATTATTTATTTTTTATATATTAGTATTTTTTACATGTAAACTGGATGAAAATAATTTAAATAAAATATTTATAGAAGTGAAATAAATGTATTATAAAAATTACATCCTTTTTATACGAAACGCGATAAACAATATTATAATCAATTAAACAAATGTAATTGACATTATTTAAAAAAATAAATATAACAATAGACAACATATACTCAAAATAGATATAATATTGATTGTGTTCTGTGTCAGTAAATTGTCTTTTATTGTCAGATTATAATTGTTAAAAATATTAATAACAATTGCCCCATGGCCGACCCGCTTCTAAACTGTGTCGGAACCACCTGGGTCATAAAACTTACAGGTAGGCGCAACGCACCTCAAATAGTTATACTACCGGCATTGTCTAGGGGCCGCCAGGCGAAAATAAGTCAAAACAAATACATGGACACATACCTGGTATCCTTTGTCTTCCCGCCGTAAAAAATATGCTCAAAATGTTGGCAATATATGTTTCGGTGTAAGGGCTGAGATTTAATCCCGGAGAAGCGACTATCTTAGGTCAGTTTTTGAGTATTTTTTCACATTTTTATCAATAACTCATTTGAATCTCGTCCGATAAAATTTATTTGTACCACAAATTATTTGAAAATATTTATTGAAGGATTAGCTTGAAGAAAAACAGCATTTAACGAATATTTTTAGTATAATTCATATTTTTGCAAACACCAGGGTCAGATCTGATCTACCACCGCAGAGGATGTGTTAAGTTCTAACCTAAAAGTATCATGTGTTCAGCAGAAGTTGTAGATCTTGGTTCAGAATAAGTTGTAGATCCTTAATGTAACTTTCTAGAAATATCTACGGTGTTATCTGCGTAACGCAGGTTATTCAAAATTTTCCCATTTTATATAACCTTGAAGTGGAGTATCGATTTTCATTGAAATATACGAATACGGTGGATATGTTAACTTTTTATATTGTTTTTATGTTTCATATAGAAAACAAAAGCAAAATATTTCTACTGTAAAAAATTAGAAGATTGGAAAACTGTAATGTTGCCATAATGTAGATGGATTTAAATTATGTCCTACGTAATAAGGTAAATAATTTAAATAACGTCCTGTACAATGAGCCCATCATTGGGCACAGGATTTAAAATTTAGTAAAATAAATAAATACAAATTAAATGTATTAATTTGAAAGATATACATATAAAATCAATTTTATGTGTATAACTTTCTAATTATTTATTGTATTTAAAAAATATCACAGATCTATGTTCTGAATAATTAAAGCTTTACATAAGAATGTGTTCTAAAAATATATAAGTTGTATCAATGTGTCCAAAATGTAATAAAAATGAACTATTAATTCTGACGTCTCCTATCGGATTACTCGAAGGCATTTGAGATTCCGTAAAAATAAAGTAGATGGCTTTTAAATAATGGAACGATAGATGTATTAATTTGAAAAGTGTAACATATGGGTTCGGAAATTTTGTCGTCACTGCAGCGTGTGCTGTAGCATAATTGGTTAATGCACCTTTCTCGTAGCGTAACAATAATACTTTTTGATAAAATTGATTTAATTAGTATTTTAATTAGTATTTAAAAATGATAATTATTTAGATCTTTTCGCCTTACCTACGCGTCGTTTAATTTTTGGCTAGTAACTACCGTCGTCAGTGATTACGAGCCTGAGATAATTGAAATCCTAGACAATTTCAAAGTTTAGAAAAGCAGCATTATGATGAGGTTTTTGACTTATACGTACTAAGACGTATGAATATGTTAAGAGAACTAATAACAACTATCAAATTAAGGAATACTGCATACGTCAGTATTGAGGAATATAATCGCTGACTTATTATGTAGGAGAAGATAGAATGCAACAGTGGCAAAGATAGAAAAGTGGTTATTTTGGCAGAAAGTATAGTATATTTTCCAAATGCCGGCGATATATCAGCATACTGCAACATGGTCGCCAGCCTTTGATAGAAGCCGGCTCATGATGGAGAAGAAGGGAAATGTTGTAAAACTCATATAACTAAAATATGATATTTAAAAGTAAATTGGTCATCTAATTTTAAGATGACCGTGGTTGAGGAGGATTTACTGAATTATTTATATGGAGTTACACGATATATAATCAAATAGAAAGTTAATTTATTAATTAAAAAGATATACATGTAAAAGCAATTTTATCTAAAAATATTGTTGGATTTGAATCTGGATCTCAACAAACAATCACATAAAAATTGAGTGCATTAAATTTTCAACATAAATCGTGAAAATCTAAGTATAACTTACATTTTTAATATTTTATATATCAGAAGCAATATCTTAGGGTAATAAATTTTAACTATTAAATCGAAAAATAGTTCTCTCTATAATAATATTTTATTATTAATTTATCTTCACGCCAATAAATACCTGAAGCTGAAGATAACGTAACGTATAAATTGATTTAAATGCAGATATTTAAAAATAAATATATCATTTGAATTCCATCGTAAAGTCACGTCGGGGTCACCGGTGTAGAGGTTTTTGTTGTTAAGGGATTACAAATGTTGGAGACTCCTAATGTTGATAAATGTATGTGAAGGGCCCTCGTCTCTCTCTGACTTGGGCTCCCTTCAGTGTTCGCTATGTAGGGTGTATATGTAATACATATGTATTGGTGTAAGGATCAGGTAAATACAGTAAAGGATCAAATAAATACGGAATGAAATGAGCACTCACGTTTGAGGTACACTGAATTTATTACAGCCAAGTTACAAAAGTTGAGACATAATAGAAGATGCGCGAACTGTGCGGAGTGCATCGCGTGAGCTTTTGAGGATGCAGGAACCAGGGAGAGAATGAGAAAGGCATTGTATATGGACGCGCGTGAGTTTATGCGCGATTTTTTGCGCACGCGATCCGCGCTGTTGGGCGCGTTCAGCGCGTGGCGGAAGGCATCACCATAGTATAATTCTTTCGCTTGGTGTAAGAAGTGAAGTAGAAGGAAAGGTGGGTGAAGTACTTGTATTGAAAATAATTATAAAATACGATAAGTGAGATTCAGTAGAAACGAAGGTTTCGTCGATAGTTAAGTTTATTTTTTGTATGAATTTTGTTAAATTTTCAATGTCTCTTTCATCAACATCACCAAGTATTCTTTTTTTCTTCTTCAAATTCAATGTTCTTTTTATCGAAATCGACAAATCTCAATTATACTTTTACAAACTTATACCAATTATTTATTGTCACTTTCATCAACTTCACACAATATTTAGGTAAATGTATTTTTCATATGAAAATGTGGAAAATGGCGTGTTGTAGAATATTTTTTTAAAGATTTTATAATTAAAAACACTGCAAAAATATAAATAAAAGTTATATTGCACGTTGAAAATTTAGAAGAACAAATAAGATATCAAAACGACCGCAAAGGTTCCAAGGTGAACGATGTTTAATTAAATGAAAAGAAGGGCGGAAAGAATTCGGGAGAGAGACATGAAAGGGAACAGGGGGCAGCTGAAGGACCATCCAGAATCAAAAAACACGACCCACCTGTGAAACATTCCTTCCGGTATCTGGATCTTCTTCCACTGGATCCAAAGGTCCATGAATAAATTATAAAGATCGAACATATGTATTGCACGTTCGAACGACTGTTAACCATGTAATGTACAATTGTATGGGACATGTTGATGAGTTTATGTATTTGGAAAGTATGTTTGATAGAAACGGAAAGGCTGAGAAAGATATCGAAAGGAAGGTGACAAAAAGTGAATGGCGCATTGAATGGATTTATAGCTAATGGGAACTTGTCAACCAAAGCAAAACTAGCGGTACATAATGGAGTCCTGGTACTGATGTGTGGAATTGAGGCCTAGAGCTGGCAGAAGAGGAACGAATGTAGACTGAATGCAGTGGAAACAAGATTGCTTAGGCGTACGCGTAGCAGATTCATTTATGACAATCCGCGGAAGACTTGGCATGACCAAGTAAACCAGATACTGGAGGATGGTTCTGTTAGAAGCCTCAATAATCGTCGAGCTTGTATGAAAAGATGTGTAAATGTGGATGAGGCGAGAACTATGTGCTCTATCCTCTCTACCCACTCCCACGGGGAAACTGCGTGATGATAAGTTAGTTAGTTGCACAATTTTGATTTTAACCTTTCTCTTACTACGCACTAATATAGGTCTACCGAGCCAATTAAGTCGTATTTCTATAAATATGTACAAAGTAAAACTTACATTTTACCTAGTCATAAAAAAATTTGAAATGACTAGTAGAAAACCAATTATATAAAGCGAATTATAATAAAAAGAATAATTTTTAATTCAATGCTATATAAAATATGCATCGCATGCTATTTGCGTTAAAAATATCACTTGTACTACGTGAAAAAGATCAAACCATTATTAAATGAAGGAAGATAAAGATAAAGATTATGTTAGATGGGTCTTTTGACGAATGCGTTATAAGTATAAAATGAACGTTTTTAATTATTATATTTAGCATTTCTTATTATATTTAGAGTAACTATAACATTAACTGTTTTAAAGTCATTTAAGTGCATACAAAATTCAAATTTCTCGCGGTAACACGAGTTGACAGCATGGCTGCGTAGGATATTTTTAGCACGGTATGGTAAAGGTTAAATTGCTTTTATTGATCCACGATAAATCGCTGCATCCAATCAATAAAGATAACATGTTACAAATTTAATTGCTATCATTATTTAATACGATTTCGACTCTCATGTGAAAATATTGAAAATACCTCATCCGATCGGAAAAATATTTGCATTGCAAATTCTGAATGTGCGTAGGGAATTTTTCAGTTCTGTACATTTTGCGGTCGATGTGCCGCAGACGTGATACATGCACGATCTTTTATTATTTGCATAAGAAGACTTTTATTACAATATATTATATGATGTGCACCGCAACCGTGAAGAATTTATGATATCATTTTATTTTTGAAATATATTTTATAACTATTTGGTTGACCGTGTGCGTTCTAAAGTGATTTATAAGATTTCTCAATTTTTTAACTGAAAACATCCCTCCGATGCCTGCGTCATTCGCCCGCATTTTTATAAATCAAAAAGATCTCGTGTAAATATTTTAATTGGTCACATTTTTCTTTTCAGTCGAAAATTCTCATCCCTTGGTATTAACATCTTTATGCCGACGAATGATGAATGTAAATTTCTATGAAATTACGTAAAATTTTTTGTAGAATATGAATTTTGCTAAGTACCAAATTACTAAATTTTGCGTATTTATATCACAAAAGATTTTTTTAATGAAAAGAGTACGCTTTATAAATGAGCGCTTTGTTAATTTATTAAAGTATAATTGGGTCTATAATAATATCGTAATATAGATGTTGTTATATCCCCTCTTTTGAATTAATTGACATTGCACCCTACATACATTTTTCTATGCCTTTTTTGAGTTAGTCTTTGGACATTTCTTGTTGACGTGAGCACTGAAAGCGGCCAACACTTGAACCTCAAACAAATTTTGATAGATATATGAAGCGTTGGCCCTTTTGAATGGTATACGGTGTTATTGCAGGGAAGATCGCTTAGAAATTGTGTGTAATAGTATTTTCGTTTATTTTATATTGTTGTTTAATATACCCCTGAATGATATACAGTGTTCTTGCAGAGGTGATCTCTAGTATCTAATACGATAATAGTAAGGCCTGGAGCTGGCGTAAGAGGAACGAAAGTAGACTGAATGCAGTGGAAATGAGATCAAGCGTATATATAAATCCATTGATGACAGAGCAAAGAATGAATAAAGAATGGTGAATAGAATTATAAAATGATTGCTTAGGTGGTTTGATTATAAGAGATAAAAGTATGAAAGATATATGACGCAAGTGTTGATAGCACCAGAAATGAAGATGTCCGCGGAAGAGTTGTCACGACCAGGTTAGTCAGATACTGGAAGACGGTCCTATTAAAAACTCAATAATCGACGCATCACAAGATGTATGAACGTGGACGAGGCGAGAATTGTAGAGTGTGACGCTCTCTGTCTACCTCTCTACGGTAAACAACGTGATGGTACTTGATCTAAATATACCCATGATATAATATATTATGTTATTATCAGCCACCGTCAACTCGCTGGTGGAAGCCATGTTTTGTTGATACTATTCAAGATAATCTTTATCCATCGATCAGCTGTGTATCTTGAAATATAACCTATCCATAGTCATTTAAACTTTTTATCAGTAACTCTGACATGGGCTACCTGTATATTTCTTATTGTATCTTCACAAATAAAAATAATAATTATTTACAATTGAAATGTTTATATAATGATATTATGACAATTTTCCATTCGGGTTATGCCTGATCTAAGGAACCGCCTCATATTTTATAATATTTTCTATTGTTAGTATAACATAATATACATTTAAAACGGAGCATAGTAGCTATGCCAGATAAATAATACTAATAATATACAGGTAGTTGTAGTGCAAACAAAAATATCCTTTCCTTTTAAATTCCTCTGGTATATAAGCACCGAAGCAACTCTTCCTCATATAAAACATTAATATTTATTAAAGTAGTATATAAAGTATATTTTTATTGTTGGTCTTTGTTCCATATTTGCAAAGCATACATTAGCGCGTTTGTAATATCAGAAAATTATTGTTGTTATTTCTTACTCATGACCTATCCTAATACTTGCTCACCAGTAAGAAATGTGACCTTGATGCCAGCAGACGTCAACTTGAGCGATATTGTGTTCAATCTCAATTGCGGTGTGGACTCTTACAACTGCAGTGCCCAGCACTGTTTTTTTTTTGTGATCCTGTGATTTGTGTGCACAGTCTCTATTGTTTATTTGTGCCGTGAATGCAAACTGACATCACCGTCTTCAGTCGGGAGCGGAGATCGGGAAAATCGGCTCACCAACGTGCCATTGTTATGTAATTTTTGGCGATGACCACGGGGATTTGCGGAGGTCTTATACTCAAGGTAAGGTGAGCTTCCGAATCCGAGTTCCTGAAATTACTGATTCTTCGATTACACCCTCTTCCTGTACCGTGTTTCCTTACTTCCTTCCCCTACCCTGCAGTGATTCCGATTTACGACCAGAATTGTCGTGGTATGTGATCCGGAGATTGCACAATTCAGTATCCTTCTATTTATGTGAGATGATGAAACAAAGGTTTTCGAAGGTAGCAAAGACGAGAAACATTTCTTTTTCACATTTTTTGTTTTGTCAGTTCAACGGATGTTGGCTATTATTATCACTCAACTATGGCCTGAAAAAGCTCTACAGTAGGTTGGATAAACCATTGCCTTAGATTCTTTAGCTATGATTCATGTTTTCCTTTTTTCAGCAATCTTAATTTACGTTGTGAGATACAATATGTGAAACTCAATGTCTCGTCACATGTCAGAGATATTGATATTTTCACACTTGATGGAATAGATTCCCTTGACTATCGATTAAAAATATGGTTTAGTTGACACAACCGGAATTGGATTCAGAAATGAATAATGGCGGATGGATCTGGCCTGGGTTGGACAACAATTTACACCTCCAGTTGACTTAGCTTTTTGTGGTGAGGAACGGAGATATCACTGCACTTCATGGATGTTGAAGAAAATCGCTTTTTTGTGGTCCCGATTTTTACGCACGGCGACACGACATCAAAAGTACGTTGACAGGTCCGCGCCGAAATGCAATCTGTTCCACGTTGGCTGAAATCCCTAATCAGTAGTTGGCCAGAGCGGGACAGGTATATTAAAGTTATTGGAAAGACGGAATGCACAGGAGTACTCGACTTGCGTCGACAACATGCTTGTAATAAAATTCTGACAGACGATATGTTGAGGATTCCTGTTTCCAGGTTTCCAAAAAAACATTATATGTTTAAAGTCAGGAAAACGTTGTGAAAGAAATTTTTTTTTGAGATTATCGATCTGTTTAAAAATTTTTTGTAGAAAATATTTGTTAAAAGAGCCAAAAATATTTATTCTATTAATTTGAACTTGAGTAACTCCCAATTAATTTATCGACTCTCCGAATCTTTTTCATATTGTTTTGATCAAAACATTATCAAAGGGACAGCACCATCTTGTTGCCATGACGATTTGAATTTCTTGAAGATGTAGAATTTACAGTTTTATATCATAATTTATATATTCGGTTACCTTCCAGTATCCAGAGTAACTTGACATAATGAGGGCGGATGCAATTTGTGGCAGAAACTCGGGGAGGTATTTCTAAGGGCCGTTGCGCTGTATATAACCCTTAAGAAGGAAAATTCAGTTATTGCTGTTAATAGTCATTGACTCGTTTTACTGGACACGCACGTAAGAGCCTGGCTGAATATGAATTGTATATTTGGGTTACAATATAAATGAAATATATGATTCTTTTGTTGAAATCAAATCTTCATCTGCATGAAAAATATGATCAGCAGCCTCTTAACCTTAGAATACGACAGTGAATGGTCAGATGCTGTATATTATTCTATAGAATGGAAGCATGGACACTTACCAAAGAAATTATTAGACGACTTGGAGCATTTGAGATATCAGATTCTTCCAGACAAGTATTAGATCTTGCGCCTCATAATGCAGGGAAAGATTGTTGAAAATCAGTACCCTGGAAGGAGAACATCATAGCTTAAGAACATAAAGCAATGTGTTTCGCATTAATTTAATCGTAATTAATTTAAATAATTTTTTTTTTTTTTATATCGGTGAACACAAATACTTCTATAACTGAACCTAAATAATTATAATTAAATGTAGTATATTGTCACCAGTTTTTTGTTTATCGACATCACGATAGCATTCACGGTATGGATATTTTAGCTCCAGTGCACCAGCACTGCATTTTGTGATATTGTGTTTAGATCACGTTTTTATGTTATTTGTGTACCGTGGGTGAACTTGCGACATCGCCGTATTCAATTGGAATCGGAGATCGGCTCATCCGAGTCCCATTGTGTGATCCCGGCGGCGGCTGCGGGGATTACAGAGACGTCATATACAAGGTAAGGCAAGCCGTAGTTCCGAATCCTGGTTCCCAAGATCACTGGTCCTTCGACTAGATCGCCTATCCCTTCACCGTCCTCATCCTGTACCAAGGTTTCCCTACTTCTCTCCCATACCTTGCGGTGATTCCGATTTACGACTGGAATGTGTGACCCGGAGATCGCGCAATTCGTTGATGTAGATCTTATCGATCCGAATTTACAGTTCGTATTCACATGTGAATATTCGTATTGGATCACTAGTTCATACACTGCTGTAATTTTATTGTTTGTGATCGTGAAACTCATCAGAATTTTTATGCTATGGCAGTTTCGAATATTGGGTGAACTTCCGGAAGAGCATCGAGATGGCGTCATCAACCAGGTGAGTCGAGCTGTCTTTTGGTTCTGTGTGTCCATTCTGGTTCGTTATCGAAGGTTCTCCAATTTCCATTCCTTCATTTCGTTTCCTTATCTTCTATCTACCTGTCTTTTCCGATTCCATCATCACCCCCCAATTAGTGATCAGCGTCTTGCGTCGGTCACACAATGATTTTGGCTAGTCTACTGTAGAGATTTTCCGGGACACGGTGAACATAATATCCAACGTCAATTGAACAGATAGGGTACGAAAAGAAGAAAGCAATAAATATCCGGAAAGATTGCTGAAATTTGAAGTCTTAAAAGAAAAATAATATAATGAAGAATTCGAGGCATTGGTTTAGCCAATCTATAGTGGAGCTTTTCTGCAGAAGTAAACGATGTGCTGACGTCTACTGAATGACGTCTATTGAGTGCGAGAGAAGAAGAATACCATTCCACATCAATCATCTGAAGTACACATATCTATTCGCTGATGCTGCATTTCGGCATAACAGCTCTGTAAAATAATAATTTTTTTATTAATGATGACGAATTATCATGTCGTTTGTTTCAGATTCTATCTGTTTACGCGCCTTTACACTTCGATTGGCACCACTGGGTTTTCTGATTTATAATAATATACATGTATGTGTGTGTGTATTGCCACCCTTTTTTCGGAAAGCTAAGAAGACGGTACCCGAGAGGCGTCATTCTTATTACATCCCATGCTTCGACCAGTCCGGCGTTCCAAATAAACCACCAGTGCGCGCTTCGGTCAGTCCAAAGCTAAAAGAACAACAACATCGGACCAGAAAGATAGCAAAATTAAAAAAGGTAGTGCAGTTCATATATCATATGTGTGCTTATTGTTAATAGGAAACATGGGAACCAGCTATCGAAGGCATTTACATAAAAACTATCAATAGTATGTGTAGAATATATTATATCTACCAGGCATTCTAAAGTACTATTTTAAGCGACCTAAATAGTTACAATGAATCACAACCATATTTTAAGACTGTCTTGTTTAAAAATATATCATGCGATGTGACTCCGGACAAGCTAAATATATTTTAGTTTCTGAAGAATTGTCTACAGAAAAATATTGGGTCTTCTCATACATCTTTGGAGTCTTTAAAAATATACACGCAAAATGTGCTTTTAGAACTTTTCAATATTTTATAACGATAGCACCGGCAATGTTTATTATACGTGTAATATAAAATATAAATTGTGACCCATTTTGAACTTGTGGTTTTGTTCTTTGAAAAACATACGTAATTTCTCTAAAATTATATTCATTTCATTGACAGACATGGAAAATACGAGTATGTTCGAAATAAAGTATATGCCAAAAATCTTTCCAGGTTTTTCCTGCAGATGGTTCTTCCCACCCCTTTGGTGTCAAATTTTTAATTACATTATTAAAAAACACGACCCTTAGTAGTTGATTCATATAATTTACCACAATTTGAGTCTTAATATACGGTTTCAAGATTCCATTTAATTTGTTTGTTATAACATTAACCACATTCAAATAAAAAATCTTAAACCAAGAATCTAAGTAGGGATTATAAACAAAACGATCCACACCACAGGCGCCCATCGCGCGTGGGTTATTTATCCCTAAGGGCGGGTCCACGAAATTTATATTCGAATTTCGGAATTTCACATTTAATATTAGTCTTAAAATAGCCGTACCATGAACAGACGTTATAAGAATTATTTATGAAATATGGGATAATATGTTTAATAAGTTATACAGATCGCATGTTTGTGAGCCATCAATGATTGCGAATACCTTCGGGAGTTTGACGTCGGTCATTCACTACGAACATCATAAATTTGGATATTGATATATCGATAGTTAACAGTCAAAACAAAAAGTATAAATAATAAGATAAAACACTTTATTAAGGAGAACACATTCTTATTGTGAAGTTGTAATTATTCAGAAGATATATTTGTGATATTTTAAATACTAACTAAATGTATTAATTAGAAAGATATACATATAAAGTCAATTTTATCGAAAAATATTATTGTTGCGCTACCGGGATTCGAACCTGGATTACTTTACCAATCCGGGGAAGGTGCGTCAAATTAAAACATCTCTCGTTTCATGTCGAATCTTTATTAAATAACACCATTACAACACGAAAAAAACTGGCTTCTTCAGTCTAGAAAAGTAGCCAGGACAACGCTGTATATATCAGAGGTGGAGACTACTCCATCACACACAATAAACCACCAGCCGGTAGCGCGAAAACAATATTTTTCGAAAAAATTGATTTTATATGTATATATTTATAATTAATACATTAAATTAATATTTACAAAATATGTATATCAATAAAGTCTAAATAAGTAAATACAAATTTTCGAACCCATATGCTACACGTTTTTAAATTAATACATTTATCGTTCCATTATTTAATAATAATAGATTTGAAAATTCGTCGTCAAAAATACTGTCTGTAGCATAGTTGGTTTTGTCCCCGGATTGGAAAAGAGATCCAGGTTTGAATCCCGGTAGCGCAACAATAATATTTTTCGATAAAATTGATTTTATATGTATATCTTTCTAATTAATACCGTATATAAATATTTGTTTAAACCACTATTTATTGATAAGTCAACATGATTCGATACGTATAAAACAATGTATACTAAAATTAAAAATACAAGCATAGATAAAAACAAAACTATAAAAATATAAGTGGTGGGTAACTAATTAAGAACTACTATGAAAACAAATTTAAAAGGTGACTATTCGCAAAACGGTTTGGTTATTTATTTATTATTTCTAAAATTTCAAATTTATCCATCTGTAAACTCCTAGTTTTTGTATGTATAATTTCTAAACTATTTTTAATGTCAAAATAATGGTTTGTTTCCAAAAGACGATTGGCGAATTCATAGTAGTAATTATTTTTAATATACGTTGTTTTCCGAAGAAGATACCATAGGTATCGAAATATGTTGATTTATCAATAAATAGTGGTTTAAATAAAGTGTTTTATCTTATTATTTACACAAATGTGATCTCAAAGCAATTTTAATAATATTGAAGAAAATAAAAAGTAATATTATTTATGTTTTAATTCTATCGATTTTGGAATCACCGGGTTTTCTTTGAAAGGAGTTAAAAATATTTTTTTTTTTGTTTTCGCAGTTTTCGTTTATACGAGTATAGTTACGCCAGTGGTGCTATTTGTTAGTGAAATACGCCATGTTGCGTTGCCATTTGATTTATAAGTATTTAATATCTTTTAGTAATTCATACATTTTCAGTATTCAATCTTGTAATTTCCTCAGATATACTACCGCTTATAAATAGATATATCAGTTTGATGGATTCAATATGTAGTTTCCAATAAAATTTAATATTAATTTAATTTAATCATTACTCTCCTAAGATTCAGTCTAAGACCAGGTACAATTAGAAAAACCAGAAAATAGAAGACGAAGAAGCTTTAACAATCGACGAACATGAAGATGTATAAAAGAAACGAGGAAGAATGGTATGTTTGAATAGAAAAGTGAAGAATTCTATCCTTTTTGGCTAAACTTTTATAAATAATATACCTGTTTTTACATTTTTTAAATAACTACAAACTTTATATTGCATTAAATCCCAAAAATCTTTGAGAAAAACACTCTAGGTGGCGCCAAGATAAATCAGTCCATTTTATTTAACCTTTCCCTTACGGTGCTATTTTTGTGATTTTTAAGTCGGATAAATATGAATATTTTAGTTATTACTTATATTAATTATTGAAATAATGCTTGATGAACATTAATTATTGTGTAAAAGTGCTAAAAAATATTAAAAAAACATTAGTTGTCACGAACTATAACATGAAGACGCATAAGACACGTCTAACTAAGCCAGTGCACGTTCTGCCACTAACTAAAGTGACGATCGGCATCCGGTACCCCGCGCCACGCGTACTGCGCCATCCGCACCCCTCCGCACGTACACATACATGTATGTATTAACAAATTCACGTCAGGTTCTTCGAGAAAACATTTTTTATTGTTACGCATGGTGAATATTTATATATTGTAATTATTTTATCCAATACATTACGATATTACGGAGGAATACCTAAAATGTGAACTCTGTATTTAGTATATTTACAGAGATATTCACATATTTAGAGACAATGTCAACTCAGTTTACAGCATTAGAAAGGAAAGGTTAATCTGGAATATCTTTGAAAAAAAATTTTTTCCATTGTAAACACATTTTTATTGTAAATTTCAATTTTAAAACATATTTATAATATAGTGGAAACCAAGTATTTATTTGATATATAGATTTTCTTCTGTATATCTTTCTAATTAATTCGTGTAATTAGTTTTTAAAATGACAGTATTTAAATGTGTCTCAGTTGAAGATTAAACCTAAACCTACAAATAAGTTTAATTTTAATCAAAAATTTAATAAGGAATTTCGTTCTCACAGAATATATCGGTATCCGAAGTAAATTGTATGTAAGTATATCTATACACCATTATCTGAAACTCTTAATAATCGTAATCAATTTTTCAAAATTGACAATAGAGATTTTTAAATGATACTAAAGTTTAGATCTAATATCAACTATTCAATAATTTTCATGTGAAATTTTAAATTTTTTCTTTCGTTCACGTAGCGAAATTACTAACATGGACCCGTTTGTGCCTCTTTGTAACATATTGAATAATATAAAGGATCCCACTTTATCCCGAAACCGTTATATGTGTTTATGTAAATGCCTTCGATAGCTGGTTCCCTGGTTTCCGATTAACAATGAGTACACATATAATATATACTGCACTAAACTTTTTATTTTTGGTGTCTTTCTGGTCCGATGTTGTTGTTCTTTTAGCTGGGTTGTCTTCTTTAGATTTCGACCGACCGAAGCGCGTACTGTTACGTTTATGCATGTCAAGCATTGTCCGATGACAATGCTGGACATGCATAAACTCACACACGTCACGATTGACGTGTGTGAGTTTTAATATATCACACTTATAAGACAGGACACTTTTACTACCCACTTAGTAAGAATTCTTAATAAATCACATTTGATTTGAAGACTTACTTACTTATTTGCTTACTTACTATTGAGCCTTCTAACAGGACCATCCTCCAGTATCTGGTTTACCCAGTCGTGCTGAGTACTTCTGGTGCCATCAACACTTGCGTCGTATATCTTTCTTACTTCAAGATCAAGACCAGCTTTACATTTCTTCATTCTTTACTTTATTATAAATGAATCTGCCACACATACGCTTGAGTGATCTCATTTCCACTGTATTCAGTCTACTTTAGTTCCTCTTCTGCCAGCTCGAGGCCTCAATTCCATACATCAGTGTCGGTACCAGGACTCCATTGCGAACCGCTAGTCTTGCCTCAGTTGACAAGTTCCTATTAGCTATAATTCACTTTATTCCCTGCAGTCACTCTCCTTTCGATATCTTTCTTATCTCACTCATCTACCTGTTCCAAACATTTATTACTTACAGATATTTAACACGGTGTATTGCTTTTCTCCTTCTCGAATACCATCACTGTTGACTTGTTGACATTCATAATAAGGTCGCTTTCCTTGCATACATCGTACATTCTACTCACTAGCCTCTGTAATTCTAGTTTATTATTCGCCATTAATACTACAAACAGTATACAATGAAATCGCCCATTTTTGCTCCTACATTCATCCTACATTTGAAGACAATCTTGAGATATCCAATGGTGCTTTAAATATTTAATTTTACTAGTAAATAGTAATCTATCGGCGACTGATTCCTACATACTTGGTCATAAATAATTGTACCTCTCTCGAGACTTTAACGAACATAATTAATTCATTAAAGTCCTCAGAGGATTAACACCTACCCTAGCCAGTAGCGATGATGTCCTTATCTCATAATCGATTCCTGCTAAATTCAGGAAATGAGTCCTGGATTCCAGACCAAATGATTCCCCTCCCCTTCTTTTGGGATATTTAAAGAATTTTTCACAGCTGTATATTTTTTATATTAGGGGTACCAAAAAAAAATACGTTTTTGTAAATGAAAGACATTTAAAAAAAAAAAACAATTTTTTTTTCACAATATTATTCGAGAAAATAGTCTCCACCAATAGATACAACCTTGTTCCATTTGTAAAAACTGACATGGTTTGATTTAAAATATCGAGGGCTGACACTATTAAATTTTTTCACATCTAATTTATGTTGTAAACAAATGATTATCCTATCGTACTAAATCATTAGAATACGGAGGGTGATCTGAGAGCATTAATTATTTCTCGCGTTATTCTCGCAATTCGAGGCCGCACACTTTTCTGATTTTTTTCAAAATTCTATGAATGCTGGGCCATAAAAATTCTAGTCTTCTTTGTTAATTCGTCAATTGACATCTCTAAATTAGCCTCAAGATCTCAATCGATGATTTTTGGTGTGTTACGCTTCTAGGGTTATCTTTGAAACAAAAAATTCTTGATTTAATTCTTTTGAACCTTTTTTGAACCTTGCTCGTAACGAAGTCCTCCATTGAAAATATGGGTTTGTTTTTTTTAACTGTTATACTCGCGACGTACTCTCCATATGTTGATCAAACACTTATGAAAAAAGCTGTGCGATCGTGACGACAAACAATTCACAATTGACCGTCAAAGTTATTTACGTAAAATGCGGCCTTTTTTTTTGGTATTAATGACATTTTACGCAGTTATTTACGCCTGTCTAAATTTATGCCAGTGAGACAAGTTGTAAAGGTAATTTAATAATTAACATAGAAGTACTCTCACTTGGTGTATATAAGAAAAATCGTAAAGATATAAACAAGAATGTAGGGTAAATGAGCGAATCATACGAGCAGAAGGAAAGTCCCATCGACGCTTGTGAATTTTCTTGAGCTAAATCTAGTTAAGTCTGGTAAAAACCAATAAATTTTTATCGAGTAATTTTGATGTTAGTGTTTTCCATAGCACTATAAAGAATGAAAACATGGACATTAAAAAAGAAGGAACGGAACATGTTTAATGTTATTGAGATGTGGTGCTAAAGGCGGCAGGCAGGTACGGGGTTTTTGCCTTGTTCCGGGAGCTCATCAAGTTAATACCATTTTCATAACACAAGCTTAGTTTAAAAATAGTAAGAATATTGATGTGAGATGTATTCTATTTACGCATTTCTATGTAAAAAAATAATATTTTGAAATATATAACGTCGGGTATTATATAAAGTTCATTATTATTAATATTTTTTATTTTATTTTTATTAATATTAAAAATATAATACAATTTGAATAATCAGTGGATATATATATATATATATATTTTTTTTTTTTAACATTTCTTTTTTCTCTATGTGAGTAAGACTCGTGTATAGAGAAGAAGTATATATGAGTTAATTTATGTTTCAGTTAGTCTGTGTACATATTTTTTTTACTTCAGTTACAAATTTATGATAGTCCGTAATTTTTCTTATTGTGATGGGGAGACTTAAAAAGTTTGATGCCTTGATAAATATATTGATTTTGAGTTGCGGTATATTAAAGTTTTGGGATATCAATTTGATCTCTATATCTTGTAGATCGGAATTCGCTTCAAAAATTTAATTGATTTTTTATTTTGAATTATTGAATTTTTTTTGTATATATGTTGTAGATACTAAGATAGTTTATTTGACATCCTGATGAAGGAAATAGTATTGAATGTAACTCGTAAAAGTGGTTAAAAAAAAAGTGATAATTAATTTACTTTATTAAGGAGAACACACTTATTGTAAAGTTGTAATTATTCAGAACATAGGTCTGTGGTATTTTTAAAATACAAACTAGATGTATTCATTAGAAAGATATACATATAAAATCAATTTAATCGAAAAATATTGCTGTTGTTACTGGAATTCGAACCTGGATCTCTTCCTACCCGGGGAACATGCATTAATCGATTATGCTACACCAACACAGTGCAATGATGACAAATTTTCGAACTTATACGTTACAATTTTCAAATTGATACATCTATCGTTCCATTATTTGAAAGCCATCTACTTTATTTTTAATTTATTTAAATTCTTATCCTCCGTTGTCAAAGAAGCAAAACGCACGGTTGCACAACACGATTCGTGTTACTCCCAATTGTCTTGTTGTCTGATAGTTGTACTGTACTTCATAGTTGTACTGTACTTGATAGTTGTACTGTACTTGATAGTTGTACTGTACTTAATAGTTGTACTGTACTTGATAATTGTACTATTGTTGTGTGTCAAAATATTATTTGTATTTAGACTGACTTTTTTATCACTTTCAACAAGTTGAGATTAAAATACAGGACCGATATATTTTAATGTAATGGTATTTATTTATAAAATCCTCAATAACACAATATCGGCGGAATTCAAATTCAAAATCATGTTAAACTTTAAATTACGTACTTTGAAATAAATATTTTCGAAATTTACTAAGTTGTTAAACTTGAAAGCAAATATTGCAAAACTTTGAAAATTTAAAAACCGATGTTACGAAAATATTTAGGATAATTCTGTTTTATAATAATATATGTCGCTTAATTTTCACTTATGTAAATCTAGTACGTACCTAAGTATATATACATACAACTGGCGTCTCTTCTGGGTTAGATCGCGTACTTTGTATATGGTTTCCTTGGAGAAACCTAGGCCGTCGTTTCGGTACAGTAACATGTATCATTGTTAAGGCGTTGGATCAAAAAATTATCAATGAAATCAAAGAACGCGATCTAACCCAGAAGAGACGCCAGTTGAGACGCGTCATATATTTAGTAATACCTAAATATATTAATATGCAGAATGTAACAGGCCTAGTCCATAATATTTTATGGGTAGATACATGACTAAATTACAGTCAAATGTTCAAGGAATATGTAGAAATTCTGCCCAGTTACGGAAAATGTTATCGTTTAAAATTTAAAAAAGTTATATTAAGCTTTAAGTCTACGTACTTCGAAATAAATATTAGCGAAATTTATCTAATATTCATCTATATATTTGCTTCAGACCTTAAATCATCTAACAAAAAAATTGAACTTGAAATTTGATGACTTTGTATACAATTTATAATTTGAAGTCTGTCAAATATTTCAATCAATCGAAATAATCACATAATTACGATTTTTTTTGTCTCTGTGCAATGGTTGAGATTAGACACATATTTGTTGAATATTTTCAACTCGTAATTTAGTCAGAAATCAACCCATAAAATATTGTGGACTAGTTCTGTTACATTCTGTATATGCTCTGATATAAAAAATATAAAAGTATTCCTATTTATTATAAATTTGATTAGTTTAATATTGAATTTATATAATTTTTCCTTCATTCTTATATCATCTGGCATTTAATTTAAAATCTTCATTGCACAATACACAAGTGATTTCTGAAATTTAGCCTTCTTCCTGAATGGTAGTCTCATTCTATATTTTATCCTTACATAATACTCGTGCTCACGCTTACATTTCTCTAATAAATTCAGCCGATATTTGGTTATGTGAGGATTTGAAAATAAACACCATAATATATTTTCTGTTTAAAGGTCATCATATTATCAGCATTATATTGATACGAGAATATCTATTTTTCCGCAATAATATTCTTAATGTTATTTTAATGTTATGCAGTAAAATAAAATGCTATACGAGGAATAATAATGGAGTTGTATTCTATTTTACAAAACTCAGTACTAATAAATATTTGAATTTTTCCGAGAAGTGAGTTTTTTTTAGAAACGTTTTCAAACACCATTTTATAACAGTTTATATAATCGTTAAGCATTTAAATAGATACACCCTTGGAAAATACAGTACTGTAATATAAATATTTTATTTAATAGATACTCAACAAAGAGGTCTGTATTCTGTCTTGTGAAAGTACCTGGGTTCTGTGTGCTAAAACGAAATCCCTTATCGTATTAAGGGGTTAATTATCAAAATTGTTATATTTATTTATTGCATTTTTCGAAAGTACAATATTTTTATTTAAATGAAAGTATACTCGCTTGGAAAAAATGTGTTAGGTTTTTTATTCTATTGCGTTTTTATTTTATTGCATTTATCGATAAATATTAATTAAATATATCAATTAGAAAGATATACTAATAAAATCAATTTTATCGAAAAATATTGTTGTTGCGCAATTGGGATTCGAACCTGAACCACTTTTCTAACCGGGGAAGGTGCATTATCCAAATATGCTACAGCGACAATATTTTTAGCGACAAATTTTCGAACCTATATGTTACCTTTTTTTGATATTAATACATTTAATCGTTCCGTTATTTGAAAGAAAGAAATTCCTTATTTTTACAGAATCTCTAATACCTTTGAGTAATCTGATAGCAGACGCTAGAATTATCAATTCATTTTTATTAAATTTTGGACACATTGATACAACTTTATTATTAGAACACATTCTTATTGTGAAGTTGTAATTATTCAGAACATAGGTCTTTGATATTTTAAATATGAATTAAATATATTAATTAGAAAGATATACAAATAAAATCAATTTTTATCGAAAAATATTGTTGTTGGGCCTCCGGGATTGGCTCAGCAACTATGGCTCAGCAAGTGTTCAGCCGCGCGACGTCCGTCCGTCATGTTTTATGTTTTATCGCGTTTTTCTTAAAACATTGTTTTGCAAATAAATAATAAAAAAATAATAAATTACCTCCTAGTAAAAAATCACTCAATTTCTACCTAAATTTCAGGCTCCCAGGGTGGTGTAACCCCTTAACAGAATTCTTGTAATTTTAGCTCTCCAATGTCCGGAGAGACCGACCGGGCTCATTTGGAGCAATCTATTCCAATTTCCAATTCAATTGCCAAAAATATTCTCCCTTGTAGATGGAAATAATTTACATTTTTATAAATTTTTTAGTAAAAATGAAATGAACCAGATGTTTGAAATAGGTATATTAAAAAATCATATATATATATATATATATATATATATATATATATACAGACCTAAAGTGTAATATTTTTTTTATATTAAATTTTTTTAATGGGAAGCATGGAATTATCAAAAAAAGAACGAAAGTATAATGAATTTATAGAAAAAATATTTTTTTTGCTACTGGTATTCAAATGGATTTTATCGGTTAGTGGTCGGTTAATGTATTTCTCCGGACGGATCCAGGTTCGAATCCCGGTAGCATATAAAAATATTTTTTAGATAAATTGATTTTATCTGTATGTCTTTGTAATTGATACATTTAATTTGCAT
Organism: Eubasilissa regina; assembly: GCA_022840565.1. Lineage (NCBI taxonomy): Eukaryota > Metazoa > Arthropoda > Insecta > Trichoptera > Phryganeidae > Eubasilissa > Eubasilissa regina. The sequence continues at coordinate 15,553,359 of JAINEB010000017.1, read as the reverse complement.
TAAATATCACTTGAAAATAGGAATGCGTACTCTTAAAAAAAATAAAGTATAAAGAATGTGGTTGAAAAGTCAGTAAAGAGTGAAGAATAAACAAATTAGGAGCAAAGTTTTGATAGAAAGGATCACTGAGATTGTTTGGTCATGTGGAACGTACCAGATAGGAAAGGACTATAAAGAAAAAAAATATAATATATTAATTTAAATAACTACAATTAGCAATTATGCTGTAATTAGTTTTTTTCATCTTTTAACTGCATGGTCCGATAAAATAGAATGGGTACATTCACCCTTCTAAGCAATTTTTAGTAGGAAAAAAAAGTTTCCCAAAATTTTATTTAAAAATACACTTTTAGTTTTTAGTATTAATGGAATTGCTGTACATTCGATGCCAAATACTTTATATCTGGTTCATATGTAGTCATTTTTAGCAAAATGCATGCCCTACCCGATTCATCGGCGAATCTACTTCTTGTATTACATTTTATTAAATTCACGTCGGAAAATGACTCACAAGCATATGCGGAAGAGAAAATTGATAATATTGCAGTCGATAGTTTATTTAAACAGCTAAAGATTTCTGGAATGGTGTTCTAAGTTCTTATTATTTTTTCTACTGCATTATTTAAAATTATATTCGATCATTTTCAATTATTTCCAATTCATTTCTCAAAATCGACAAATTTTTGTTTCCAGATCAGACTCGATTGGAGTTCAATTAATTGCATTTCTACATCTTCAAAATTCAGCCACTCTAAAATCTCTAGATTTAGAGTATCTGCCTACACAACGTCTAGAAATAAAATAAATTATGATGTCTCTTCAAATCTTCTGTATTTTAATCTTGACGAAAATTCATTTTTTATTGATTAAATAATTGTGGAAAATTTTCGCGTTAATTTAATTTTATCTGAATTTAGGTCGTCAAATTTTTTTTTGTATTCAGAAAATATTTAAATTTGTTAGATACCACGTCACAATTGAATACATGTTGGCGCCATTAAATGTACTACGCGCGTGTACGCGCGCGTATCTCATTGGATTACAGAAATATATCCTTTCTCTGTTACTCTTGTCCTATCCTAGTCCCTAGGCACGAAGGAGAAAGAAGATTCCTGCAGTCTGCCTGATACGCCTGAACGAGCTACTCCGCTTTCGAAACCGAACACGGTACGTCGCCGTCGCTGCAAAATCCGCTTACTACCGCTAACCTTAATTATCGCTAATAATATCATTTTACTACCGCTAATACATTTAAACAATTACTTTTAACGCGAGTGTCATCAAGTGCGTGACATAATTCTGCGTCGCTTGTGAATTGGTGGACCAGGGAAAAAAGAACCAGCTTCCAGAGATCGGAGACCCACAAGTAAGTGCCATCCTGTCTTTTATCTCCCGATAACCCGCCAACTTTCCAATACATATAACTTAACTTTAAATGATTTGATCATTAAAACATAATAATAATTATTTTGTTAACACCGTGCAATTTAATATTTAGTTCATTTAAATGTATGCACAGATCTGTAAAAAACATTAATTTTGAAAGCCATTCGTCATCCATTATCTGACTAGTTTTCAATGATTTTCTCATTTTTTAAAAAAAGGTTAATTTCTTCAATACGCTGTAAGAATCTTTGAAATACTTTTCCACGACTAAGTCATCGCACGTTGTTATACATAAGTAATCCATTGTACGTTGAGTACGTCTTTTAATAGGTCTAAAAATTTACTTTTATTTAATCCGAGTGCAGATATGAAATTTGCCAGTTTTGTTACAAGGTTCAAAATATCTTCCATTCGCTAATGTATAATACAATGAAAGACCAGAAGTGAATGCATTTAGTAAATAAATTGATAAAACCATTTTCTTCTCCAGTCATACTTCGACCGCCATCAGTAGTTACTGACACAATTCTGGAAAGATCTACTTCTCTTTCATCAAGTACATTTACAATTGCATTGCAAATATACATTCTTTTTGTTAATGTTGGTAATGATTTTAAAGAAATTAATTCTTAGGTTCAATAGGTTCGAAAAATTATCATGAAAAATACTGGCGTTATAACACAATTGGTAGTGTACTTCCCCGGATAGGAAATAGAGATCCAGGTTCGAATCCCGGTGACGCAAAAACAATATTTTTCGACGAAATTGATTTTATATGTATATATTTATAATTAATACATTAATTTAGTATTTAAAATATCACAGACCTATGTTCTGAATAATTACAACTTCACAATAAGAATGTGTTTTCCTTAATAATCTTCTTTGATATTTTTTCCAGTGCAGTAACGAATAAAAATTACTAAACGAGCTGATCCAGTTATGTCAGTGCTCTCATCAAGGCAAAGAGAAATTAATTTGGTAGAATTTATATCTGATGCTGATGAGTTATATATTTTGTCATATCCACGATTCAATCTTTCACTGTATTTCTAGCTAAAGGCAAATCTTTAATTCTTTGAATAATTTTTTCTCGGTTTTCAAAATTTGGAAGTTGGAACTTTTAACTAAACCATGCTTTTTTCATATATTCACCATTACCGAACGGTTTACCATGTTTATTTTTAATTGCCCGAGCAATAAATTCGTTTTATTTTGGAGAGTATGTATGAAAGTGGACGAGGCAAAAGTGGTGTACCAGGACAGAAGAGTGTGGCACTGTATCCTCTGTGCCTACCATAGCGGAAAATAGCGTGATGATAAGTATCAAAATGACGTCACGTAAGAATATATGAAATATATTGTTCATTTTAATGAAAGCCATTATGAGAACCTCAAAACTAGACGCGCTAATTCCAGTTGCGACGAATTTAGGGTTTATTTTACAAGATGTCATATTTCAAACCGACCTACAATAAAAAGAAATTACACCCCTTTATAATTGAGTGCTTATATTCAAGGCAAGATGTTTCCTTTTAATTTAGAGAATTATGAAGCGTGGAAGAAGACAGGGAAGAAGGTTGGGCCCTTCCACGTTGAACAACGGCGGAGGGTGATTATTTATGACGTATATAATTAACAAAATAAACTTTGGCTTTAATAATAAGTTAATGAAAGTGTAGTTTTCGCTAACGTAGGTCGCTACCAGTTTTATTATATGTAACATATTAATATATTAAACTAAATATTATTTTAGATAATAGCCAAGGTTAACAATACCACAACTAAAAATATTTTGACATTGGATACGTGTTTCTAGAAGTTACACAGCCAAGATAACCTCTCCTCCTCTTTATCTTCCCCAGCATAATAAATTTCTCATTGCGGAGAACGTGTCCGAAGTATGCAGCTTTCCTTCGTTTGAGAGTTGTTATTATTACTAGAAATAGCCCATCAATAACGACGGAATAATTTATATATTTCGTATTTAACTGTTTAAAAAAAAAATAACGAAAATACTACTGCGAAATAAATCACTTTAGTGTGAGAGATGAAAGATCGACGGGCACAGAAGTTGTAAATAATGCGTAAGAACATTTCGAAACGTTTTGTCAGGTTGCTTTAGTTTTCACCCTCTCGAATACTATAACTTGAAAATTATTAAAATTGATCCTTTTCTTGCATACATATTACTTACTAGACTCTAAATATAAATAACATTAATACAAATTAAATTAATCGACTAGAAAGATATACAGAAAAAATATATTTATCGAAGAAATATTTTAGTTGCTACCGGGTTAGATCTTTTCCAATTCGGGGAATGCATTGTCCAATTTCGTCACATCAACTAAGTAAGTTACAATCACAATTAGGGCTTGCAATTTGCCATCAAATTGCAATTACCAGTAAATGGTAAATGTGAAGAATTATTTCGGTTTACCGGTTATTTACCGGTAAATGAAAAAAATAGACGTAGATTAAATGATTAAAGTATAACTGTATATGGCTACCTTTACTAAAAACGGTATCCTAGATTAAAAACTAAATAATTTCAAATACGTTTCAGGTGAAAAATGTCATATAAATACATATATATGTTTAAATTTAAGTATATTTATATATTCGACAATAAAAAAACAATAGTAGAGTTGTGCACCCTCAAATAAGAAAGATCTTGAATTATGGGGGTGCTTTTCAACATTTATATTATACAAGGTACAAAATAGATGTAAGAATTTGTTTACAACAATTGAAAAAAGAAAAAATATATATACATACATCTATAATAATACAACATAAAATAATATAAATGTAAATTATGTTTTTTTTGTTTTTCCTGAAATATGGTAATGGAGATCATATTATATAATCATACTTTTAAAATTAGCAATATTAACTTTGTGGTTGAAATTCATATTTTTTTATTTATTATCTTTGTTTTATTAACCACTGAATTCAGTGGTTAATAAAACTAAGATAATAAATAAAAAATGATCATATAATCACTTATATATATGCCACAACGAGCTTGGTTAATTTGAATTATGACTGTATAATATTTGGTTTACCTGTCTGTGAGGAGTTAATATTGTTAACTATTAGTTTATCCATTAACTTATTGATGTATGTAAAACATACATTAGGTGTATGAATATAAATTCTGATATAAATTCGTAATTAAAATAAAATAAAATAATATTACATCTGAATGTTTTTATTGAATTTATTTAAAAAAAAAATTTTTTTTTAGGTACAATAATTTTTCAGAATTAAAATATGCTCTCATGAAACAAATTATATCGATACTTTCATCTTTTAGACTTGACTAGAATTTTGTACACATTTGTCCCACAGATGAAAACGCTAGTTCTTGTTGGTCGGCTAGTCATCAGATTTTGAAATGCAATGTTCAAATATTTACCTCGATTTTTCTCGATTTCCCAATATGACATTTCTCTCTGAATAACAGTGAAATAATTTTAATTACTTATGGGCGTCTTGGTTGACTTACCGGTTTACCGGTAAACTGGTAATGCAAGCCCTAGTTATAATACGGTAATTAAAATAATTACCTTCGTAAATTAAAGCAGTGTTACAATTTTCAAATTTCTGAAAAAATTTGTAGTTTCAGTTAAAAAGATCACATGTTCATATTTTATTAGAGATTAACACATCACTCCAATGAAATGTATCAAATACCCTATGTATGATACAATGAAAGATATTGAAATTTTATTTAGAAATACTGTTAGGATGTGTACAAGCATAGGTATATTTTTGCACCAATGCAATGCTGACGTTGTCCGTGATATGAGGCAAGCTGGTGTGACGTCCAATTTGTCGTTGAGACATACAGTCCCGATAATTATTCGCGGAACATTCCCCGGAAACACCACATTCCGCAGTCGGGGGATGTTTGCGACCCGTGGAATTCCACACTTTGGCAGGGGTCCAACAAATCGGCGCATTCCAAAAGCGAGGGACAAAAAACACGCCCCAGTCGTAATGCCTGACCTCACGGGTGAACTATTGCATTCATTCGATTGATCAAATCATACTTAAAAAAACATTAAACAAATCTACTAATATAAGTTAAAATTATCAGTGAGACCTTATATTTCTGTACAGGATCATTAATGATATGATAGGCTGCCTCCATATTGTTGGTCTGCTTGACTTTCACGCACCATTGATATCATCGAGACACAATTCATTGTTCTATTACAGTGGTAATGTCAGAACATATGCTTTTGCTAATTCCGCAGTCCCCAGATTGCATTCTTTGGGGAATGAATATGCGGAGATAGTCGAAGTTTAACTATTTAAATTAATTAATTAATCGTAAATTTAACTATTTATAGAACAACATTATTACAATTTTTAACGTCTCAAATCAATGGTGACGAATAAATTGCTTTACTCCACATTTTATATTTAATTTTGATTATGAAATAACATGCTGACATTATATAGTTTTTTTCGGATGAAACTTTATATAATTTTACAAATTATGTTAATGCCTAAATAGGGCGTGTATAATAATAATAAATAAATATATTATTCAATTTATACATGTCTGAGAACAATATACATGTTCAATTTATTTAAAAATATCGTCGCTGTAGCACAGTTGGATAATCCACCTTCCCCGGTTTGGAAAGAGATCCAGATTTGAATCTCGGTGGCGCAACAACAATATTTTTCGATAAAATTGATTTTATACGTACATATTTCTAATTAATATATTTAATTCATATTTAAAAATATCACAGACCGTCTGTTCTCAATAATTACAACTTCACAATAAGAATGTAATATCCTAAAAATATTATTACTATATATCCTTCTAATTTTAAAAATATTCCAATTTCCGAATCCTCATTGATTTTTTAGTTCAATTCCCAGTTATTATTAAGATTACACCTCAGGTGAGTTTTTTGATCAGTCTTTTTTAACGGCACCCCATAAGCTATAATTATTATGATATTGTAGAATTAGCTACCATTCTCCAGGGCAACACGGTTGCCCCAGTTTGCCCGGCGCCCCAGCTTGCTAAGCGCCCTCGGGCGGGGCTCGAGCTCGCCTCTCCCTCGGGCCGGCCCATGCTTTCAGTATTCAGACGGTAAAGCTACTTATGTTTTGATTATAGGCGAACTCGTAGCACTATTAGATTTATATTTTATATGTGGAAATGCGTGTCCCAACCGGGATATTATAACATTTTAGTGAGGAGATTAATTCATGACATTAAAATCACGGATATTGTCTTACTTGCGCGACACGTGGATGTAGTTCAAACATATATGCTTTTCGTAAATTAGATATAAATTGGATGTGTGTTTGCAGATCTAATTGAGGATTTAAAATGGAGCAAAATTGCTCACGACACTCATCTTAAATTGGAATATATCGCGCAAGCGTTTCTGGTCTAATCTTCTTCGAATTAAACTCAATTCCGCACGGTTCATCTGCTCAAACATAATACATAGAGAAATCATTAAAAAGTTTTACGATTTTACCAAAAATATATAAGATCAGTTTTGACAAAGTTTTGTTCCACGCTAAAAAGTGATTATTCAACAGAATCCAGTATTAACGGGTATTTTCATAGAACAGAATCCAGTGTTGAAATCCTAAGCTGATAAAGCAAACATCGAGTCGTCGATATTATTTACAACTAGCTGAAGTACCCAGCGTTGCCCGGGCTTAACGCAGAGTGAAGAGGCTTCAATCAAAGGGAAGGGGATAGTTTTTTTTTAAATCTCAGGTAGACATTCATTTAAATTTTATTTGGAATGTCAAGTGTGCAAAATTTCATCAAGTTGTAGAAAAATTGTACTTTAAGGGGTGGGAAAGGGGGATGGGGGTAGTTTTTTCGAAATCTCAGGTAGACAGTAATTTTCCTCTTATTTGGAACGTCAAATGTACAGAATTTCATCAAGAAGTACAAGCATTATACTTTAAGGGGTAAGAAAGAGTGATGGGATGGTTTTTCGAAATCTCATGTAGACAGTGATCTTCCTCTTGTTTTGAAAGTCTAGTGTGCAAAGTTTCATCAAGCTCGGAATAAAACTGTAGATTTGTATAAAAAGCCCTGCCTCATTTCCCAAGCTCCGTCCCATTGCCCGGATAAACAGCAATAATTTATTTAATTTGGTAATCACCTGATGATGAGAGGGACTGCACCTCTCGAAACTATAGTAATGACAATAACTCAACGTGTGCGTAGTACAAAGTTTAGATGTGAATATTTAAATAAAAGTACAATTTTAATCGACAGAATCTACTAACCCGTGTCTGTATATGATATTTCAGATTGAGACAGTCTTTAATGGCCCATGTTCACGTGCTCTGAATTCGCAAACAGCATTTTGGCGCATCTTTTGGAATCGGTCGCGACCCATGTTATTGACACTTTTCCGCGTCCAAATTCCCATCCATAGATTACCTCATGCTCGTCTTGTCAGTGTGAATTGTGAACTTGATGTTAGCAGACGTTCACTTGACCGATATTTGTTCGATCTCGACATCGCGATAGCATTCGCGGTATGGACTTGTCAGCTCCAGTGCACCGGCACAGTATTTGTGATAGTGTCTTTTGATCACGTATTGTTTGTGTGCCATGGGTGAACTTGTGATATTGTCGTATTCGAGTGGGATTGGATATCGGCTCATACGCGTGCCATTGTGTGATTTCGGCGGCGACTGGGGGATAAGGGAGGCGTCATATGCAAGGTAAGGCGAGCAATCCTTCCGAATCCCGGTTCCCGAGATCACTGGTTCTTCTACTGGAATCCCTATCCCCTCACCAACTTCACCTGTACCAAGGTTCCCCTATAATATAATAAGTAATATAATTTTCAATAATGCATCATATAACAATTTTTATTTATTTATAAATTGCTTTATATGATAGATCTCTGAGCCTAGTTTGTTTCAAATATATATGGGGACTTTTAAATTTATACGCAATTTCCAATGGAATATTTACTCATTAATTAGTAGGGGTTGAAATTGAAATTGAATGTATTTTTGCTTTTAAATACTTAATAAAAGGTATTCACATTATTAGTTCCATGAAAGAGGATATTGAAACCGGACAACTAATTATATCCTTCTGCTATTAATTATTACAATTTTTAATGAAAATATATTAAATTTGTAAAGCTGCGATTTTGATGATCATAGTTGAATCACATAGAAAGATAGACAGAAAAAATATTTTGAAGGAATAATTTTAATTTTAAATAAAAAAACAAGAAACCACGAAATTTATTATACGTCAACCGGTTTAGGTCATCTCAACGGAAAATTAAAGGAAAGAGGGGGGGGGAGGGAAAAAAAAACTATATTACCCCCCCCTTCTCTTAATGTTCCGTCTATCTGTATATGTATTCTATCTCTCTCTTTCACATGTTCACAATTTTATATTCTATCTCCCTCTTTATGTATATATATATATATATACATATAATGTTCCGTCTATCTGTATATGTATTCTATCTCTCTCTTTCACATGTTCACAATTTTATATTCTATCTCCCTCTTTATGTGAAAGAGAGAGATAGAATACATATACAGATAGACGGAACATTAAGAGAAGGGGGGGTAATATAGTTTTTTTCCCCTCCCCCCCCCCCTCTTTCCTTTAATTTTCCGTTGAGATGACCTAAACCGGTTGACGTATAATAAATTTCGTGGTTTCTTGTTTTTTTATATATATATAAGTGCACTTGTATTTATTAGTTATTAGTAGTAGATTATTAGTAGATTAATTATTAGTAGATTAGTTTCAAATACATCCTAATGAAGCTTGAGATTCCTGACATCCTGAGCGAAATCGGTTGACGTATAATAAATTTCGTGATTTCATGCAAAGTAATTGGTTTCTATGAAAAAATAATTTACACCTCAATGTATTTTTATAGGTCAAATATTAAAATGAACGGTAGACATTTATTTGCTATACAGTTTTTTTTAGGTACATTACGATCTAATAACAACCCGTTGCAGGCCTCATGACGCAATACAGAAATCGAAAATCATAATAATAATACATTTTCGTAAAAAAAATCACATTAAAGGCGCTTTACACATAAACTGTTTAGTGTTTAAGGTTAAAAATTCTTATTCGAATATATAGATATGATTTTGTGAAAATACTCTTTTATAAAAAATAAAATGTCTGATTCACAGTTCATTATGATAAGGAGGGAAAATAGTCCAATGATTTTGGGACAGCCACGGCAAATGTTTACTGAACTTTACTGTTTCAACCTTTTTAATTATCCCTAAAAAAAAAATATTGTAGCTTATATAATAGCTATATTAGCACTGGATATGTGTGCTAGATTTTATAACTATAGGTTGTGTATTTGAGGCACAGCACTAGTTCTTGTAAAGAGAGGTTGCAAATTTTTCTAAAATCAAAAAACTTCTAAACCAATGAATTTCGGATAACCCTATTTGATGCTTAATAGTAATATTCTATCAATGAATATTACTATCAACTATATTATTATAATGATAATAATAATATAGTTGATAGTAATATTCCGTAATCATAGGCTTCATTTGGATTATTGTTTCTTGATCACCCAGTATATACTTGTATATGCACTAGTTTAAGTATTATTAAGAAAAACACATTCTTATTGTGAAGTTGTAATTATTCAGAACATAGGTCTGTGATATTTTAAATACTAAATTAATGTATTAATTATAAATATATACATATAAAATCAATTTTGTCGAAAAATATTGTTTTAGCGTCACCGGGATGCGAACCTGGATCTTCATTTCCAATCCGGGGAAGTGCACTACCTTTGTGCTATAACGCCAGTATTTTTCTTGACAAATTTTCGAAACTATATGTTACATTTTTCAAATTAATACACCTGTCGTTCCATTATTTGAAAGCCATCTACATTATTTTTACAGAATCTCAAATACCTTTGAGTAAACCGAATTGCAGACGCCAGAATTATCAATTCATTTTTTATTAAAGTTTTTGGACACATTGATACAACATATATTATTAAGGAAAACACATTCTTATTGTGAAGTTGTAATTATTCAGAACATAGGTCTGTGATATTTTAAATACTAAATTAATGTATTAATTATAAATATATACATATAAAATCAATTTTGTCGAAAAATATTGTTTTAGCGTCACCGGGATTCCCGGTTCGTATTGTTTAAGTATTAATAAATAAAATTCAACATATGTGTAACTGTCGTTTAAAAATTGCTAATTTAACGTTAACACATATTCTTAGTCATGCGAAAATGGACCAATTTTTCACACCCATACACCAGAGTAGAGAACGTTTTCGCCTCGCACCAATAGAGTCGACGATTCCACAAGAATTACTTATTGGATCTGTGGAACTCTTGCGACCGCGGTACGTGGTGGAAAATTTATGGACTTGGACAAATTATTTAAATTGTGAGTGGTATCGAAACGTATAGGCGTTGTAAAGCTTTCGTGAAAGAAGGAATGGAATTATTATATAATATGTCACACATTAATTAAATTAAATACGCCTATTGCAGAGATATGAATCAATCAAATTGACAGTTTGCATAAATTAATTTATATTTTAAAAATATTACGCACCTACATGAATATTACTTTATTACAAATGGTATACTCTTCACTTTGTCAGAGTCTTATCAGTTACGCAATATATGCATGGGGCGGTGCAGCTCTTATTTCAATAGATTCTCTAATTAAGGCTCAGAAATGGGGTAATCAGAGTAATAAACAAGATATCATTTAGACACACCCCGAAGAACTCTTTAAATCATTTCAAATTTTGGATATCAGATATCAGAACTGTTTATCAGATCTATCTTAAAAATATTTAAAAAAAATTAACTTCACTTTCGCGATCCGATCCAAAGGAAACTAGGAGCAAAACCTTAGAATACCTTTCAGTGCCAAAAATGAATACCAAATTTTGTCAACGAACTTTCTCGTTTTGTGCACCGCGTATATTTAACAAATTGCCACTAACAATTAATGGGTCAAAAGTGATTAACGATTTTAATACAAAAATAACAAAGTGGTTGCTTGATGTGGGTAGAAATCAAAATGAAACTAATTTGTGATTTGTGCTAACCTAACTACCTACATATTTTTGTCTCCAACTATATTATAGACAAAAATATTTTTTTAGTAAACTTTTTTTACAATAACATTTTATAATTTATGAATGTACTTTTTTACATAACTTTACATTTTACTTACTTACCTTACTTTAAAACGATTGTACCTTAACAAACTGTACAGATAATTGCTTTAGAACAGACCACGTCTAGTAAAGTAAATGACCTTTATTTTCAAATGTACTATTTATGCAACAAAAAAAAAAATATATACGCATGTAAATTGTAAATAATAACGTTATTTCAAATACAACGCACTATTATCGTCCACATAGGTCCCTCATCACTGAAGATTGTGATCTCCATAAACTTTTGACAATGCAGATTTGAAGGCAATCTGTCACCAGAGAATTGCCTGCTGTCTTTTTCACTTGGTTGGTCCAACGAGTGGGGGATCTCTTTCACCCTTTTCGTTTTTCTACTTGGCCCATCACAAAAAAGGTTCCCCAACCTATTTTCTCTGCCCAAAAAATAAAAGGATTTGTATTAGACAAATGGTTGTGAGTCTGTCCTTGATGTTCAGCCCCTGCAGAATGGAGACGTTCATGTGTGTTCCGAATTCGGAAAACACATTTTTGACGCGTCTTTCGATTCAGCCGCGACCATTGTTATTGACACAATTCCGCATCCAAATTCCCATCCATAGATTTCCTAATGGTGATATTTGTTCGAATTCGACATTGCGATAGCATTTGCGGTATGGACTTTCAGCTCCAGTGCACCAGTACTGTATTTTGTGATATTGTGTTTTGATCACTCATTATTTGTACTTATGACATCGCCGTATTTAATTGGGATCGGAGATCGGCTCATCCGCGTACCATTATGTGATCTCAGCGGCGACTGCGGGGATTACTTAGACGTCATAAATAAGGTAAGGCGAGCAGTCCTTCCGAATCTCGGTTCCCAAGATTACTGGTTCTTCGACTAGAACCTTTATTCCTTCATCAACCTCATTCTGTACCATGGTTTCCCTATTCGTCTCCCATACCTTTCGGTGATTCCGATTTACGACCGGAATTGTCGTATTTCTTTCCGCGGGACGCGCGACCCGGAGATCGCGCAATTCGTTCATTTAGATCCTATTGATCTGAATTTACAATTAGAATTTAATATGTCTCGCTATCCATAGCAGGAGCAACATATATTTCTAGCACATCTCAAATTTATCAATCTGTCTTCTCTACTTTCCCTTCAGAGTACATGATTCTTCTCCAATGTCCAATATAGAATACACCAGAGACTGTAAAAGCTTGACATTAATTGTCTTCGAAATACTGCGATCTTTCCACATTTCGTCAAGTTTGGAGATATAACTTATCGCTTTATCTATGCGTCGCTTAATTTCTGTCTCGCAGCTACCGTCATCAATAATTATGGATCCGAGATAATTGTAGTCCTTGACAATTTCAAGGTCTGAAAGGGAATCTGTTTATGAAAGCTGGTTGTGTCGATTAATGATCATTAGCTATGTTTTTTTCCTTGTTTATCTCAATGACTTATTTTTTACTTTCTTGAAAACTAAGGGCTTTGTAATAATTATATTTAAGGTGTCAAATATTTTTCTTCTTAAATTTAATACTCCTTAACGAGTTTGTGTATCTAGGATTTGTGGTAGAGATAATAACTAAGTAAACATTGAAAAAACAACGTAGATTTTGTTTTCCAAACGTTGGTTTCCAAAAGCATTCAACCATACCTATATATACATGTCATGTAAAATCAAAATTCGTCTATGCTAGACCAAGTATTAGTATACGAAGCAGAAATCTGAACTCTGAACTTTTACGACATTTCTGAAAATTGACGCAGGTATTTGAATGCAAAATCATAATAAAACCCTCCAAGTTTACAATGAGCCTGACGTTGGCAAGTTTGGCAAGGTAAAATGACTACAATGGGCCGGGCATTTGGTTCGAACTGAAGAGTCTTCACCATAATGTGCTGACAATCCACAATCCAAAGGGGATGTTGGCTTAATATAATCCAAAAGGACGAACGCGCTACCTGTATTAATGACTGGTGGACTAAGACATACAATAGAGAGGAATGAAAGGATAAATATATTCTCAACTTGGCTCAGCTGTACTTGACAGATTTAGTAGCTTGATATTATCGTACATATACAGGTGTAGCAGACCTAGTCCATAATATTTTATGGGTGGATACCTGATTAAATTACGAGTCGAAAATGTTCAAGGTGTATGTGCTCAATCTCAACCATGACAGAGATATAATCATCTCAAAAAAAAAAATTGAAATATTTTATTAATTCCAAATTATATATTAAATACAAAAAATTAAAGGTCATCGAATTTTGAGAGGCTAGACTATTTTTTGTTAGATTATTTAGGGCCTGAAGCAAAGATATAGATTAATAATGGAACAATTTCGCAAATATTTATTTCGATGTACGTAGACTTAAAGATTAACACGATTTTGTAAAAATTTTAAACAATAATATTTTTCGTAACTGTTCAAAATTTGCACATTTCCCTTGAACATTTTCGACTCTTAATTTAGTCAGGTATAGCCATGAAATATTGTGGACTAGATTTGTAACATTCTGTATAAGCCTTTTAAAAATAATTAATGTATTTATTCTAATGTGTATTCAAATGCGATTTTTTTTATAAGAATTTGTAATTAAAAAACTTGTTGATTTAAAAAAAAAAAATTATCCGTTTTGTCTTTAAATAAGACACGAGTGTAATATTAAAATAATTTCTCTAAAATAATAGCTTTTAATATAATAAATAGCTTTAACTCCCAGATCTGAACGACTTGAAATAATTTGAAATTTTTTTGTATACATGAAACAATACTAACAAAATAAAAAAAGATCAAATGATGAAGTGAAATGAATACAGATGATGATGCTGATGATGATAATAATTTAAAGCAATTTAAAAATTCCTCCAGACTAAAACCGATACTTAAAAAGCACATAAAGAATTTTTAAATCTATTCAAAAGTTTTTCAAGTCTGATAAAAGTTCACGAGACTATTTAATTTTCGCATAATTTTGATTGTTTAAGAAAGTTTTTTTTTGTTTAAAATGAAATCTTAGAACTAAGTATAATAAAATTTCAAGTTTTTTTTTTATGAAATATCAGTTTTTACAAATATACAGGGTGTAATAGACCTAGTTAATAATGTTTTATGGGTGGATACCTGACTAAATTACGAGTTAAAAATGCTTAAGGAATATGTGAAACAATAAAATATTTCAATTAATCGAAATAATCAAATACTTAGGATTTTTTTGACAAGGTTGAAATTAGACATATATTCGTTAATCATTTTCGACTCGTAATTTAGTCGGATATCCACACATAAAATATTGTGGACTAGGACTGTTACCCGAATAGATACTGATGTATGCATAGATAATTGCATGGTAAAATACATGATTTAATATCGCTACTTTATCCAATTCGCCATTTTCGTTGTCTTTCTTTTCCTAACCGTTACTTTTTCTGAACTGGATCGTCTTTCATATTAACGAAACATCATAAAGAAAATACCACAGACGCTTTTTAATATCCAACGCCAAACTTGACGCTTGTCAAGCTTGAATTTTGAAAACCGATTATAATGAAATAATTATAATTATTACCTAGGTACGTAACAACGTAAGATTTAATTTTATTTTATATTCAAATAATGTTCCATGTTTTTCAAATATCTAGCAGTAGATTTATTTATTTACTACTTTGAAAATAATATACCTTCAGAATTTGACATTTCTCTTCAATGAAATGCATAAATTTTCCACTATTTTTCATTTTATTTATAAGACACGAAAGTATTCACCTTTTTTGAAGGAATCATTAGTCAAAATAACCAGATGTGTGGAGGTTGTCATGTTGCTATTAATTTTCTTTATAAAATATCTTTTGGTTTAAAGAATGTTGGAAAAAATGGGATTCAAACACATACCAGAAAATGAATAGGCATGAAATAAAGTGTAAAGAGAGGGGTTCGGAATATAAGTTGCGGGACGAGGGGCATTTTACATACATTATTTATGGAAACATAAATCCAATAGTTTATGACACATTTATGTAACAGTAAAAGTATTCACTCTTTGAAAAATAAATCTTTGTTGCATCAATGCATTTTATATTATCAGCGTTTAAATTTTCGTTCCAATCGAGTCATATATTTAAAAAAAGTCGCGGAACTATTTGATTGCGCGAGCGCCGTACATGGTAGCCGAAGATAAATTCTTTAAAGAGATATTTTATAATAACTGTCATCCGCGAAGTTAATAATGTGTGGTACCCGAGTCACGTGACACGTCCCACCCCACGGGGATAGTAGCATTGGCGATTTAATATTGTACGAGGGGTTGTAGACATCGACCCAACTTCGTGGCGCATCGTTTCTAACTTGTTTTCATAGTTTTATTATCGAGAGACTTGTAATACTCGGCCACAACGGCATGATGATACTATACAGGATGTACAGATCAAAGAAAATAAATTACAGGATCATCAATCTATGTAGTCTTGCACGCAGTAGGAGAACGGAAAATGGAGAAGGATTGTCAAAGCAGCCACCGGAATAGAATGACATCTAGTACGATTACACTAGTATAGAGATAAATTGCTACGTTTGACTCACTGGTGTGCGTGATTCGATGATACCGGTGATTGAAAACTGTGGTGTTTTATTAAATTAATTATCAAAATATTAGCAGCTTAATAGTATTCGTTTATACTCTTCCATATTCCATTATTATATTTTACATTTCTTTCGATTAAAACGTATTCGTATAACGTAAAGTCAAGAAAATACGTTAAAATGTAATGAAAAATGATATCAAATTTTACATGAAATAAAATATATTTTAATTGAAAATATTTTCAGACCAAAATTATGAAATACGATATTTTCAGATATCTAATCACTGTGAGCGATTGTGACATGGAAAGAGCAGTGATTGAATCACAATTAAAATGTAATAAAAAACGAACAAATTAAATTTTACATGAAGTAATTAGTATTTTAATTACTAATTAAATGTATTTGAAATATCACAAACTTGTGTTCTGAATAATTATAACTTCTCAATAAGAATGTGTTCTCCGTAATAATATGTATTTTAGATACTAAATAAATGTATTTAAAATATCACATATCTATGTTCTGAATAATTATAACTTCTCAATAAGAATGTGTTCTCCGTAATAATACGTATTTTAATTGAAAATATTTTCAGAAAAATTCGGAATTACTATATTTTCGGATATCCAATCAATATTAGAGATTGTGACATGGAAATAGCAGTGATTGAATCATACCTTGTTATTCTTAGATTAACAATAGACAGGTGTAATATATTCATAATCAAATCAGATTACAAAATTAGCAACTGACATACAGGTACAGGTATAAATTTATTAAAAATTTTAAGTTGTTGGGCACCTATACTAAGCTTCGATATATAATGGTTAGAGATCTATAAGCGATCACACTCGGTTAAGCAAGCTTCAGAAATCACCTTGTAACGTCTTTCAGAAATGCGCATTTTCTGTCTTAACGGTTATGAAACATGTATAATCACTGATGCTCTGACGATACTCGTAATTTTCAATGTGGTGGAATATGTGTCAAACCGAACACAAAGACGCGTACACGATGAGTCGAAAGGACAACACAAGGACTATCTTCAGACTCGCTGGATCCATGACACGCGAGCAGCAACGAGCGGGCTGCGGACCAGCGATGTCAGCAGCAGATGAGCTTGACAGAAGGGGTAAGCATACGATCCGTTCTTTATTGCCATCTAGGGGTGGACATTTGTCGTCATACGAACCGACCACATCAGATCGCGTGCGTTATCCAGTAATTTATTTATTATTGTTTTTTGATTCAACTCGTTTAATATACTTAAGACGCGTTTTGTTTAGTAAGGGCATTATAAATCTAGCAGTTTAACTCAACAACTTGTATTTGTATCCGTAATGGGGGACAACTATACAATTTTACAACATATGTCTTATTTTCATATATTTGATTATGGAGTTCTACAAACTTACCTCGGAAACAGTGAAAAGTTTATTAATATTCTTCGTATTCTTTAACGGTCTCATGAGACTCGGAAGTCCAAGGGCGTAATCACAACGGTGTGCCATATGTCCCTTGACATCATCTTTGTAGTCAAGTTTGTCGGACACCACCTTGCAGGTCTGTCTTGACGTTGAGGGTTTTGCGCGTGTCACGGGTCTCGTGTCATCTATTCTCTCTACATGTCACGGCTCCTTGATTTCACTTTCCTCTGTATATCTGGGCGGCACACCGTTCTTGAAGTTCCAGGTTCTTAAATCTGCTCCTTCCGTAAATCATGCGTAAGACTTGCAACTCATTTTCTTGCGCTAACGTGAGATACCAAACTTCACATCCGTGTAGAAAGATCAGTTGTATCAGTATCGTGCACATTAAAAGTGACCCATTGCTTAACCAGGATTGATTTATGAGCCAAAGCTTCAATATTGGTACAATATTTTAAATCTGTATGTGTATAGTTTGTGTAGCTGCTCATGTTTATGTTTTTTTTTTATAACAAATCAACCCATAAAAGTGTTAATAAATAAATAATAAAATATGAAGAGTGGCCAGGACTGACAGATATTACTCCTTTTTTTTTGATCACTTAAGGGAAGGGCAGATGGCCCTCATCCTCTTTCTAAACATCTGACCATCTCAAAACCCCCCAGCGAGACACCCACATACCCACGAACTCCCGGAAAAGTCCGAAATTACAAAATAGTGTTGTGTACAATTTAATCTTTAAATTTTGCGACAAAATTTCTAAGTCAGCATTTTTTAAATTATTACAGTAAAAAAATATTATTAAATTTTTTTGCCTTTGGTAAACTGTTTTGTGACTGTGATTGTGTCGATGATTGGTTATTGAGATATAACTGTTGGAGGTTTTGTTTATTTACTTATTTTATTTTATTTGTAACTATATAATACAATGTAAAAATATGTTTGGACTGTGCCCGTCTCACTAGAGAAATTCTGTGTCGAGACGAGCATAGTTTACAAGCAATTGTACAATTACTTTTAAAATTAGCAATATTAACTTGGTGGTTAAAATTCATATTTTTTATTTAGTATCTTAGTTTTATTAACCACAATTGAGTTTAAAAAACATCTACCGGTTTCGGAAAACACCTTTTTCTTCTTCAGGATGTCATAACTAACTAAAAATATAGCATTGTTTCTTCACCAGAATCTATTTTTAAATTTTTAAAAAAAACAACAATAAAATTAAATTAAAAGTAATCAGGAAATTCTAAACAGCCAACTAAATTTAACTACGAGTCCAATTCTAAAATTTTTTCCTAAAAATTATTCGACTAAATTTGTATTGAGCAGCAATTTGAGTTAGGTACTAAATTTATTTTTTTAAATAATTGTTGTTTTTTTTAAAAAATTTAAAAATAGATTCTGGATAAATAGAAAAACAATGCTATATTTTTAGTTAGTTTTGACATATCCTGAAGAAGGAAAAGGTGTTTTCCGAAACCGGTAGATGTTTTTTAAACTCAATTGTGGTTAATAAAACTAAGATAATAAATAAAAAATATAATTGTACAATTAATTAGAATTACAAGTAGTAGATAGAATTACATTTATTACTACATAATAGGTGTGTATAAAGAACAATTTTAAAGTGGACTTAATTTTTGGATCACTTTGTAGCAATAATTAATATAGGTATGAGTCAATATGTTTGGGAAAGTAGAATAAAACGTTGCAGTAAAATAAGACATGTATTTCAGTGCCCCGTCTGCTACACTAGTATTTTATTACTCCATTATAGCAGTCAGTACATTTCCGGTATAGTAGTAAATAGTGTAATATTCAATGTATAAAAAATAAAGAGTAAAATATGATGCAATTGATAGCATATAAGTACAATGTAAAAAGTAAATGCAATGTAATAGTAGTATAAGTAGTAACGTACTACTTTACCCACCACTTTCACCTAATTTCAGTATACATTGTTTCCTGAGGGAGATACCATAGGTATCGAAACATGTTGGATAATCAATAAATAGTATTAAGGAGAGCATATTCTTATTGTGAAGTTGTAATTATTTAGAACATAGGTCTGTGATATTTTAAATACTAACTGAATGTATTAATTATAAATATATACATATAAAATCAATTTTGTCGAAAAATATTGTTTTTGCGTCACCGGGATATATAAAAACAAATTTTTGCGCTACCGGGATTAGAACCTGGATCTCTATTTCCAATCCGGGGAAGTACGCCAGTATTTTTCACAACAAATATTTATAATTAATATATTTAATTAGTTTTAAATACTAAATTAATGTATTAATTATAAATATATACATATACATATACAAAATTGATTTTATATGTATATATTTATAATTAATACATTAAATTAGTATTCAATAAATAGTAGTTTAAACAATTTATCTAATTATTTATATAAATACAATTATCAGTTACCAGTAATTGTTATTATCGAATACAATCAGTCACAATAACGGTTTTAATAGCGACTTAACCATCACTGATACGACCAGTATCCACACTATTTCACAATAAGTCCGTATTTATCAAATTGTTGAGGATTATCCTTTATACATGAATAGCCGAGTTGTTCGTCTATTAATTGATAGTATGGTCCTATTTGACAGATGTTCAAGGCTTAAATACTTTATTGTCAAAGAGCGATCACAGTCGCCATTAATTTGTAAATGAGCCCTTTGCGCTCATTTGGATTTGGTGCAATTGGTTAGTTGGATAACTCGTACAAATTCAATTAAAATTTTACACTAAAACACTGTTTTATTTAATTTAAATAGATTAGTTACATTTAATGACTTTATTTTGGATTTGTGTATAGGTTAAATCTTCACACCTTAAGCCACGTGGACTCTTGTTCGCAATTGATAGTTTGAGCTGATTTCACAAGTGATAAGTTTGGACAAGACATTAAATCAAAGAAAATATACAGATATAGAGATAGATATGTGTGTATATACATCATCATAATAATTCTTAATGTTATCAGTTATTTAATATTCCCACGTATCTCCCACTATTCTATTTCCATTGTTATTTCAGGACGGTGATTTGGTGGTATTTTTTCAAAATTAAGGGTTAGTTTAACATAAAGTTATCAAATATGAATTCAATATATTAATTAGAAAGATATACGTATAAAATCAATTATATCGAAAGATATTGTTGTTGGGCCACCGGGATTCAAGCCTGATCTCTTTCCTAACCGGGGAAGGTGCATTATCTAACAATGCTACAGCGACAAATTAACGAACTTATATGTTACATTTTTGATAGTAATACATTTAATTATTCCATTATTTGAAAGAGCCATATACATAATTTTTACAGAATCTCAAATACATTCGAGTAATCTGATAGCAGACGCCAGAAAATAATAAAGTTGTATCAATGTTTCCAAAATTTAATAAAAATGAATTGATAATTCTGCGGCTGCTATCAGATTATCAAAAGGTATTTGAGATTCTGTAAAAATGAGGTTGATGGCTCTTTCAAATAATGGAACGATTAAATGTATTAATACCAAAAAGGTAACATATAGGTTCGAAAATTTGTCACTAAAAATATTGTCGCTGTAGCATAGTTGGATAATGCACCTTCTCCGGTTAGGACATAATACAGGTTCGAATCCCGGTGGCGCAACAACATTATTTTTCGATAAAATTGATTTTATATGTATATCTTTCTAATTAATATATTTAATTCATATTTAAAATATCGCAGATCTACTTTCTGAATAATTACAACTTCACAATAAGAATGTCTTCTCCTAACAACCATATGTAACTTGCTTCGTACGTTAGTTGAGAGTTTACATATAAAAATATCCTGAACATAGAAAAAAATCTGACGAGATTAACAATGTTGATATAGCTCAGCTAGGAGAGTATTCTACATTAATATATAGGTCCTGGGTGTACATCCCGCTCTGCTTATTCCGAAAGAAAGATTCAAATTTAATTTAGTTTTAAACGTCTTTATTCAATAAAGTGGCTTAAAACTAAATACAGGATGAATATTATAATCAAGACCGATTTCATTTGGCAGACATTTGTCAGTTTGCATTTGTTAGCCGTAGAGAGTGGTTGATTACAATATTTTATCTAAAAAATAATAGCAATACTGTAATCATTAATGGTGATCGCTATCGTCACTTGGGGCCGCAACACATGCGGTTTCAACAAGAGGGTGCGTAATGTCAAAAAGTGGTGATATCGACTACCCTCTTCGATCACCTGATTTGTCGGCTACCGACTATTTTCTGTAGAGGTACTTGAAAGAAAAGGTCTACGCCAATAAGCCAACAACTATTCCTTTGCAACGGGACAATATTCAAAATGAAACTGTTGAAATAACACGCGAAGTTGGCGAGAATGAAAAAAATGGTTAAAAGAGCACGCATTTGTGCCGCTGCCAGATGCGGCCACTTGGCCGATGTCATATTCCACACACAATTGTAATAAACCAAATTAAAAAATTGTGTTTCAATTGGAAATAAAATTAGAAATTTAACTGACATTAAGGCTTTTAAAAGACATGTTTCAAATTTGTTGTTGGAATAAGGAAAAGCGTATAATGAGAGTAAACTGTTTTATATAATGAAATAATTCTTATAACAGCATTTTGTGTATTTTGATCTTGAATGTTTCTCTTTACCTTATATTGTATTGCACATTGGTATTTTTTCCTCTCTTTTTTATATTTTCACGCTTATTTACCTTGTATGTTATGTATTCTATTTGATTGTGTTTTGCCTTCAATGAGTTATTTGGTTTTGTGAAATGTAACTTGTTTACCAATTTGATTGGTTGGGCAATGCATTTTAAAATCTATGTAAAATATATGAAACAAATTGTTTTGTTTTGTAACTGTAAAACGCTTATAAAGAGTCCAGCGAAAAATTTTCAAGTTTAATATTAAATAAATTTAAAAAAACTACAATGTTATTATCATATTTAATTGGTACAAAATGAAGTTTAACATTGCGGATTTTATGTTTTATAAACAATATTGTCTAAATACCGTCTATTTCTCTCAAGACACTTGCAATCGGACTCTTAAATTTGCGAACACGCGAGAGCAAAGCGTTGATTCAATGGCAGCAACTTCACGGCGGATATTTTCTTGTAGGTCCTGAATTATTTGAGTATTTGTTGCGTGCTCGGTCCATCAATTACTCGAATATTAAAGTGAGTACAGCGCGACGCACACGAACCAATGACTCATCGCACTGACCAGTGACTCATTGCGACTGGCAAATCCGCAAATCCTGGAACATAATATTCACTCGTTATCATTTCATTTAATTAAAATTCAACCATTGCGTTTTTTAAAGTTATATTATATTATTTACTATATATATATATATATATATATATATATATATATATATATATATATATATATATATATATATTTATATATATATATATATATATATATATTTAGTTTGTATATTTGGAAAGTATGTTTGATAGAAACGGAAAGGCTGAGAATGATATCGAAAGGAGGGTGACCGCAGGACATAAAGTAAACGGCGCTTTGAATGGAATTATATCTAACGGAAATTTGTCAACCGAGGCAAGACTAGCGGTGCACAATGGAATCCTGGTACCGACACTGATGTATGGAAGTGAGGCCTGGAGCTGGCAGAAAAGGAACGAAAGTAGACTGAATGCAGTGGAAATGAGATCACTTAGACGTATTTGTAGCAAATCTATTTATGACAGAGTAAAGAATGAAGAAATAAGGAAAGAATGTAAAGCTGATGTTAGTATAGTGAGTAAGATTAAGAAAGGATCACTTAGGTGGTTTGATCATATGGAAAGGATGAATGAGGAGAGAATGGTAAGAAAAATATATGACGCAAGTGTTGATGGAACCAGAAATAGAGGACGTCCGTGGAAGACTTGGCACGACCAGATAAACCAGATAATGGAGGATGGTTCTTTTAGAAGCCTCAGAATGTGGATGAGGCGAGAATTGTGTGTCAGGACAGAAGAGTGTGGCGCTCTATCACGGGGAAACGGCGTGATGGTAAGTAAGTAAGTAAGTATTTACTATGTTTTAAATCGTCTCATTATAAATACATTTGTATTGTTGTCTACGTGGTGTTTAAATTATAAATGTCTAAGTAGACATGAGCATATACGTAGCAGCACCTGAATGCTTTCTGAACATATTTTTACATTAATGAAAATTTCCTTAAGCTGAAGCAGTGCCATGTGAGTTTCGAAGAGTACATCAGGGAATGAACGTCTTACAAGAGAATGTAAGAATATTAATTGAAAGCCTCGGTGACAGAAACACGCGATGTTTTAATATATTCCAAGAGTTAGTTAACGAGAAAATTTCGGCTATTTTAATGTTGGGAAAAATATGTTCTCATTACAATAAACCATATTTTTAATGATACATTAAAGATATTTTCATTTTTAAAACTTTCAGATTTAAAAAATAGGTATACATAATTTGACTTGTATCAAAGTTTATCCAAATTTAATAAGGTTTGATTTGATTCTGGCGTCCCTAGAGTGTATTGATTTAGGATATTTGGGGTCCATAGCAATATAAAGTTGATTGCTTTTAAAACTAGAATAATAGATGTTTCAATTTTAAATAACTACAGAATATAATATAAAACATTATTATTGTGAAGTTACAGTTTTTTTCTGAACATAGTTCTGTAGTATTTTAATACAAATTTAACCCATCATTTAGAAATTTACCGAAAAACTATTTAAATTCGAAATAATAGATGTATTAATTTGAAAGAACTGAAGCATACAAGTTCGAAAACATGTTGTCAACTTACTGTGTTGGTGTGGTGTTATCGGTTTATGCATTTTCCCGGGTAGGAAAGGATCCAGGTTCGAATCCCGTCAGCAACAAAAATATTTTTTCGTTAAATTGTATTTTCTTGTATATCTTTCTAAATGACACATTTATTTTGTACAGAATATAAGTTAAAAAATTTGTCGTAAACATACTTGGTTGATATAGCAAAATTGTAACGAATTTGTCACGGATAGGAAAATGTAATTTTTTCATCATGTTTTTATCACACTGTACATCATCGATTTCTAAGATTTGGCCTTCTTCTTGAATGGTAATCTATTTTTTTCCTTTTTATTGTATATTATTCATGCTCATATTGATAAATATCAAACGTACTACGAAAAAAAAATTGCACCTACCATGAATATTACAACATAATTTGGAAATAAATAATTCCATGTGAAGATTTAAAAAAATAATACCGTAACATTGTATAATTTCTGTTTAAATGTCGTCATATTTTAAGGTCTTTCAATATTGTCGCAATACGGGTATATCTATTTAACTTACATTAATACATTACTAAAAATTTAGGGAAACAAATATAAATTAAATAATCCATATGTTATAGTTACGCTAGCGCCCACCGTGTATCAGATGAATCATTAGTCTCGTAGTCTCGTAGGATGCTACCGCACGACGCCACTGGAGTGTTGTAGTCCTCTTCTGGGTTATTATTAATTTTTTGCTACTACAATTGTTAGCCACTATTTTAATCTATCGTTCTATTCAAGCCATGCAATTGCTACCCATTGATTGAAAATTCCACTCGGTAGAGTCAGAAATCGATCAATTAATCCATGTTGCACGAAGTCCTTACTTATGCTGTTTACTAAAATAATGATATTTGAAAGGTGAAAGGAAACTTAGCTTAGTGCTGATAGAAGCATCTACTTTCTTATTTACTAATTTGTAAACTTTACTGCCTTATAAATATAAATATATTCTTTTAAATGTATATTTATGAATATTTTTGTATATAAATATATACAAAAATATTCATAAAATTACAACATAGTTGGTACAGTATAATTGTTACATATTTAAATGATTGCTGCTTTTAACTAATTAAAATATAAAACATAAAATTTTAGTAAATAGGTGGTCTCCAATAAGTGTGTTTTCCGTCTATGTACGTGCGGCAAACAATTTTTTTTTGGCACAACCTGTTCTGATTCCAAGCCTCCCAATTATCTTTAGATCGAAACTGATTCAGGGTTATCAAAAATGTAAAAAGTATACCAAGCTAGAGAGAACAATAATAATGTGGAGGTCTCTATCGCCTCCACTCTTGTCATCACCGCTCGGCGTTATCGAACGCACCCTTCAGATACCGGTGCGTAAACCGACGTCACGTAGCAATACTAATGCGGCCAGCAACCGTCTGGATGGCTGTATCTCGAGCAAACTATATACTACGAAATAAGTTTATTGTACGATAAAATTAAAAATTGTGCTTAATAGTAAATTAATAAATAATCAATCAATCAGTATCATCATTTAAAACATCATCTGCTTAATGCGTGAGTAGTGGATACTCCAATATTCATTCATCCATCACTTACGGTCCGTTTTAGAGTCGCGGGATTATTGCGCATGTGATCTGTATATGTGGCCTCACTAAGTCAAGCGAACGAACAAACAAATTACTTGATTGTTAAGCACAGTTTACAAATATAGAGAATTTGACCATGATGACGGCTTATGGTACAAAATTAAAATATAATTTAAAATTGACTCGAGTTGATCATCTGTATCGTACGAATTTTTTCATTAATTTAATGAAAATTTTACAGATATTATAGCATACGTGTTTATTTAACTTCAAATGTCCTTTAACTTAAAAATAATATTTGTTGGAACATATTGCACCCCTAGTTAATGACTACATCTCAAGAAATAGAAAAAATTGATTGGTATTCTCCATTGTTCTGTACGTAGTTGAAATATGGACCTTGAGAAGTCAAGATAAAAACATGTTCGAAATGTGGTGTTGGTATTGACTGCGAGATAAGCGAATATTTCTATTCTTCTGGAACTTCGTACTGATGAAACGGGAGTAATGAATTATTGCTTTGCATTTTGCATTGGGCATTGGCAGGAAATTATAAGGTAATATTAAAAAGGTGACGAAAAATAAAACTATACACAATAGACTATAGCCACTTATCAAAAGACGGAAAAAGAATAAAGGTATATTTTATGTTACGTGTGATAAATAAATTTTGTTGAATTCTAACCACGTTGTAACCACTAAGAATGCATAAGGACGAAGAGAGAGAGGTTGATCTTAAACAAAATGGAGCATGTATGCGCGTAGAAGCATTCAAAACGACCATGATGCTCAGATACGAGCATATTGATTGAGAGACAGGTTTATGGCTCGCGTGTGGCAGCCCTGTTTGCATGACGCGAGCAAATTTTCGCGCGAATTTCGAGGAAGTGGGGAACACCACGTACTCGGTTTAATTCGATTATCAAACTGGCGTACCATTAAAATTGCCTGGCAACACCATTCCAACGTGTATCGATAGCAACGTAGTAGTAATCTTGGATAGAATTCCTATTCGCGATTACAACGTAACGAGATATTTTATTATATATTAGTACGCGCGCTACAAAAAACTACTCTACCTTTCAACTTGTAACGTAGATCTATAAAATCTCACTAAGAACTAGATATTGGGTCGTCTAATAAGTCTTTGTAAGTAGTTTGTTTTTTGTGACAAAAAATGACATACTATTTTTTTCCGATCTAAGACGTCAGTGTCACCGTTTTTCCGTATCTTATAATTTTTCTTAATTTTAGGGGCTTAAATAATTTATTTATTATTAATACAGATCATATATAAGTATATTTATATATGCTTTAATATAAACAAGATCAAAATCGTTTCTTGTAACTACAACTTATCTTTCATGTGTGAATCTATGTAGTTTCTCTTCCTTTCTTATATTTTCTGACATTTCATTAAAAACCTTTATCGTACTACACATCATCGATTTCTGAGATTTAGCCTTCTTCCTGAATGGCAGCCTAAGTCTATCTTTTCCACGATGTATGATGCTCATGTTGATTTTCCTCAATTTTTCTTATAAATTATGCTGATATTTTCTTAAGTTCGAATCCCGGTAGCGCAACAGCAATATTTTTCGAAAAAATTGATTTTATATGTATATCTTTCTAATTAATACATTTAATTAGTGTTTAAAATATCACAGACCTATGTTCTGAAAAATTAAAAATTCACAATAAGAATGTGTTTCACATACCACGACATAGAAATATATTTTCTGCTTAACGGTCATCATATTCAGATCTTCCAACATTGCACTGATCCGAGTATATCTATTTTTTCTGAATATTATTCTCAAAGCTTTATTTTGCAACACTGACAATTGTTGCATTTCTTCTTCGTTAGCCAAAAACAAAATGCTACAGCAGTAGTTGATGCGAGGAATAATAACAGAGTTGTATACTATTTTACAAGTCTCAGTACTAATAAATCTTCTGATCCTTTTCAAAAATGATATTTTGGAGTGTCTAGTTGAAAAAAACAAACATTTTCAACACATTTCGTCTTTAATCAAGGTTAAAAAGGTTATCCAAGAGCTCAATTGGAAAATTCTGCCGCATTCACCCTTCAGTCTCGAGCTCGTTCCATCAGATTATCACATTTTTCGATCGCTCTTCATCAAATACGTAGCGTTATGTTCAACAACGACGATGACCTCTGAAATTGGCTCAATAATTATTTCGATATCAGACCTGACGATTTTTATAGAAAATGCGTCGACGGGGTTAAAAGATGGAATGACTACCTGAACAATAATGGCGAATTCGTCATTAATTGAAATGATGTGATTTTTATTTAAATATTTGATTTCATGATAAACAAAATTGAATACAACCGTAAAGACATTAGACAAACAAATACAATGTCAAGTACCTTAAAATTGGACACGTATTTCTTGAAGCCAAGTATTGCGATATTTGGGACGAAGGAACAAATAATTACGCAAGGGAAAATACTAAAGGCTAATAATAGTAGGTAGAAAGAAATTTCCCTGGTGTGAAACATTCGGAAATAGACCAGTCTCGGAGTTGTTTAGCTACTCAGAATTGCCAAGCATAGATATCAGATTGTCGTCAGCCTAAATTACCTCTGTCATTATCGCCTTGGAAGCCAGCCTGACAATTTCTTCTAGAAATTAATTATAACTCTCTTTAATTTTGTGTCATAAAATAAACGTTAATTGGTTTAAAATTAAGCAATTAATCACAATGATAAATTAAGAAACTGTATTAAAATTATGATACTTGCTGAAGGCCCTATGTCCACGGAATGAGACACGAACGTATGAGATAAACATCTCAAAACTATGTATACGTGTTGAGATTTAGATTTTGATAAATGCTCAGAGATCAGCTTGAGATTGATAGAAAGTGCCAAAATGCATTGAAAGAGGGACTTAACAAGTGCACACAAACGTCACCTATAACTAGATATGTATTATTCTGAAAGTTAGATAAACAATATATACAAACATTTTTATTTGCTGGTGGGGAGAATAAAATTCAATAACAATATTTTACGATAAAATTGACTTTATGTGTATATTTTTCAATATAATATATTTAATTCATATATAAAATATCACAGACCTATGTTCTGAAAAATACAACTTCACTATAAGAATGTGTTCTTCTCCTAATAATAAAAAGTTGTATCAATGTGTCCAAAATTTAATAAAAATGAATTGATAATTCTGGCGTCTGCTATCAGATTACTCAAAAGGTATTTGAGTTTCCGTAAAAATAAAGTAGACGGCTCTTTCAAATAATTACGATTAAATGTATTAATATCAAAAAGGTAACATATAGGTTCGAAAATTTGTCGCTAAAAATATTGCCGCTGTGGCATAGTTGGATAATGCACCTTTCCCGGTTTGGAAAGAGATCCAGGTTCGAATCCCGGTAGCGCAATAACAACATTTTTCGATAAAATAGATTTTTTACGTATATCTTTCAAATTAATATATTTTAGTCGTATTAAAATGTCAAGCATGTAGTGAAGCGTGAGATACCGAATCTCTGAGTTGCCTCCAATGGGGGCAAAATCAGTGTGTCAGTTATTTCGTATCAAAAATCTCTTAAAATCGTATCCTTAGACTCAGGTCGTAAAGCTTTCTCGAATTATGTTCAAGTCCGCATTTAAGGAAGGCCTAGCGAGGTAGGGAGCGCCCAACAAGCTTGCACGTAAATGGAATGTAGTATTAATACTTTCTGGTGTATTCGTTACTTTAAGGATTTTTATATTATTTTAACAATAAACGACGATGTATCAGCATTGAAAAATGAAATACTAATTAATATTTTCGCGTTTTTTTAAAAATGAAAATATAGGTTTTTATTATTCGTTTATATCCAAAGTACATGAGTTTTGTAATAGTTTAGACTAGATTTAAAAAATAATAATTAAGATAAATCCTGTAACTAATAAACTGAATATTATTTAAAAGAATAAATACAATATAGGTACTAATTAACTATTAAATTTCTAGTTACGGAAAATTCATATATATATATATATAGTGGAACCTCGGTTTACGAACATAATTCGTAAAAAAATTAAAACTGTTCGAAAACCGAGTTGTTCGTAAATAGAAATAATTATTCCCATAAGAATCAATGTAAAATGTATTAATCTATTTAAAACACAAAGAAAATGACCTTTTATATTCTACTTCTTACTTGAAATCCCATAAAAGCAATACAAATTCATGGTGTTAACTTAAAAGGTATTGAAAGCAATAAAATGATAGGAATACACGAAAAAACAAACTTTATTTTAACTTATCTTACAAAATATGTAGTAAAGTGTTACTGTTTGGAAGGGGAATCTTCTTCTTTAAAAACATCAGTTGCTTGAATTTCATCAAGTTTCTGTCTCATGAAAAACCTATCCATTGATATTCGTTTCTTCTTGCTTTTTATAATGTTGCAGAAATGTGATAGAAAATGATCTTTTAACAGATTTATAACACAATTTGATAAAGTTTTATTAAGGTGATATTTTTTCACAAAACTTTGCACCTTACTCCACTTCACGCACATTTTGCGGATCGAAGATCAAGGAACATCTTCCATTAGTACATCAGTCTCTAAAAATAACAGTTCTTCCGTAGTGAGTTCTGAGACTGCCTGCCTGTCCGTAAACCGAAATTCTGTTCGCAAAGTGAAGCATATATTCGTTAAGATTTTTATTCGTAAACTGTTCGTAAACTGAGGTTCCACTGTATATAAATATACCGTGCAAAATAATTATAGGTAATGATTGTTTGCAATAAAGATATGAGTTAGTGTATTTGGGAAGTATGTTTGATAGAAACGGAAATGCTGAGAAAGATATCGTAGGGGGGGTAATTGTGGGGAACAGAGTAAATTGTGCTTTGGATGGAATTGTATCTAATGGGAATTTGTCAACCGAGGCAAGACTAGCGGTGCACAATGGAGTACTGGTATCAACACTGATGTATAAAAGTGAGGCCTGGAGCCGGTAGGAGAGAAACGAAAGAAAATTAAATGCAGTGGAAATAAGATCGCATAGGCAGATCCATTTATAACAGCTTGTATGAGCCTTTAGACTTCTTCCTTTGAGGCTATCTTAAATCGCAAGTCTTTACGAATAAGCCGCAAACAATTGACCCCCTCAAAGTCAACATAACAAACGCCATCCAGCAAATTTAGCCAGATTTATGCGATTAAGTCATAGAAAATTGAACCTCCCAAATATACCACCGAGCAAAGCCGCAGCGGATATTCGAACAACGTTATATTCCACACTTAATGCCATAAAATATACTTTCAAATGAAAGAAAAATTGAGTAAATATCTCACATACAACCTGTTTAACTTACATTTTAAAATCGAGCGTCCTCGTTGAAAGACCCTTTATTTTGATTTTGAGAGTATATATACATTGTTACCGGGCATCTTTTTCATTCCATGGATAGAACGTCAGGTTCAGAGCTACACCACCGGCTAACTATCGTCAGCTCTTACAGATTACAGGTCCCACATACAGTGTGATATTTTATATCCGACGTTTTTGGTGGGCTCTCACTCGTGGACGCATGCATCATAACGTCACAACATATGGCTTATATATTGAAATTTACTCAAAATACAGCACTGTCATTTTCAGCTTCTTGAAGGAGTTTTTAAGTAAGTAAGTTTAACTTCAAAACTACAAAAACGCAACAATATCTGCGTCAAGAAACCACTGACACGACTGGTGGCTCAACTAATTACGTAATGCGGGATAAGATTATTGTTTTTCTATACATGCGAAAAAGTATGAGTGTTAATTTGAATTTAAATCGAAAATTAATAGAATTGCCGCACTAGTTTCTTCTCATATTAACATATCATATAGATTCCAATTGTTACTTAATTAAGCAAGTACGCACTTCAGTAGCAAGCGTCTATTACAGAAAATTTGCATTAATATATTTTTTTGTTTCATTTACGAACGTATTTAAACGTGATAAAATATTCCAGAATTCATTCGCTATCTATATGTACTCGAAACTTTTCTTCTTCTCTTTATTATGGCCTTCGCCAATTAGGCGTAATTAGCAATTACAAGTTCACACAGATGAAATAATATAATAAACAATTAACATAAATGAAATTATCGGGGGAATATTATTAATATTAGTATAATACAAGTATTTGGTAAGTAAGTATATTATTTTTTCAAAGAATAGGTCTTCTGAAAGTAGGTTTTTAATTTGTAATGACTTAATGAATTAAAGTCTGATAACTTTTCTTCAATATACAGTGAGTACAGTGTGATGTATAATTACATACACGCATCTCTGTTG
Source organism: Eubasilissa regina (assembly GCA_022840565.1). Classification (NCBI taxonomy): domain Eukaryota; kingdom Metazoa; phylum Arthropoda; class Insecta; order Trichoptera; family Phryganeidae; genus Eubasilissa; species Eubasilissa regina. The sequence goes on along the minus strand of JAINEB010000017.1, from coordinate 15,520,986 downwards.
CGTTTATTATCATTAAATTCTACAAAGTTATGAAGATTGACAACACCCGCATCCGAAAAACATTACGAAAAAAGCAAATACAGTCATTGTTTTGTATGTAGCATGGTGTATTTATTTATAAATTGATAATATTATTATATATGAAACCACCCCTTGCAACAACACTGTATATCGTTTTTTTACAAATATTTTTTTTTCATCAAAGCCCTCGTGGGTTTTTAAATAAGAATAAAAATTTATTTAATTTAAATATAGCAGTATATTTTTAAAATAACAGTTTAAATATAACATAAAAAAACTAAGTATAATTTACATACAACGTTAACGTGTCAACGAAATTCAACTTGTTACCGAGCCGATGCATCCGCGATATTGGAGAGTTAATAGCATCATTATTTGTATGTGTACTTCACAGAATACTTCATGTTGTCTCGTTTGAGTTGGCACTTTACATGAAACCATTTGTGTCAACTCAGGGCAGTCCAACATGGTATTGATCATTTGTTGATGTTGACATAGCGACGCCCATCTTGGATGATTTGCAGTATTGTAGGGAATGTCATTTGGAAATGGTATTTAATAGTATTTTTATTAATTTTATATGATTCTTTAATATACCATTCTTACTGGGATGGACGATGCCGGGAAGAGAAACAACATAACAGAATATTCCACTGGCTCTCCCTCGCACCTCAGGGTGAATTTCCACCAGACTGTGAGCGAGTTCTGCGATTGCAACTCATAAATGTGACGTCTACCCTCCCCTTTTGGGGGTGCATGATTTCTATAGCTTCTCTCTGGCTGCCTTTTGAATGTAATGTGATGACGTGTCACACGTCAGATTGTACGAGTACGGGAATGTAATATTGACCAATTGCAATAATAAAGAAAAAGAAAAAAAGTTAATATGAAGGAAAGCCTTAAGGTTTTAGTAACTAACTGCTCTAACTTTAAAATTGAGTCCAATAACAAGCTTTAAGATTTTGTAAAATATTGCACGCGTTGCTTTGTTGAAGAATCGAAATAAGAGTAAATAACTCTCAAAATGATTCCGGGATTAGAGACCGTACGATGTCCAAGAATATATACAACGTTATGACATTTATAACGCAGATTTGCCCAAAACTGATATACAATGTTGTTGCAGGGGTAATTGCATATAATCAAGTATTTATAATCGGTGATATTAAACACGATTTTATTAGTGACGTTGCAATTTTTTGTAACATATCTTCCCTTGATAATTAAACAAGAACGACAGTTGTTAAAAATAAATACAGATTTGTTTAAAATATCCATTTGAGATATAAATTAGTTCAAAAGCTATATTTGAAATATAAATTTATTTAATTCGTGACCTCGTAGGTTTCCATTTCTTTGTACGTAACCTGACGCTTATTTCATTGTTCTGGGGTTCAGATAGTCGGAGAAAATGTAGCGCCACATATTTCTCCCCTAACAAGTAAATTACCATAAAAACGGTACGGAATATCAGATTCAAAACCACATACCAGAACCTCTTTTAAGGCTTGCGGGGGAAAATAGTTGGGTAATTGATTAGCTCTTCGGAAGCTAAATAAATACGCGTGTATTGTTTGAAGAATTGAATTTAATAATGTTCTCTCAAAATAAACTCGGGGCAATTTTGAATAATACAATTAATATGTTCTACGTCGGATGGGAAAATTAAATATTAAAATTAAAATTTTGAAGACGTGATATTTATTTAGATATATATACCATACATCCCGCGACTAATAATCGGACACGTGAGTGATGGATGAATATTGGGGCATCACCCCTCACACATTAAACAGTCTCATTTTTAAATACTTAACTTATTTGGTAAGCGTCCATGCTTCCATTACATAAAATAATATATAGAACACATAACATCTGACCATTCGCATTCGTTATCTAAGGTTGAAACCATGACTGCAGAACATATTTTTCATGCGGATAAAGATTGGACGAGCTTGCTCAATACGGCATTTGATTTTAACAGAAGAATCCTATCTTTTATTTACATTGTAAACCGCGTATATAAAATTTTGTATCTTCACTGTAATAAAGAGTGAATAATAATAGTAAGTATTATTATTTGTAAAGATCTGGTTTGATATCATTTCGTGCTATCGCTATCTGCAGTGCCAAATTTTTTCTCAATTTATTTTATGTTTCTTGTTTCATCACTGTATTCTTATATACGTTCAATAGTTAATATATAAATCTTTTTTTTAATGTCTTTTATTGTTTGTATATTCCTTCTTTGTATATTCATATACAGGTTGTTACATATCTAGTCCATAGTATTTTGTAAGTCGAAATTTTTACAAAATCATATTAAGCTTTAAGTCTAGATACTTAGAAATAAATATTTGCAAAATTTATCCATTATTAATCGATATCTTTGGTTAAGGCCTTAAATCATCTAACATAAAAATTTGATGACTTTGTATTCAATTTATAATTTGGAATTAATAAAATATTTCAGTTAATCGAAATAATCTCTTAATTAGGTTTTTTTAAAAATGTTTATATAACTAACATGGTTGAGATTAGGTACATATACGTTGAACATTTTGGACTCGTAATTTAGTCAAGTATCCACCCATAAAATATTGTGGTATAGGTCTGTTAAACCCTGTGTATATAATTAAAGGTAGAATCTGCAGAGAGAGAACAGTGAATGGCTTTTTGCTGGTAGCCATTTCGTATTGCAGTGCCGTGATGCTGCATGACACGATTGCATTGTAGAATAAAAATACCAACCTGGCGGCGAATGAGTCGAACCGATATGGGAGGTATTGCTCATAGAATGGAACTAGGTAAGCAATCATTGGCGTATAACTTTAGCATATTCCATTGTCTGTTTTCTGTGAAAGATTACTGCACACCACCAAGTGGCAGAGATATGAACTAACCTTACGCGTTGCCGCCAAATTTGAAATTTCGGTACATTTTTTAATATTGCAAGTAGAAGACATACTATAATCATTTATTTGATACGATGAAAAATTCAGATACCATAATAAAACATCGATATAAATTAAAAGTAAATTAAATTACAAATCAACAAAATCAACAGAGACTAACAGGAACCATCAGCATTGCCAATTGTTGTTACTAGGCCTTGCGGGTGGCTACTGCTAGTGTGTCCAGAATTTATAAAACAGAAAAAAACCCACTATATCATCGTCATCTATGTTTGTTATTCTCCGTGATGTATTAGTAAAGTTTGAAGGTTTCGTTAGTCCAGTGGGTTTTAGTGCAGCTTGTCGGCTTCTCGATTTCTCTCGGACACCACTGGATGACTGTATTTGTCCAACAATTGTCAATATTTTTTTCAATTCATCGCTTAGCTGCACATGTTTGTATATTTTGGTGTTAAATATGTATTTCTAACTTTAAAAAAAAAGAATTTGACACGGTATATATTTGTTTTGGTGGCGTCTAGACTCTTTCTAGATCACTGAACGAGTATTTTAATTACTTAACCAACAAGCACGTTAATGTCAGTAATTATTCGTATTATGTTCTCACGTATGAGTCATTTCATTATGCATTGCAATACAGGGTGAATATTATGTTCCAGGTCGATGTTGTTTTTGAATAACTAGAAAATGTAAAACACCTCCTTAATTTAGTTTTTATTTATTGATTAAATGATTTATTACTATTATGTAATTATGTAACATTGGCCAAGTAATTGCCTCTGACAGCGGCACTAATACGTGTTCTTTTAACCATGCTTTTCATAATATTTTCGCACATTTCGCGTGTTATTTCAGCAATTTCATTTCGAATATTGTCCTGTAGCATCGAAATTAACATTTATTTATTGGCGTAGACCTTCCCTTTTAAGTACCCCTACATAAAGTAGTCGGAAGCCGTCAAATCAGGTGACATAAGAGGCCAGTCGATATCACCACTTTTTTGACATTATGCGACTGGGAAATATTTCTGGAAAAATTTCAAGCGTAGCTCGGGCTGTGTATGAGGTGGCACCGTTCTATTGAAATCACAAATGACCATAGCGATCACAATTAATAGTTACAATATTGCTATTATTATTTAGATAAAATATTTTAATTACTTTAATACATTGTTGAGGTGTTAAATACCCATAATAAATTATAATCAACTACTGTCTACGACTACTACGTGCAAACTAACAAATATATACCAAACCAAAATGGTCTGGAACATAATATTCACCCTGTATATTCAAATTATAAATTAAATAATTATTAATTAATTAAATTATTAATTAAAATATTTGACAAACAAAATCGGTCTGAAACATATAATTCACCCTGTATATTCAGACTAGAATACTGAAACATTTCATTTTTATGTATTTATTTCAATTAGACAATTCATACCATAAGTTCTAAATTATGCATTGCGTAATATCTGAAGGCTACTGTGGGTAATCGTATTGTAGTAAATGCATGCTATGAGCCTCTGTAAAAGGTTTGATGCCAATATTTTTATTGTAACCGTTATTTATTCTATTCTTATGTTCTGTCATTAAACTGTTAATGGTGTGTACAATATAAAAATACTAAAGGTCTTAATTGAGACAACACTAACTTGTTTTTAGATTCGTTTCTTTGTGTGAATACCGTGTAGCGTGTCTTATTTCCTTTCATAAGAGAGTCTTCGACCAAAAAGTTCGTAGACAAATAGTAGCTCGGGGAAATCAGAGAACAGGGTGATGAATTTTTGGTGAAATACCCCGAAAAGTGAGTAATCTAACATACAACTTACGGTCTGTTTTGGTCAGCCTTAGGTCGGTTTATCTCCCATCTCAGTAAACGGTAATAAATTGTTTATTCAGCGAGTCTCTGCCCCACATCCCCACTGACAGAAATAGATTTCAGTCTGAAAATGTTGCTTATATATTTTTGCAGGGGGCGGGGGTAGTACGTAAGAAGAAGCTGAAAATCTAACTTCTTCAGTATCATCATTATCGTAGAAGGGTCCAAAACTTGACAAAGCACTTTCACCTTCGGAACTAGTCGCCCGGTCGTCTTCATACAATTATTTTGCTGTTTATTACAATATAGCGACCTTTAGTTGCCAATATGATACATCTCGGTAGTCGTTAATATGCGATATTTCTATATGTAGAAATAGGGTAAGTAGCTATGTTGGCGGTCTCTCTTATGTCGATTCTTCTCATTCACCCGCTATTTCCTACTCCTCCTGTACGAAAAGGCATGATCAGATGGCGCGGAGTGAATTAGTAATCATATCAATGCATTTTAAATACTAAATTATTGTATTAATTATACACATATATATATATATACAATCAATTTTGTCGAAAACTATTGTTTTTGCGTCGTCACCGGGATTTGAACCTGGATCTCTATTTCCAATCCTGGGAAGTACACTACCAATTATGTTATAACGCCAGTACTTTTCGTGACAAATTTTCGAACCTATATGTTACACTTTTTCAAATTAATACGTCTGTTGTTTCATTATTTGAAAGCCATCTACATTATTTTTACAAAATTTCAAATATCTGCAGACATCAGAATTATCAATTCATTTTTATTAAATTTTGGACACATTGATACAACTTATATTATTAAGGAAAACACATTCTTATTGTGAAGTTGTAATTATTCAGAACATAGGTCTGTGATATTTTTAATATATTAAAAATATCACAGACCGTCTGTTTTGAATAATTACAACTTCTCAATAAAAATGTGTTCTCCTTAATAATCAATGCATTTGATTAATTATCAGATATTTACCAATAATTAACAGGGTGGTTACTTTGGGGTGTAACATGATTATTTTAATTTTCAAAACAAAACTATGTTCTACACGCACGTTGGGTTATATTTTCAATACTAGTTTCGAGAGATGCTAACTATCATCAGGTGATAAGTGATAAATAAACTAAATTCAGTGCTGTAGTCTATTCGGGCAATGCGGCGGGGCTTGAGAAGATGAGAGGGACTACACCTCTCGAAACTAGTAGTGAAATTAACCCAATGTGTGTGTAGTACAAGGTTTTGTTGTGAAAATTACTAAAATCAGATTTTTATTTTATGATTCAGTTAGTATGCGTACGTCCTATCGAAGATCCAGTAGGTATTGAAATCGGTCGACTTTAAATCAATCAAATAAATAAATATTTTATAGTAATACTACGGATAGAAACAAATACAACCACTCATAAATAACTGCTTAGTAGAGTCTAACTAAAAAAAACTATATTAATGATATATTAAAAAAAGGTATCTCATAGAGGCAAAGCTATTTTTTATAATATTTTAATGAAAAATATATGGAAGTATGAGGTAATTACAGGGCTCACGACCTGTCTTCGGCTGATTTAAGTGATCATTTTATATATAACGTTCACCAATTCTCACCTCTTAATCTGCACATTTATGAAATTTTTGAAAGTTGTATATATGTTAGTATATGTACTCGCTTTGAGTACCTCTACACCATCTCCATATACTATATGGACTAAATTTGATAATTAATTTTTCCCCTTTTCGTAAGCCCTGTAATTACCCCATACTTCCATATATTTTCCATTAAAATATAATAAAAAATAGCTTTGTCTCTATGAGATATCCGATATTTGTTTAATAACAGTGCCTTTGTAGGTAAAAATCCAGAAAATATGTGTTCTTGGACATATTCAAATATTGCTAATGACATATTCGCTAGAAATCTACTTTTTTCACAACGCAACATGTAGAAAATTTCAAGGCGTTTTCTTTAATCATTATCAGGAGACTTAGAAACCACCCCCCGTTAAAAAAATATCTCTGTATGTATATAATATAAAGTTATAAGGGATATAACGGATTTTTTATACACGATAACTCACGTAGTTCTTATCAAATTTAATTGAAATTTTTGGGAAAAATTGACATAGTAAATATATCGGCTAAGTTCGTGAACTAGGCAAATCCCTCATCTTATTCCAAAATTACTACAGTTTAAAAACTGAAAATAATCGTAACTGTATGAATGTTGGTACTAGAGAAAAAAGCAAAAATATACACTTACATAGACGAAATCTATGCGATGATTTTTAAATTTTATACAAAATGTAGATTTTACATTAATGGTAACGCGGAATATGAATAATATACTATCATTTCCTGAGAGTGAACTTTGCTTGATCTTACACATTTAGGTAGCTTCCAAATTTCAGGATTACATTAAATTTCTGACGCCCGAGGATGGCAACACAAAATGACATATATTTATAATACAGGCTCTAAATGACGTTTAGAACGTGACACACCATAGATTCGAAATTCTGCGTGAATTATGTTATCCAATGTTTAAATTAATATTAATTATTCAAACGAATGATGAGAGTTGACGTTGAATAATAAACTTACATCTTATAATCATATCATGTTTCTTTGAAAGTAGTTGACGTCGAAATCGTAAATGTTATAGGAGCGTTATTACATTAAACGTGAGGTTTCAAATTAGCTAGCAGAAAGATAATTTGATACAATGTGAATTTGAATGAATATTTAAAAAATGATAAACATTTTTTGCCTATGTATCAATTTTAATCGTAATTTGTTTGTACGTATTAAACAAGTTATAAATCTATAAAATTAATCTTTTACACAAATATTATTAAAGACATGTCGAAATCTTTTTCTCTTCCTTCATGGTAGTATTGACATATGGTGGTGTGGAGGTATATCGCTTTCACTGTCACTATCGCAGTCGACAATCCTGAACGCATTTTGCATATATCGGTGCGAAAAACAGAGCTCCCAATAGCCTCGAGCATTTCCGGTACTGAGGCGACCAGCGGCCATTTAGAAGACCGTATCGCGAGCTTATATGCCTTATCTCCTTTTCTAGGCTGTCTTTTTGACGCACAATGCGGTGGAAGAATTGGAAGAATCGTTTTTCTACTGCTGTAGGTAATGGCTAAGATAAGAAAATCAATTAAGCGGCCGCTAATTCATTTTTAACGAGCTCATCGCTGAAAGAAAAACATCGAACAAATCTCGGTTAATATTCCAAGAATTTGGGACTATCTTAGCAGTTATAAATGTTTGCAGTGTTCAGCTGGGTTTACATAACATGTTTTTTGGTTCAACTGTGAAGCACATTGTGAGCGATTCTATGTAAATCTAGGGCGAAAATCATTGGGGCAGATATCGTTATAAGCGTGCTCATTATAGCTAAGTTCAAAAAACATTTTTTATCAATTTTCGTTACATATTAAAATACGCAACGATTGATTTAATACAATTTTAGAATGGACTAATAGATTTCTTGTAGTCGGCTTATAAACACCGCAAAAGAACTATCCTCCCCTAACCTACACGATAGCAATGGCTAGAGAGTCCTAACGGAGCATTCAACTGGCTCTCTATATAGCTTCTTTCTGGCTGCCTTCTGAATTTAATGTGAAAACGAGTCTCACCTCAAATTGTACAGGTGTGGCTCTGGTACGATGATACCGGAGCCAACCAATGAAGGTATTATGATAATAATATAATAAAATAAAATAAATATGTAATTATGACGAATCGAAACGAGAGTCAACAACTGATAGTGTGTAAATAAATAAAAATAAATATGACCTATTCAATTACATTGAAGTTTTTGTTGTCACAAATAGAAACGTAGAATAAAATCCAACATTATGCATAATTTCGTAAATATTTGATCTTCTTCTTTCGTCGTTTCTGCGTTATTATTTTACTAGGAATGCTACATCACTATTCATCATTATTATTTATACATGACTTATTTTAACAACTGGGGAAATGAACCCGGAACTTTTTTCTGTCGGGAGAATGTCACGTTACCTATTAAGGCTTTTGACTAATTTTCAATAGTGAATAAATCAAGACGGGTTTCTCTCAAACAGCGGTAAATCCATTTCCATCAATCACTTCATCGTAAAGGTTGACGCCATCTTGCTAAATCGCACACATTATAAATGTGGTCGGAAAGACCACGTGTTCGTTTTTCGCTTTTAAAAAATATTGAATTTATGATAAAATTATTAAATATTTCATTTTCTCTCTCTGACGAAAAGAAATGACCAAATTTCCAAAATTACCTCTTGATACAAGGAATCAACCTTCTGACCTTTGGTACTAACAACATGTCATAAACATTCAAATACAAAGCTAGATTCGTTTATAAATTATATGTAATATATGAATTCGTAATTCATAGAAATTGCTCAAATAACCAGTCAAAAATGGTTCTTTCTGTTCAGTGAATTTGTTAGGCTGAAAAACTTTACACATTAGCTCAGTGGCTTCACGAGCCTCAGAAGCTCTGGGCTCCAAAAAGCCAATCTTGATAAAAACTGGATTCGTGTTTTATCAGAAGATGGAGGTGGTAAGTTCAGTAAGCACTGATATTATGGTGTTGTATAGGAATACAATCAATAGAATTGTATTAATATTTCAAAAATGTATAATTCACCAAATATAATTTATTTTGGACTTGCAATTCAACAAGTAGTTGATAAGACGTGAGACTGCCAGAACAAGAGACATGCTGTTGGGATCACGATGTTCCCTGGTACCCGGGTAATGATTTAGCTCGCGCTTCTGAGATGAAGGTTGCACCCTCCAATTATTTCACGTATTAATTTGTTTTATTGGAATTTTTTTGAAAATTAATTTATGATATTTGTTGTTATTAATTTCAATGCAAAATAATTTTGAATATTGAATATATATATATAATATGATCAGCAAGTACCCCAGTAAAATTTGTCACGAAAAAACTATCACTTTATCGATACATATTTGAAATAAAAAAAATATTGGAGACGCTAAAATTATGTAAGCTAAGCCAGCGCTCTACCAACTTAATCAATTGCCTATTGGACTGTGGTATAAAACTGTCGTATAATTATATAATGCAGTCTTTTTTGTTATTTGAATTTAATGCATTGATATTCATATCTATGTCGATATCTTATGATTGAGGGTTATGATCTCTATGAGTTCTACTCTTTTGACTATGCTCTTCCACTTTTCTCGGCATCCTGCAGATCTGAAGGTTGTCACTAGAGAAGTGCCTTTTCCACTTGGTCGGTCCAACGGGTGGGAGATCTTCCTCTTCTTCTTCGTCCTTCGACGTGGCCCACCACAACAAGCTTCTCTAAATTATCTTTCCTTCTCGTAAGATGTCTAAAAAATTAAGGCTGCAGGTTCAGAGCCTATCCTTGATGTTTAGCTCCTGCATTATCCATGGTATGCGCAACATGTTACGATCAAAAACATTAATTTACATTCTCTGTTTTGCTTTTAGGGTATTTTAGACATATCATCAAACTTTAATATTTAATTTTATTTGATAAATAGTTAACTGGTGGACTTTTTAACAAGCTTGTGAGCTTAAGAAAATGTAAACGTCAACTTTCACGTCTAATTCGCATCCGTCGGTAGTACAATGGTTAGCATTCTCGCCTGATATGCGGGAGATTTGGGTGTGCTTCTCCGCGAAGGAGGATTTTATTTTAATCATATAATTGATTTACAAACATTTTTTTTCAGAGCAGGAAAACATATTTTTTTGCATGGGTTGTATGACACATGTAATATATTTTTCTAATGGTTTTGTAATTTATAATTTTTATTAAATTGTTAACTTTTCCATTGTTCTAGCGGTGTAGAAATAATAGTTTGTAATGAATACCTTGTCTTTAACACAAATGAGCTTTGAGGCCGATACCGTGCCGTAGCGCACTGTAGAGGCGCAAATGAATAAAGTTAAATAAGTACCTATAATAACGCCTGCGGACTAATGCTCCAGATTGGTTTTGCGGAGCAGTGAAGATCTTCGCATTTCCTTTGTCAGAATTCTGAGCAGAACGTTTAAGACTATAGGGTTCCACAAAAGGATTACATTAGTAGAAGCTCGATCTTTTGTCACTCCTCTTGTAATCGTAAAGACGAAGATTTCGATAAGATCTCTCTTTTTGCTAATATAATATCCATAAAAATACATAAAATATTTCATTAATATACACTGTGCTGACTTTAATTGATCTGTGGACAGTGGGTAACATATAAATAGAGTGAATTCGAACTGTGAATCCGAATCGTTAGGATCTAAATGAACGAATTGCGCAAACTCCAGGTTGCGCGTCGAATATGATAATTCCGGTCGTAAATCGGAATTACTGCAAAGTAGTGGAAGGAAATAAGGAACCATGATATAGGATGAGGTCGGTGAGGGGATAAGGGTTCTAGTCGAAGAATCAGTGATCTTTGGAACCGAGATTCGGAAGGACTGTTCGCCTTACCTTGTATACGATAGCTCCGTAATACTAGCAGTCGCCGCCGAGATCACACAAATGGCACGCGGATGAGCCGATCGCCGATCCCAATTAATACGGTGATGTCACAAGTTCACCCACGGTACACAAACAATACGTGATCAAAACACAATATCATAAAATACAGCACTGGAGTTGAAATGTCCTCTCGGCACTGCGAATACTATCGCGATGCCGAGATCAAACAAATATCGGTCCAGTTAACGTCTGCTGACATTAAGATCACAATTCACACTGACAAGACGAGAATTATAAAATATATGAATGGGAATTTGGACACGAAAAGGTGTCAATAACAGTGGTCGCGGCTGAATCAAAAGACGCGCTAAAAGTATGTTTTACGAATTTGAAACATGGAACTTCCACACTGTGATACTCAGGTCTACAGATGGACAGAGGTCGAGAGAATTAAGGCAAGAAAAGCTAAAGTATTCACCGTATTTGTTCGTTTATTTTCCACTGAGTTCGGCAGAAATTGGACGAAATACAAACGCGGTAGCATGCAATGTAAAACATTGATTCGAAATGTAATGTTCGCCGCGAGTTTGCTTTCACTACGTCTGATTCCCAGGAGATGCGTCGAAGGAAAGTGCGCATCTCTCCACTCTGCGTCGCCGATAATAGATGTGCGTCTTGGCTAGGTGCTCTCTGCCTGTCAATCACGTCGCCAGATGGCGACACATGTCTAACTGATGTAACCCTCAATTTTGACAAAAAATGACACAAAAATTTGATATCATTTTAAGAAACATGGAGCAAGTCAAAAATCAATGTCTTGTGCAAGATTTACGACACTTTATAACTTACCATCAAGCCACTTCCCCGCTGAGGTAGGCAAAAAGGATAGAGCGCCACACTCTTCTGTCTTGAAAAACAATTCTCGCATCATCTACATTCATACATGTTTGTCGATTATTGAGGCTTCTATCAGCACCATCTTCCAGAATTTGGTTTACTTGGTCGTGCCAAGTCTTCCGCGGATGTTCTTTATTTGTGGTGCCATCAACGCTAGCGTCATACGTATTTCTAATCATACTCTCCTCATTCATTCGCTATATATGAACAAACAAATAAACAAACAAAGTGATGCTTTCAAATGATAAACAAGAAAGTTGTAAAGCATAATCAAAAGGTTGGTGTATTGGTCAAGACGTTGGCCTAGTGATCTAGTGGTCGGGGGTCCGCGCCTCGTTCCTGGACACCAGCAAGTTAGTCCTATTTTCATAGTACAAGCGTTTAACGTAGTTAATATTGATATGACATGTATTCCGTGTACGTATCTCAACTTTTTTTTTTAAAAAAAGGGCAGGAGTTTACGGAGATCACGATGAGAGTCATGAGAGACCAATGTGAATAATCATGATGACGTTGAAGAATATGGAACTTCGGAAACCATAAACCGTGAGGCTCAGTTTAAGCACATCGATCGAGAGATACGAGTATATCTAATATTGCAGAAAGATCGTGAAGGTTATTTTTTTCAATGGTGAATTTTTGACGTAAGCCATATTACACTATTTGAAAATAAAACAAGTCAGAAATAATTATTGCAAATACCATTATTTTGTAATTGGATACGCTCTTTCGCTGAAAACGAAAAGTATTCTAAATATTTCTTTGTTTTTTGGTAACTGGCGTTTAACCTTTACCATACCGTGATATAAAAAACTCGTACGCAGTCATGGTGTCAATTTGTGTTACCGTAAGAAATTAGTTCTATTAGTCTTTTGCCATAAATTTTCTTAAAGTATTGAGCATTAAATATTAAAAAAATAATAATATTATAATTCGGAGCATTCATTAAGTTCTGTATAGGAGGTTGGATTGTATAAAACAACCGTCCTTTTTATATATCTTCATTTAATTAGTGAGAAAGAGACACAATTATATTTGTGTGCTTGTTATTGTTTTCACTGTGGAATTGATGTGTGATTTTTTTCTGTCTTGCCACAAATGGTATTTTTGTATTAATCGTATTAATTTTACAATAGAATGAAATAAAAATATATATTTTTATAAGATTTGCCTTACATAATTAATTTTTTACTAGTCATTTTTAAGCGTAAATATTTTCCTTCAAGTTAACTAAAATATGAAGTATATGTTGTGTATATTTACCGAAATATAACAGATTTAATTAGAACGGTAGACTTGTGTTACTGCATGGTTTGGGAAGGGTTAAAAATACAAACAAAAATTTTCATTCTCTTTGCATCTTCGCACATCCAAGCAATGTATTTAGCTAAATATCTATGCATCTACCAAAAGCCTCTCCGAGGCAGGCGAGCTTACAGGACTAACCCGGTGTGGTTTAGCAAAATCTCACAAAGTCCTGAAGGACTTCTAAAGGGAGGAATTCCTAAGAATTATTATGTACCTCTTTGAAACTGAGATCAGACGATGAAATAATAAAATCCTTTGAAGGCTAACGACTTTTTATAAATTTAAATTGATATACTTCACTTTAGGGTCATCTCCAGAAGATGTCTTTATTTGATCTTACGCCGACGTGCAGTTTGATAGATAAATCACTTATTCACAATTAATTCGGGGTAATGATGACAATTATCTGAAATTACATTAATCCATTATGTATCAATGTACGTGTATATTAATAAAACAAAGTGAACACGAAAAAAGTTTAGCACAGAGTTTACAAAGAGGATGAATATTATGTTCAAGGTCGATGTTGTTTTTGAATAACTAGAAAACAAAACCAAAATTTTTAATTTAATTTTTAGTTATAAATTATTTGGTTTATTACAATTATTAATGAAATATGAGATTGACCAAATAACCACTTCTGCAGCGGCATAAATGCGTGCTCTTTTAACCATATTTTTCATAACATTCTAGCACACTTCTCGTGTTGTTTTAGGAATTTCATTTCGAATAAATATTATCTTGTAGCATCGGAATTATTGTTGGCTTATTGGCTAAAACAGTCGGAAGCCGTCAAATCAGGTGATCGAGGAGGTCAGTCGATATTACCACTTTTTGACATTATGTCCTGTTGAAACCACATGTGTTGCAAGCCCAATCGACCCAATGCGGTCACCAAGAAGTTTTCCAACATATGACGATAGCTGTCACCATTAATGGTAACAGCATTGCCTCTTGCATCTTGAAAGAAATAGGACTCAATGATACCACAGTAACTCTGCGTGGGTGTAATAGTCTTTGGTGTAACAATTGTAGATTTTCAGTGCCTCAATAATGGCTGTTGAAACGAACTTCGTCGCTCATGATGATTTTTTTCCAAAAGTCGAATGATTATTTAGATGTTTATACAATGTTTTAATAACTTCAACACATTATTGCGGCGTTAGATGCTTCATAACATGTTGTAATTAACTACTCTCTAGGATTACCAAATGCGAACTGACAAACGTCAAAGGTCAAACAAAATCGGCTTGGAACATAATATTTACCCTGTACCTTGATAAATTATACCATTGTCTCAATACAGAATCAAAAACATTACACTTAAATATGAGGTTTGATTATTGGAATATGTCGACAGAACTAAAATCGTTTCCAAGCCTTTGAAGTCTTTATATAAGTGCGCTACTGTAATAATTAGCATATTAAGCATTTACACGAAACACCGCCAGCGACCTGTAGTATTTCGAACAGGAACATGGTACGAAATCAATTCAGTCAAATCAAGGATGTCTTAGCATTAACGGTATTTAATAAATAATAAATAAAAAATAATGTTAATTAAACCAATTTTTATTTTTTTGTAAGTTTGTAACATATTTTTACACCCATTCTAAATGCATTGTCCAAGGCAAGCCTGTTTTAGGAAAATTGGTAAACAAATACATTTTACAAAACCAAAACTCATTGAAGGAAAAACATAATAAGATCGAATACATAGCATATACCGAGAAAAGATTTACAAAATATATATATATATATATATATATATATATATATATTAAAAAAATATAAAAAAGAGAGAAAAAATAAATACCAAAGTGTAAACGGGATGTCATATGAGATAATTTGGAAACTCCGTATATTATCCGTGCTACCGCATTTAGCTGAATCATTGAAAGGCCAGGATGGATACTGTTACAATAGTCCACACGTGACACCATACATGCATTTATAAGTAGACGGGCTTCCTCAAGAGGAAGATGTCTCCAATACTTTTAATCTGTCTCCATTGATGTCAGTATGCACTGACAGTTTTACTGATTTGTGTATTCATTGAAAGATCTGAATCAAAGTGCACGCCCAACAACTTTCATGTATTAAGTTTTGTCTTCTAGGTGTAGCTGTCCATAGTATTTCTGTATTGGATAGATTCAATGTAAGTCTCGCCTATTTCCTCTATGCCTCATACTGCTATACTACTATATTATATACTAATAATAATAATGGATAATTTATATAGCGCCATTTTCGTAAAAACTTTCACCTCAAGAGCGCTTTACATATAAACTGTTTTTCTCTTTGTTTTCTTTTCTTTTCTTTTTTAAAATTAAAAATCGTTATTTTCACTTATGGAAATCATTTTTTGAAAAGGTGCGTTTTTAGTTTCTTCTTAAATAAAGTCTCTGATTCACTTCCTTATGACGGAGGGCAAAGAGTTCCTCGCTTTTGGGCCTGCAACCGCAAATGCCCTTACAAATAGAAGGTGAAAATGTCCCGTATAATAAATTTGTTGTCAGATAGGTAGTGCTAATAAAAATGTAAGTAAAAACAGCAATGTGCCATATATAAGATTTATTTTCAGTACTCATTTTGTGTGAATACTTATTGCTTTTACGTCTCGTACGGAAGTGTCCTAAAACGTGTTATTTTTTCTAGAGAAAATACTTGAATTTCAAAGGAAACATTTAACATGTGTCTAAACACACCTCCGTTCTATAATTTAAGACCACTTAACAAAATGTAACGTTCGTGATACAAAAAATAAAAAAGAATTTGTACACGAAATGAGATTACAAAAAGGATTGCTGAGGCGATACAATAAATGTAATGTACTTCAGCATATTTTAAACACAGGCTCAGTTTGAGAGGCAGAATTGTAATGTACTTAATTGATATGGGTTCAAGCGTATAACGCGTGTTTATTATAATACAGTCTGGTTTACGCGATTGTGAGATCATAAAACCTTATTATAAAAGTTACTCACTGTCACGTGTTTCGGTATTATTGGCCATACACCTTGTACCGCAATGATTATGTATAAGATATTTTAGATTTTTCTCCTCAATTGTTTGCAGTACGTGCTTTTCTTTACTTTTTAGTTTGTTTTAGATTTTTACGGGAATTTATCAGGGTGTGGGTCTCCCGCTGGATTGGGGGTTACTGGGAGTGACGATTCCGGAAAAAGCGATGGTTGGGAGACCTAAAGAATCATTTCATTGGTTCTCCTTTGCACCTAGATCTGGACAAGGTGTATTTCCACCGTACTGTGACCGAGTTCTGCGACTACAATACATAAATGTGATGTTTACCTTCCTCTTTTGGAGGTAGCTTTTCTCTGTCTGCCTTCTAAATGTAATATGACAACGAGACTTGTGTTAAATTGGTACATATTGTACTCTGGTACGATATACCGGAGCCAACCTATATCAGTTAATAACTGAATATAATTATTTTTAAATATAATAATTGTACAATACAATATAATAAAGGAAAATAAAAATGTTAACTATAAAGAGGTGCCACAAGGTTTTAGTTCCTAACTGCTGGAACGTATTTAACTGTTCTAACTTAAACATATATTACAAAAAAGCTTTGAAGAATTTGTATTGATTGTATCGTATGCATATTGATTTTATTGAGTGGAATCGAAGCGAGAGTAAATAACTCTCAAAACGGTTCCGGAATAGGGTGGGACCCTTTGGGGTTACCTTAATTTAAATTTGTTTATAGATGTTTTACCTAAACTTCGCTCATTTACGCTAATACCTCGACCTCAATCTGTTTGTTCTTTATTTACATTGTAAAGTACTATAATACTTAATATAAGTCTTTAAGAAACCTCTTCTGTGTCAGACCATTTAGCTCAATTGCAGATTTCAACTGGTGCACATTAGCCTTTGTTTTCAATTTTGTTGAGATTCAGTGTAATCCTCGAGTGGCATGGATCCCAAGCTTGAGTTAAGGGTAGTCAACCTGTAATTCTTAGTTGTTCCGGTTAATCACTTATAATATGAAGTTTTAGGAATATCAGCGATCCCTGGCTAATACTGAACTTACAGTGTACTTATGAGGATAGAATAAATAAATGAAACCATTTACCATAATACCTAAGAAGATAATAATAATGAACCCCTTCATATACCACCACATAACAAAGCTTAATTGGTAATGTGCTTGAACGAAGGAGTAACAATTGTTAGGATGAAAAGATGCAGGTAGGAACATGTAAGAGGATATAAAAATATTACAAGCAGCAACTGAATGCGAAAGACGTAGGCTAAAGAGGTGTAACTTTCATTGAGAAACATGATTTTTTCAAAAGTGGATGGACGAATGCTGAAGATAGAAAATTTTATTATTTCATATACTAATAATAGTATTATAGGTTAAAATAAAAGGATGTGGTTATGATTGAATGTTATGGGTCGGTGCGTATGTTGTAAGGATCAGAAGGTTATGTGTCTCACACACACATATGGGTCCCTCAACACTCACGTGTTCTTTTGAATTTGATCGCGTAGTGTGTATGTGAGTGTGTGTGTGTGTGTGTGTGAATGTGTGGCCAGAGCAGGATGAATATAATAAACTACTTACAATTGACGTAAGTTTAGTTAACCGATGTATTTTGCGGCTGGTGAGTGCTTAGTTTTACACCCGGGTGTCTGCAAGGTGCGTTCAAGAGCCTCGACGGTGTTGCTGATTATGGAGGCGATATACCTCCCTAAAAGATTGAATGAGTGCAGTTCTGTTTCAGTGTTGAAGGAAGTATATGCAGTAGGTGTCTTCAAAAAACCTGTCACGATCAGTTATTAAAGAACGGCCCTATTAGAAGCTTAATCAATTAAAAAATGTACGAGGTAAGAGCGGTTTGTAAAGATATAAGGGTGAGTGACGAGATGAGAAATGAGATGATGGCATGTTAGTTAATTGCTTTTTCGATCCTGTTGATATATCTTCACCGTTTTTATAAAGTTTAATATTTGAATAACAAACCAGAAAATGCATAACAAGGCAGTATTGTTAGCTAAAGATACTCTTCGTTTCAAAATTACATTAGCATTCCTTATTCGATGAAAATAAACGGTTTTAATATTAAACCCTCGCAGATTATGTAACAGGGGTTGGGAAAAATTTCAATAAAAAAATATCGCAATCATGTCAGAATTTTTGTAAAAACAGGCCCCAAAAAACTTACAAGAAAGAAGGGCCTATCTGTTAATAAAAGTGTTGTTTTGCACTCAAAATTCTTGGCCTTAGTTCATATTGAACTTCTTTTTCTTCTTCGTCCCCTTTATTCTAAACGGATCGGGGGTCTAACGCTGAAACAGCACTCTTCCACCGCTCTCTGTTCTGCTCTGTGTCTTGGGTGTTACTTGGGCTCAATGATAGTTTCATCTTTCTTTGCTGAATAGTTTCAATTAGAATAGATAGAGAAATGTCACTCGGGAGAGTCTTCATTCAGCATTGAATAGAATACGGCTGACTTATTACTAAAATAAAGGCGATAGTGATTTTGATAATTATTTTGTCACTTATCGTAGAAATAAATGCTTTGTTTTACAAAGTTATTCACATGTTTTCACGTACATTTTTAGACAGCTTATTTTGTTTGACTTGGCCAATTACGGTCGCAGCTGCTGCCGCCGAAAGGTCTTTTGATGTGAATCCAGCATAATTCAATATTACCTGGGTATTCAATTTGCTAGGGAAGATTTAAGGGTAGGCAATATAAGGGAGGCGTTTTTTAATAATTGCCCACGAGTCGAGTAGATATTAAATATTACCCCTGGGGATACATCTCGATTAATTCTTTAGAGTATACGTTCCTATGCGTATTACTTATTAATAAAAATATTTTTGTAGTATTTTGTAATTCTAATAAAATATTGTTTTATTTTTGATCAATTTATGTTTCACTGTAATCATTTATTTTTATTAAAAATAATTTCGAGTAGAGTTTTCTGAGCTATTTTTCCATGCGCATCTGGTTTCTTTGGTGAAGGTTTCGGATATACAATGCAGAATAGCCCAATAATCTCTGAATGGTCGTGAAAATCTCAAAACGTTTATTATTGTATTTATTTGTGTTTTATTATGAGAGAAAACGACCTTGACTTGGATTGGATTGGTCTCAGAAACATGTACAGTACCACCCCTGAAAAAAATAACTTGTTTACTACATATTTCCTCCTCGCTTTCTTCTACAAAGTAACAATTTTATTATATAACATATTACAGTTCACCGGCGCGCAATAAATGTTCCAAAATTTTTAAATTTCTACCGGTTGCGCCACTTGTGATATATCGTCACGATGCTGACGATGAGGATCTTTTGTGTACGGAGAACTGATGTCAGAATAATACCCAAGTTCGAGGTGATAATAGTTTTTATTCTAGATGTTTCTATACAATGTTACAGGACTATAATAGATGTTTATTGTTTCACGGTTCGGACCTAAGAGAGCGTGCCTACCGCGGCGCACGAGAGTTATCTCTTTTATACCCTTAGTCGTACCAATCTCACGCGCATCTACGTATTCGTCACCAAAGATATATCAAAATTTTTATTTCTATTGTTCTATTTTAAAATCTTCAAATATCTTCTATCCTAATCGGGTCGGGGGTCAAACGCTTAGACAGCACTCTTCCACCGCTCTATGTCCTGCGCAGTGTCGGTTACTTGGGGCCACTGATTGTTCTATCTTTCTTCGCATTGTCTCTCCATTTGTTTTCTCCATATTCTTCTGGCTCATCCTACAGGTCATCCTCCCTCCGACATTGATGAGAAAATCTGTTTAGGCAGTCTTTCGTTTCCCATGCCGAGTCCAAGCCGACTTATTGTAGATTTTTCTATTTGGAGTAGCATGTATGAAGAATGAAGAAGTTTAAAAGTTTTCTTGTGGCTTTGAAGTTTTATTCTTGCACGATTGGATCAATTTTGTAAGTTTATTATAAAATATTTAATATATGAAAAATTTGTCACGTAAACTGTATTAGAAATAACGCCTTAAAAATTTTCGCAACATTTTTACATAATCTTAATTATACCTTGGGCTTTATTTTTACCTTTACCGGAACCGGAATCGACAACGGATACCTCCGAAACTTGTTTAAAATCAAAAAGAATTTAAAAGAGCTGAGTATAGTTCACCATTTCACCTGTAAATCTATCATAGCTACTCCCCTAACATACTGTGTTGTAAAATTGCCGTATTAGTACGTAATGCAGATTTATTGGGTTAGAATTTAAAGAATTGATTTTAATACTCATGTACTTAATTTTTTTTAAATAAAATAGTGAACCTTCTAAGGAACTAGTATTAATGAATACATATATTTGGTAGTGAAGTGATTAAAAATTTGTGATTAGAAAAAAAAATTAGCCATATTTATGAATACTTTTTTCGAATATGATGTCGGTGTGTCTGAAACATGAATTTTTTTGTTCAGTCTAGAAAATTCTACAAATTCTATTCATAAGATAAAGATTCCCTAGCATTGTTATGACAGACGTTCCAAATATATATACTTAAGCCTTTTCTTATTCCCGATTCTTTTTTGCACGCCATTGAAATATTCGTAAAAGCAGACTATTTAGTATAATGGGCGAGGAGAATATTATTAGAGTGTTAAGTCGAATAAAGCACTTAAAATGTCGTCGTATCTCGTAGGTAGGCAATCAAACGAAATAAGACAGATTAAGATGATACTGTGGAAATTTTTATGATGTTATCGTACGACCCAAATTCGTAGAAAGCGAGACAACATAAACAAAATCTAAGAAACCATCTTTCAGAAAAAATATTTTATTTGATAATTTCTGACAGGGTTGTTATTTTGAAAAATAACAATATTAAATTAATGTTTTAATTATAAATATATACATATAAAATCAATTTTGTCGAAAAATATTGTTTTTGCGTCACCGGGATTCGAACCTGGATCTCTATTTCCAATCTGGGGAAGTACACTACCGATTGTATTATAACGCCAGTATTTTTCATGACAAATTTTCGAACCTATATGTTACATTTTTTCAAATGATTTTATATGTATATATTTATAATTAATGCATAAATTTAGTATTTAAAATATTACAGACCGTCTGTTCTGAATAATTACAACTTCACAATAAGAATGTGTTTTCCTTAATAATAATATTGCAATAATAATTTACTTATATATAATATGACAGGATTTAGAACGAATGGTAAACCTATTCAGACAATAAATTATACAACCACCTAGAACACAAAAACCATAATTAATGTATTGCGAATTGGAAAGAGCACAAAATAAATATTCAATAAATTTGAAGTACCGATAATCTTACAATACTTAAAAAAATACTATTCTGTCAGTATAATAATTTCATTCAAAAACTACTCAAATACAGCAGTTTAGTTCATTGACGTAGAATTTTTTCTTTTTATATTTCATCTGCAGTAACTACCTACACATAGGCAAATAACCATGAAATATTACTCCAATAATAAACAATTCAATAATTTTGTTTTGAATATTAGTGGTTAAAAACAAAGTTAATGAATTATTTCTTATTAAGGAGAACACATTCTTATTGTGAAGTTGTGAGTATTCAGAATACAGGTCTGTGATATTTTAAATACTAATTAAATGTATTAATTAGAAAGATGTACATGAATAATCAATTTTATCGAATAATATTGTAACATATGGGTTAGAAAATTTATCGTCAAAAGTACTGTCGCTATAGCATAGTTGGATAATGTACCTTCTCCGGTTTGGAAAGAGATCCAGGTTTGAATTCCGGTAGAGCAACAATAATATTTTTCTTAAAATTTTTATTATGTATCTCTCAAATTAAATAATAACAAAACAAGAAGATAAAAAGGAAATAACGTGCACTATATAATTTGTATATTTGTATAAATACAAATTAACACTCAAAAAACTGTTAACAAACAGCGCATCTCGTTACAAGATTATTTGAGAGAAGGGATATTATCAATAATGTTTTAATATAGTAAAACGAGACTTCACGAGTATGAAGTAGTGGGTCATTAATATCGTAGTGAAATACTTAAAAAGGTATCAAAGCGAGCTTCTTAATGTCACCGGATATGAGGTACGTGATTGTTAAGTTTATACAGGCACTTGCATCCGATTACGTCACGTAATGGTAAAACGTTTCTCCGGATATAAAAAATTCCGGGTTAATATTTCATTTAACTCGTTTTAAAAATATATACGTTAGGAAATTACAATTTAACAATAAAATAGTGATTTCATGAAAAAACAATTTAGATTTTGCGCCATTTTCTGTCTTGCTTATCATCGGTTGTGACGCCGGCGTAAAGCATAAAATAAAATTCCCATTGCAAGTTTATTAAGCATATATCTTTTTAGATAACAAATTTATTGAATCCTCCACGTCCAACCAATTTATTTATTTCCACCCTTGTACGTTTTTCACCTGAATCTATCGTTCTAGCCAATTCACATATCCGCCGGGTTCCGTACATCCTTGCAAATGAAGTCATCCGGCCGTATTCAACCCTCGTGATATACAAAAAAAAAATCTGCTTAAATTTACCCAAGTAAATAACTAATAAGCTCATAATAAAATACGTAGGAATTTCACTTCTTATCACAACCCATCTTTGAATAAAATCGCTTTTTTTATATAATTCCATCGGTTGTCTGTTAAAGATAAAAAAAAATGTTTAACCATGTTTTGCAGAATTACAAATCGGCGAACAGTTAACAGAGCACAGAGTAGATCGGATTATAATAGAAATGAGAAAAAAGTCGAGTTGTAAGCAGATCAGTATCATCGTACAAGGTGAACATTATGTTCCAAGCCGATGTTGCTTTTAAATAACTAAAAAATAAAACATAAGTTTTGATTTAGTTTTTATTTATCAATTACTTAGTTTATTACAATTATGTATAAAGTATGATATTGGCCAAGTGGCCGCCTTTAGCAGCGGCATAAATGCGTGCTTCATTAACCATATTTTCGATAACACTATAGCGATCACTTTTTAAGTTTGCAGCATTGCCTCTTGCATCCTGAAAGAAATAGAGGCCAATGATTCCGCCGGCCAATACAGTAACTCTGTGTGGGTATAAAGGTCGTTGGTATATTAATTGACGATTTTCAGTGCCCTAATAATGGCTGTTTTGTTTATTAATGAAACCCGCCAAGTCGAAATGAGCTTCGTCGCTCATGATGACTTTTTACAAAATTTGGAATCATCAATATTGAGCTGCAAAATATGTGCTGTTGCATGTTGTTGAGATATTAGATACTTTAAATAAATTGTAATCAATTATTCTCTAATACTACTAAATTAAAATTGACAAATATTTTTCAAAACGAATTGGCATTTAAATAAAATGGGCCTGGAACATAATATTCACTCTGTAGTAGATCATAGTAAGTAGAGAGTATGTCAATCATCAATAAGTTCGAGACATGACAAAGCTCAGGGGAGCAAAGGGCGGATGCAAGGAGTTCGCGCAGTAGAAGCAGATTAGAGGACAGTGATGTTCAGTCTTGGGTCAAATGAAAAAGAATTTTATTTAAGCAGACCATCCACCAATCATTTAATTTTGTTGTCATTCGCGGGCAAGTTCGCGCATGACAACAATGCATGCACTTCTCGACGCTTCTCGATTTAACAAGAAATCAAAAGGCAGCTCGTGGTTTCACATAGGAGTGCCTAATGAGTAATAACGTTAAATAAATAAATACGAAAAATTAATTTAAAATCAGGAAGAGTCCATCCATGTAATGTTTCCAATGGTATATGAATTTTCTATTTCATTACATCCAATGGATTTCGAATTCCAGTTTTCAGCATTCAAAAATAATAAATGAATTTTTAATCAACTGGAAAGATATACAGAAAAAAATATTTAGTTTCTACCTGGATTCGAACCTGGACCTCTTCCTATCCGGGGAAGCGCTTTCTCAATTTTCGTTGAAGCAATCGAGTACATTTTCGACAAATATTATTCTGTACTTAATTGAATTGCTACATCTACTATTCCATTTTTAAAAGCAATCCACTTTACATTACGGTGAATATCAAATACTCTTGAGTAAAACCCCTTAGGAGACATTAATAATTTATAATATTTTTACGATAGATACCTAGATTTTTTTGTATATCTTTCGTGTTAATTAATTTAATTTGTATTAAAATACCATAAAATTATGTTCTGAAAATGCAACTTCACAACAAAAACGTGTTCTCCTTAAATGAGTTTTAAAAAAAAATGTTTTCACTAAAAATATGTATTCCAAATATGGCGAAATTGATTTATTTATTTATATATATATTGACATACATATTTATGTTTTAATAGAGGTGAATACATAATAAACATAAGACATAATTATACTCATAGTTTATTGTGTGGGATGGAGTAGACTTCATCTCTGATATAAACAGCGTTGTCCTGGCTACTTTGCTAGACTGAAGTCTGTGTTAAAGTAGCCAGTTTTTTTTTTCGTGCTGTTGTGGTGTTATTTGGAATAAAAAGAGAATTACAAATATAAATAAAAAAGTAAAAATAAAATAAAAAATAATAAAAATATATGGAGTGGGAGTGTTGTAAGACTAGTGAATTATTAGTGAAAGAATTGTATAAATTATATTAAATTGCTGGATATCCATGCTTCTGATTCATCTCTACCTGATTGAATCATATATTGGGTCCATATTTGTGTAATCTTATTGGAATTGAACGATTTCATTTGTACAGTTTCGGAGCTAAGAACATGTAGAATCTTTAATAAAATGTCGTTCTTGTTCTCGGAACTGGTGTGTAGATGTTTGTTGTTTGTATTGTATCCATGATTTATTGCTGAGGAGAGTTGTTGTTAGCATAGAAATATTGAACGAGTCTCAACATAAAGATTTGTCCTATATCTAGTACATTGTACTCTGTAAATATAAGATCAGATAGATATTTAAAGGGACGACCAATTATTACCTTGAGAATTGTTTTTTGTGCTTTCTTAGCCAACTCCAATATTGTTTTTGCTGCTCCTCCCCATACTAAAATAGCATAATTAATTAAGGAATAGCACAGTGCAGAGTACACCGATCTTAAGAGTTTGTAATCAACTATACATCGTATTCCTTTAAAAAAGTAAATTAGTTTTCTTATGCGTTTAGCTAGGTAATGGTAAAGTGTTTCTCCGGATAGGAATAGTTCCGGGTTTGCACCCTGCTAGCAATAGAAATTTATTAGAGAGCCTTCGCTTGATGTACAAATCAGTGTCACGCGTTTCCGTCCTGGTTCAACATACTCCACCGTAGTCAGAACCGGGAACTAGACCTCTCGTCACATCGTTTATCTTAATGTGCATCTGCCAAGAGGTGATAATGAACACTTAAAAGGAATTTTTAAAATCATAAAATAAAAAACGATTATTTAATTATAAATCGCTGCCTTTATGCAACGGAAAATAATTTTATTTTATTGTATAGACCAGGGTAAGTATTGCGCAAACCCGCGGGGTAACGGCTTTATTATGGTTGCCATAAAACGTCAGTTACTCTGGCCAGCACTCGTCAACCATCGGTCGTTGAAAAACACAATATTGTTTATATATTCTCCGTTTTAATGACTTCAACTCCCTCATCCCAACACGTCGTCTTTGATCACGTCTTTGATTTGACGTGGATTATGGACCATCCTGATGAAGATACGAAGTAGTATCGAAACTTTAGACGAAGGACATGCAACGCGGTACTTGCGCCAGCTCCCCCTAGCCATAAATCCACGGCGTGCAACAACAATACAGACACAGCCAGCTGCACTCGGTCGGACTGAATTACGATCACTCTTCCTATCATTGTCTTCCAAGCAACAGTACAAGAAATCAATAACAATAAAAATAATAATAAATCTATCTTTATTCAAGTAATTTTAATAAATTCAGTACAATCCGTAAGTAGATTCTAAAGGGTGTCCAGCGGAAAATGTTCAAGTTTAATATTAAATAATAAAAAAAACTACAATATTATTCTCATATTTTATCTATACAAAATGAAGTTTAACGATGCGGATTTTATGTTTTATAAACAATATCGTGTAAATGCCGTCTATTTCTCTCAAGATAATCTTGCAAATTTGCGAACACGCGAAAGCAAGGTGTTGGTTCAATGGCAGCAACTTCACGTAGGGTCTGAATTGTTCGAGGATTGTTGCTGTAAACACTCGAATTAAGGTATCCTCATAAAAAAAATTAATACAGTGTAAGGTCCAGTAACGAGGTGCCCAGGGTATGTCTCCGTACTTGCTGATTAATTTATTGGGAAAAATTCCCCACAGCTTCTCCATTGAAACTCTAGCTGTGTGTGGAGTAGTCCCGTCTAGCTGAAATTGTGTTCTGTTGTTGAACCTGGGAAACAGCTGCAGTTGCGATACCAAAAACTCGTCGTTCGAGTTTTTGGTATCGCAACGTCAGCAGTGACTGTCTCTCGCTGGTTAAAAAAATAAGGACCAATTATCTCTCAGGCAGAAATTGCACACCACACTGTCGTTTTTGACAATGCAAACGTTTTTGATGACGTTTCTTGGGTTGTCGGGGCACCAGTATCTCATGTTCTGTTTATTAACATAGCCATCGATATGAAAATGCGCTTTGTCAGTAAACAACATATTTTCAAGCGTTTTTGCTGTTCCAAAACGTGCCAGCATCGTTCTCGCTAAGGTTTTATGTAAATAATAGTCATGTCATATTCACATCAACGTTCTTCAATTTTTCTGACTTAACAACACAATTTCTCAAAAAGGTACCTAGTTTAAAAAATCAAAACCGTTGATGTTTGGACGGCGTAGCTTTTAATAATTCCAAGAAATGTATAATAGTGCGAAATTTACGATCACCATCGAGTAGCCGAATCATCTATTTCGTCTAGTCGTTCTAATTTTATTCTGTCCATGTACAAACCGCCAACATTAGTTTCGTTTCGTTTACAAATGATAGCTTTAAATTTAAATAAATGACGAACAAAATAAAAGATGCGCTGACCTATCACCGCTGGTTATCAAGTCCACAGTGACGGGAATCATTGGCTCCGGACTGAATTTAATATTTCAGAGCACTCGCTTTAGTGCGTGTAATCTGCATTGATTGCACTCGTAGCTAGCTGCTACGTGCATTACTGTATTTCCATACACAGTACTTTATTATTTTTCTATAGTATTAGGTATTGGAGATTAGCGGTGGACCTCTTATCAGGCGGATGTTCCCAACCGTTGTACTACTGGTGGAAATATGAGGAAGAGAGGATGGCACTTACTTTTTCGTTTACCGGATGCTGGTTCATTTGTTTATTTCTTCTCTACCACAAGAACAAGCGTTTGAGCGAAGCGTATACTAAAACTTGCGTAAATGATTTATTTATTAAATACTAAATTAATGTATTAATTATAAATATATACATATAAAATCAATTTTGTCGAAAAATGTTGTTTTTGCGTCACCGGGATTCGAACCTGGTTCTCTATTTCCAATCCGGGGAAGTACACTACCAATTGGTAAATTGATTGAAAAATACTGGCGTTATAACATAATTGGTAGTGTACAGATTGGAAATAGAGATCCCCAGGTTCGAATCCCGGTGACGCAAAAACAATATTTTTCGACAAAATTGATTTTATATGTATATATTTATAATTAATACATTCATTTAGTATTTAAAATATCACAGACCGTCTGTTCTGAATAATTACAACTTCACAATAAGAATGTGTTTTCCTTAATAATGATTTATTTATTTATTCTGTTCATGTTCTTAATATACGTACATATCATACATTATAAACATTCTTATAAATATACAAAAAAGGCGAACAAGCTTCGTAATGTAAGAGATGTTCACTGTCTCCTTAACTAGACCGAAGTCTGTACTAAAGGAGACAGGTTCATCCGTTGTCTATCATACAAATATAAAAACCATTATTATTATTAATATAATGTATATATATTTTTTTTAAACCAAAAATATTAGGAATGAAGTAAAGAGGGTTTTAAAATAATTCTATTTAAACACTATTTTATATACTTATGAAATTAACAAAATTAACATTGTGGTTAAAATTCATAATTTTTATTTTTTAATTTATTATTGAGAATGAATTATGAATAATTAATTGAGAATTTTCTAATCATTTGATAGAAAACGGTCATGATTTTGATAAAATTTGGGATTGTCAGTTTTTCGTGTAAATGTGTTGGTCAAAAATGAAGTAATTTGAAATCGTGTGTAAAACTAATCAAAAAATTATAAACAACCAACTAAATTTAACTACGAGTTCCATTCCAAAGTTTTTTTTTGAGATATGTGTTACTTGAGTATTTAACAAAAATAATTTAAAATGACATATTTTTTGAATCGCTTACCTCTCCAATAAAGAGACTCTTGTGCTTAGAGAGGGACTTGCACTGTACTAATTTATTTAGAGTTAGATATTATACATTTGTAATCTATAATATTATTTTTTATCTAATTGTGTGCTCCTGAAGTATTCATTTAATTTTTTTAAAGTATAATTTTATTATTAACATGAAAACAATTTGTTTATACTACTGTTTTATTGATAAATTAATATGTTTCAAGACCAATGGTCCCTTCTTCAGGATACAATGTATACTAAAATGAAAAATGCAAGCGTAGATAAAAACTAAACTATAAATATAAGTGGTGAATAAGTAATGTGAAAACAAACTTAAAAGGTGACTATTTACAAAAAAGGATTTGGTTGATGATAATGTTTAATTAGCTATTAACACTTTTTTTAATTACTAAAATTTTTAATTTAACTATATTTGTATGTAAAATTTCAAAACTTCTCGATCCACAAAAAAACGCCTTCAAAGCAGTGTCTCCGTATTTTTATAACAGTCTATGATTAATTTCAGCCCTTTTCACACCCTTCAACCAGAGAAATCGGATCACTGCGTGTAGCTCATTCTAGGTGCAAACTGTTAGCGGAGCGGACATGCTTATCCTGCAAATGCCGAAAGGTAAATAAAACGCGATCGGGATCAAATTTCGCACACGTGACCAAAGTCGTACCAACTCTAAGCACGCATGCGCAGAAGGCAGACAACCTTAAAGGTGTATTATGGCGAAAGTGTAGATAATTCTCAACTCTCCCTCGTAAGTTTTGATGAATTCGTTTTTCTGTTTTCGTCTTTTTGTATTCAATTTTTGCGTTACAAGATTATTTTCTCCTTACTTGTTTGGTTGCGATATCCAATGAGCTTCTGGCATCATATGCTATTTTATTTTTTGCTCTTTGTTATGTATAATATTTAAAAAAAGAAATTAATCCTAACTGATGTCTTTTTTTTTGAAAAAGTATCATTTTCAGAAGTGAAACTTATCCCTACCTTAAATTTTTGCTCATATAAATCCTCTTGCTGAAATGTTATTAATAATAAGATAATACTAACGTGTTATCACCTACGATATGGACCCCCCGCGAGATGAAATTACTCCCTTAAGATTCGAAGGGTTGGGATTAATGCCTGAGGCATATCTACTTAAGGGAGTATGGTTTCCGTGGTGGCTTTCTATCAGGAATACTTGGCTTCTGTAACTTTTAGTAGATAACTTATACATTGTATTCAGATACACGTACTTTTCAGTTGTTGCTTGGTATGAGAATTAATGGCTTTTTGAAGACTAATTTATTTACTTCTAATGCTTTCCTTCACGCTTTCGTATCAGCTATGCCGACGAAAAGATAGATTTATTTAATTCCGATAACCGTACATTCCATAGCGCTAAACGAAAAACTGACACAGATCACCAAACATGTAGATATACGTGATCTAACGCAAATTTCTTGTCCCAATATTTTCATTTTGGTGTTACACACGTGATCAATTAAACGCTTACGCAATCAAATAGCTTCGCGATTTTAACCTTTCCCATACGGTGCTAAACTAATAACGCGCGCTCCGGTGCTGTAAACTCAGTGTACATTGAAGTTTGCGATTTTTAAGTCTGATAAATATGAATATTTTATATTTATCATTAAAATAATAGTTGATATATCAATTATTGTGAAAAAGTGCTAAGAATAAGAAAAAACATTGGTCATATGGAACAACAGTGCAAAGACGCATAAGTCATGTCTAACTCGGCCAGCGTACACTTTGCCACAAACTAAAGTGACAATCGGCATCCGGCATCCCGCACCCCGCGTATTACGCCTTCTGCACCTCTCTGCACGTACACATACACGTATTGACAAATTCACGCCAGGTTCTTCGAGAAAACATTTTTTATTGTTGCGTGTGGTAACTACAGGGTGGGTCAATTTGGGCTGATGATGTAAAATGCATATAACTTTTGTAATTTTAATATTTATTAAAACATATATTATTACATGAAAGTGTACTTTGTTAACTTTTTACTAATCTATGTGTAGAAAATAACACCATTTAAATGACCATCATTTTCTTCTTGACAAATATTTTGCATTACATTACGCAACGTTTCTGTCTCCAAAATTGTTGATTTCTGCACAAATATTTTGTTTAAGCTCCTGAATTGTTGCTGGTTTATTCATGTAAACTCGGGTTTTTAAGTAGCTCCGCAAAAAGAAATCAGGCGCCGTCAAATATGGGGAACGGGTAGGCCAAGTAAACTCTGTATTTTTTTAAATTAGCCGGTCACCGAAAATAGATCGTCGCGAAACGTAATAAAATTCAATATTTTTAACGCGCTCTTGCACTGGGTATGTAGCCATTATAAACTATAATAAATTCATTATTATCTGAAAAAAAAAAAATATAATTAAAAATAAACCCCACCAAAGATATCAATTTTTAAAAACAGTCAGCCAAGTTGGCCCACCCTTTACTTATATATTGTAATTATTTTATCCTATACACAAATATATTACAGAAGAATACCTAAAATGTGAACTCTGTATTTACAGAAATATTCACATAATTAGAGGCAATGTCAACTCGGTTTACATCATCGGAAATGGAAGTTTAAAAAAAAAACTCTATAGATCGAAAATTCAGCGTTTGGCACATAATATGTATTAATGTAAAAAATACGCCTTGTTTACACACAGATTTAATTTTCGAAGAGTAAATACTTTTACTGTTGCATTAATGTGTCATGCACTGTCGGATTTATGTTCCAACAAGAATTGTATGTAGAATGCTTCTTGTCCCGCAACTAATGTTCTAAACACCTCTTCTTCTCTTTAAAGTTACACTCTCCCATAGAGGTCACTGTTATTTGAAATTATCATCATGAAAGCATCATTGCATTACGTCGGCGTCACCAATATGGGGATAATGTTTGTTCGCTTTAGTTTATTTGTTGTGCCTAAGGCAGGTGTACGAAATAAAATATTGACTTAGAATTAATTGCGTTTTATTGCTGATTGATGCACAAATGAAAATATATAGATTGAAGTTATACTACGGATATAGTAGATGAGTACACAAATCTCTGTGTTGCGTATAAGCATAGGTGACGGAAGAATTCAGGATATACGGAAGGAGTTTAGCACTCACCACAATCCGATTCTGCTGGCACCTCCAAATGTGAACTGTATTTTAATTCACTATTTTGTTTTAGGTTCCTTTAGACGACGACGAGTTCCGACACTATAGACGCAAAGTCTCGAATGTATAATATTGTAATTCTTTCGATTCACGTATAATTGCACCGGTTTAAGGTCGCCATTTGACTGATCGGTGGCATGCCGGGAGGGAAAAGAAATTGAGAGAAGGCACAGTTGATTATTTTCGTTCAAAATAAATACGTATTTAAACCAATTAATGTATGTTTTAAACGGTAGTTATTAATTTTTATTTGTAAATGAAAGGTTCGTAAATAAATATATCAGAGAATACACGATATTGAATAATAAGTAATAGGTATAAACTAGGAATTAAAGCTGATCGGTATAGGAATCATGTATGTATGTTAGAATGGTATTGTCTATACAGCATACATAAATCCCTAAAGGGCGTAACTTTTGGCCAGGTATTATACAAACAATGATCCGGTCCTGGTAGTGATCCGGAAGGGTTGCGTTCATATATTACAGAATAATAATATTAAATATTTGTGTACGTATTCAATATTATTGTGAGAAATATATATAAGAGAAGGATTTTTTTTTATGATTTTTGCTCATATCTCTCCAATTTTAGTTTTGCTGATTCTGAAATCAAAAGAAGAAATGGATGTGCTTCTACATAAAGTTGAATAAGAGAGTAGTTGTTGTATTGGATACCGTGAAAGTCTTAATTTACATCGTATCTTGTATAATTGATGATGATAGTTGTAAAGTTGAATCTAAAGTAATAGTACTTTTGAAATTAGCAAAATTGACATTGTGGTTAAAATTCATTACTTTTATTTTTTTAACTTTGTTTCATTAACCACTTATTGAGTTTAAGTACAAAGTTAAAAAATAAAAATAATAATTGTGATTGGAAAATGTCAAAAAGATGTCAAAAATTCAAATAAAGTGTCAAAATAAAAGTCCATCACAATTATCAGACTCGAAATAAAACTAATGAACATGTAATTTTTAAAATTTAAAAACTGCCAATCAATGAAATAACCATCAAATATAAATATGCACAAAAATAGGTTTTAAAATGGCTTAAAGGTCTTCAAAATAATTAAACAATTGTATATTCGACATCTTTTTTATTCTTAAGTTGTAATCTAATCAATTTCTTAACATTATTATTTTTTTATTTAGTTTATTTTTTCACATTGTATTATAAATTTTGATTTTGTTTTATATAAATATCGATAGCTACCTCCCCATAATTCAAGATTATTTGGGAGTGCAAAACTCTATTGTATTATGTTCTTGAATATGTATATATAACATATATTTTTATTAATTTTTAAAAACAGATTTATAAATATTGCAAAAATGCGTTTAGTAAGGTCTCCTGATTTTTTCAAATGCCTCTGTGGAGTCGAAAAAATGACTTTGAGAGCGAAAAAACTTAACGCATTTGAAATGTGGCGCTAAAGGCGAATGGTTAGAATACCTCAGCAAGCATAATGCCTCAATATTATCTATTTTGTACGCTATCAATAAATCCGTGATTTTAAGTTATTTTTTGAAAGAGAATTGGTGAAAATTTTGAGACTTACGTGTCGAGCTGATTGTTTTACGCCTTATAGATATGTCAGAGATTTAAAATTTTTTATTTGAATTTTTGATAAAATTATAGATGTTTATTGTTTGACAAGTATATGTCATTCGCGAAAAGCATGTTTTATATAAGAATGTACGATGGAGAAGCTGTGTGTTGTGGGCCACATCGATGAATGAAAAGGAAGATCCCCCACTGATTAAATGAAAAACCCCAAGATCTGCAGGATGCCGAGAAAAGGTAAGGAGCATAGTCAAGAGAGCGTGAGTTCATAGAGATTTCGATCTTAAGTCATGAAACTGTGTTTTGGTGTTGGACAATTTGGTGAATGCATGTAAAAAATGAAAAAAAATGAACTTATAAGTAAAAGATTCGAAGAAAGCTATAAAAAAACTTTAGTCTAAACTCTGAAATGGCTAAAAATGCAAGAATGGAAGGCCATTCCTTTAACAAAAGTAATTTAAAATGTATGCATTGTTGCGCCAAAGAATTAGAAATATTTAAATAATTAGAAATATTTAATAATAAGAATAACAATAAGAACATAATAAACTTTCAAATACCGTCCATTAAATCCCCTATTTTATCCATTTTAACTCCACCGCCACCCCCACTTCCGTTACCTCCAAACACACCATATATTACTGTCTGAAAGTGTTTTTAATTTTAGTTGAATTATATTATTGATAATGAGAAGATGTTTTCGAAAACGTTCTAACTTTTAAATACAATAAAATATAGTGGAATATAACTCAATTAAAAAAATATATCTTTTTTAGATATTAAATACACATAATATTTAAATTAATTAATTAATGATTTTAAAATATCTACAACATTATAATTATGTTTTATCAATAGCAAAAATATACTATACACAAAATATATTGAACTCAAATTTAATATTATTTAAACTACTGTGTCGTGGTTTAAATAAAGTTAAATATAATTTTAAATTATATCTAACCACAAAGTTAACTTCACAAACATTAACAATATACTGAACACGGTTTAATTGGTTGAAATTTGTACATTTTCAAGCGAACAATATCACAATAGGTCTTGATATTCAACTTAAAGGAATAGCAATAAAAAATATCCCTATTCAGGAAGCTCTTTGTATTCTGTACCTCGACGTACGTTTTCTTTCCAAATCCTAAATCACTTACGGGCCCAGGACTCGACTACTCCTGACGTAAATGGAAAAACCTTGTATGATTTTCATTCTTTATCAAAGGAAAACGGATATTATCTTCATTCCTTCTAAAAAATGTATAATACTGAAGTTTGTGCAGGGTCATCCAGTAAATATGACGCCGCTCTCGAGAATTTTCACATATCCGGTATCGAATTATCATTCATTTTCTTAGAGCATTTTTAAACTAGACAGCAATCAGACTTTATTTCGGGACAACAAAAAATGATTTTTTAAAAAATAAGAGTTTGTGATTACCACGCTGTTTTTTTGAGTTTTGTTTACTTTAGGTGAAAATAAAATAAATATTGTATCTGAGAAAAGCGGCGGTCGCGGCAGCCGTAATAACTTCTCTTTAGAATGAGGGTTTAAGTCCGGCTCTGCTGAAAGATTTAGGGCCGTAAGCCTTCCGGCACCGCCAGGGGCCATTCCAGAGGTCTGATCCTTAACAGATGTTTTAAAAAAGGGCTGATAGACTATTCTGAAACAAAATATATTAATATACACTAAAATAAGGTCATCCGCGTATATTACGTACAGAATAAAAACTTTCTGGGGTGCAGGTTTTTTCAATATTCTGGATATTTTTACTGGCTAATAATGATTTGTTGAGATATGCGTGATGGTTATGTATAACGATTTCAGAATGTACTCCATCAATAAAAAACTCAAGTTGTTTCACGTTGGATTTATTCAAGAGAACTGGATACAAAATATATACCGGTCTTATGTAGGCAGATTTTTTGCCTACGTGCTATTTACTCGTGCATTTTATGTGGTGGACGTGACATAAATAGGCCGTTATATTATACATAAGGACCAATGATTTTACATACAAATAACGCGAGAACTGTCGCAAGTAAAGCTTGCAGGTGTTCTTTTTGGTGTTAAATCTGGCACAAAAGAAATGTTGTACATGGGACATAATGGGACATTGTCTTTAATTAAAATTATGTTACAGAAATGTCAAATTTCATAGTATTTTAGGAGATAGCAAGAAAACAAAATAAATTTTAAACACTTGTGGCATTTTTTAGAACAACTGTTAATTTGAATACAGATAAAATATATATTGTATTATATGTATAACGTACCAGAAATCAGAAAACATTTTATTATAAATTATATAGCGATATTTTTGTAAAAATTTCATCACGTGGGCGATGAACCAAACTCCGCCAAATAAATCGAAAAATTAATATTGAAAACTTTGAAGGTCATATCTCAGTTTGATGTAAATGTCAGCTGATATTGTTCCAAGGGCACGTACTGTCTTCTCAGTTAAGTCAGGTATAAAAAATCAATTTTTGATAGAGTAAAGTATGAAGAAAATAGGATAGAATATAAAGTTGATTTTAACATAGTAAACAGAATTAAGAAAGGTTCGCTTGGAGGTTTGGTTATGTGTAATATAATGTTAATAGTAAGAAATATATTAGACACAAGTGTTGATGGCACCAGAAATAGAATAAATTTGGCATCATCAGGTAAACAAGATAATAGAAAAGAGTCCTGTTAGAATCCTTAATAATCGATAAGTTTGCATGAGAATATGTATAAATGTACTGGGTGAACATTGTGTTCCAGGCCGATGTTATTTTTGAATAATTAAGAATTAAAACACAATTTTTAATAAATTTTTTTTTTATTAATTATGTAATTTATTACAATTATGAATACACTATCGATCAAGTAGAAATATCGGCTTTGACAGCGGCACAAATGCGTGATTTTTAACCATATTTTTCGTAGCATTCTCGCTTACTTCGCGTGTTATTTCAGCAATTTTATTTTGAATATTGTTCTATAGCATCGAAATTGTTATTGGCTTATTGGTGTAGTCTTTTACTTTCAAGTACTTCCACAGAAAATAGTCGGGAGCTGTCAAATCGGGAGATTGGTATCATTTCTTTTTAACATTATACGGGCGGGAAAAATTTCTAGCAAAATTTTAAGCGTAGCTCGAGCTGTGTGTGAGATGGTGCCATCCTATTGAAATCACACGTGTTGCAGGTATAATCGATCCAATTTGGCTACCAAAAAGTTTTTTAACATGCGACGATCACCATTAATGTCCATTATTATTTAGATAAAATGTTTTAATAATTTTAAGACGTTATTGAGACGTTAGATACTTTAAAATAAATTGTAATCAATTATTTTCTACAATTACCAAATACGAATTGACAAATATTTGCCAAAATAAAATGGCAGTCAAACAAAATCGGCCTGGAACATAATATTCACGTTGTACATTGTACAGCGGAGGAACAGCGTGATAGTAAATTAATTAATTCTGTAGAAATGCGGTATTTCCTTAACCACCGTGATGTTTGAACCGCTCACGTTAACAATGGTAGCTAGCACGGAAGCCGGAATGAGGCTGTGGCATGATGGCGTGTAAGTAATTTTAAAGATTATTTCGACTCTCTAGTCTAGCCTTACCTCCGATTTGTCTCTTTAAAGAGCCCCATTGTTTTATGAACAGCTCGAAAAAATATAAAATGACTGACTAACGAGAGTACCAGATAGTTTATTTTGTGGATGAGACTTCTGAATAACATTTTCCTCAAGGTCCTCGTCTGATTTTTGTGACAATATATTACTCCTAACTAAATTAACGGTTTTCTGCAAACTAAAACTAATAACTAGTCGTTGAATTTTGGGATTTTAATACTTGTGGCATTTAAACCGCAGTCCCTTGGATTTCACAGCCTCCAGGCGAATTGATAAATGGTTCAATACTTAAAGTTTACCAAATTTTGTGAAACTATTTTTGTTATCTAACTGGGTTAACACGTGGAAACCGTACATAATTTTTATTGTTTTAACATATTTCTTCAAATATAATATAATAGTAATTTAAACATTCGTCAGGTCTGTGTTTTATATATTAGATTATATTATATATTAGAAATATTGCTGAATTCATGACGCAACATTCGGAAAAATGTAATACATCTTGAACACGACCAGGAAACTCACGAACCGCCCTCAGTTACGAATGTAAGATATTTATGATAAACAATGTGTCCCAAAAGAATTTTTCATAATACAAACTCTGTAATAAAATAATACATGGGTACTCTATCTATTTATTTCTTAAAAATGATGTTTTCTAAATGTGATCTGTTATTTCGCTGGCACTTTTCTAAACGGGATGCATATTTTTGGAAACTACTCGGCACGTATTCTCTGCACTCTACCATTTCTTTTCGGATATTTTTTGAAATCGGTCCAGAGAGGGAGGATTGTTTCTGTATATCTTTGATTTAAGGTAGCCCCATAGAAAAAGTCCATTGGTGTTAAGTCGGGGCTACGTGGAGGCCAATTTATGTCATCTTATCGAAATATAAATTTTACAGTGAAAATTTCACGAACAACTGGTAAGAACACGCTCTATAGCGATTGAATTCCCAAGGACGTGGCTAGCAATCGGGATACTCCCCGCCCTTCTCTCGCTCGTTGCGTTGGTGTAGCGAATGAACCAAAATGAAAAATACTTTTGGGACACCTGTATATGTCTCCGCGATTTCTGCACAAGATTCAGATTTACTTGTAATTTAAAATAAGGGTTCAGGGCGCGGGTAAACTAGGGTGTTATTGTTTTACGCAAGCCCTTAAAAATAACGGTTTAAGCAATATTTGATCCAGATATCGGACGGGTGAGTTGGGTAGGTTACTATATTTTCTCCAGGAATCTAGAACACAACATATACACATTCATATCGATCAATGGTGTTCAACATAGTACAAATACACGTCCGTATCGTATATATATATAATATATGTATGAAGGATCCACTGCAAGACCATTGAACGTCACAATTTTTTTTTGGACTTTGTTCATTTCTAAAATATTTAATTTTGCTCACAGTCCCGTAAAAACTGTCATTTTCTAAAACCACATACGACTAGAATGCATGATTATATACTTTATATTGGTTATATAATATATAACATTTTATATTTATTTTTTATTGGTACTATTGTATATGTACAGTAATACCCCGTTTAAGGCGGGGGATACGTTCCGGCAAAGTAGAGCCTTATAGGAAACAGCGTTAAACGAGGTTATGTCACCATGTAAATATTGGGATTAGGGGAAAATTTTTAATAATGAATTATTTTGTCAATTAAGTTTATTAAATACGTTTTTTTTTATAACAATACAACAAAAAATTATTTCTTACAAATATAGAAACATAAATAAACATAAGCCCGGTGTTATTAATTTTAAACCAACCTTTGAAAGTGCGTCAAATACGATCACTCGGTGCGAAAAATAGAAAAAATCAAAGAGATTCTAAGTCATCATTTACGTTTGAGATCATTCAGATTCTTCCGCAATTACAATTTTCTGTCTTTTTATCAAAAATGTGTTATTAAAAATGGTTATAATTAAATGCGATTAATTGTATCTAATGGTAACCAAAGGTGATTTGTAATTTATTTATTTGTTTAATAGCCAGCTTTGTACACGCGTAGTCACCTTGCTAAGTAGTTCTTTGATTATTAAAAGAGGGATTGTGTTGGTTTATTATGAATGATGGGTTATAAAAGTCTTTCTAAGGACTATTTGACGCGGGTTCCCCCAGAAAATAATCTATTGTCTTTTATCGGTGAAAACCTTAAATATAACTATTCCAAATTCGTAAAAACATATTTTTGGCGCGTCTTTCGAATCGGTCGCGACCCATGTTATTGACACATTTCTCCGTCCAAATTCTCATCCATACATTTCCTCATGCTCGTCTTGTCTCGCCTTTGTGTGAATTGGGACCTAGATGTCAGCAGACATTAACGTGATCAATATTTGTTCGATCGCGGCATCGCGATAGAATTCGCGGTGTGGATTTGTCAGCTCCAGTGCACCAGCACTGTATAAAGTGATATTGTTTTGATCACACAGTGATTGTTGTTTGTGTGTGCCGTGGGTGAAATTATGATATCGCCGTCTTCAGTTGGATGCGAAGATCTGCTCAACTGCGTGCCATTCGGCGGCGACTGGAGAGGGACTTCGGGGAAGAATCAAAAATATACAGTCAATGTACGTATATTAATTATTTATATATATTTTTTTATATATTTATATATTTGTATATTTTTGATTCTAAGATTTTCTTTTCTATATATCTTTCTAAGTGATTAATATAATTTGTTTTATTTATCATGCAATTATTATCAGTAAAATCTTAATTTCACAAATGAAATGTGACCTCATTAAAATTGTAAATAATTAGTTGTCTGGTTTTAATATTATTTATCATGAAATAACTATCGTGAACACCCTTTTATTAAGTATTGCAAAGCGTACAATTATAGTTCAAAAATACATACAATTTATATACCCCACTAATTAATGAGAATTAATTCCATTGGAAATCGCGTTCAATTTCAAAAGTTCCCATCTATATTTGTATCAAACGAGGCTCAAAGTTCTATCATATTCAGTAAGTAGTAATTAAAATTGCTTTGTTAAGTACGATACATTATTGACATTCATATTATTAAATCTCTGATAGATTTAATAAGCTTTCTGCACGTATAGGCAATTCAAACAATACCATTCAGCTATTGGTTGTTGGCGGATATCGCAAAGAGAATTATAATAATTCTTTTTTTTTTTTTGTTGCATAAATAATGCATATGAAAATAAAAGTTTACTACTTTACTAGACGTGGTCTGTTCTAAAACAAATACCTGTACAATTTTTAAAAATTGTAATTGTTTAGGTACAATCGTTATAAAGTGATGTAAGTAAGTAAAATAAAAAGTTATGTAAAAAAAAGTACAATCTTATTGTATAAAAAGTTATAAAAATATTTTTGTCTGTAATATAGTTGGAGTTAGTTTCATTTTACTTCTACCCATATCAAGCAACCACTTGGCTAGTGGCAATTTGTTAAATATCCCCGGAGCACAAAACAAGAAAGTTCGTTGAGCGAATTTGGTATTCATTTTTGGCACTGTAAAGTATCCTCGGAATATCGCAAATATATATTAAACAAAATTTATCGCCCCCCCCTTAAGAAAATTCCTGGATCCCTCGGTGCGTTCAATGCATATCTCAGAAAAGTAATTGATGGAAATATTGACCGAATACTAACGTGTAAAAATACATCCTCCAAATAGTGAGCAAGGTGAATGCGGACGCCTAAAGATAACTTCTGAATTGAATCCAGACCATAGACAGAGGCACACCGAACACACAAATATTGTAAATATGAAAGAAGGGTAAACCTTTCAAAATAATATCACGTTTTATAATCTAGGAATAGTACATAACTTGTATAAAAAATATTATAACTTACAAATATCAATTTTCAAAATTCTGATAATCAAAATAGATTTTTTATAACATAACTATGTAATTTTAATTTAAAGGAAATTGACACTTCAATCCAATGTATTGTATCAATTAAAACTAAATTAGATGATTATTCAAATTTCTCATTTTCATGTGTGAAGAAATTTTTGTATTTAAATAAGTAATATCGGATCTATAAATATAGTCTGACTTGAGAAATGAAGAAATATATGTAGAATCATCTTCATACAAATTAAATGATTCTCTAAATGAAATTTATTTATTTATCGAAAAAGTATTAAGTTGCTACCGGGATTCGAGCCAAAATATTTTTTCGATACATAGATTTATTCAGTACAACTTTCTAATTGATTAATTTAATTTGTATTACCACAGAACTATGTTCCGAAAATGTAACTTCACAGCAAAAAATCACGTGTTCGCCTTTATAGAATTGTATTTCGAATTTCACTTCTTATATTATTAAAGAAAACACATTCTTTTCACAATAAGAATGTGTTTTCCTTAATAATATGTGTTGTATCAAAGTGTCCAAAATTTAATAAAAATGAATTGATAATTCTGGCGTCTGCAGTCGGTTTACTCAAAGGTATTTGAGATTCTGTAAAAATAATAGAACGACAGGTGTATTAATTTGAAAAAATGTAACACATAAGTTCGAAAATTTGTCATGAAAAATACTGGCGTTATAACACAATTGGTAGTGTACTTCCCCGGATTGGAAATAGAGATCCAGGTTCGAATCCCGGTGACGCGAAAACAATATTTTTCGACAAAATTGATTTTATATGTATATATTTATAATTAATACATTAATTTAGTATTTAACGCTTCTTATATATTTATAATAGAAATACGGACGTATAATTTTTAACTATACAACCGACAGTCTTTTAAAGTACGTAGGTTCAGTCCGTAGAAATTATACAGATATAGTAAACTAGGTAAGCTTACTTATAAATCACTCAACGGGTATACTTTTTCGGTAGATTAACGGGTAGGAAAAAAATAAGTTACAAGATTGAAGTTTTGTTACAAATGATAAGGATGAAAATCCAAATTATATGTTATCGACCGAGAATTCATTGCTGGATGACAGCGTACCAATAATGATGCTGCAGTAAAACGAAGAGCTGTATTGCCACTAAAGGCTGTACTCATCTGAACTTGAGGCGTA
This sequence comes from Eubasilissa regina, assembly GCA_022840565.1. Lineage (NCBI taxonomy): Eukaryota > Metazoa > Arthropoda > Insecta > Trichoptera > Phryganeidae > Eubasilissa > Eubasilissa regina. The sequence continues at coordinate 15,478,611 of JAINEB010000017.1, read as the reverse complement.
TTGCCTGGGAAGAAATACACCCTTTCAGAAGCAATTTGCTGCATAAAATATACCTGTGGGAGTTATTTTCTGTTGCTGAAAAATAATATTACTTATACTGTAGAGAAATTCTCCAAGTTTAATATAGGGCTAAAAATATTATAAAATATAAAAATATCACGTTTATAAGGGAAGCATTCAAGTGCGCTTAAAATAAACGTATTTACTAAGCTAAGCAATGAACTATATAAGTATCGCTTTTGCAAAATCATATTATGGCTGAATGTTATGTTCTCGGCCGATTTTGTTCACCTGCCATTTTGGTTTGGCAGACATTTGTCAGTTATTTAGTGGCCGTAGAGAATAATAGTTGATTACAATTTATTATAGAGCATATGAAGTCTCAATAACGTGTTGAAGTCATTAAAACATTTTATCTAAATAATGACAATGCATCGGTGGGCCTGATCGATTGGGCCTGCAACACATGCAGTTTAACAGGACGGTGCCACATCACACACAGCCCGAGCTACGCATGAAACTTTGCGAGAAAATTTTTCCCGGCCGCATAACGTCAAAAAGTGGTGATATCGGCTGGCCTCCTCGATCACCTGATTCGACGGCTCCCGACTATTTTGTGTGAAGATACTCGGAAGGAAAATTCAACGCCGATAAACCAACAATAATTCCGATGCTACATGAAATAACACGCGAATTGTGCGAGAATGTTATGAAAAATATGGTTAAAGGAGCACGCATTTGTGCCGCTGCCGGTGGCGGCCACTTGGCCAAAAAAACAAATTAAAAATTGCGTTTCATTTCTTAGTTATATAAAAACAACTTCGGCGTGGGACATAATATTCCGCATGTACTTACAACACATGCGTATCTTTATTTATTATAAATATTTATAAATTCTTCCGATTGATGGTTCCTGTGAAATATTTACCTAAAGACTTTAAACTATTTTTTTGTGGTTATTTAACGTACGTATACACGTTGAACCTAACATACGTTTTATTTACGGAGGGCGGAGTGATTGGAGAGAGATTTATGCAGGGTTCTAAAAACAATTTGTGCAAAAAAAATATCTATCAAAGAGGGTATGTAGTATTGTGTCATACATAAAATGAACTAATAATAATAAGCTAATACTGGTCTCAAATACAAATATAAATACAGACACATTTTAAAACAACTCAAAACACAATTTCCACACGTACAAATACAAATAACCTACAAACCCCAAGAGCACATACTACATTTGGTCAAAGGAATTACAAATATTTTGGACCTAAACTATTTAATAGAATGCTAAAAGACTTAAATCAATTGAATTGTCCCAAGAACATGAAACTATATATTAAAACTTGGATTCGTAATATGGGTAGAGCCAGTATTGGTGCACTCACCAAAACACATTGACTCATACCTATATTAATTATTGCTACAAAGTGATCCAAAAATTAAGTCCATTTTAAAATTGTTCTTCATATACACCTTTTATAATAAATGTAATTCTATCTACTTGTAATTCTAATTAATTAAACAATTGCTTGTAAACTATGTCCGTCTTGACACAGAATTTCTCTAGTGAGACGGGCACAGTCCAAACAGATTTTTACATATTATTATATAGTTACTAATATATAAATAAATAAATAAATAAACAGACATACACTTAATTTTATGCATAGATGTAGTACATATTATATATTGTGACGTGATCTTATCTCAAGTTGGATACGCCAACATGTGACGTCTTCGTCCTTCGGTTTCGCCCAAGGGAATGTATGAAATGCGTGGTCCTGATGCACAGAATTCACCATACCGTCTCCCATCCACACTAGTAATCATTCTCAAGGAAAAATAATAGAATAAGTTTGAGATTTACAAAATTATAATTAGTTAGCTATTTGCATACAAAGTTAGAGCATGATAGAAAAAGAAAATGTTAGAATTTCAAGGTAATATAGCACAAAAATAATATCAGATCAGTGTGATTTCAATAAAAAACTTTTATCAAATAGTATTTAACAAAAACAGATATTCAATAAATCGTCTACAACATTACGTCATACGTCATCGTGAGAATAATTATTATAATTTATTACCTCTTCAAAATTTTACAATTAAGAATTTCCTTCACAACAATTAGACACAAAAACCTTTGCTCTTCAAGAGCAATCCTTCATTTGAATTCAGTTTTTGATGTTCTGAGTCACCTCGTAGCATACTTTGTGTCTCGTCGCACCACCAACGTCATAAAGGTTGGATCATCTGCTTCCTGGCATAGTTCATAAAGTAGCGCAGAAACTCTTGCATCCTCAAGTGGTAAAATAGATTGAGCAGATGGAACCTAATCGTGTGCCCATAATGCTTAGTTCGTGAGTAATCCATTACGAAGAGATTAGAATTGTCATCCAAATTACGCGTCATGATAGGAAGGGATTTTTAAATACTGCAAATACGCAAACAAAACAACAAAAACTCTAGACAGATGACTAAAAGGGTAACACAGATGCCTAATATTTTATATTATTCTCACCTTTCTTTTTCTAAACATGAAATCACATTTTTTGATAATAATTTCACGAGCAGCTTATTGCACACGCTCTCGAGCTGTCAACAGAATAATTGTCATAAAGAAATTTCTTCCCGCGGTGCAATGTTGCCATTTGCTAAATGTAAAAATTAAAATAATATCTCGTGGCCGGTAGGAACTGTAACATATCGTTTTAATATATATTGTTTTATTTAAATTTAATAAACTCAGTGCTTAAGATTAAATGTTATTCTTAATCAAATTGATTAAAGAATTATATCAGAGTAGAGTCCTGCTCGCTCCTCACAGACCTGGTCGTCGAACCAGATACTTTACAACCAAGTGGTTACTTGATGCGGGTAAAAAGCAAAATAAAACTAATTTGTCATTTGTGCTAAGCACCTAACTACCTACACTTTATGTCTCCAACTATCTTTTTGACATACATGTTTTTGTTGTAACAGATGTAAATATATTATAATATAACATGATAAACATAAGATACAATTATATTGCAATTAAATACTCGAAGTTTATTGTGTGGGATGGAGTAGACTCCATCTCTGATATATACAGTATCGTCCTGGCTAATTTGCTAGACTGCAGTCTTAAAGTGCAGTGTTAAAGTAGCCAGTTTTAAAGTTGCAGTGTTAAAGTAGTAGTGTTGAAGTGCAGTGTTAACAGTGGAGTGTTAAAGTACCCAGTTTTTTTCGTGCTGCTATGGCATTATTTAATTCAAGAAAGATAATAATTCAACAGGAATAAAAATAGGAATAGAGAAAAATAGAAAAGAAAATATGTAGTGGGAGTGTTGTAGAACTAGTGAATTATTAGTGTAGGCACTGTATATAATGATTATATATTAACTTAAGTGAAACCTTTGCATTAGTGTGAAACTAATGAACTGAACATTTTTCGTAATAATTAGGAAAATACAGGTAATACTTGTAAGATCGTAAAATAAATTTAAGTGTGCCACAAAACTCTTTAGGTATCATAAATTTAAATAAAGAATATATAGAATATTTTGAATACAAATTAAATGAATCTATTAGAAAAATATACACAAAAAATCTATCTATTTGAATAAATACTTGGCTGCTGTCGGGACACGAACCCGGAAGTATTCTTATCCTGAAAAATGCGTTACCATTTGGAATATACATTTTGTATTCTTTATTCTTATTGATTCATTTTACTTGTTTTAAAAATATTAAAAAACTTTGTTCTGAATATGCAACTTCAGAACAAAAATGTGCTTTCATTAAAAACATATAGAATACGTTTTCATATTTGCAAAGTCAAAATTTGTACTGAATAAAACAAAATTATGAAGTATTAAATTTGCATAATACTGTGTGTTAATATAAGTAGTGTCCGTTTTTTTTTCAAATGAAGAAGACAAGTGGACACAACGACAAAAAAGTTGCAACGAATTAGTCAAATCACGTATTCTTCGATTTATAAATTTTTGCTAACGTTGTATATTTTTCGATCCCTCTGCGAAATAAACTATGGTAACTTTTTTCGCTTGATTTAACGCGAACAGAAGAAGGTGTCGAAAGTGCTCACTTTTGTCTACCATTTTGTATTCCATTTTGAAGGCCTGTAATTAAATAAAATAATAAAACGTAAAAGAAAACACAATATCTTGAAGAGCAGAAAATTTTCTTTCGCATGAGGTACCTTTAACATTTTGTTTTACTTTTGGAGCGCATTTTTAAATTTAAAAAAAAAAACGCACACTACTTACATATGGTAACACCTAATATTATTTCATTTTTTTATGTTTTTTTTTCGTATTACCAGCGATTTTAATCAATATATTGTATTTGCGTATACGCACTCTAGGGCGGGCGTCTTTTTTGGCTGCGGGTCAAAATCAACCAAAATGTGACTATAGAAGACGGTTTGGGTTAATGGGTATTTTCATTTTAAAACAGTATTATTGAATAAATTTTATTGAGAAAACTATTATAATATGCAATATTTGAATAGGTCTAAGAACACAACATTGCAAGGATTTTTACCTATAAAGGCACTGTTACTAAACAAATAGTTATTTTTAAAATTTATTATATTTAATGGAAAATACATGGAAGTATGGGGTAATTACAGGGTACAATCTGACTTCAGCTGGCTTGAGTGATCACTTTATATATATATATATATATAACGTTCATCAATTCTCACCTCTCAATCTCTACATTTATCAAATTTTTTAACGTTGTATATATGTTAATATGTGTGACTCGCTTCGAGTACCACTATACGATTGCCATCTATGGACCAAATTTGATAATTCAGTTTTCCATTTTATTTTAAATAGTATACTTCCATATATTTTCCATTAAATATAATAAAAAAACTTTTTCTCTGAAATATCTGATATTTGTTTAATTAAAATATGCTTTTTAACTCTTTTTAAACTAAATTCTAATTCTAATTATTTTCCAATCAAATACAATTGTCAAATTTTAGTTCATTATTAATTTATAAATTTTATTAATAAACGTTCTCCTGCGTCACAGGCTCTTTTTCATTGGCCCACGCTTGACGAATGCGCTCGTGCCTTTTAAATAACGGAAAGAATTCAGCCCACCTCTCCATCGCCCACGCTACACATGATCGTTTTCTATAATTAATTTTTATATATTATACTTTATTTGTGGAACTCGAGTGTGTCACTTAGTCATAGGGTTATAATTACTATTTAGAACTATGTTTTGAATAAAAAGATAATTTTAAATAGTGGTTGATAAAAATAAATTATCACTGATTTAATGGGGTAAGAGGTGTTAGTGTGTCTTTACTTGAAGCTTAATTTGTCGTCTACCTTTCATGGCGTGTTTTTGTAAAAATTGAGTTCCGAGTGGGGTTCTGTTGCCCAAAAAAATGCCCACAATCCATTCCAACAAGCATATCTGAAATTTATGACCATGACAGTGATAAATTAAAAAATTGAATAAACACACCTCATACTATCTTTAAATTAAAAAATATCCGTATAAATACGTAATAATATTTTTTTATCAATTTTCAACAGTGAAAAATTACACACAGTTGGTTTATACCGTTTGCTGTAAAATCAACAAATTAGAGATATAATTTTTATTTTACTCAGAAAACATAGGTTATCAGTAAATACGAAAATCATAATTAAAGCTAAACAATAATTAAACAAGTTATACGTTTTCTTAGAAGATACAATACACTCTAATATATACAGTGAGACTACAATGCAGAAAATGAGGGGAATTAAATAGGAAAGTGGTACAGGGAATAAAATCTGTGTGATAAAAATAAAATGAAAAATAAAGATCATTAAAGTTTATGTATTGAATTTAGATTTAATTGAGGTAACTGGAGTATTGAAAATGTCTAGTTCGTTTAGTGTGAATTGAAATAAAGGGGTGCTCGGTAGAAAAATGATTTTTGTTTGGCGTTGGTGTTGCAATGTGGAAGATTAAATGTAAGATTAGTTCTGGTTGACCTGGCTGGCATTGGAATAGATATGCGTCTGAGTAAATTAGAACAGTCTACATTAGAGTTGGCTATTTTGTGTAGGAAAGATACGCCTCTTTGAAATATGGATGACGAATCATTGTGGCGAGCCACCGTTATGGATCAATGTACCCGACAATCTTGCATTGTACGCGCCCCTAAACACAGTAAAGGGTTAATTTCTTTTTTCTATTATTTTAAAACTATTCAAATAAGACGGATGGCGGCTTTTCAAATTTAATCTTTGGATGGGTGTAAGACCCCGTGTTAAATCACTCACCGGACGGGAGGCTTTCGAGAATTCTACCCCTTGTCGAAATCTTTTTAGGAGTCTCCGAAATATCTAGATTTTCGTTTAGAAACTGGCTTTCGAGATTTGAAAAAAATAGTGTAGTTGATTGAATAGCACATGCTTATAATTATTTATTTATTTCCATTTTGTAATGTTAATTTGGTTCCTTACATTATTATAAAAAATAAGTAAATAAATAATTTTAATTGTCGACCATCATTTCTGTAGCGTTATCTGTTTAGCCGTTGGCTATTGTTATCAATTATTTGATTGATTTATATTAAAGTTTGATTTATATTTATATTTCTGAAGTCATTTTCAAACTAATTAATTAATTAAATATGCGTGTTTGACTTTCGAGTACATGTATCGTGTAAGTCGCTATGTCAACCACTTTTACGTTTATCCTATATATTACAAATATCCATATAACTTAATTTATTTCCAGTGTCGAATACATGACATTTCATTTTCAAAACTACTTATATTTGGTAAATTTTGATAGACATATTATCTATTGACGACGATCACGTGACGTAATCTTCAGAACATTAAAATGCACAAATAGATGATGACCAGGTAACCTCTATACCATCATCCGTTAAAATGTTTGTACTATATATATATATATATATACATGGTTTCCTTAGAGAAACCTAATCCGACGTTTCGGTACGGTACGGCGTGTAAATGTCAATGCGTTGAATCAAAAAATTACAACACAAAAGTACGGTTGTACCGTAATTTTTTTAGGTAACGCCTTTATAATGGCACGTGTTACCATGTCGAAATGTTGGCCTAGGTTTTCTCAGGGAAATCATGTACAAAAAAACGCGATCTAACCGAGAAGAGACAGAATATAATTGATTTTGTCGACGTGACACACCCGTAGTTCACATCAGATTTCAATAATAATATTTTTTTAATCTATTATTGATTGCATATACAATAACTGAAAATTAAGTATTGAATACAATTAATTACAATACAATTAATTTAAAAAAAAACTTGTCAATTTTCCAAAAAAATTGATGACAGATTTTTAATATTCATTGCTCAACTAGGCTTTTCTGTTTAGGGCAAGTTGTCAAACAAATTATACTTCATAAACTAATATAACTCATTGAATACGAGGTATAGGGTGTCCAGAGGAAAAATTTGAAGATTAAATTGTGATTGGTCGTAAACCATCAGGGTGAGGTAAATAGGAGGGGTATTGTTTGACGCGCCTGATTTGCGGATTTGCCAATTGCAATGAGTCACTGGTCGGGAGCGCACCGCGCTTTCGCGGTTGAGCAATATTTAAAGTGCGTTGATTCATTGGTTCGTGCGCGTCGCACTTTTTGTACTCACTTTAATATTCAACGAGTAAATGATGGACCAAGCACGCAACTTATCTGGTGTTGTGTTTAAAAATTCAGACAAGAAGGGACAATGGTTTATCAAACTCCTCCGCGACCATTGACGTGAAATTATGCGCAATCCGCGTAAATCGACAAAGAAGATTGCAGCCTGTATTGGAATAAAAAAATTAACAATGCGTATTATTTTGAAAAATAAACTACAGTTTCACCCATACAAACTGCAAATCGTGCAGTTTTTCAACGAAAATGACTATTCTTTACGTGAAACCTTGCTACCAGGATTCGAACTTGGATCTCTTCCAATTCGAGGAACGTGCATTATCCGATTATGCTATACCAACACAGTGGATTGACGACAAATTTTCGAACCTATATGTTACACTTTTCAAATTAATATATTTATCGTTCCATTATTTGAATGCCATTTATTTTGTTTTTACGGAATCTCAAATACCTTTGTGTAAACTGATAGGAGACGCCAGAATTGATTGGTTATTGATTTTTATTAAATTGTGGACACATTGATACAAATTATATATTATTAAGGAGACCCTCTGTTCTGAATAATTACAACTTCACAATAAGAATGTGTTCTCCTTAATAATATTGTACATATAATATATCACAGCTGACGACAAATAATGAATGTCCTTTCAATAACGCCTGGTCAGCGCGCTAGTGGAGTACCGGCTCTCTGCCTACTCATAAATAATCAAGGTTGTCACGGCAGCCGCGTTGGTCGGCAGTTTATTCGCCGAAATGTGTTTACAATCGCCTTTGAATGACAGCCCCTCTTCTCGTGTATATGGAAATATTTTTCAAAAGCTATTTCGCATAAAATATTCGGCGCCCCACCAGTCCAGAACTCTGATAATTACAAATCGGAATATGACATGATGTAGGGAGTATCTATAAAATCGACTTTTAATATAAATTTTCTGCCATTTCATAAAGATGCTTACTTGAGTTGGCTGTGTGAATGTGGTATTGGTATATTTCATAATGAGAAGTTGACTTGACACGGTGAACTATAAAAACCCACAGTTGTGTTTGAGTTTGAGCTGTCTCGGAGGTTGGCTCGTGTCGAAAATCTCATACATATCTCAACTGTGGATACGGGCCATAATGAACTATGTTTAGAAATTTAGCATATGTAATTATAATAACAGAATATAACTCCTAAGATGACAGCTGAAAACATGTTGATCTATACCTATTACTCTGTATTATTACCAACTATTGATAAGGCGACTTGAAGTATTTGAGATGTGGATCTACAGACGATTACTCGAAATAAGTTGGATAGATAGAGATACAAATGATGATTTTATAGTTCGGGTGAATAAATTAAAATAAGTAAATACATATTAAATTAATCAACTATAAGGATATAATTTATAAATAAGATATAATAAGAAAATATCTATTTTTCGAAAAATATTTTTTCGATAGATAGATTTTTTCTGTATATCTTTCCAGTTGATTCACATTTAATTTGTATTAAAACACCACAGAACTATATTTTGGAAATTCACAACATAAATACTAATTAAATGTATTAATTATAACATTTATTCAGATATCTTTTTTGGGACTATTCAAAATACCTCAACTGAAAGACAATAATGACACAGGAACTAATGAGATGACCCACTTCAGGTCGTTTTATGATTAAAAATTTCCGTATATTCACAGCTAGGTTGGTATTTTAAAAATGCTAAATAGGTGAGAGCTGCGCACGTAAACGTAAACCAAAAACATTCCTTATTACACTTACGATTCCATACAAAAATCCCATCTTTATTGTACACGTTTACTATGAAAACTGAGAGTTATCTTCAAAGAATTTCATGGAAGTAAAATTCGTATCTCAGAGATTGTTTCGAGTCGAAAATCAACACGAGCAATTAAATAACTTCTTGAAGAGTAGAATTGAATTGAATAGTTTTGAATATAAGTAGAACATCATTGGTGGAAGAATACATTCCATTCGCACGCTACTCCTATTGATTCTAATTTATTCACCTTACCTGTGTTTGGTTTGATATCATCCCCAGTGCCACAGTTGATTAGAGCAAACCTGTTACCCCAACCAGCTAAATTGCCCGTTCTATTCAGGTCGAGGTGTTGCCGCGTGTCCAGGAGCCGTGAGAGGAGAGACTTGCAGTCCAGCGTGCATTGTCAGAGCCGAAGTAAACCGAGGCCATCTATTCCAATTTATTTTCCAATTATTTTCATTCTATTGCGTATACAAAACATACAATATTTCGTCCTAGCCCGACAGTGTGTACCGCTGTAATCGTCATTACATATAATCTCTTTTTATCCCACTTTACAGGAATGCACGTATATTTCAAATAAAATAATTATACCTACATATATTAAGGAATACACTTTTTTTGAACTCGGTCGCAATTAAATATTTTATCGATAGATTGATTTTTTCCATATATCTTTCTAGAAGATTCTTTAAATATTTAAAATAATTATACAGTAATCTGAAAAAAAAGTCAGTTAACTGGATGTGACAAAATTTTATACCGAATGAATATTATGTTATTATGCTGTTTTTGAATAACTAGGAAACGGAACATACTTTTTTAATTTCATTTATGGTTATCGATTATTTAAAAAAAAAATTATTTGTACTTTATTGACAAACATATTTTTGTTGTAATAGAGGTGAATGTATTAGGATATAACATGATAAACATAAGATACAAATATATTGCAATTAAGTACTCGTAGTTTATTGTATGGGATGGAGTAGATTTCACCTCTGATATATACAGCGTTGTCTTGGCAACTTTTCTAGACTCACGTCTGTGTTAAAATAGCCAGTTTTTTTGCGCTGTTGTGGTGTTATATAATAAATAAAATATATATACAAGAAATAAAAATTGAGAACAAAATATTTTTTTTAAAATAAAAATGTAGTGGGAGTGTTGTAGAACTAGTGAATTATTAGTATAGGCACTATATGATGATTGTGTTAGAATGTTGGATAGCCATGCTTCTGATTGTCTCTACCCGATTGGATCATATATTGGGTCCATATTTGTGTAATCTTATTGGAATTGAACGATTTCATTTGTACAGTTTCGGAGCTAAGAACATGTAGAATCTTTGATAAAATGTCGTTGTTGCTCACGGAACTGGCGTGTAGATATACGTTGTTTGTCTTGTACTGTGTCCATGATTTATTACTCGGGGTGAGTTGTTGTTAGCATGGAAAAATTGGACGAGTCTCAACATAAAGATTTGTCTTATATCTAGGGTATAGTACTCTTTAAATATAAAATCCGATGGATATCTAAAGAGACGACCATTTATTACCTTGAGAATTGTTTTTTGTGCTCTTTTATCCGACTCTAATATGCTCCTCCTAAAATGCTAAATATGCTGCTCCTCCCTAAACTAAAATAGCATAATTAATTAAGGAGGTAATTAATTAATTTGGTTTATAACAATTATATATAGAATATGAGATTGGCCAAGTGGTCGCCTCTGGCAGCGGAACTAATGCGTGTTCTTTTCTTTTTAAACTGAATGAACTTTTTAAACTTCTGAAAAATCACAACTTCACAATAAGAATGTATTAAATGTGACGTCTACCTCCCTTTTTAGGGGTATAAGATTTATTTAGCTTCTTTCTGGCTGCCTTCTGAATTTAATGTGAAAACGAGTCTCACGTCAAATTGTACAGTTATGGCTCTGGTACTATGATACCGGAGCCAACCTATGGTGGTATTATGATAATAATGTAATAAAATAAAGTAAATATGTAATTATGACGAATCGAAACGAGAGTAAACAACTCTCAAATCGATTCGGGTTAGGGTGTTAATAAATAAAATAAATAAGAATGTATTCTTCTTAAAAATGTATTTGACTTGTCTACGATTTGAATGAGTTCGTTAAATCTACAGACAAAGCGTTTCAGATGTCAAAATGCATGATGAAAATTCCAAACATTAATATTTAATGGCCGTAAATCTTCTGTATACAGTTTTCTGGGCTAATATGCCGTGTGGCCAAAAAGGTCAGATATACACGGGAAATATATTTTTGCAAAAATCCGAAAAACACCATATTCTCGATATTAGTCCGACATATGTGGTTATTGAAACAAAAAATGGTTTGCAAACATTTAATATGCAAGTAGCATCGTCTGTTATATACTAGTTATACATAATCCATGAATATATTTCAGTGGGATTTCTGTGTCCCAATTTCCATTTCCTTTATCGTAGCGCAGCTCACCATAGAAAGCCATAGATATCAATCTTCAAATATTTTCCGGACGATATTCCTCGCGACACCATTGCACGTATATCTTCTATTTCCTCTCTTTTTCGCTCTTCTCCATTTAACACGTGGAATAATCTAACGGATTGCCAATTTCGCCTATTCAGTTTTCGGAAAAACAACTCTCATTGTTTTGAAATTGGATAAAAATGCGCGACTAGAAAATTATATTTTTTATATAAGATTATTGCACGAGTATTATTGAAATAAATGGTTAATATTTTAACTGAACTGAATTGTACTGCACGAATTATTGCAGATCGCTAAATGACGAAGGATGGTACAGGTGTTCCAAAACTCAATCGTTGTTTTAAATATCACTATTTTTTTATCTTTCAATGTTAGATACGTTATACATAAGATCTGTCAAATAAAAATTATATCGTTAACAAAAATTAGTTGATATATGATTATGCAGCTTGATAAAATTGTGAAAATTTTATAAAATTTGAATTGCTTTTGGACGATGTCTACTGCCATCATATTGCGAACTGGAATCTCTTACAGATTAGATTCCTCGAGAATACTTAGGCCATATAAAAACGTCGGCCTATGTTTCTCGAAGGAAACCATCTACAAAAAAAACACAATTTAATCTATAAGAGAGGCTAGTTTCATACACTAGTGTTCGCGGAAACCTTATACATATATTTTATAAGACTTCTTCGTAAACAGTAAAGCATTCGATAGATCAATATAATAGATCAATAGAATAGGTCGATAGACAATATAAACATCGATACGTAACCAATTTATTAGCAATTTTGATTTATTTATGATATTTTGAAAAATATAAATACAATGACGTTACTAAAACCACCAGTTCGTTGGGCTAAATTGTGTTTTTGAAGTTGTTTTAAAAATCTAAAAAAATGTGATTTTAAATTGTTGGAAATGCCCTAATGTAAAAAAACTGAAAGTAGTGAGTTATGGCGATTTACAGATACAGTAATAACACAAAAGTCCGAGGACAGAGGGGCAACTAAAAGAGTATACAAAACGTTCCCTCACGGAAAACATGAGACACCAAAAAATATGTGAAGTTGATTCCCTACCCGAGCACCACTGCTGGCAGATATTATTCAGGAAATAGCACACTAGGTTAAGTGCAAAATATGTAGTATATAACTTGAATAATTGATCATTATACATGTGTCTATTTTCATTTGCATTTACAATCTCTTCACCCAATGTAAATTAATATACGATACACTTCATCCCAGACTCTTCTGGATAAAGAGTCTGGTATTCTGATGATCAAACGTGATCCAACACATCATTGTATCTTATTTTGTTAACTTTCTCATACCGCACAGGTCCATAAATTCATGCGGCCAGGGTGAGTTTAGTTAATAATAATGCCATTAAAGAATTACTCAATTGAAATGAAATAATGAAGAAATAATATTTCAAGATTATTAGGAAGCTTTTGTCATTGGTTGCGGTGGTGTAAATCACAGAATAATCAAACATCCAGGAAAATAAGAGCGTGCAGATTTTTTGCCGGGAGTCTGCCGTTTTAAACTGGTCCATTAGCATAACTTATACAACGTTCAGGATCGGATTCACGAACGGTATATCTCCAGTGAAATAAAATTTTCAAGCCCTGGCAAATGTTTAGACTCTAGCCTGATTGCTTCTTTTTATAATATTATGTCCCATTCACCAGTAGTTGGAACTCTATTTTGGGATATCCCGAAAGATGTTCCGGGTAGAGATTACATTTTCGATAAACAGCCTCTTTTCGAGTATCTTTTGCTGGGATTGGCGATTTTGAAAGATTAACAGGGAGAAGATGCTGCGGTGATGATAACACAATGTTACGGCGAATTCTTCACAGAACAGAACCGCCGTAATGGCCTCTCCAAAATAGCCAATTTCTTTTGTGAAGAGCGCCCGCTTGTGCGGAGCGCTATTAAAAAATAATTCTATGTAAACCAACACGCTGGGCATGTACTATAGAACGTATTTGAAAAAAATATGCCACATTGCGAATTTTTAAACGAAATTTTATTTTAATAAAAGGTACACATTATAATGTATATAATGTATTCCTGAACAAAAGCGTTACTTGTCTTACGTATCATACTACCTCTGTATATAAAATGTTTTTTCTACATATTTCTTCCTTGTCAGTGACATCAAAAGTGTCTTATATGCTACTAGCGATCCCCTTAAAAAATATTCCGAGATAACCTGGGAGTGGGAGGAGTATTGTTCGACGCGCGTGATTTGCTGATTTGCCAGTCGCAATGAGTCACTGGTCGGGAGAGTACCGCGCGTTCGCAGTTGAGCAATATTTAAAGTACGGTGATTCATTGGTTCGTGCGCGTCGCGCTTTTTGTACTCACTTTAATATTTGACGTGTAAGTGATGGGCCGAGCACGCAACTTATGTAATGTTGTGTTCAAAAGTTCAGACGAGAAGGGACAATGGTTAACCAAACTCCTCCAGGATCATCAACGTCAGCAACGACGCCAGAGCGTGTGGCTCAAGTTCAACGTGAAATTATGCGTAATCCGCGTAAATCGATAAGGAAGATTGCAGCCTTTACTGGAATAAAAAAATTAACAGTGCAGTTATTTTGAAAAAGATACTATAGTTTCACCCATACAAACTGCAAATCGTGCAGTTTTTCAACGAAAATGACTATTATTTACGTAAAACCTTAGCGAGAACGATGCTGGCACGTTTTGAAACAGCAAAAACGCTTGAAAATATGTTGTTTACTGACAAAGCACATTTTAATATCGATGGCTATGTTAATAAACAGAACATGAGATACTGGTGCCCCGACAACCCAAGGGAACGTCATCAAAAACGTTTGCATTGTCAAAAACGACAGTGTGGTGTGCAATTTCTGCCTGAGAGATAATTGGTCCTTATTTTTTTAACCAGCGAGAGACAGTCACTGCTGACGTGTATTGCCGAACGAGTTTTTGGAATCGCAACTGCAGCTGTTTCCCAGGTTCAACAACAGAACACAATTTCAGCAAGACGGGGCCACTCCACAGACAACTAGAGTTTCAATGGAGAAGCTGAGGGGAATTTTTCCAAATAAATTAATCAGCAAGTATGGAGACATACCCTAAGCATCTCGGTCACCGGATATTACACCGTGTAACTTTTTTTTGTGGGGATACCTTAAGTTGAGAGTTTATAGTAACAATCCTCGAACAATTCAGGCTCTACAAGAAAATATCCGTCGTAAAGTTGCTTCCATTGAACCAACGAGTTGCTCTCGCAAACGAGTGTTTGCAAATTTAAGAGTCCGATCGAAAGTGTCTTGAGAGAAATTGTAGAAAGTTTAGACGATATTGTTTATGAATGCATCATTAAACTCCATTTTGTACAAATAAAATATGAGAATAACATTGTAGTTTTTTTAAATTTAATATTAAATTTGAACATTTTCCGCTGGACAATGAAAAAGTAATATAAAAAGTGTGACAAATATTTCTAAGGAAAGGAAGGCATTTAGAAAAATATTTTTCTATACGTTAAAGAAACATTTTTTTAAGAATCTAGATTTAATATTAAATTGTAGAGTATTTTAATCATTCGACCTGGGTAAAATGTTAAAGGTTATTTCGCGATATATAAATAATATTTTTCTGTCACATCTGTTTTTTAAGAATTTCTCTGAGAGATTAAGCGAATTTTGTGTTATTAAAAATTCTAGTAATAGATAAAATTCCACCGTATTTTTCTTCTTTTTATATTGCCTTATCCAACAACTTGCTTGGCCATCGCGTCTTAGGCCAGGAAAAATACTAGTAATTCTATATATAAACATGTTTATAACTGTTAAATTTGTTGGTTTATCCTACATAAATTAATTAACAAATATTACATCAATAATTACTTCAATACGGATAAAAAAAATATATCTGCATGTTTCGATATTATTTTAATTGGATAAATATTTCTTTTTACGACTTTCTCAGTCAAATGTTTGACGGAGTATTTATATAATGGAAACATTATTACGTCTTCACATCAAAACGCTGTGATATTTATATCTGATGATTTCGTTAGAGCAGCGCTTTTCAATTATTTTCGAACTACGACCCCCAAAACGAGTAAAAATTTTATTGTGTAAATACATACTTAAAAGCAATATTTGAATATGTCCAAGAACACACAATTACTGGATTTATACCCACAAAGACACTTTTATTAAACAAATATCAAATACTTCAGATGACGAATACACCATAGGTATCGAAACATGTAAAATAATTAATAAATAGTGGTTTAAACGAAGTATTTTGTCTAATGGAGATTTAGTCTCTATGAGACTTTGTTTACTGATATTTGTTTACATACTTAATAATTAATATTACATATGATATTTTTTAGGCTATTAATTCAGAGATACAATAGATATAATAGGTAGATAATAATTCAAGTTATATATCATTCTTTACAATGGTGAGCTCATTACAATAATACAATTTTTACAACCTGTCCTTAATATTTTAAAACTTGATCATCTTACAAAACAAATCCTTCAATTTTGTGGCATCTAACGAGAAGAGAAGATAGCTTGGAGAAGCTTGTCCACTCCGATACCAACATCCATATCCTCATCGACTACTTCACCGACCTAGCCCGCAAATTTTACCTAAACCTCCCAAATATACCAAACCCTACCATTTTTCAATTTTCTAGGTTTTTACGACCCTCCTTCCGATCCCTCCCGTCTCCGCCCTATTGCAATCCTGTACCCTAATACTGTAACCCGTTGAGCGGGGGAAAAAAAAAACGTACTAACAAAAAATAAAAATAAAATACATGTATACACCTAACGACCTCATATACCCGCTCACAGGATCCCAAAACATCACCACAGGTTATGGCACTCGAGATATCGGAGACAAGAGGTGAAATAACTTATCACTCCATTCATCATCATTCCCCTGAGAGGCTTGCTGAGGTTGGCCATGTTGAAGGACGACGAGGAAGAGGAAGTTCCTCCACCCGTTGGACCGACAAAGTGGAAAAGGCAACATGTGCGTCTTTAGTGACAGCCCTGAGGTCTGCAGATGCCCAAAAAAGTAAGTGGGTGATAGTTCAAGGTGATCACGATCCTCAGTCATGAGGGACCGACGTGATGATGAATTTAACTTTATGTGTTGTTTTTGTTTATAGTCCGCAACCTCCAAGGAGATTGCGATCTACATTTTGAAAACCGCTGCTAGAGAGTATTAATAATAATGACGTGATTGAAACGAATCTGGATGTAACATAAAACTCATTAACTTATTTAAAATACGATTTCCCGATGTTATAGATTAATAATTTATATAATATGAATATAAAGGGTGTTACAGATGTAGTCCACAAAATTCAACGAATATGCGCCTAATCTCAACCGTGTCATAGATGTAAGCATTAAAAAAAAACGTAATTAAGCGATTATTTCGGTTAATTGAAATATTTTATTGATTCTGGATTATATATCGAATACAACAAATTATTGTTTGTTACATAATTTAGGGTCTGATGCAAAGATATAGATTAATAATAGATCAATTTTGAAAATAATATATTTATTTCGAAGTACGTAGACATACTTTCTACGATTTGCTGTACAACAGAAAGACAACGCTGAAATTAATATTATTATTCACGCCAAATCCTGTACTCAAGAAGACCTTTGTGACCAATGTTCATTAATTGAAGAAAAAGACTGTATCAAGTATCTAGGAATCATAATAGATAAACTCAAATGGAAAGAACATATTACTAATCTTACAAACAAAATAAGGAAAACTGCCTACATATTTTTATAAGACTCGGGAACATCTTATCACTTGCAAATCTGAAAATGATATATTACGCGTTTGTATAGTCACATTTACATTATGGTATTATTGGATAGGATACTCAAAAAATGTTGATAAAAATTATTCTAAAAAAAAGACTATTCAGGTATCCAACTCCTAACAGGTACCTAAAATAATATATATAAACAAAAAATTTCAATCTTCCAAATTTTTAAAATCAAAACTAAATTTAATATCAGAAGCGAATTCCGATCTACAAAATTTAGAGACCAAATTGATATTCCAAAACTAAAATATATCGCAACCCAAAAGCATTATATATATATATATATATATATATATATATATATATATATATATATAAGGCATCAAATTTTTGAACAATCTCCCCATCACAGGTAGAAAAATTACAGACAACTATAAATTTGTATCTGAAGTCAAAAAATATATACACAGACTGATTGAAACTTAAATTATCTGATATATACTCCTTCTCTATACACGAGTCTTACTGTCATAGAGAAGAAATAAATATTTAAATAAATATATATATATCCTACTGATAATTTTGAAAATGTATTATATCTTATAATATTAAATAAATAAATAATAAAATAAAATGTAAACATAATTTTGTAAAAAAAAAAAAAAGCTAATATTTTCCGAATTTTCCCATATTGCTTGAAGATTTTTGACTCATAATGTAGTCAGGTATCCATCCATAAAATATTGTGGACTAAGTTTGTTACAACGTGTATAAGAAAGATCCTTGATCCCATAAATACAATTTAAAACGGCTTACAAAGAGATCTGGGCAAAGGTTCTCTTTGCGGATTGAGAACAATATCTTCTCATTCTTGCCTATCTATTACGATCACCCTTCGCTCTGGACCCACGTGGACCTTCTATTGTCTAGTATTAATAGTCTGATCTTGAAGATATTTGCGATTCTATGGCGTGGCATTCATATTACAACCTGGACTTTTCATTTCAAGTTAATGAAAATCTTTTCCGTTAAGAAACGCGTGTAATTTGATTGAATCATCGACCTAGTTTTATAGACAGATTTCTTGTTGTATCGAAAAGCTAATTGTTTTACTGAACACAAGACCAGAACTGAGATACAACGACAATATCTTCAAAGACATATCTGTCGTAGAAATACAGAACAAAAGAAAAATAGCTCGATATTGATCAATGGAGAAAAATGAAAAATGTTAATAATAAAAAAACGGCAATAAATCAATCACTATGTAATTTATATATACAATTTGGCATGATGTATGCACTTGTTTGCATCATAAATAAACATTGAATCTAAGCGTTCCCAAATCATCGACCGGAAATCTCAGTCGTTGACGAATTCGCAATTAAACCAGTTAATTATTTAAATACTAATTAAATGTATTGATTAGAAAGATATATATATATACATATATTAACTAACTATGCTACAGCAGACAGTTCTTTTGACGACAAAACAAAGTAGATGGCTTTCAAATAATGGAACGATAAATGTATTAATTTGAAAATTGTTGGTTCGAAAATTGATGAAATTGATGTTAATGCACCTTCCCCGGAATGGAAAGAGATTCAGGTTCGAATCCCGGTAGCAATATTTTTCGATAAAATTGATTTTATATGTTTATATTTTTTAATAAATACGTTTAATTTGTATTTTAAATATCGCAGACCTATGTTCTGAATAATTACAACTTCACAATATAGAATGTGTTCTCCTTAATAATATTATATTATTTACATTTTAAATAATACTTGGAAACGATATTAAAAATTGTCGAAATTGTTTACTATCCTGGATGATACTCACACCATAAGTGAAAATAAAACACTCGTTTTTTGATTCTACTCATTTAATTTCCGTGAGACGCGTTTCGCCTTGTAAGGGCATTATCAAACTCTTGAGATTGAGAAGTTGATAATACCCTTATAAGGCGAATCGCATCTCAAGTAAATTAAACGAGATGAATCAAAAAATAAATGTTTTATTTTCACATACAGTGGAACCCCGATTTTTAATTCTAAAGGGACCAATGAAAAAATTTTAAACAGAGAAAATGTAAATTGGAGGTGTTAAAAATAGATTATTATTTTTGATCAAATAATGTTTTTGCAACATGTTTTTTTGTTGTTTTTAAATAGATCTTTTAATATCATAAATTAAATAAAAAGTTTCTGGTGGTACATTACTAATACTAGTAAAATATGCTTTGAGATCTAAAAACTGCCTCATGGCATCGTCCTTTATAGGAACTGGGTTTATGGGATGAGCAGACACTTCTTCTTTGTAGGAAGTTTCTTCTGCTGTCAAGTTTTCGTTTATGCGACTGTCCATTATTTCATCATTTTCCAATACGTCCGATGTTATTACGTTGCAAGAGTTTTTCATAAATTATTTCCTAGTCATCAATGTTGTCTATACTATTTTCTTGCTTATTCCAGCTTGTGAAAAATAATAAAACAACCAAATGTATAAATTACGTAGGTAAAATGGGTATGTATGACAAGCAACGTAAATCGCGGGAAAGGCAAACGTAAAATAGGGTTTGTAATGTACTAAAATGACACGGGACTGAAGAAATAACACCCAAATGGAGGGAAAACGTGAATTACGGGCATGTAAAATTGAAGTTCCACTGTATGTGATTATGAAGTTCTATAAACATACCTCGGAAACAGTAAATACTCATCTCGATAATTTATAGATTTTATTTTAAATGAAACTGTATACCATAGTTTTCTTTTAAAAACTTTTATTACAAATAAAATAATTTATATTACTAGTACATTTTTTTTGTCACGATTAATATTGTTACAACACAACGATTTCCTTTTTAAGTTCTCACATATCGTGGCGCACTGGGCAAGTTAATTAACTAAATTGCCGCTTTTATCTCTTAAACGGACAAAGACACTACAATTTTCTTGGTCCAATGATTTAATAATTTTATAAAATAAGACTATAATTTAGACAAAATGACAAACATTAAACTAAAGTAGTCCATCATCTTAAATAAAGAATGGCAGCATTCTGAATCCCAAGCTGTTACATATATAATTATATACATTGGGTACCGCATTTTTCGCCATTTTTTTAAATGGTTTATTCTCCTGTATGTATTCTCATGAATGTTTCTCTATTTTCTCATACTATATATATATATATATATATATATATATATATATATATATATATATATATATATATAGTTATAAATAACGGTTATAAATTCAAGAAAAAAGTATTTAATTGATTATTTCATATATAGTATGAATATGTAGATTATGTGTGTGAGAGTTGGGTGCCCCATATACGAGGGGCAAGTAAAAAATAAGGTTCCTACATTTTTTTCAGGTATAAGGTATTTTTTATTGCAATAAATAAGTAGAACATCTGAAAGCTTGTACTTTATTCTATTTTTCTACATAGTTTCCTGATTTTTCTATGCATTTTTCCTGACGAGTTATCCACTTCTGAAAACCCGCTTCGAAGAATTCCGCCGCTAGGCTGCCGATGAACTTGGTGACCGCTTCTTTCACCTCTTCATCTGTATTGAAGCGTTGTCCACCCAAGTGTTGCTTCAATTTCAGAAACAAGTGGAAGTCGCTGGGAGCAAGATCAGGGCTGTAGGGGGCATGGTCAAGCAATTTCCAGCCGAATTTGTCCAATAGGGCGGTGGTCTGTCGAGAGACATGCGGGCGAGCGTTGTCGTGGTGCAGCCTAACGCCCTTGGTCAGCCTTCCTCTCCGGCGATTTTGGATGGCTCTTTTGAGTTTTGTCAATGTCTCGCAGTACCTGTCCGAATTGATGGTGGTCCCTTTAGGCATAAACTCGGTCAGCAAGACGCCTTTTCGGTCCCAAAACACCGTAGCCATCACTTTATTTCACCCAGCGGTCATGTATATGTGTGGCCAGAGCAGGTTGAAGAAGATAAACTATTTACTTACAGTTGGCAAGAGTGCATTGTTTATTGAGCAAAGTTACAGTTTATAAATATATAATGGCACAGTCACATTAGCGAATTAGTGAAAATAATAAGAAAATGTATTTATATTTTCATAAGATTAAGAAACATTTTAAGTATAAATTATTTTAAAAAGGTATATTTTGCGATTGTTCACTCACTACTCTGGTATGGAATGATTGGGCGGGGAGGAGCATACAATAACATAATGAACTCGGTAAAAATAATACAGAGAACAATCATCAAAGTAATATTAAAAAAAAATATCAACTTTTTCAACACAAACACTTTTTGCAAAATTCCCAGTTCCCAAAATAGAAAACATGTACAATAAAATCTCAATTAATCAATTACTTATAGAAAATAACACTATAAAATTTGACACGAGCATATCATTAAAGTTTAAAAATAACTTTAAAATCCCTAAATCTAACACCAAACACTGAGCAAAATTTTATATACTTAGAGATAAAAAAATTGAAGAAATAAAAGATATAAAAGAGCTTAGAAAGAAATTAATTGAATACTTCAGAAGCATGTAATTAGAAAAAAATAAATTATTGAACACTTCAGAAGCACACAAATAAAAAATAAATAATTATAGACTACAAATGTATAACTCTCAATATAAAATGATTAGAGTTTAACTCCCTCTCCAAGCACAAGAACTAGTCTAGGCGAATAAAAAACACGTAACTTTAATAATGTACAATACTTAATTAAAAACTCATATTATAAAAAAATTGTAAAAATTTCAAATTGAGAATAAATAAATCAAGTCTACAGAGAAACGTTTACTGAAGACCTTAACGGGAAAATCTATCTTAACTTTGCTGGCGTATCACCCCCTTCCCAAAAAAACCCTTTCTTTTTAAACATATTTAATTGTATAAAAAAAAAAAACAATTTACTTACATGAGTTAATGAGTAAATGATTATATATTTTTAATTTAAATTGAACTGGAAAAAAAATATGGAACTCTTAGTGTTTGATTTAATGTTAGCTAATTAATTGTTTAATACAATTAAATGTATTTTTCACAAAGTGAGTCCCAAAAGAGATATATATGTAATATGTACCTAGTGATAAATTCAAAGGGTGTTGTCGGGCAGACGTCTGGTGGCGGGACACGTGTTCTTTATTTATTTATTTAATTCTTAACATAGTGCATACATAAGCACTCCTTATATATGTTCTAATATAAACAAGATTAAAGTCTTTCCTTTTACTAAAACTTATCTTTTATATATTTAGTCAGTTTCATTTTAAATATATTCAATTTCTCTTCCTTTCTTATGATTTTTGGCATTTCATTAAAAAATTTCATCGCACTATACATCATCGATTTCTGAGATTTGACCTTCTTCCTGAATGGCAGTCTCAGTCTATCCCTTTCTCTTGTACGATGCTCGTGCTCATAATGATTTGCATCAATTTTTCGTGTGAATTCCGCTGATATTTTCTTATTGATGATTTTGTAAATAGATATCACTGTATTAAAATATATTTTCTGCTTAAAGGTCATCATATTCAGATCTTTCAGCATTGCACTGATCCGAGTATATCTATTTTTTCTGAGTATTATTCTGCAGTAGTTGATATGAGGAATAATAACAGAGTTATAAACTATTTTACAAGACTAAATATTAATAAATCTTCTGATCCTTCCCAGAAATGAGATTTTTTTAGCAATGTTTTTAGTTGCGTATCTTGTATTTTGGGAGAAATTCAATTTTGAATCTATTATGACTCACAAATATTTTATTTCAGTCACTTCCTTCAGACTTTCACCATCTATGATAATTTTTGGTGTGATTGGTTTTTTTTTATTTCCAATGTTCACGAATTGTATTTTGTTCACATTTAGTTTTAATTTATTTTTCTTCAGCTATATTGATATATTGTTTAAGTCATAGTTTAATTCTTTCTGTATAGTTGCATAATTGTCTCTCGCTATATATATATATATATATATATGTATGAGTGCATCATCTACAAATAATCTTATTTTGTCATGTTTTAGTATTTTTATGATGTCGTTTATATAGATAATAAAAAAGATAGGTCCAAGAACTGACCCTTGTGGTACTCCTAATGATCATCCTAAGGAGGGGATCAGATATTAAGTCACCTACTTTAATGGTTTGGTGTTTATTATTTAGGTATTCCTTTAACTATTTCAAATGTGTTCCCTTTATTCCGAGTTTCCAAAGTTTTTTTTATTATTATATCTCTGTTTATGATTTCAAAAGCTCTTTTAAAATCCAAGAAAACTGCAATGACATATTTTCCCTTATCAGAATCGTCTTTCCAATCTTCCAGTATAAGATTGAGAGCCATTTACATGAGTGATTATAACCACATTATTCTTCACATAGTATTTTCCATTTTTTTTAAAAAGGCTACAAGTTATTCTTTTATGATATATTCAAAAATTTGATAATATTTAGGTAGTGTATTGATTGGCCTAAATTCTTCACATTTATTAGTACTTTTAATTTTTGGAAATTCTCCCAAAGTGATGGATTCATTTATTATCTTTAAGAAGTATTCTCTAATAACCGGTAAAGATTCTTTGATTAACTTGAATGTAATTCCATCGGGACTTGGTTTTGATCTAATTTTATTTAGTATTGCTTTCAATTGATTTAGTGTAACTTGTTTGAATACTAGTGCATTGCGTATCTCTTGTATATTTTCATCAATGCTAAAATGGACAGTTGAAATACTTTCATTAATCTCTACAACACTTTTTATATGTATTTAATTTATCGGGAGTATTAAGCATATCTATTCCAGGAGGAAATGTATATATTCATGACTCATTTTGCTTGTATCATTTTGTATTAAAGATTTAATAGTAACCCACATTTTTTTTTGTATCTCCCTTCTCTCCTTCAATTTTTGTTTTAAAATAAGTACTTTTTCTATTTTTCAATTCGTTTGAGCGTTTATTTCTATAACTTTTATATTTATCCCAACCTTGTGAATTTTAAGTAATTTTTACAATTTTATACAGGCTGTCCCTTTCATATTGCATACTTTTTAAAATATTGTTTTACGACTTATTATTTGGTCTATTTATACTTTATTTTTCTGGTACAGTGTTATCAATAGCATTTTTTATATTACCTATGAGAGTATCTACTTTTAAGTTAAATACTAAGTCCATTATGTCATTCCAATTGCATTCTCTTAGTTGCATTTTTAATTCATCTACATCATACTTTCCATAATTTCTATAACGTTTTGTTGTTTATAAAGGTGATTAGATTTTTTGTTTCCCAATAAGACATGGATTATTGTATGATCTGTAATTTTAGGGGAATATAGCAAATTAATACGTATCACAAACATATTTGTTATCACGAGATCTATTAATGTACTAGATGTTTGAGTTACTCTTGTCGATTCTTGAACCATTTGTTTCATCCCGTTGAATTCTATAATGTTTTTTTAAATCTTTTTATATATATGTCGTCAGTGTTTTTCATGTTTATGTTAAAATCTCCTATAATAATATTAGATCCGTTCTCTCTGATATTTAATGAGAACCAATTTTCAAAATATGATAAGAATTTACTTGTACTTGAATTTGGTTAATGGTATATAATAGAGTATATTTCATTTATAAATCCTTTTCTAATTTTAATTGCCAGGTTCCAAACAATCTTCTCATGTTGTCCATTAGTTATGATATTAAACTGTATATTTTCTTTAATTAAAATAATGACCCCTCCCGTATGCCTACTATGAGAGTCACATCTTACAGATTTTTATGAAGGAAATCTAATTTAACAGTCTTCTATGTCTTCAGTTACTTGTTACTTCGATAACTCTGATATTAGTTAACGCTGGCGTGTCGCGTGTTGTAGGTTCGCCATCACTGCTTTAGTGGGTCTTTTGACCTCCCTGAGAATTTACTTCCATTGATTATTATTATCTCTCCTGTCCTGAATTTTTAAGACAGGCGTGTCTTTGAAGACGAAGGTTTTGGCCTTCCAAAGCTCTTGCACTTTGGCAGTCTTATGTAATGACTTCGATGACTGCTGTTCGGTCATCCTCTTCACACGACTTAACCACCGAAGTATTCCTATTTCAATAAACCTTGAGACACTTACTTCTTGGAATAAAATGAATATCTTATTGATGTAGAGTCTACGCCAAAAATTATTTGCTCATTAGCAAATAAAACACAGCTAATAATGAAAGTCTTTATATTGCTGAAACGAAATTGGAGACGATACAATGTTACGATACAAATACCTGGGTTGCAATATACATTAAATATTAGATCCTTTTATTGAAATAAAATTGAGTACCTTGTTGGTCTAGTGGTTAAGACTCTGGCCTAAAGATTTAGTGGTCGGATGTTCACGCTTCATTCCAGCAAGTTAGTCCTATTATTATTGCATTTAGCTTGGTTTGAAAATAGTAAAAATATTGATGTGACATGTATTCTAAATGTTCTGCAGTCATGATTTCAAACTTAGATTACGAATACAAATAGTCGGATGCTATGTGATTTCGATATTATTTTATGAAATTAAAGCATGGACGCTTAGCTAAGAAATTATAATGTGACTTGAAGCATTTGAGATGTGGATGTACAGAAGAATGTTCAAAATAACGGTTCGGATGTATAAAGAAAAATAATTAAAAACTTAATCTTTTCCATGCTGTGATATGAAATACCCACACGCAGCCATGCTCTCAACTCATGTTACAGTAATAAATTATAGTTATTTAAGAATTTTAAATATTAAAAAATCCTTTATTAGTTTAAAATGCATTCAAATTGTTAATGCCATAAATTTTACTCTAAATATTGACCTTAATGTAAAAAAATGATAAATATAATAAAATAATATAATTTAGAAGATTGGGTAAGTCCTATTTATTTATTTATATATATTTTGACATCCATATTTTTGTACTAACAGAGGTGGATACATAATAAACATACATAATACATAGTTTATTGTGTGGGATGGTGTAGACTTCACCTCTGATATATACAGCGTTGTCCTGGCTACTTTGCTAGACTAAAGTCTGTGTTAAAGTAGCCAGTTTTTTTTTCGGGCTGTTGTGGTGTTATTTGGAATAAAAAGGTAAATCAAATATGAATAAAAAAGTAAGAATAAAATAAAAATATGTGGAGTGGGAGTGTTGTAGGACTAGTGAGTTATTAGTAAAAGAATTGTAAACATTATATTAAATTGTTGGATATCCATGCTTCTGATTCATCTCTACCTGATTGAATCATATATTGGGTCCATATTTGTGTAATCTTATAGGAATTGTACGATTTCCAGTTGGTACTGAGTGTATTGTATAGTTTCGGAGCTAGGAACATGTAGAATCTTTGATAAAATGTCGTTGTTGCTCTCGGAACTGGTGTGTAGATGTTTGTTGTTTGTATAGTGTTGTGTCCATGATTTATTGCTTGGGGAGAGTTGTTGTTAGTATGGAAGTGTTGAACGAGTCTCAACATAAAGATTTGTCTTATATCAAGGACATTGTACTCTTTAAATATAAGGTCTGATGGATATCTAAAGGGACGACCAATTATTACCTTCAGAATTGTTTTTTGTGCTTTTTTAGCCGACTCCAATATTGTTTTTGCAGCTCCTCCCCAAACTAAAATAGCATAATTAATTAAAGAGTAGCACAGTGCAAAGTACACCGATCTCAAGAGTTTGTAATCAACTACACATCGAATTCCTTTAAAAAAGTAAACTAGTTTTCTTATGCGTTTTGCTAGGTTCGATATGTGTTCTTTCCAGTTAAGATGATTATCGATCAGTATTCCCAGATGTCGAATAATTTTGACTCTTGTCAGTTCTATACAATACAACCTTCCTTCTTATCTATATTTATTAATTAATATAATTATAGTTATATTCGTACGTTTCTTATTTTTTTCACCGTGAAATTAAGGAATGATCTTTCTGACTTACCACAAATGGTATTTTTGCAAACATAGTAATTAGCTTTACAACAGATTGAATTGAAAAATAATTATTTTTATACGATTCGCTTTGTATAATTGGTTTTTTACTAGTCATTTCTAAGCGTAAATGTTTTCCAGATAATGAACTAAAAAATGAAATTTGTGTCGGGCGTATTTACCGATATATTACAGGATTTATTGGTGTGGTAGAACTGTGTTACTGCATGGTATGGTATATATTAAAACAATAAAATTCAAAATCTTCAATATCTCGGACATGAGATCTTGTATCTCATAATGCAAGGAAAGATTGCTGGAAGTCGAGGTCATGGAAGAAGAAGAATATATTGCAGTAACAAGGTGTTGGCTTTCGCCAACATGATATTCAACGTCCAATGAATGGATAGGGTATGAGAATACGTTAATTTGATTAATAGAATATGTTTTATATTAGATACGATTGTCTCGTCAAGATACAAAGGCCTGACGTCAATGCTTTTGAAAGCTTACCGTATCCACCATTTAATATTAATGTCCTTTTTGCGATTTTCTAGGTTTAAAAGATCGGCTGTCTGGGAGGTTTAAATTATTGGACCGAAGAAAATAAAGGAAAATAAAAATGGCATTTCATTTTAAAGATTCCTTTAAAAATATCATCGCTTTCGTGCGACAGTGATAAGGCGTATGCCATTTTCAAAGTCCAAAATGATAATGGATCATTATACTTGTGTTATTGAATGTTCTTTTGTTAAAAGTACATAAAGCTTTTTGAAATAAATGACAATTCTTTTGCTTTTTGTAGATTTTCGTTTGTTTCTTTTGCGAAAGTCTTTGTTGTTAGTCATCGATTTTGATTAATGATTTTACTGGCAGTCACATGTGTTGCAGGCCCAGTCGACCAAATTCTGCCATCAAGAAGTTTTTCGATATGTGACGTTAGCCATCACCATTAATAATTACAACATTGCCATTGTAAAGAAGACGTATTCCTGCACCGATAAGATCTAATGAACGAATTGCGCGATCTCCGGGTCGCGCGTCTCGCGGATTGGATTACAACGATTCCGGTCGTAAATTGGAATCAAGTCGCAGGGGGGTAAAGGAAGGAAATAAGGGAACCTGGTTATAAAGGATAAGGGTCGGGGATGGGAATAGGGCTTCCAGTCGATATCACAACTTCACTCGCGGAACACAAACACCAAATAAACACTGCGCAATCAAACACAATATCACAAATTACAGTACTGGTACACGGAAGTTGACAAATCCACATCGCGAATGCTATCGCATCGGTCAAATATCGGTCACGTTAACGTCTGCTGACGTCAAGGACTTGATGAAAATTAAATAAAGGTTATAGGTGTGAATTTATTATGTTTTAATGACTTTAACACGTTTTTGAGATATTAGATACTTCATAATAAATTGTAATTAACTACTCTTTACGATTAACAAATGCGAACTGACAAATATCTGCCAAACCAAAACGACAGCCAAACAAAATCAATTCGGAACATAATATTTCCCTTCTACATAATCGTGTACAGGAACTTCAATATAATTATATATAAATGATTAGCATCGATATATACAAACATGGTTTCAAGAGAGTGTCGTATATATATTTTTTTATTGCTTAGTAATAAATTAGGCAATATGTGAAAATCATTTATCGTATTATTTCATTACAGGTACATATCGCTGTGGAAGGTATCTAGTCTGAATGTATCATGCTTCACTAATAATCTGGCCTGAAGCCTTACTTTAGAGATCAGTGTGCTGGCACCAGATAATTAACCAATTTGTACAGAAATCAGCAATATGCATCTCATGTTTTTAGACCTGCTATGGTTTTTTTTTATTTTTTATTTTATTTTTTATGATTATTATATATATTTGATGATTATTATATATATGATATATTATATATATGATGATTATTATATATATGATATATTATATATATGATGATTATTATATATATTTTAATGAATTGTTGAGGCTTCTAACAGAGCCATCCTCCATTATCTGGTTTACCTGGTCGTGCCAAGTCTTCCGCGTCAAGTTCCATTCCAAGTCTTCCGCTCCAAGTCCTCCATTTCTGGCGCCATCAACACTTGCGTCATAAATTTTTCTTACCATTCTCTTTTCATTTATCCGTTCCATATGACCAAACCACCTAAGTGACCCTTTTTTAATCTTAATCATTATACGCCTAAGTGATCTAATTTCCACTTTCGTTCCTTTTCTGCCAGCTCCAGGCCTCACTTCCACACATCAGTGTCGGTACCAGGATACATACGGTACGTTAATGACCGTCTCATACAAGTTCGCCGATTGTTGAGGCTTTTAACATAACCGTCCTCCATTATCTGGTTTACTTGGTCGTGCCAAGTCTTCCGCGGACGTCCTCTATTTCTGGTGTCATCAACACTCGCGTCATATATCTTTCTTACCATTCTCTCCTCATTCATCCGTTCCGTATGACCAAACCACCTAAGTGATCCTTTCTTAATCTCATTCACTATACTAACATCATACTACTTGTTCCAAACATTCGTTACCTACAAGTATTTTGGTTTTTTCACTCAACCTAGTACACATTAATTTTGACAGTCAACAATTAATCACTACAGTTTTAATTTTTGACTGTAATGTAATGCACATTTGACAGCGCGACCATATTCTTGAAAATACTGATATCATGTTCAGATAATTATTCAACAAACGTAAAATGCCAGCGTCGCATCGTTCTTTGACAGTGCGACGGCTTCTATGATATGACGCGAGATCAACATAGATAAGAGAGATGCCACCTCAAAATTCATACGATTTCGCACTGCTTTGATTTTCAATGTACACTTCATTTCAAATTGAATATACGGGGAGGCTCAAAAAAAGTGAGAACATCTCGTAACACATGAATTATTTCAAAACATAATATAATTAATATTTAGTTAATTAGAATTCATAAAAATACCCTATATTGCATAATCTACTGGGTTTAAATCTGGGCTGCTTGGTGGCCACATGCCTGGCTCGATGAAATTATCATTCTCACGACGAAGAAAGTTGAATGTATTTCTGGCTGTGTGAGATGGAGCTCCGTCCTGCTGTAATGTCTAGTTATACTCCAGACTTTGTTTTGAAACTCTTTGATCATTTTCCTAGCACCCCAACGTTTTCAATTCGCAAATTTTTGATCAGAATATGGTCTTTTGCAGTGATTTTTGTCATTATGGGCAATCATTTAAAAAAGCCAAATATTATATAAACAATGGGAAAAATAATAATTAAAGATGGCGGCCGGAAATTGTCGAAATAAAACGTAATATAGATAAATAGGTAAGTAAGTAAATAAGTAAACTATTTAAGCTATTGTTGATGTAGTTAAACTAATTTTGATGTAATTATATCACATTTTACGAAATGTTCTCACATTTTTTAGGCTACCCTGTATACTTGTATACTGTTATTGAATACATAAAAGAGAAAACGTTTAACTAACCTTAACTTTAATTTAAAAACATATAATTATTTGCCCTTCTAGCGTCTCACAGATCTAGCCGTTTAATCAAGCATAATATAGCCATAAACACTACATCCTAGACGTCCAGAAAGTCATAAAAAATAGACGGAGAAAGTAATATTATTATGTGGACTGTCTGTGTGAAAATAATCACCAAGTTAGTTATGTTTCTCGTGTAACAAACGTAGTAACTTAAAATTTTTAAAAAGTAAGAATTTTTGTATTATGTGATGCCTATGCACCTCTATTTTTCAATAGTAAAACAAATTGAAGCCTTGAGACGGGCGAGTGTCCAGCGAAGAAGCCTGAGCGAGGCGAAATTATTTATCGAAGTTGTTAATTGCTGTTGTTAAATATTAATTGATTAATTAAAACTTAAATCGTGAGCTATCCTTCTGTTGTATATGCTCTGATTAATTTTTGTTATCTGATTTATATTTTAATTTTGTTGAAGCTTTTGATTAATTGAAATCTTAAGTTAGATAAATTAGGGTTAACTGTCTCAAGGGAAAAAGCACTTAAGACTTTAAAAACATTTAGTTTTTATGAAAAACCGGATATGCGACCGGAATCATTTGAATCCCTCCCTCCCCCCACGCCAGCAACACAGCACGCTCACCGGCAGGCCTATATTATAATGTGCAAAGACACCACTTTACTGTACCCTTAGAATCTCGCCTGGCATTGCCATGGTTCCACTTAAGTCTGCTACTACAGCTTATGGTAACAGGCGTCGCACTAGTCGGCCACCCGCAAACGGGCAAACATCGCGGTCTACCGTTAATCATTAACCGTGATGTATTTTTAATATTTTCTATTTTGAGAGTATTTCTGACTAAGTTTTGGTTTTGCGTTAATTAATTATTTATTAGATAATAAATAATATTTTTAACTTTTTTTTAAGAAGAACATATTTTTGTTGTGAAGTTGAATTTTTAGAAAATAGTTATGTTTAAAACATAAATAATAAGAAAATCACTTGTTTAAAACCACTATTTATTGATACATCAATCTGTTTCAAGACCTATGGTCCTTTCTTCAGGATACAATGTATACTAAAATTAAAAATTCAAACATAGACAAAAACAAAACTAATTAGAAACTACTGTAAAAAACAAATTAAAAAGATGACTATTTGCAAAAAGAATTTTATTATTTATGAACAAAGTGTTTTTTTATTATTATTTATATAAAATGCTGCCATAAAGTAATTTTTCAAATATTGAAGAACTGTTTAAAACAAATTGAATGAATTCGCTAGAAAGATATACAGAAAAAAATCTAATCGTTGAATAGATTTTTTTCTGTATATCTTTCAAGTTGATTTATTTAATACTTTCTACAGTAAAAATATAAGTTTTTTGATAACACTGGTCATAGTTTAAAATTTTTAGTTTTTTACGTTTACTGACAGCTTTATCTTATTAGATATAACTTAATTTTTTCACAAAAAACCAGTGCAATCCAGTGACGTGCTTATGGTCTCGTGATTACGATACTCGCCTAACCATCTAGTGGTCGGTGGTTCGAGCCTCGTTCCAGGAGGCCATTGAGTTAGTCGTATTTTCATATCATAAGCGTTTAGCTGAATTAGGAAACAGTAAGAATATTATTTATATTTTTATTTGTTAACTTTGTTTTATTAACCATTGAGTTTAAATACATCTACCGGTTTCGAAAAATATTATTTTCTTCTTCTAACTAAAAACATATTTAATTGTTTCTTTACCAGAATCTGTTTTTTTTTTAAACAAACAACAATTATTTAAAAAAATAAACTTAGTACCTTACTCAAATTGTTACTTAATACAAATTTAGTCGAATAATTTTTAGGAAAAATTTTTAGAATGGGACTCGTAGTTAAATTTAGTTGGTTGTTTATATTTTTTTTTTGATTAGTTTTACACGCTTTATTTATCTCCAACGATTCAAAATTATGTAATTTATGACCAACATTGTAGATATACGTGATAGATGTATTTAAACTCAATAAGTGGTTAATAAAACAAAGTTAACAAATAAAATTATGAATTTTAACCACAAAGTTAATTTTGCTAATTTCAAATGTAGTAAGAATATTGATTATCGATATTGACACATATTCCGTGTACACATCTCAATTTTTTTTTTTACATATTGTAAAAAAAAAAATTGAGATCTATATTAGATTCCAGTTTAAAAATAGATATTACAACTTGAATCATTTTAACATAGTTAATCGAATGATTTGTAACCCATTTGTATTAATCCAGTTGCTTGAATTCAACTTATCTCCAGTAACCCATGGAACCATCTAAATTCAGTTTTCTAACCATTTTATCTACTTTTTGATCGCGACCCAATATCCACTTTTCCACTCAAATTCACAGTCGCTGTTTACTGTAAAACATATTTGACCCTTAGGTAGATAGTACCTATCATGGGAAAGGATCCCAATTAGGTACCAGTGTGTTAAGAAGCACAAAAGCTATAAATAAAACTGACCTTATCGTCCCTTCCACCTGACTGGTGTATTCCTATGATAATAAATGATTTTAGGGCATAATTAACGACACAATATCTAAAAATATCGCTTAAATATTGATTTTTCACTAGAGATCTTTCAATGACAATACTTCAATGTTGAATACTAATTCAATGTATTAATTAGAAAGATATTTTTATCGAAAAATATTGTTGTTGCGCTACCGGGATTCGAAGCGTGATCTCTTTCCAAACCGGGAAAAGTGCATTACAGTGAAACCTGTTAGATTGAACACCTTCTCTGAATGAACACCTCTCTACATTATATATATTGAATGCACACACAGCTATTTTCTCACTAATTCATCTTTTCTGAATGAACATCTCTTTACTTTGAACATTGAACATTGAGAATAGTATTTTTCTCTTTATTACACACTGTTAGAATGAACATTAAATAATTTTAGACAAGATAAAAAATCCAGCTAGTGATAAACTGCCTACTTTGTTCTATACTGTAATCTCCTCCGTTTTCAGCGTTCCTGGTACCGTTAGATTGCTCGTCACATTTCCTGTTTGCCTATATGTAGAACGCTAACATTGGATGTGTTTAGACTAGCTTTCGACACTGAATTCATTTTTGATATTTTGAAAAACATGTCATCAACATCTAAGAAAAGAAAGTACAATGAAGTGATTTAAGCAGACAAAATCACAGCTATAAAGGATTTAAACAATGGAATGTCTGTCAGGGATTGTGACAAAAAATTTTCTGTTTCTGTTGGCACTATTGTGAACTGGAAAAAGCAAGAAAACATTACAACAGCAGCTTTTGAAAACCAAGATCTTTCAAAAAAACGACCATCAAGAGTTGCTGGTGAATCAAAATTACTTGACCAAAGAGTTTTTGACTGGTTTGCTGCTGCACGTGCTCGCCATATACCTGTGTCTGGGCCAACAATACAAGGCAAAGCATTACTTGTGAACATTTAAATTAATAAAAAAATTATTTTTTTTTAAAGAATTTTTTATTTACCTGTTAAATTGAACACCTCCTTACATTGAACATTTTTTTCAGTACACTAGTGGTGTTCAATCTAACAGGTTTCACTGATTTATATATGCATATGCAGACAGTAATTTTGATGACAAACTTTCGAACCCATATTTTGCACTTTTCAAATTAATACATCTATCGTTCCATTATTATAAAGCCATCTACTTTGTTTTAATTAGTATTTAAAAAAAAAAACAAAAACAAAAACATAAATGTGCCAAATTATTATGAAATTACGAGTCAAGAAATTGAAAAAAAAAGTAGTTTACGCGTCACATTTTTTAAAATTAATATAATATGATGCAAATTGTAAAAATTGTGAATAATTTGAAGCGTCATATTCAGTGTATTGTACTCCGCTAGTGCTTATTTTGATAATAGAATAAGTAATTACAACCTTAAACTTTTTATTTCCTTATAAGCTATATGCAGTATTCATATGCCGAAATAAATTATAAATCTAGTAGACTAAATAAATTTTGAAACATTCGGTTGTGTAATATAAAAATATTTTTTAATCAATTAAAACGCAAACCTTTAAATATCTCGAAACGGAAGAAACATGACTTGGACCACTTTCATAATAATGTGTAAAAATATTAGTCTTCATAAACTAACGAGAACAGGAAATAAAAATACTAAATAACTGGCGTGCTTCTTGTAAATATATTTTTTATATCAAAGGCAAAAAAAATTTACGACCAACTTCAGGAATTAATTCGGGCTTTGAACAATTGTTTAAGTAGAAGCCGCAGTTACGGTATCTGCCCGTAGCCGAGTCGCAATATTTCATATCGCATTTTTGTCTCACTTATGATGAAAATCTCTGAAAATGTTTACATTTAGTTAAACATGTTTGTCTTGCACCGCCGCAGGACCAGATCTCTAAATACACAAAGAGGAAACACATCTCGGAAATTTGCATATAAAATGACGCAGACTTCGGAGTCAAAAGGTGACGATTATTTGCTCCGTTCTGCAGGTGAGGTACACGTGATGCAGCTTGGTCTGAAAACATTGTCACGAATATCCATAAAAATATTAATTTATTTTGTCAATATTTGCAATATTACTTTGTTGTAACCACAGACCAGCAAATGAATAGACATGAAATAAATTATACATGTAGGAGAGGGGTTTGGAACATTAGTTGCGGGACGAGGGCAATACAACACACATTCTTGGTGGAAACATAAATCTGATAGTTTATGACACATTTATGCAACAGTAAAAGTATCTACTCTTCGAAAATTAAATCTTTGTGTAAATAAGACGTATTTTTTTACAATAATGCATGTCATCATCAGCGTTTAAAGTCTCGTTCCAATCGAGTGGTATATTTTGTACCGTATAAGTGGTACCAAAGTGATCACGTGGGTGACACAAAAATGAGAATTGGGGCAAGGAATTTGCGTTACTTCGGTGGTAACAAACATTTATATAATATTAATTTGATTTATTTACGGCATTTACAAACAGATGTTTACTGTCTCCTTAGCTAGGACCAAAAAATACAAAAATATCAATCAAAACTGTAACAATTTCCAACACAGTAAGAATGCAAATTATAAAATTGAATAATAAAATATTAATACTTTTAAAATTACCAATATTAACTTGGTGGTTAAGATTCATATTTTTTATTTATTATCTTAGTTCAATTGTGGTTATTAAACTAAGATAATAAATAAAAAATAAAATATTAAATAAAATCATAAAAAGACAGAAAATAATAAATATACAAGGTTTATTCCATAAATCTTTGTTCATAGTAGATAACCCCCCCCCCCCCCCCCCCCCGGCAGGCCATACCAAAAACCATACCCAATTAATCTCCTTCTTGCATCCACCTAAACAACCTCTCTTTGATAGGCCTATGTTATCCATCGTGAAAAGATAAGCCCTGATAAACCTTTTACTGTGCCCTTAGTACCTTTCATCTCTTCAGATATATATGTATATGTATATAAGTAAAACGTATATAAGATTTCCTATGCAGTACCATAAAGTCTATATATGCAAGATCCCATTATCATAATGTTCTACAGAGATATCTATCCAAGACACAAACCATTCAGACCTATTGATAATAACGATTATCATTGCTAGGGTCGTTGATAATAATAATTATCGCCACTAGGGTGGCGAGGTCCTTCAGAACTATAATCAATCGCCGAGTGGCACGTATATAACAGGAATTTTAAGTAACATAAATAAATATTTTATAAGATATTTATTATGTATTAATTAAGTTAGAATAAACTACGGTCAAACAATTAAATTTTTTTGATAAAAAAAATATTTGCACTACATAGAAAAAACTATCAAATATATTAAGTCACATGAATAAAAGAGTCGTCGGGCAACTGCCGGCAAAAACATCTAATGTTAATTCTATCACATCAAAGTGTACAGCTATCTTTACGTCCAGTACTGTTGATTCTTGCTGGTATCGTAGGTCTACAGTTTGTCAAGGATGTTGTCATATATATTTTGATCAACATTTTAGTAATATGATTTAATTAATTATACTAGCGAACCTTTTCTTAGAAAGTTAATAGGAATTATTGACTTTGCATTGAGGGATTTTATTACCATTTTTTTTAATAATCAAATTGATTAAACACTATATATACACACATATAAAATCAAATTTATCAAAAAATATTTGTTGTCACTACCGGGATTTGAACCGGGATCTCTTCTAATCATTATTATGCTATACCGATACAGTGCTTTGACGACAAATTTGTTGCTAAAAATATAGAAGATGGCTTTCCTATGTTGGTATAGCATAATTGGATAATGCACGTTACCTTGATTGGAGGGGATCCAGGTTCGAATCTTGGTAGGAACAACAATAATTTTAGATAAAATAGATTTTATATGTATTAATAGAAAAAATACACAGACCTATGTTCTGAATAATTATAATTTCGTAATAAGACTGTGTTTCCTATAATACTATAATTATTTGTGGATTTGAGAATTGGGAACAGAAGAAGCAACTTTAAAGGAAATGGAAGAAACGTATTTTGAGTTAAACGATTCCAAAATAATTGACAAAAATGCAAACGTGGATAACTCGATATCAAAATGGAATACGAGGTTATCGTAATTATAATGGGACTGCATTGGTTAATACGCATTGGCACGATATCAAATTAATTGGAAAATTAGATAGGCGTATGATTGCATTTCTGAAGTCATCGGTATATACGGTTGAATGACATGTAGTTAACTCTGGGGTATTTAGCTGAGGCACAGTCATTAAATAACTTTTTTTTTTTACATAAACTAAGTCGATTGTTGCTTGTATGATTCAAAATTGTTAAATTAAGAAAAAAGTAGATTCCCAATGAAAGAAGAGTCATTGAAAATGTGGTGCTGGCACCATATACCGAATCACATTGCGAAATGGTTGCATAGGTCATGACGCCTAAGATAGTTTGAACACGTAATCAGACATATGTCCATGGAAACATTGGTGATCCAAGACATAGTCAGAAGACAAATCTCTGAAATGTGAAATGTCACCAACGTGATGGCCCGACCGAGTTAGAACTTGGAAACAGAGCCCACTCCAGGCAATCTCAAGAAATACTACTGACTATAATAGGTGACGAAAAAGGGTCCACGCCGTCATCCACAATTAACCGCAGTTCCATGATCACGAGTACTCTTAGCGAGAGTAAGACGAAGATGAAGAACAGAGATATGGGTATTTATATGCTTGAACAACTAGATGTGGATAATAGAAATTAGATATGAAAGGTGCTCATTAAAGAGATGCCATTTGCTTGAGACGAATCTTTTTAGGAAACTTGCGAGAAGCTTAGCTGAGGTGGGCTACGCCGAAGGACGAAGAGAAAGAAGAAGATTTTCTACTCGAACCAGCGGAAAAGGTAACTGGCACTACTGGTGATAGCTTTAAGATCTCCAGGAAAACAAAAAGTGGAGAAGCGTAGTCAAGATGGCGCGAGTTCTTCAGTCACGAGGGATTGGCGAAGATGATGATAAAAGAGAGGCCAACGTCCAACAGTGGATGATCGCGGACGAATAAAGAAGAAGATTAAAATAAAATGCAATTAATAATTCTGGGTCTTTTTTTACTAGTGGCCATATTTTTCATAAATTCTAAATGAGCGCAGCGTTTACGGGAGACTTTCTTATATTTCGTTATCAAACACTGCCAATCTCGGTCGGAGGCTGCGGAAAATGTGACGAGATAACTCGGAGATAACCAGAGACACGTAGAAAATATTCCGTTAAACCTAGGTATCATAAAAAAAACTCGTTATCACAGGCTGCTAAATTAATAGTAGATAAAAAAAATATATATAAGTCATTAGTAAGGGTTAAGGCCAATGTCCACAAAAGGAGACATGATGAGATAATCTCATAGATTTTATTGAGATACATAATAATGCTCTAGAGATAAACCCAGAGATCAGTTTAACGTTTATAGAAAGATACAAAAACTCAAACTAGTGATATTCGATCTGATTCGAGATTCGAAACATGCACGCAAACGTCTCCTAAAACCATAACAGATCCCTACAATTATATACTTTGAAAAGTTAGACATACGTTGTTAAACATTAACGTAAAATAACAGGAAACCTCCGTTCATCGCGACCCCGGCGAGTGCGGATTCGTTTTATCGCGATCTTTTAAAAAAAAAGAAAATTTGTCATTGCACTTGTCTGGCTTTGACGTATGCAAAGAATCGTCTTGATGAGTGGTCGCACGTGCGTGCTATCTTTCTTGCTCACTCACATTATACAAGTACATATACGTAAAGTTGGGAGCGAGACAAAAAACGGTTAAGCCTGTGATCATTTGGGTCTATCCTTTAGTATAATCTTAGCTGCAGTGTCAAACGCACGCTAGATGATATTCTGACTTAACTAATGAATGTAAGAAATGGACTACTATACCATGTCCCAAGAAAATAACGTCTCGGAACCTGTTCCCGCGCGAAAATGAAGTGTCAAAATCATGGAAAAAGCCATTTCTCTTCGCAATCAATGCATGGAGTTGTTAGAAGAAAACGACGAAGATTACTAGCGAGTGAGTGCTGTAAAGCGTTGATGTAACGGCTTATTTGACAGTTATCAGTTAATTTTGCATAATTAACGTATAGAGTAACAAGGGAATCTAAATTCTTTATAATCTAGATAGAGTAGAACAAGGGAATCTAGATTCTTTATTACAACACGGAACAAAATGAATGAATTATGTTACGTATGTCTTTTTTTTGTTGTATCTAATGTGTATTCATCTGATTTTAAAATGTTTTTTTTTTATACTTTTAAAATTAGTAATATTAACTTTGTGGTAATTTCATTTGTATATACTTGTAATGGCTAATAACGCCTAATTGGCGAAGGCCATAATAAAGAGAAAAAAAAAAAAAAAAAACTTTGTGGTTAAAATTCATATTTTTTATTTATTATCTTTGTTTTATTAACCACTTGAATTGAGTTTAAATACATCTACCGGTTTCGAAAAATACCATTTTCTTCTTCAGGATGTCATAACTAACTAAAAATATATAGCATTGTTTCTTCATCAGAATCTATTTTTAAATTTTTTTTAAAAAATTAAAAAAAAAAACAATTATTTAAAAAATAAATTTAATACCTAACTCAAATTGCTGCTCAATACAAATTTAGTCGAATAATTTTTAGGAAAAAAATTTTGAATAGGAGTCGTAGCTAAATTTAGTTGGCTACGAGTCCTATTCTACGAGTAAAAAATTTTAAAAATAGATTCTGATGAAGAAACAATACTATATATTTTTGTTTAGTTATGACATTCTGAAGAAGAAAATGGTATTTTTCGAAACCGGTAGATGTATTTAAACTCAATTCAGTGGTTAATAAAACAAAGATAATAAATAAAAAAGATGTTTTTTTTTAATCTCCCGTTGATTGCGAAATTTTGCTTATCGTGACCATGTCCAGAACGCATCCCCCCCGATCAACGGGGGTTACCTGTATAATATTTAGTTTTAAACCACTTTATTGAGTACATACACTAACGTCAAGTACGGGTTTTTCATTAAGGGCGCTCAAACTTTTTTTTAAAATAAAACAAAAACGAATTAATATATCTAAAAAAAAATTATTATGTTTTAAAGTACATTTAGTGGCAATTATGTATGAAATTCAATTTCCCTCTCATGATCACCGCGGGTACGTTTGCAGAAGTCCAATCGTTGAATCCAATTTTCCACCACTTTTTCACATAATTCGGCCCGAATCGCACCAATTTCGCGTTTAATATTTTCTCTTAGCTCTTGTAACATCGCCGACTTGTTGGTATAGACCAAAGATTTAACATAGCCCCAAAGAAAATAGTCCAATGGTGTTAAATCGCATGATCTAGGCGGCCATTGAACTGGTCCATTTCGCGAAATAACACGCTCACCAAATTTGGTTTTCAATAAGTCAATGCGTGTGACGTGTGACTGGTAGCGCCGTCTTGTTAAAACCACATATTGGCCAAGTCCATACCTTGCGATTGAGGCCAAAAATAATCAGTTATCATGGAGCGATAACGATTACCATTCACAGTAACATGACGATTAGCATCATCAACAAAAAAAATATGGTCCAATGACACCTTCGGCATGTAATCCACACCAAACAGTAATTTTTCCGGGATGCAATTGTGTTTCGTGAAGCACGTGTGGATTGGTGCCTGCCCAATAACGCATATTTTGCTTGTTTACATATCCATTGAGCCAAAAATGAGCTTCGTCGCTAAAGATGATTTTTCGATGGAATTCAGCATCATTTTCAAATTGTTGATTTTGATTGATTTGAATAATTTACAAGCGTTGCTCCGGTGTGTACTGCTCCATGATGATTTGCCAACTAAGTACGAGTGTTAACCTCAAAAAAAATTGAAGAAATATGGCGTAGTTTCTTGTCCCTATTGAAAGAAAGTTTGAGCGTCCCTATTGAAAAACCCTTATATATACCTAGTATAGATAAACTAATTACAGATGTTTACATATTCTTACATCTTAATAATTTAGAAGCATTAGAGATTAATTCAACAATTAATTTTAATAGTCAAATACTAAATTACCAAATAAATTTATCCAAGAGTCCGATTTTAAAGTTGTTCCCATGATTACATTACCCTACCCATCTTTCCCACCCCCTAGCTGATGCTCTATCCCTCACTGATATGCTACTGCTCTTTCTTCCTAACCTTCGATGTAAATATCTGTACTTAGATTAATATGGTCGAGTTCAACTGAAACTAGTTGACTTTAGTCTACTTACACGATAGAGTGGTTTAAAACTAAATATTCAATTATTTAAATATAATGTCAATTATTTTAATATAATACAAGTAATAAATGTAAAATATTCATATTTATCCGACTTAAAAATAGCAAGGAACGCGCGTCTGGCACGCCCACTAGTGCCGCAGAGAGAGGACGGCCGCGCGCTTCTTCACCGTTTTCCTCTGCACCTTATCGAGTTAACATGGTTCACGTTTCTCCGCCACACAGATTTTTGCTTTGTAACATCGTATTTAAAATCGCGTATTAATTGTAACCATCCATGAATAAACCATATAAGTACGCTTTAAACTATGAAAAAATCATGTGAATCATGCAATACCTTGTCTGATTACGTTATTTTCCATATGTTGAATAGTTGAACATCGAATATTCGATAATGGATCAATTTTCTGATATCCGATACTTGCATCCTCCACGGATCTCTGCCATTTAAAACTCTTTATATTTGATCTTGTTAAAATTCCATTACAGTATTAGACATCAATATGTAGGTAGTTTGATGGAACAACCAAAAGATGAAGTATTTTGTAAAACTATATATAATATATTAACGTAAAATCGATTTGGCATTTTTCATTTTTTATCCGTAATATAAAGCCAGAGAATAGCGCCTTGTTATTTTACAACTACGTGCCTATTAAAATATTCCATTTGTCTATCGTCAACCTGAAAACTTATTCAATTTTATTTTTTCAATTTTTTTATATTTTTAATACGTTGTCTAAAATTTTTTCTTTCTTTTTATATCTTTAAGGTGACACATCTTTGCTGATAAATCGCGGTGGCTGTAAATCACACTTTTAATAAAGTAAGATGTGTGCATACGTGTTTTGAATAAATGATGCAATAAAAGTCTGACAACTTTTTAGATATATCAGGAATATTAAGAATTTTTGCTTTTCCACATTTAATTTTTCCACGTGAACCAATCGGATTTTGCGCATTTAGTATATACTGCACTGGTTCTAGACTTCAATATTTAGAAGGCGGTATTTTGACTTAGAGCTTCCATGATATTGTGAACGTTTATCGCCTACACTTTTATCATCATCGCTCGGCATTACTGAACGCGCCCTGCAAATACCGGTGCGTAAAATCAAACTCCTAGCAGGCATCAAGTCGCTCAGTATCGAAATCAGGTAACAACACGATGGCGGCCTGTATCTGCCTGTACGTAAAGGCAGTATCTTGAGCTTCACTTTTCTCACCGCCACCTCCCTGACAGCGCCTCTGTAAACTATTCGCGTGTAATAATTTTATTGTAATATAGACAGACACGTCCATAAATCAAGTTAACCGTAAATAGTTTTTTTTTCACATAACATGTTATTTAAAAATGTCCAAATTAGAAATAGGATAGAGACATGCATCATACATTGCTCTTAGACTGTATAACCATTTGCCAACATTAATTATATTAGCAGCATATATAAATATGTACAAAAAAGAGGTTATAAAATGACTTAAGGGTCTTCTAAATTATTAAATTATTATTTGTTTAACATATTTCCCAAGTTCTAATCTGATTAATTTCTTAACATTTTTTATATTTTGTTAATTTTCACATTGCATTACTATAGATGTATTGTACATTGTGGGGTGTATACTGACAGTATAACCTCCACCGCCTAGCACAACGGATAGCATGGTATGCGAGTTCGGGAATCAGATGCTACCTACTTACCATAGTATGTAGATTCATCTTAACCATCTTCTGGGAAAATAAAAAGTAAAGTTTGAGAGGTGATATTCCAGAATAAAAGAGTCAACAAGTTTAGTTGAATTTATTCAAAGATTAACACAACAAAAAACTACTTTGATAAATTAAAATTAAAAAATTAAATTCGGAGCTATATAACAGGTGACGACGATAATATCACAAATAATATTCCTTTTGCTTCCACGCTAAAATTTGATATTTTCTTGCATCCGTCTCTCTCGGTGTTCTTGGAGCAGCTTCTACCGCGGTATCTAAGTCAATTGTGGTCAGGTCCCTCCTTCAACCAGCAGCACACGCACGAATCCTCTTTTCCCAGGTGGACCATTATAAGATATTGTCAACGGGTGTGGGAAAGAAGCCGTAATTTTAAGTGGTAAAAATAATGTAATGCAAGAATAATATAGAGAAAGAAGGAATGTAAAAAATGACGGTATAAATGAACGTAAACAATGAAATTAGAAGAAAGAAGGTAGAAAAATGAAGTAAGAGGAAAGAAGGGAAATTTCATTATTTCCCTTCAATCAGCATCCTGAGCGCGACGTTCAAACGCCCCTCTGGCGTTGTCTCCGCGCCTGGATCCAGTGCGGGCTCCGTTTTCAAACAAGAATTCCGAAATATGGTGCGAACGGCCAACAGCCGCCCGCAGGGCGTACCTCCCAGCTTGAAACGCGAATGCAAGTGAGCTACCTACTGGCGCTGGTCCAACCCGAAAAAAACAAGGTCTTAATCTTAGACAATCTTAGCGGCGAACATTGAAATCAGTGCTAGGCGTTTCGCTCTGTGGGTGAAATTTACCAGTCAGGGTAATCGTTATTTTAATTAGGTACACTAACGTTACTTACTTCTTATTTTAATAACTCGTGACGTTATAATATATATATTAGTTGTAAACAATTTCTTACATCTTGTTTTATATAAATATTGATGGCCACTCCCATAATTCAAGATCTTTCTTATCTGGGGGTGCATAACCCTATTGTCGTTTTATATTATCGAATGTATAAATAAATATCAAACGGGCACGCAAGTAATGGGTGAATATTGGGGCA
Organism: Eubasilissa regina; assembly: GCA_022840565.1. Taxonomy (NCBI): domain Eukaryota; kingdom Metazoa; phylum Arthropoda; class Insecta; order Trichoptera; family Phryganeidae; genus Eubasilissa; species Eubasilissa regina. Next base: position 15,433,742 of record JAINEB010000017.1, on the reverse strand, counting down.
TCTACCACTCACATATTATTAAATTGTTAAATTTTTCTAAATATTTACTAGCTAGCTTCACAATTTGCACGTCTTAGTATCTTCGTTGCTGGGAGATAAAATAATACAAATTTAGACATGGTATATTGATATATATATCTGTTTGAAGTCACCTCGTGATAGTATGCATGAGTGGCGAAGTTCGTAATAGACAACCGGCAGAGTGATTATATCACTCGCCAGCCTTATCTTGGCGTGCTCCTCGCGTCGTGAAATCCTAAAGTCAATAAATCTCAACCTTCAGAAAGACGTCAGAAGAACGACTCCCAACAGAATAATTGGAAAACAGAGAATCAAGAACACTGCATCAATGGTAGTCCATAAAATTGCAGAAGTGCAATTCTGTTCTTTTTGATATAAAATTAGTAAAATTTGTCACTGCAATGAAAACTGCATTAGGAAATTTTGTAATTTTTTTAGATTGTGCTTTATTTTCATCATGTAAAACCTGTTTCATATTCTAAAACCTTCTTTAAATTGAAATGATCCTAGTACCCCTTGCACGCTAAGCCAGTACTCTGCCATCTTAGCTGATCCCCTATTAAAATAAGTATCAAAATAACATATAAGTGTACAATATTATTTATTTTTGTTAGAATTAAAACATGATTTATATTTTTATAGTAGCTTGTTGGTCTAATGGTTAAGATGCTGGCCTAATGATCAAGTGGTCGGGGGTTCGCGCCTCGTTCCAGGAAACCAGCGAGTTAGTTCTATTTTCATAGCATAAGCGTTTAGCTTAGTTTGAAAATAGTAAGAATATTGATGTGGCACGTATTCCGTGTACGCATCTCTATTTAAAATAAAATGGTTCTATTGTATTGGTGTCATGTATATATATCAGTACTTCTCATATGGTAACTGAGTAGCACTCCGCCATCTCAGTTACTTCCACCAAGTTTTCATAAATGCTGTATTTTAAAAGAATATAACGTTGATTTTATAACATATAATGTATTTTTCTTCTTCTTCTTCGAAGATTGGCGACCAAATTGCAGAATGCTGATTTATCCTGTTTACTATGTATTTTTGACGTTAAGCCACGTTCACAACAAGATAACCTCTTTCTACCTAAACCCCTACTGCTTTCTATCTCCCCCCGTATGACAAATTGTGAAATATCATATTTATCAATGAAAATGCGTCAGAAGTATGCAGCTTTCCTTCGTTTGATATTTGTAATTAGTTATTTGGAGAAAACAAAATGTTGTTAAGAAATAATATTTTGTGGGTTATTTAATGTTTGAGTGGGCGTATGGCAGATGAATCAGAAGGATATGTTGTAGTGTGAGTGATGAGTGCCTCAATAATCACCCATCGCTCACGTGTTCGTAATTGATGATCGCTGAGTTATTGAATAAGTGCATGTGGCCGGAGCAGGCTGGAAAAAAATAACTGCTTATAGTTATCACTGCATTTATTGTTAATCACAGTAACAGATTATAGATATATAATAGCCGTGCTAATAAATGACTATTCGCAGAAGCATTTCGTGGATATGTCATCTGGAAAGCGGTAGCGAGAGCATGATTATTATGCCGTCGGTACCGGGTGTGTTTTTACGGCTGTTAGGCGCTCTGGTTTTACGCACCCGTAAATGCAATCTGCGTTCAGCGGTCGTCGGTGGTGATGATGACTATGGAAGCGATAGACCACACAGACATCTTGACTTATTCATACCTCTTTACTGACATTGCGGTCAATCTTGGAAATTTTTAGCATACACATACGTCGGCCACATCGCAAACATGGCTTTTTTAAAAATCTAAAATTATATTTATATTTAACTTTGTTTAAACTGCTATGTTGTTTTTAAGTCAACCACAAAGTTGTACGCCAGTCCTGACGAAGATGCGTTAGTATCTAAACCGGTTGACGTAAAAACAACACAGTGGTTAAAACAAAATAAAATATAAATATAATCTTAAATTACGTCTAACAGCAAAGTTAACGTTACAAATATCAACAAAGTTTTTTTTATCGTCCAGACTTCCACTCCGTGGAGTGGAGCACCACGGTGAGTATGACGTAGCATTTAATTATACCCTAGCTGGTGCTCAGACTCATTCTCGGTTGCAAAAGAGACGCTTCATTTTCACAAAAGAGATTCTTGTTATATCAATCCTTTTTTATTTCCGAGTTCAAGTTGCCCTGTAAAATCACGTACAATTTATGCCTATATTTTAAAGAAGCTTATCTCGAATTTATTTTTTTTACTTCAACTTTTTTACATATAATATTATATATATATACATTATAATTAAATTTTTTGACCAACTGCTTGGCAGTTTTAGTTATTATTGAGGTTTTATAAATAATTTATTTTATAAATTATTTATAAATGCAATATAACAAGGGAAAAAAATGAAATAAGATGTTAACCCATCCTCTGCGGTGGTGGGTCAGATCTGACCCGGGCGTTTGTAAAAATATGAATTACGAGATAAATATTCGTTTAATTCCATTTTCCTTCTAGATAATCTTTTGTTAAATATTTACAAATAATTTGAGATATAAATGAGTATTATCGGACGAGATTTAAATGATAAAAATTTGAAAAAACGCCCAAAAACCGGTCTAGGACAATAATTTATACGAGATCACCTCTCACCGCTTGCGCCAAATCATATTGTCAACTTTTTGGATAGATGATGCAACTCAACTCCAACCATTCTGCGTGTTAATAATCCAGTAAGGTTATTTTACACATATTTATACTGTTAATTGTTTTGACTTATTTTGCTGGCGCCCCAAGAAGGGAACCCCAAACAAAGAGAAAGTTAGTTTTATAGTGCGCTACGCCTACCTGGCGACCAGTGTCACCTGGTTTTGTCCTTGTAACAATGACAAATATACAAAATTTTTCTTTGCAGTTTGTAATACTCAGATTTAATTCAGAGAATTGAAAATGTTTAAAATCATGTTACAAACCAGCAGATAGCTGACAGTGTATATATTGTTCAGTGAATGTTCGCATTTGGTCCGTGTAGAATATTCATTGATAAGCAAAACGTACATTATTCGTAATATATCTTATAAAAACTTTAATTTTCTAGCAGAAAGTTAATAAATCATATGTAAATTGAAACATCTATAAAAAAATTCCCAAAAATCGGTAAAAAAATTGAAATATTGAAGTGGGTCTAAAAAGACACTACCGCCGAATGTGTTTCATTTTGACCCACCGCGTAGAAGGGTTAATGGACTAAAAGTATGCATTATTCTAAGTCTAATTGGTATGTTAATATAAAATACAATAATTTTCACTTAAGAGTCGTGGGACACGCTTATAAATCATGTTTAGTAAAGTTAAAAGAAATTAGATGAATTACTTGGAAAGATATAAAGAAAAAAATCAATCTTTCAAAAAAATATACAATTTTTAGAGAGTGTAACAGACATTATTTTATGGGTGGATACCTAAATATAATATAACAAAGAAACAAAAAATTAGATATGAATATGTTTTTTTACTTTGTATTTTAAGATGGTCACTGGGGTCTTATCATTTTTTTAAAATGTTGAACAAGTCTTTATTGACTTTGTTAATTATTCTTGGCACAACACATTCTCTCGTTCTCTCACGGTACTCTCACGGTACTCTCACGGTTCGATCTGGTTGAATAGCTATGGTGAGGATCAATATTTATATTTCCATTATTTATCAACTCTTCGAATATTATAGCATGTGTTACTTTTTTGTCAACTGGTAAGATTTTGCATATTGTATATAATTTACTATAATCATTTTTATACAAAAACTTCTGTTCTGTTATCTACTATAAGTTTAAAAAATCTTAATTGTAGTTGTTTTATTTTATTAATATATGGTTTGTATATCAGTACACAGCTACTCACTCCATAACTGATGACCGAGTCTACCATCGCAAAGTACTGTGTAGTCCGAGAGGTGTATTTATTAACATTCCACATCATGTGGAATTTTTCATGGTTGAAAAATGATAAAAACAGATTCTAACTGATAAATATAGTGTGAGGTATATTTATTCCATTAGTATTACGTATTACTGTCATTTTAAAGAATGACACATCGAAATAAGAGTGGTTATATTTTACTTAATATTGCTTCGTTAGAATAAAATTCAGATATGCCAGTTTGAATTAATTATGGGCAATATATCCCCAGTTGTAACTCAATTTACGCAAAACAATAAAATACACCTTTTTGCAAGGTGGACGACGCTGTAAAGTCCGCAAATTTTAATGTAAATTCTTTTCATATGGTTTTAATAGTTTATACACATTGTGTTCATTTAACCATAAAACAGCTTTTTTGATGTGAATTTGTCATTCAAAACTGGCGTCAGCTATAAAGTTAGTCGCTTTTGTTCCCTGCCATCAGATTGGACCAATAGTTGTCTTCATTTCTCATTAATAATAATGAGTTCATTATCAAATGAGACCCTCCCTGCAACAACACTGTACATCGATTTTTACAAATGTTTATAGATTTTTTTATTTATTTGACATTTTTACAACTATAATAATTTTATTTATCGTCTATTTGTGTGCTTCTGAAGTGTTCTATTTTTAATAATTGTTCTCTGTATTGTTTTTACCGATATTATGTTATGTTGTTTGCTCCTCCCTATCCAATTATTCCATGTATTGTTTTTCAATCTTCTATCAGTTTTTCATGTTGTTTCCAAATAAGAAAAGTGGAGGTTGCTGATATTGCAATTAGTACCTCAATTCTGTGGTCAAAATATATATTCTCGTATATTGATTGTTTCCTTATATATTGTGAAAAACACTTTAAAAAAAAATAATTACTGTTTTTAAACACCACTCGAACATAGAAAAAATTCCTGAAATATTCAGAAATCTTACAAAATTGCTATTTTGAGAATAAATAAAATTTTATGACCGAACATTTGAAGGTCTGGAAAATTTTTGTTACCGTTCCGAAGAATATTGAAAATGGTCTTACGTGAAACGTAAAATTTGACTTTCAAGATTAAAATAATATTAGACATATTTTGCTTCGCGTCGAGGGGCATAAAATTTTGATTGTTATGCCAGATTTTCTGTGACAGTTAGTACTATAACGAGTAAAATTATTGTATAATTGGTGTAAATGGTCTTGGAAGGTTGCCAAGCAGGGCTGATCATATTTTACATTCAAATTCAGTTATTTGACGACAAATTCTTGAAAGGACAATTTATACCTTAATTGCTCTAAGTATTCAGGGATCCCTTTGAAGATGGAACATTAAATGTGTGTTTATATAGCCTATTTAGTGATAAATATTGTTTCTGCCATTTTAATGGTCCGCAGATAATATGCACAGAAACGGTTTATCATATTCTCATCCGTAGGAATTGGGCATTACTTCAATTATATTGTCACTATTATTTATTTTTAATACAATTTAAATTAATCAATCTATCTTTCGAAAAAGTATTTGGTTGTTTTCTATCCTTCCTTTTCACATTAAAATCACACAAAATTATGCACGGTATCGCCCTGTCATATATGCGGGGCGCTATCGAACAGTTGCCTAGTAGCATTAAAAATGTCAACTAGACGGCAAATGAGTAGGACCGAGATAGGACTCTTGAGCTTATTGCATCGGTCCCGGGTAGGGGGTGGGTACGCTCTCATTGTAATGAATTTAGTATTTTTCTATATTTTTGGCGGAGATAATATAGAATTTTATATTTATTATCTTTGTTTTATTAAGCACTTAATTGAGCTTTAATACATCTACCGGTTTCGAAAAATACCATTTTCTTTTTCAGGATGTCATAACTAACTAAAAACATATATTATTGTTTCTTTACCAGAATCTATTTTTATAAAAACAACAATTATTTAAAAGATAAATTTAGTACCTAACTCAAATTGTTACTTAATACAAATTTAGTCGAATAATTTTTAGGAAAAAATTTTAGAATGGAACTCGTGGTTAAATTAAGTTGGTTGTTTACTAAATTTATTTTTTAAATAATTGTTGATTTTTTAAAAATAGATTCTGGTAAAGAAACAATAATATATGTTTTCAGTTAGTTATGATATCCTGAAGAAGAAAATTAGTATTTTTCGAAACCGGTATATATATTAAAACTCAATTAAGTGGTTAATAAAACAAAGTTAACAAATAGAAATATGAATTTTAACCACAAAGTTAATTTTGATAATTTCAAAAGAAATTAAAATATTGTTTATTATGATGTGATAACTGCATTACGTGGTTTGTAATAACAATTAGTTTATTAGTGAACATATATAAATACATATATATATATATATATATATATATGTAAGCCTGACGTGTTTACGCGTGTATGTGTATTTGACGACGATATGTAAGAAAATGAGATATTGTTGGATATGCATGTAAGTCATTAGTTTGCGTTCTTTGGTTGACGTACCTGAGTACATTTGTAGTTTGTTGTCAATTACAAGGGTTGTCCGGAGCACCCATTAAATCACTGCCCGATCCGTAGTCAAGTAGACTCTCAAACAGTCTTCGTGCGGGTTCCGGATTGTTCACGGGCGGTAGTCCCGATGTAAAAATAACGAAGATGTAACTTCGTATAAGTTAAGGAAGGGATGGACGCATTCCTTCTTTTTTAACTTCTTCTTCTTACTTTTACTCTCCTTATATGACAGGAAAGTGGTCATGAGATGACAATACTTTCTACTTCAGGAAGGATTTCTTTTGAAGAATTAATGATGGGGATACGATTTGATCTCTGCCGCTGATCAGTTCACGACTGGATTTATTTTATAACCGAAGATGACGTAATAAATTCGTAGCGAGCTCAAATGCAAGAAGATGACCCAGCCTTCCTGACGTTCAGATTAGTCAGAGATACAAGTATTTATAGATGCCTCGGAAAATCATATCTGTATGAAAACTGTGGATTTCTGCCGCATGGCAATTACCTCGCGTGTATGGTTGTAAAATAAATTTTGATATGAATTGATAATATTGAGAGTATTGTAGTCTTATTTTTTTCTTTTAATTTTTTAATTTTAAATTAATAACTTTCTAATCATGTTGAACAAATTTATATGATATGATTTTTTTTGCTACATTTAACCTGACAAATTTGTGTAATGTTATCTCCTAGGTGAACACATTCACATTTTAAGGAATCAAGTGTTTTATCACACTATTACTTATATAATAATCTGTTAATTTAGATATTCAAATGGTAGTAAAATTTTATTATTTTGATTGAGGCAAAAATTGCCAATCTAATCTTTTCATCTTATCACATTCTAGTAATGGATCTCTTACTGCTTTCTATTAAAATATTCATATGTTTGCTTGTCTATTAATTAAATTTTGTGATTACAAAATTTGAACTAATCTTATTATTGTCCCTGAGAATGGTGGCTAATATGAGTGGCAGGCGATATGGTGAATTCTGTGAACCAGACCCTGATATCTACCCTAATACCGTGAGCGAGTCGGTGGACGTGCAATAAACGACGTCACAATATATATATATATAATACAAAATATTCCGAATTCGTAAAACACGCTTTTGGCGCGTCTTTCGTTTAAGCCGCAACCGTTATCGTTGACACAATTCCACATCTAAATTAACATCCATACATTTTCTCATGCTTGTCTTGTCAGTACAAATTGTGACCTTGACGTCAGTAGACGTCAACTTCACCGATCGATGTTCGATCTCGACATCATGATAGCATTCGCGGTGTGGATATTTCAGCTCCAGTGCACTAGCACTGTATTTTGCGATATTATGTTTTGATCACGTATTGTTTGTTGTTTGTGTGCCATGGGTGAACTTGTGACATCGCTGTATTCAATTGAGATCGGAGGTCAGCTCATTCGCGTGCCATTGTGTGATCACTGTAAGACGAGTAGTCCTTCTGAATCCCGGTTCCCGAGATCACTGGTCCTTCGACTAGAACCCCTATCCCCTCACTGACCTCATCCTGTACCAAGGTTTTCTTATTCCCCTCAACTACCCTGCGGTGATTCCGATTTACGACCGGAATTGTTGTATTTCATTTCGCGAGACGCGCGACCCGGAATTTTGCGCCATTCGTTCATTTAGATCCCATCGATCCGGATTTACGTTTCGAATTAACAAAATAATATTCTTAAACCATTTTATGAATATTATTTTGCGTTACACCCACATAGTATGGATACAATTTGAAATATACCTAATTTAAAAAATGTAAATAGATTTTAGGAAAAGGTTAAATGAAGGTAATATAAGATATCGATTGCAAAACTCATGAACATTCTGTATTAGATATTTTATTAAATATATTTTTGTCCGAATTCAATTTTACCGATATCCGAATATCTTTAAACAAGTTCAATTTATCTCCCCGGGCGAACGGTATATTTTGGAAAAAAAATATTTCTAAATTTCTTTATGTGTGTATATGAAAATTCTTGGGGTCCTACGTGACCAAAAACGTGCCTACGTGACGGACGGTTCAAAGTTTAAACCGCTTCTGCCGGAATCTGGAGTTTATAAAGAGTTCACTTTGAACTCTCGCATTGTATAATCTTCCGGAAATTTGATCGTGAACAATTACACTGACTTTTTAATCTCAAAGTGTCAAATTCGAATTACTACTTTTTTGACGAATTTTTCTTTGAATTATATTTAAAGCGTGTGATTAAAAACGGCCCGAGAACCCGACATTCGCCTGAACAACTGTTTAGAAAATTTTAAAATTGTATTATAATTATTATTATATGATTATCGTAATATAGTCTATTCAGCAGAACTTACTAATAACACAAAAATTATTACCACCACACGATGTACTATAAAAGCCTAATTAAAATATGATCAGATGACGTAAAATTCACACACAAATATATCTATCTAAGTATAACATACACAAGAAAAGACTAGATTGTTTAGCTTGGTTTTAGCAGGGTTTTGTTAAACTAACCAACGCCTCATCAAATATAAGAATATTATACATAGTGTTCTAGATACATATATTAGTCTAAATGGAGCCCAAAGTTAGGGGATATCACTAGCAAACCCATTGAGCATCAAATAGTTATCTGAAATTCAACGGTTTAGAAGTTATTTTCACTTGTGATTTTTTTAGTCAAAATCAGTCTATCGTAATGTTGAAAACTGGTATGATCTGATAATGTAGATACCACATAAGCTACCAAATTTTTGCTTACGGATGATTAAAAAAAATATTGTTACTTTTTTGCTGAAAATCAACAAACAGTTCGAATAACTTCTAAACCGTTAAATTTTGATAACCCTATTTGAAGCTTATTGGATTGATAATAATATCTTATAATTATATATTTATATAATTGTACCATACTTTTTGGAAAACTGATAAAAATATCCTTATCAGCTGCTATTAATGCATACAAATTCATCAATTTTGGATTTCCATCTGCCAGATCGCGTCCTACAAGTTTTTCGATATTTTTTGTAAAGAAGACGATAACGTGGAAAAAGTGATGATGACTAGAGTGGTGGAGAGGAAGATGGTTTGAATTGGGTGATGATTTAGATATTGAAAAGAAAAACATGCAATTTTTTAAATTAAATTTTAGTTAACAGTTAAATTTGATATTCTCAAATTATTTTTCTTTAATTGTAATCTTTGATAAAACTCATATCGTATTTATGCGAACAAATGTGCAAATATTTATACGAAACTTTAGTTTACTTAGTTGTGTTTTGACGTGTTGATGTATAATATTATACGTACCGCAGGATGCATATACCATAAAAGCTTATTCGTGTTATGGGGGACTTAATTGATATTGACGGAGAAAGGCTATGTATGGAATATCTTTAATATCATTTGATGAACAATACCGAACGTGAAATATTCGAAAATTGAAACATTAAACAAATCTGTTAATTAAGGGAAAACATTTTTATTGTGAAGTTTTAATTATTCAGAACATAGGCTTGTGATATTTAAAATATGATGTAAATACATTAATTAGAAAGATATACATATAAAATCAATTTTATCGAAAAATATTGTTGTTGCGCCACCGGGATTCAAACCGGGAAAGGTGCATTATCCATAGTAGTATTCAGGTTTGAATCCCGGTGGCGCAACAACAATATTTTTCGATAAAATTGATTTTATATGTTTATATTTCTAATTAATGTATTTAATTCATATTTAAAATCTGTTAATTAATAATTAATAATAACAACACTCTTTAATAAATATTTTTTTTATAATATTCATCCATGTAATAAATTAATCGAAAATACAGCATACAGCATATATCTACCAGGTGAAACGAACATGTTAAGTTAATTCTTATTAGAGTGGTTTGGTTCCCACATTAATCAGGATCATGACCCCAGGTTACGGTGATATCCTTGATAGCTACTAACGTCCTTCATATGGACGATCCATCGAGCTGGAGATCGCTCTCTTCCTATCTGGCCTTCTATCCTTCCAGTTACCGATTTTCAAGGCTGTCGCTATCTCTGCAGGCGTGTGTCCAAAAATTGGAGAATACGCCTCGGGTAAATCGTGGACGATTCACCTTGGATCCCTAATAGTCCCGTAATGAAAGTTTTAGTATCCAGGGGATTCACCACAATATCGCGGGTCAAAATTTGACAACCCAAAAAAGTCTAAAAATACTAAATAATTGCACAAAAAATAAATCAAAATACTAACTTAATTAGCCACGACAAATATTTAGGATACGTAAATTTAGTTTTAACGTTTAGACTTTTTATATAACCCACAGATAAAGCAAAATAATAATAATAACTACTGTAAATATCTAAGTATCTGCCAGCAATTTTACCAGCATTTTATACATATAATAATATATGAAAACTTCTCAACAATTTATAAAATAAAACTAACAATTCCGATGTTTATAAATTAAATTCGTATTGGAAAAATAGGTCGAAATTTTAACATCAAAGAGACAAAGAATTAAAGAGCATGTGATTTCTTTAAATAATCGTAGATTCTCAGAGTTTTCGAATCGTTTATTGGAATGTGATCAAACTATTGAGTAAGCCATGGTCTTATAAAACCGTCGATTTATTCAATTTTTTAGATAATTTAAATTCTAAAGAAGTATAAAAATCTATAACTAAAATATTATAAATAACCAACTATATTTAACTATCTTTCTATCCCTAAAATAATTCCAATTATTTCGTACCTTTAAGGTAATTTAAAAAAAAATAACCTATTAGAATTATTTTTATTTTTGATTCTGAATTGAATGACTAGATCATCACTCCACTATAGGAACATATAGTTTTCGAAAATGGTCAGTTTTTCATAAAAAAACTCTCGTGAGCAAATAAAAAGTTACTGTGTAATTTTATTAAAAATAAAATCCACAATGTTTTTACAGTAAACATTAAAAAATATATATTTTACACTGATACATATATAATACTTACGTAATTTTCTGAAAAAATCAAATTAAAGTTTCGTATATAAATAATGTATACGAACAAATGTTAAATTCACGCTATTGATGTTATACAACCTACACATATAGGGTCTTTCAACGAGGACGCTCAATTTTAAAATGTAAGTTAAACAGGTTGTGTGTAAGATATTCACTCAATTTTTCTTTCATTTGTAAGTATATTTTATGGCATTAAGTGTGAAATATAACGTTGTTCGAATATCCGCTGCGGTTTTGTTCGGTGGCAGGTTTGGGAGGTCCAATTTTCTATGACTTTATCGCATAAATCTGGCTAAATTTGCTGGATGGCGTTTGTTATGTTGACTTTGAGGGGGCCAATTGTTTGCGGCTTATTCGTAAAGTCTTGCGATTTAAGATAGCCTCAAAGAAAGAAGTCTAATGGCGTTAAATTGCACGATCTCTGTGGCCAGTTCACGTCACCGCCGCGCGAGATAACCGTGCCCTCAAATCGCTCGTGACTTTGATAATAAAATTTGATGATTTACACACGTTGTTCAACCTTCCGTGGTGATTTGCCGTATACTACTTAACAATTGACAATAAATTTGACAGATGTCACTTTAACAACATGGCTGCTATAACCTAACAAATTTTGAGCGTCCCTATTAAAAGACCCTATATATGATTTTGGATTATGAATCCGAATCATTTCCAACTATCGTAAAAACTCGTCCAATATATGACACGAATTCCACCCTGTAATGAGTGGTTCGTATTATATTTTTAAAAAACTTATCACGTATAAATCACTCTTTAATATGATATAAGATGAATTCTCAGAGATTGATAAAAAATATATCTAAAAATGATGAAACTGATCATATCGGAATCGTAATAATTACAATTGGATATTAACGTAGGATTACGTGAATAGCTTGCATGTACGATTCGCGTTAAATATGAAATATATTTTTTCACATAGAGACAAAAAATTCAATCTTTTTTGTATTCTCACCACGCGGTGGGGGTTTCACTCTTGCGGTACAGGGTGGATATTAAATACCTGGCCGTGGTAACACGATACGTATCTGGTTGGATTATGGAGTTAACGATGTTTAGTATATTAACAAGACTTGTTTCACCGGTCTCCGAGGAGTGTGATATTAACAGCGTTAGGTATAATGTAGCACCGAGACTCACAAACTGTGTCGAATAAAACAAACTTGAATTTATTTGAGTTAGTCACTAAGATATTTGTAAAAATAGTTACTTTGGTGAAAAATTTAACTGTTTGTTTGATGGTTGATAAGAAATATTCAGTCTTTTTTTGAATACTAATTAAATGTATTAATTATAAAGATATATATATATATATATATCTTTTTCAATCAATTTTATCGAAAAATATTGCTATTGCGCTAATTTAAATTAAAGGATTGTGTGTCTTTATGCATGCGTTAAAGAGTATATAATCAAAATTTGGTTCAGAATGCCAAGATCCTAGAGTGCAATTGAGAAAAATTTGGAACGCATAGTATATTATGTAAATATGTATGTATCGGTTGGAAGAGATGAGGTAGCTAAAAAGAAAAGGGAGCGTGCCTGTGTTTTGCGCAGGATAATTGTGTAAAATTTGGTTTAAATTTTACAAAAGACAGTATAGAGAACAAACAAACCAACATTTAGGTATATATCATAATAATAACATTGAATAATATTTATAACACTATTAGTTTACTAGATTACTAAAAAATCTAACCACAAAGTTTTTATTTAAATTTTTTTTATTTATTTTAATATTAGAAAATATAATACATTTTAAAATTATCAGTAGGATATATACATATATATTTCATTTAACATTTTTCTTCTTTATGAGAGTATGGCTCGTGTATAAAGAAGGGGTATGTACGAGATAATTTTTGTTTCAGTTAGTCTGTGTATATATTTTTTTTACTTCAGATTCAAATTGATAGTAGTCTGTAATTATTCTAATTATGACGGGAGGGTTGTTAAAAAATTTGATGCCTTGATAAATATAGTGATTTTGGGTTGTGGTATATTTTAGTTTTGGTCTCTAAATCTTGTAGACCGGAAGTCGATTTTAAATTTTTTAAATTTGGATTATTGAATTTTTTTTAAATGTCTATTATTTTTGGTTCTTTGAAATCTGTGAAAAGTTATATACTTGGATAGTTTTTATTTTATTTAGAATAATTTTTATTATCATTTTTTGAGTGATTTATAATTGTGCCATTGAAGTTTTAAATACTCTTCCCCATCCAATAATACCGTATTGCAAATGTGACTGTATAAACGCGTAATATATTATTTTCAGATTTATAAGTGATAAGATGTTTCTGAGTCTTAAAAATATGTAGGCAGTTTTCCTTATTTTGTTTGTAAAATTAGTAAGATGTTCTTTTCATTAGAGTTTGTTACCTATTATAATTCCTACGTACTTAATTCAGTCTTTTTATTCAATTGATGAACATTGGTCATAAGAGTTTTCTTGAGTACAGGCTTTGGTGTGAATTTTAATATTAATTTCAGTTATTTCTTCAAATATTAAAAATGTTTCATTTATATAATTTTGTTATAATTTTAGATATGTTAAGGGTTTTCTTACATATGTGAACTGTGTAATCATGCACGATACTATATTTATATTTTTTGTATATACTGTTACCTGACAGTTTGTCAGGTCAGATATAAAACAGAATAACATGATAAATAGATCGGTTAACACTGGCTGGAAAATCGTGAATTTCAAATTAAATAGAGAAACAAATATGTTACAATAAAACAACTTAAGCTTTAAATTCCTTGTACACCAAAAAATATGATTTTTTACAATCAGTGTGTTTGCGATAGTTATTGTCCATTCCTGCAGAAATTCACTGTTCTCGTCAAATTCGGTCAGTCCAAGGTACACGTTGAAATACTTGTCACTCCTGGTGGCGTACATCAGACAAACTGGATTCTGACATTTGGTATTCCTTGAGTCGCTTGCATCGCCTTTGGTTGGAAAAATTCATTCTGTCGAGTAGTCCGTGTCAGATTTACACGTCGCCCTCATCCCCTGTTCGGGAGAAATCCTTCCCGCTGCATCCCGTGTATTGTGGCATGACTCCTTTATTGTCATATCCACGACATAAGTTGTGACAAAATGGCAACAATACTTCCATTTTGTAAGATTTTAGAGTGAAAATAACAGGGCCATGTAAATCACTGATGAAAAATACTTTAGCGTAGTTAGCATTTTGTGAGTAGTAAAGGGAAAATCAAGAAAGTTAAATATAAAAAAAATTACGTAAAGAAATAAACTAAACGGAGAAATAAACTATTTGGAGAAATACTCTATGGAGAAAAAAACTGCACGGAGAACGGGATGCGTATCCTGAAATTTCACATATAATTAGTCAATAGTCCAGTTTAAATATGATGCAGGACAACACAGATGTTAATATATTAAATTGTTCTCACCCTTTCCCATCATAAAAGCCTCATCATTGCTTACTTAAATAATCGGATTGTTCAATCCGTCGCACTCGACAGCTGTCAGATGAAAAAACCATTGCACGAAATTGCGTCCCCGCGTGTTCTGTGTTGCCAACCTGAGAATGTTAATCCCTACTTGTTCTGCGCGCGGTAGGTATCAGATTTAATATTATAATATGTATATATGCTTTATTTTGATCACGTGAAAGACGGCCACTTTTTTATTATACGGGGCTCATTTAGGACAATATAGGGCCAATATAGGGACATTTTATTGGGGTCTTAAACAGATAAATACATTTTTCATTGTTTCTTATGGAAATAATTGTTTCGGTTTACGAACAGTTCTACGGAACGAATTAAGTTCGTAAACCGAGGTTCCACTGTAATACAAAGATTGTAGGAGTATTAGTATCACTAAATTTTGATGTTATATTTAGCAAGATCACATTGCATATTTTGAAATGTATGATGAAGGTATGCAATATTTATCGAATTCAACATATTTTATTAGTTTGACAAGCACTGAAACTATGATATTAAACTAGGAGTTGTATTATTATATCGATATACCTACCCATAAAGCTCGCGTCGCCTAGGGATTAATATTAATAATTTAAGATTTAGGGGTTTGAAACGTTTGATTTGTCGTTTTGATACAGTCTTAAGGTATTTGGAAAGATCAGTAGTGCCTACCCGGTAACAGAATTATTGACACAAACATACAATGTCGTCGAAGCAGGCTGAATTGTCTATATTGCTGGAAATATTTCGTAGACTGTGTGCTCCTGGTTACCTCCAATTAACTCAATTGTCAACAATTGTTATTGTCAACAAAAATGTATCCATCAGATAAATTAAATAATTATGTAATATTATGGCAACACACCTGGAAGCGAGCAGAAGATACACGCCATTAATCGTAAGAGACCAAGCTTTTGAATAGCTTAAACAGTGTATACAGGGTGGCCCAAAAAGTGAGAACATCTCGTAACACATGAATTATTTCAAAACATGATTTAATTAATTATAATTCTTAATGTAATTTTTTTTGCACAATATTTAGCTAATCAGTAATTATCAAAACACCCCATATTGCATAATCTATTGGGTTTAAATCTGGGCTGTTCGGTGGCCACACGCCTGGCTCGATGAAATTAACATTCTCACGACGAAAAAAGCTGATTGTATTTATGGCTGTGTGAGATGGAGCTCCGTTCTGCTGTAATGTTTAACTATACTCCAGGCTTTGTTTTTAAACTCTTTGATCATTTTCCTAACGCTCTAACGTTTTTCAATTCGTAAATTTTTGATCAGAATACGGTCTTCTGCAGTGATTTTTGTCAGTTTGGGCAACATAAAACATCAAACATAAGCAATGGGAAAATATGATGAAATCAAAGATGGCGACCGGAAGTTGTCGAAATAAAACGTAATATAAGTAAAAAGGTAAGTACGTAAATTAGTAAACTATTTAAGTTATTGTTGATATAGTTAAACTAATTTTGATGTAATTTTATCACATTTTACGAAATATTCTCACTTTTTTTGGGCCACCCTGTATATCTGGAAACAAATTTGACGAGGAAAAATATCATCTAACAGTAAATAAATAGCTGGATAAAATTTAGAAATGTTTGTTACCTAACTGTACTGAAAGATATATGTTATTGTCATAGAATTTAAAGATTCAACTGTATACAATTGATTACTTTATGAGGGTGTGAGGTAGCGTTACAAAATTATTATTTTTAATCGGCGATTAGGAATAAAAAAAAACCATACAAAACACACATTAATAGGATCGACATTAACATTATTTAGTAAGAAATTGTTATGTTTTTGATATAAATTTAGATTTTAAATACTAACTGAAGCCTCAAAGCATGTAAGTAAATATAATATGCATATTATTTAAAATAACTTGTATTCACTAACACAAAGTGTTTTAAAAACATCGAAAATGGATCATATGTACTGCAAATTGAATGATTTATAACTCTATTAATTTTTAATATTTTGCTAAATATTAAAGTGTGAATTTGTCTCCGTAATCTTGAATTTATGATTATAAGAAAATATATTTCGTATATGCAAAATTTTTCTATATCGAGGCAATTTTGTGGCACGCGGAAAATCAATTAAATGGTCGCGGTCTATCTTATAATGCGTGTTTTTTCTCAATTATGGCAAATAACATTCAGTTTATTAGTTTTATGTAATGTGTATGTTTTAGTAAAAATGTCAAATCTAGTTTATAACTTCTGATTTAAATGAATAATAAAAACCCATAATTTCGTAAAAAAAAACGCAGAAATATTAATTATTTTTGAAAAGGAAGCCTTAAGGAATCAATCAAAAATTTAAATAAAAAGATATATATATATATATATATATATATATATATAAAATAAATTTGATTGAGAAAATATTATATGCGTATATCCCGGTAGCTACAAAAATAATTTTTCGATACAATTGATTTTATATGTATATATTTTTAATTGATACATTTAATTTGTATTAGAAACTATCGTCCAAGTACTAAGTGCGTCGATTTGATAACGTCAACGAAGTCTAGTCACGTGACATGCGACAGTCATCAACGTGTCAAAACAAAATGTTGCGAATGTTCCTTACACGCTATTAACTACTACTATTAACTATTAACTATACATTATTCAATTTCACTTTTAATCTGAGCCTGTAGCATAAAAAATACATTCAATATATTATGAATCCTTTGTGGCATCTTTTTTTTTTGCATGCTTAATCGTAGTATTTAAAGTATTGAAAAGTATACTATCTCAAATTGTATGCATTTTTTAATTTGTTGGATTTCACATTGTCAGCTTTGAAGGCCCAACGACGGCATTTAGTTTAAGTTGACTCTTTATACGACAAGTTAAAAATAACATTGTCAACATGATGATAAAATCATATGTATACAGAAATATGACAAGGTAATAAATTTCAGAAGAGAGGCATCTCTTTACTTAGAAAATGCAAATTTCAAGAATAATTGAGAGTACTAGTTGTGAAGTAAATTTTTTCTCCAAACTTTAAATGCAATTGTCTTGTAATACAGTTAAATTATTTACAAACAAACTTAGCTTCTTTTGATGAAAATTCGTCATTCAAATTCGGTGTAAGTTGCAAAATCAGTTGCTTTTGCTCGCCACCATATTTATACTCACATTTGAAATTAATTTTTATTTTAAATCAAATTATAGAAATTATCATTCATAAAAAGAAGTGCATTAATAAATGTATTGTTCTTCAAGCTCCTATAATTTTTTTACGTTTTTATTATGGATATGGCTGTGATTGCAACTAGAATCTATTCTTGTACTTTGAATTTGCGCGCCAAGGTAACCTATTTTTGGCGGTCTAAATGAACGAATCAGAGACGAATATGCGACTCTGGTGGGGAGCGGGGCGAGATGTCACTTTCTGATCTGGTCCACCTGCAGGTTGAGGAGAGACCCCGCTGCAAGAAAGCCGATGGATGGGCGTTATGGACAATCTGAGATGGGATGGTGTCCGGTCTATAATGAAGAATCCTGGCACTCCACGGCCGCGTTGGATAACCTTCCTCAGAAGAAAGTTGACCTGAAGAAAGAAGATTTAAAGAATATTTTTCGTGTATCCAATGTCAGGATTAATTGTATTTTGTGAATAAATATGTAATGTGAAAAGCAGAGTTGCCTTTGAATCAATTATCATCCCACCCGAGGTAGCATGTGACACCAGAGAACACACACACACTTGAGGACCCAGAATGAGCTAGATCGGTGGCGGCTCCTATGGCTTCCTATCCTCTAAACCCCGAAAGCACCGTAACAGTATAAAATATATTTTACATTTAAAAAACCTAATCGTTAAAAGATTTAAATATAGAGCACTTCTTTCGATAGCCATTAATTTAGACTTCTCCAATCTTATAAATAATTAATTATGAACAACTTAGAAACCATTCCATACCCCCTTCCACGATCCGCCTTTGTACTCAAAATGTCGTCACCACATAAATTATTCTTGTTATAGTTCTCATTGCTCTGTTTTGAATTATTAGAATTTTTTTCTCTGCTTTGTTTCCCAAAAATAGTACGAACAATAATTTATATTTATTTATTTGTAACTATATAATACTATATAAAAAATTGTTTGGACTGTGCCCGTCTCACTAGAGAAATTCTGTGTCGAGACGGACATAATTTACGAGCAATTGTTCAATTAATTAAAATTACAAGTAGATAGAATTACATTTATTACCACATTTTTGACAATTTTCTTCGTAATTATTAAAATGTGAATGAGAATTTTAGTTAATTGTTAATTATTACATCTAAATATTTTATTTCATTCCCCTCTTTAATGTTGCTCTTAATAAGGTGGCGATCATTTTCATTATCTGTTCTGACTATCTTGATAGAGATCGTCGTCTTGTTCGTCCTTCTGCACTTTCAACAACTACTATCATGACTATTAACTACTCATGAGAGCATCAGAGGTATTTAGAAGAGTTACTGATAATTAATGAGAACGAAAAATTATCAAATAAATAATATTCTAAATACTAATTTAATGTATTAATTATAAATATATACATATAAAATCAATTTTGTGGAAAAATATTTTTTTTTTCATTACCGGGATTCGAACCTGGATCTCTATTTCCAATCCGGGGAAGTACACCACCAATTGTGTTATAGCGCCAGTATTTTTCATGACAAATTTTCGAACCCATATCACTTTTTCAAATTAATACATCTATCGTTCCATTATTTGAAAGCCATCTACAATTGGTAGTGTACTTCCCCGGTTTTGAAATAGAGATACAGATTCGAATCCCGGTAGCGTAAAAACAATATTTTTCGGCAAAATTGATTTTATATGTATATTTATAATTAATACATTAAATTAGTATTTAAAATATCACAGAGCTATGTTCTGAATAATTACAACTTCACATTAAGAATGTGTTCTTCCTAAAAATAATATTTTCATATATGTGATTATAGAGTTCTACAAACCTTTTACCTCGGAAATAGTAAAAAAAAATTCTATAAAATATTCAATAAGCCCTGTGAGATAATATTTCTTAATATAGATGCGTTGTAAATTTCAAAATTAATAAATTTAACGGTGTTTAAGATTAAGTAGAAAGGTACCACTGGCTGCTCAAAAAAATCGTGAAGCCATTTTGTAAATAACACAATAATTTTCCTTGAATGTCGTAGCTATTTCATTGCCATCTGTGGGCTGAAATTGTTAGATCTAGATTTCAGGTGTGCCGTTTAGAAAAATGGTTGAACACTTTGCTAACGTTACAATTATGTATTATTATTGTAGAATTAGTTATATTGTTTCAAATTGAACTCTTTTACAAATGACGATGTTTAAGTTTGTAACTAGCTTTGTTCTTTAAGGACGTTCCCAAAAAAATCACTTTTTTTACAATCCTTTTGAAATTTTGAATACACATACTTATGAGTGTCTTTTATAAGTAGAATTTTTTTTCAATAGTCCTTGCGGTAGTAAATTTGTAAATATTGACTATTAAAATGAGCATATTTAACATACGAACCATACCCCGATCGATGTTGTAGCGCACGCTTAATTGAATAGCAATAGTAATTTTCTTACCATTGTTTTGGAAAACTGAGAATCATTAATTGAAAATTTAATAAATATCTTTTTGTAAAAATAAATAAAACAAGCGGAATTCGTTTTGTTATAAAAATGTTAAAAGTGAGCTACTTTTGAATGGTTTTTACGTTTCCTTTTATAATTTGAATAGTGAGAGATTTTTAAACTTCTGCGCATGTGAGCGGAAGCGAAAAAGTATACTGTACCTCAACTATTATTTATTCTATTCATAGTAGTTCAAAGTAGTTTACTTATTATTGACTTGAAATATTATAGTGTTACTATTACATAATATTAGTTATGCTGAAAATTAAGCTGAGTTTGTAACGTTAACACACTATTGAACCGTATGAAATATTTTCAAAAAAGATATGATATATTAAAATACCAATTTTTATATTTTATATTTTTAAAATTGAATTTATAGGCACGATTACAAACAATCAATACTTACTAAATATTATGCAGAAACTGCATATGAATAAATTCGATTGTTTTAGTTATAAGTAAGCAAGGGGTGTGAGATATAGATGTCAATGTAAATCATGAGGATTTGTTTGTCCATTTTGAACAACACATCGAGCTGCGCACGCTTTTCATTTCTTTTACTTTAGCTGATTTATTCGCGTGCTTGCATTTGATTTTGGCAATTTTTTAAATAAAGATGTAAACGAACACTGACTAAAAGATTATACTATTTATTAAGTTTGAACTGTTTGAATATGTTCAAGAACATGGAATTACTCGATTTTTACCTACAAATGCACTGTTCTTAAACAAATATCAGATATCTCATAGAGAAAGCGATTTTAATATTATATTTAATGGAAAATATATGAAAGTATGGAGTAATTACAAGGCTTAAGACCTATCTTCGGCTGACTTAGGTGATCACTTTATATATATGCATAACATTCACCAATGCTCACCCCTCAATCTCCACATTTATCAAATTTTTTGAAAGTTGTATATATGTTAGTATGCGGACTCGCTTCGAGTACCGCTATACTATTGCCATCTATGACCAAATCTGATAATTATTTTTTTCCTTTTTTTAAACAGGATATATGTCATCACTATGAGAATGTGATTTTTTAAAAAAATATTTTAAAGCAACATTCTTTTAATGTTTTTTTTTTAAACATATTATACTAGAATACGCATTAAAAATAAATATTTTTCAATTTTTTAATATATTTTATTATTTTTACCCGTATATTATATTAGCAATATTTGAATATGTTATATATCGTAAGCCCTGTAATTACCTCACATTTTCGTATATTTTCCATTAAATATAATAAAAAATATCTTTGTCTCTATGAGATATCTGATATTTATTTAAAACTATGAACGATTGCGATTGCAAATCTCGTTCGAAGCGAGCATGAAAGCATGTGCACCTGTGACTTGTATGTGCTAAAGTCTTCGTATCATCTCTTTCGCACGCACGGGCACAGAGTTTTAATATTTCACAACGTTACAATGGTATAAGCGACGCGATTTTTTTTAAACAAATGCAGTTTTATACCGGTTGTAATACACCCAGTGCTCAATATTTTTGGGGTTATCATTTTATCACATATCATCATTTCATTATTTCAACGGATGTCGCCTGTCATTTACTATGACCCGGAAAATCTCTACAGTAGACTGGCCAAACCATTACCTCAGATTCTTCAGCCACGATGTTCTCTGACTTTCAGAAATCATTCCTGCATCATGAGGTGCAAGATCTCGTACTTCTCCGGATGCCTCACTACATGTCCGAGATATTGAAGTTTTCGGATTTTCATCGTTTCAAATATAAGTCAAAAATGTTAAAGCTCCATCTGCTTAATATCATCCATGTCAGAGATACAGGGTGAATATTATGTTCCGGGCCAATATTGTTTTTGAATAACTAAGAAATGAAACACACGTTTATAATTTGGTTTTTATTTGTCAATTAGCGGCACATATTTTAATCATATTTTTCATAAAATTCTCGCACATTTTGCGTGTTATTTCTGCAATTTAATTTCCAATATTGTCCATTACGTAATCCATTGGTGTAGTCTTTTACTTTCAAGTACTTCCACAGAAAATAGTCGGGAGCTGTCAAATCGGGAGATTGGTATCATTACTTTTTAACATTATACGGGCGGGAAAAATTTCTCGCAAAATTTTAAGCGTAGCTAAGGCTATGTGTGAGATGGTACCATCCTATTGAAACCACACGTGTTGCAGGTATAATCGATACAATTCGGCTACCAAAAAGTTTTTTAACATGCGACGATCACCATTAATGTCCATTATTATTTAGATAAAATGTTTTAATAATTTTAAGACGTTATTGAGACGTTAGATACTTTAAAATACTTTTTTTGTTTTCAAGTACCTTCACAAAAAAAGTCGGTAGCCGTCAAATCAAGTGATGAAGGAGGTCAGGAGGAGGTCACCACTTTTTTGACATTATGCGGCCGGGGAAAATTTATCGTAGAACTTCAAGCGTAACTCAGGCTGTGTATGAGGTGGCATCGTCCTGTTAAAATCACATGTGTTGCAGGCCCAATAGACCCAATTCGGCAACCAAGAAGTTATCCAACATGCGACGACAGGGATCACCATTAATGGTTACAGTATTGCCATTATTATTTATATAGAATATTTTAATGACTTTAAAACATTTATGAGGAATTAAATGCTCCATAATAAATTGTAATTCACTACTCTCTACGACTATGTAATGCAAACTGACAAATATCTGCCAAACCGAAATGGCGACTAAACAAAATCGGCCTGGAATACAATATTCACCCTGTATAAACACTTTTGTATATATTTAGACTAATTGAAATATTTTATTTGTTCCATGTTGTATATTGAATTCAAAAAATAAAAGATCATCTAAGAATTTTGAGCTGCTAGACTATTTTTTGTTCGAAAATTTATGACCCTAAGCAAGGATATCGAATAATAAAATGGGACAGTTGTGCAAATATTTATTTCGACGTACATATATAGACTTAAATAATTTGGTAGAAATCTCATACAATATTATTTTCCGTAAATACAGAATTCGTGCAATTTGACTCGTAATTATCCATACAATTATTTATCTCGTCTGTTTTTTACAATTGATTATCACCTAACAACATATTTTTAATTCTATTCTCTGTGCCAAGATCATTTTTATACTCATTATATTATTATATAATATTTCTACTGCTATACAAGTCTGCGAAACGCACGTTAGGATCAGAGCCCCCACCACCCTAAACAGCAAACCTTGTATAAATATTTCTGAACTTATTTATCATAAAATATTTTTACTCGATTTTGTTTCAAATATAAATACTCCCCGAGGGCTGAAAATCTAAATGTCGAACACTGCTGAGAATATTGTTTTGAAGCAACAGCTGTCACATACTCAAAAATATTAATGTTTTGTCGTCTGCCTTCAAAGCATTGATCTTCCAAAAAAAAACATTTTGAATACGAGAATTAAGATCTTCCTTTTAAGATCCCAGAATCTTTGATCTTTCATTACTTATATAATATTGACGAAAATAAATATAACAATATTGATAACAGGTATGTTGACTGAAAATAGACTTATTCCATTTAGAAAATAGACAAATAAGGAATAATTAAGGAAACCCCAAAGGGTCCCACCCTATCCCGGAATCGTTTTGAGAGTTGTATACTCTCGTTCCGATTCCACTCAACACAGGAACGCGTGAAATATTTTATAAAGTTGTAAACCTTTTTTTGACTATATTTCAAAGTTAGTGCAGTTAATTAAGTTCCGGTAGTTAATTACTAGAAGCTTATGGCTTTCTTACATATTAGCTTTTTTCTTTTATGAAAGAGATAGTAAAATTAATATGGCCTCATTTTTAAATATAGAAGATTGTAGAAATCTTCCAGTAGCTAAAATGAAAAAAGAAAGTACGCACATGAATATAGAGCCTGAAAGAATATGATGTGCAGGCAATAGGAAGAGAACATACAAAATTATTGAACAGCAAAAGAACAAAGTATGTGAAAGTCAAGAGATTACGAATTCCTAAATATGAATGTGTTAAATATAACAAAATATTTTCAATTATAATATTAAAGAAATTTGTTTTTGTTAAATTCCGTGTCCACTGGAGGAAACGCAATGAGATAATCTCAATAATCAGAGATCAACATGAGATTGGTAGAAAGAGATAACAACTCAAATGATCATAGATCTGTGGAAAAAAACACAGGTTTGTGTCGAGTCATTTATCGAGTAAGAGATAGGAAAAGAGAGACAGAGCGAATTGCGCGCGGCTTCTCTCTGCGGAAGCAGTGTAGGTATAGCCTGCATCGTCGGTCATTTAAAAATGGTAACGGTGGATTTGAATCACTGTCCCCACAGATTACTACATAACAATCAACTATATATTCTGGAAAATTAGACAAGTCTTTAAGCATTAAAGTGTTAAGGTATTTAATTAGGGTAACGTATTTAGGCCGCGACACTGTATTGTCCTTTATACTGTCTGTGCCACGGTAATAGTCTTACAGATTCTCTGAATGTTCAGTCTGATGTCAGTAGTAGAAATAAGAGTCCAACGTCGAAATATTTAACTAATTATTTTAACTATGCACCGTACAACAATATAATATACACAATAAGATATTTTATCTTGAGGACCGAGAAGTATTGAAAGAGAGCGCAATTGTACTTCCAGCCTTTTTTAATGCTTCCGGGCTGCCCAATCCGCTCGCTCACTTGGCACCGGTCAACATTCTTAAACACTTTTACATCTATTACCAAGCTGCCATACACACATACACATACATAGGTAGGCGTGAGACGGCGTATCTCTGAGACTTGATGTGTACTATTAAAGTTGACTTGATGTGTACTATTAAAGAATTTTTGAGAGAGCAAAATCTATAATATAAGGTATTGTTTCAAGTCTAAAATCTCTTAAAAATCTCATTCGTGAACACAGGCTATTAGAAGTTTCAAAAGTCGACGAGCATGAATGTGTATGAATATAAATATGGCGAGGGTTGCGTGGAAATAGCGTGATGGTTAGATAGTTAGTTATTTCCGATAATAGTGCGTTTGTGGTAAAGAAATCTGATTTAAGTGTCGAAATCAAACTGACTACTTTTTACTTTTACTATGAATCCACTTAAATATATAAATATATGAAAGAGTGTGAGATCAAGAATTTGAAAGAAGCAGTGGAGATATATTAATGGATCCAGTGAGAAGTACCGCGACAAAGGAGACCCTCGCCAGAATAATTGCCAAAATCGTATTTCCTTGACAACTCTGGAGAGATGGCGGCCGGTGGGTCACCCTAGACTAAATTAGGATAAACAGCTACAAGAACAAAGCAAGAAATACGACAAGACAGATTGAGCCTTGATTGGTCATTAAGTACTGAAACAGAGCAAAATAAGAGATGGTGGAGGTATGTCTTTGGGTTTGGAACCTTCCTAGGATAAGGGACGGAAAATGATGAATGCCGATATTCAGTTAAGTTAATAATGTGGCCTCTTGAAGGGTATTGGTGAATGCGGTAACTAGAGCCTATTCGTTAAAATTACTGCAATCCGCTATCAATCATGACTTACACATTCCGCGTTAAGTACGACCACAGGTCAATTTTTTGGTCATGGCACTTCAAGAATGTGTTGTGTACCGATATACGACAATGTGTGCATGAGCGCTATCTAAGCGAGAAAGAGACAAAGTTATATGACCGCTTCACGCTAGACAGTAATACAACAAATAATAAGTAACTTGACATCGGTTGAAGCACGGTATTGTTCACTTTTAACCAAAATATATTATCTTCACCTACTAGTTTTAACCTAGTTTGGGTCAAAATAAAACACGTACGGTGGTGGTGGGTCATTTTAGACATACCTCAAGTTTTCAGTTTTTCAACCGTTTTGTGTAAGATTTTTTATAGATATTTCATTTTAAATATGATTTAATGAAATGACATGATGTGTCGTAATGTCGTAATTAAAATTAAAAATTAAAAAATATTTCGAATAATGTACGTATTATTACGTGTCAACAGACACCCTACACTGTCTAAATAATAACATCCACGGATAATTAACAGCAACAATATTGAAAATCAGAAGGTAGGGTCATAAAACTTACAGGTAGGCGCAACGTTCCTCAAGTAGTTAAATTACTGGCATTGTCTAGGGACCGCCAGACCAAAATAAGTCAGAACAAATAACAATATAAATCTGTATTATAATTGGACTGGCTAACAATAAATGGACGCATACCTGATATCCTTTGTTTACCCGCCGTAAAAAATATGCTCAAAATGTTGACAATTTATGTTTCTGCGTAAGCGCTGAGATTCAATCTCGTAAAACCGACTGTCTTAAGTAGGTTTTTGAGCATTTTTGAGCATTTTTATCAATAATTCGTTTGAATCTCATCAGATAATATTTATTTGTATCTCTAATTATTTGGAAATATTTAATAAAAGATTAGCTAAAAGGAAAACAGCACTAAAATAAATAAAAATAAAAATATACTAGCAACAGATTCATTGGTGGCCGACTGTACAGTGCCGTGAGTAAAAATTCGACCTGTACCTGCACGAACCACTATAATTATCGATTGCCTAAGTGACATTTGTAAAGTCTTAACAATCGCTAGGCTTCGAAAAGATATGTATTTTTAATATTTAAAGCAAAGACGTTATGATCGAAATTTTTTTTTCTTAAATCAATTTTCACATCTTTTATCATCGTAACAATTTAAGTTAATTACTCATTTTGTAAATTATTTTATGATTTTTTTAAAAATTGAATTTGAAAACATATGAACTTTTTGACATAGGATTTTAGTTAGTTTTTTTATCATCCTGATGAAGGAAAATGTATTTTTCGGAACCGGTCGGCGAATATAAATAGTTCACAGTGGTTTCAAAACAATATGATTACTTCTTCAATATTAGCAAAATTACTTTGTGGCTTCATTTTATACTTTGTTTAAACCACTATTTATTAATTATTCTACATGTTTCGATACCTATGGCATCTTCTTCAGGAAACAATGTATACTGAAATTAAAAATACAAGCATAGATAAAAACAAAACTATAAAATAGTGAATAAGTAAGAACTAATATGAGTAATAAGTAAGAGCTAAGATTTAGATATTTATAATATTAAGCTTGTTATTAACAATTTTTCTTATTTCTAAAATTTCAAATTTATCTAACTGTAAACTCCTAGTGTTTGTACGTATTTTGTAGTATTTGTTTGATTGGAAAGTTTTGAATAGTTATTGTTATTTAGGCATCTCAAATGATCCCTAATTCTAATATCAAAATTTCTGCAAGTTTTATAAATTATAAGTTATATAAAAATAATTGTAATCATTGTTAATAAATTTGTAAAAAATATAGATAGCGCCAGACACTCATTTCAACTTTATTGCGGGCTTATTGAAAAGAAACATTTAATTTATTTTATTTACTCAATGAGAGCACATAATAGATCTGTAAATACATACGGTCCCACTCGGAAAAATAATTTAAACACAATACGAGTTTTATTTCAATTTGAAAATAAACATATTATATTTCTTACTTCCAGATAAACTTGAAAACAATATCGTTGTAATATTTGTTTATATATAATTTTGTGTGTTTAGTATCGGCTATCGCCGATTGCTTGTAGTTACAAAGGCCGATGTTGGCGACACATGATCACAATACACAGCGGTTTTTGTGTTGGATAGAGTGAATCTCAACTAAAATGTGCACCGTGGTATGATGACATTTGGTGGCCGTTATTTTTGATTTTGTTGCACAATAATACTGAGGATATTAAGTAGATTTCCTATTTTTTTTTAGCGAAGTAACATATATTAACATGTTTTGATGTTTTTTGTTTTTTGAGAGATATTTTTAGAGAAAAGTACGAGGGCGACAAATAGTTTTTTTTTGTAATCTTTATGAACTTTTATTTTTAAATGTTAAAAAATTATTATTATAGAACGTGTATCATTGTATAATGAAAATAATGCGACTTTGGTGTGTTGGTTAAAGAGGCCTGTAAGTGCATTTAGGTTAATTCAGTAAATTAGGTCACATTACCGCATTTAAGAGAGATTACAATATTTTACACAATAAGAGAATTCACAAGAAAAGCTGCTAGACTGGACAAGAGCACGAGAGTGAATGGGCTCCTTCGACAGTGCGTCCATCGTTGATCTCTGCCGGCCGACTCGCGAAACTATAGGTACCGCATCTGCCGGCTGCGATCTCAAGCATGCATGTGACATGCTGCTACTGGTGTGTGTCGCGGATACAGCAGCTTCGCCGCAAGGCTACAAATGTCGCTATCTGTCCGCCTCACGACATCTGCCATTAAAAATCAGAACTAAATTATTATTTATTATGATAATTACTAACTATTAAGGAAAACACATTCTTATTGTGAAGTTGTAATTATTCAGAACAGACGGTCTGTGATATTTTAAATACTAAATTAATGTATGTAAAAATAATGTAGATGGCTTTCAAATAATGGAACGACAGGTGTATTAATTTGAAAAATGTAACATATAAGTTCGAAAATTTGTCAAGGAAAATACTGGCGTTATAGCACAAAGGTAGTGCACTTCCCCGGATTGGAAATAGAGATCCAGGTTCGAATCCCGGTGACGCAAAAACAATATTTTTCGACAAAATTGATTTTATATGTATATATTTATAATTAATACATTAATTTAGTATTTATAATTACTAACCTTCAAATTCTATATAGAGTTCTCCTGGAGATTCTGCCGTTAAATCATTATTTTTTTATTTATGAATTTTCTTATCTGATAGAGTTTAGTTAGATGGGTTGAATGCAATTTATTTTATCCAAATCGAACAACAAACAGCAAAGTTATCGACCGTTATTCTCATAATCCCTCCGTCGGACGACCGTGCGATCGGCGCATTATGATTGAAATTCATCGCACCCCAGCATTGAAAACTTAAAAGGCGTCCACCATTTTGATATTCACTTCGGTTGCATTTTCTATTTCAGGAGCAGCGAGCATAAATCTCGCACGCTCCACGACTACTAACCACTATTCCGCGCGCGAGTGAAATGTCAATAGCCATTTTGAGTGAAGTATCGTTTCGCTGGACGTGTTTTCACATCGGAAGGATTGTAAAACAAATTCTATCGCCCAAGATTCCGTACTCCATATGTGACTATTTCCACACGCCGAGAGACTGTTGATCGTGAAATTCATTCGTTCTTTAGTCAAAAAAAAAAAATATTATTTCAATATATAATATTTTCAAAGAAAACAATATCATCTACGATGGTAATGCGAAATTTAATTTCCAATTTAATACAGAATATATTTATTCAATTTGTTAGAAATAGCGTATCAGATTTTTTTTCACATTTTTATTATGTGCACTTTCATTTTAATCTTGAATTTTATTTTCATCTTGAACAGTACCAGGAACGATACCGGGGCACAACCATTTTGAAATCAAAAAGATTTTGGAAGCGCCGCGATTTCATGATGACTGCACACAGTCAGCTTATTACACTGCTGCCAAGAGTTTGTATTTAATAACCTAACGTAATTATATAAATTTACCTTATATACTATTACTTTGTGTGCAGTTGTCTATGTGTTCATCCTGGTACCTCTCACATGTTTAGCGAGTTCTCTGCTGTCTTTCTATTCCTCATTAGACTGTGGTGTCAAATAGTCACACAAGTATATAATGCTGATTTTTATACATTATTTAAAAAATAGTTATATAGTCTTGAGTGAAATTGTAGCAAGCTATTACATAAATACATCGTATTTTTTATTCGAAATAAAAATGTGTTGCAATGTTCCCGAGAGTTATGAATAAATTAGGTGAAAGCTCGTCAAAAATGACGGGAAAAGATTTAATTTTCAAATTAACATAAAACAGTTAGTAGGTACCTACCTACAGGTATCGAATTATTACTGAACACTTGGGAAGTGGGTATTTCCAACATAGGTAAGTTGGAAATGAAAAAGTTCAGGTGATTCATTTGAAAAATGGAACTTATATTATTTAATATTTTTTCATACTCAGTCAAGTGCCATGTGCCACGACAATGCCAGACAATTATAGGTATGTTTAATTATTTTGGTAAAATACCCGTATATATTAATTACGTTATTAAAAATGCGACGGTCGTTCAAACGGCGAGAATAAGTTTAATATTGACGTAGATACTTCAACACGGTTAAATAAAGTCGAAGTTACGATAAAACTCAGATCGTAACGTACCATATCTAAATACACAAACATTCGAAGGGTACAAAGTGAGGTCAAATATTCAATAAAGATGGACAAGACGATGATGACGTAGAACGACAGAGGAGGCATTTGAGCGTTCGTGTAAACATGCTGGCGTTTCTACAGATGCAGTAAGGAGGTGAAGAGGATCTTATTTAAATAGTTCTTCATCAGCATGTATACCTGCGAGCTCTGGTCGAAATACAAGCAAGTGACGTACAACCGCCTCCGAATTCAGTATAATAACTCATAAAGAATACTGTGCGGATTGGCGCGTTATTGCAGCGCATCTACAATGTTTGCTGAAGCCCGTACACATGGATTCGTTCCGCTTCTGAGACTGATTTATATTTTATTTATATTTATACATGTGTGTGAACTTGTTATTTAATTATGTTTACCTTGGTTTTCTTTTCATAACATAAATAATATTCCGTAACATTAATGTATTATATAATATGTATTATCTTTATAGCGAATGGGGTCTT
Organism: Eubasilissa regina; assembly: GCA_022840565.1. Taxonomy (NCBI): domain Eukaryota; kingdom Metazoa; phylum Arthropoda; class Insecta; order Trichoptera; family Phryganeidae; genus Eubasilissa; species Eubasilissa regina. Next base: position 15,402,375 of record JAINEB010000017.1, on the reverse strand, counting down.
CATAAAAAAAAAACGCTGGATTAAAAGTATTATTATTATTATTATATATATATATATATATATATATATTTTGTCGCAATCCGACATACATAATTTCTCGACCATCTTTAGTTAATCTTTCCGCCCGTCGCGTCACTTAACACACGTAAAATAAACAACAGCTGTCAATTTGGCATCGTTGTATATTAAAAAAAAAAAAAAAACTAAAAAACGTCATTAAGGTGATCTCATTTTTTTATATCGTTATTTATATACTTGAATAATATATAAGAAAAATAAAAAGGAACGGCGGAATTTTGTCAGAATTATAAGAAATACAAAAAGCGCTTAATCTAACAGAGACTGAGTTATATGACCACTTCACACTAAACGGTAATGATAATAATTATTATACTTGTTCAAAGGTTTTTGGTGAAACTTTGTGGAATTCCATGATTATTTTGTAAACTGGGTTAAAACACTGTTTTATCACACTATATTTTTTATTGTGTTAAATATTATAACGTTTTTGGAAACATCTACCCATTATCAATAATATAATTCAATTAAAATTAAAAACACTTTAAGACAGTAATATATGGTGTGTTTGAAGTTAAAGGTGGCGGGGGTGGGGTGGAGTTAAAATGAACAAGAGAGGGGATGTAATGAACGGTATTTGAATATTTATTATGTTAATATTGTTATTTTTATAACTAAATATTTCAAAATTTTCTAGAATGTCTAACTTTCGTCCTTTGGTGTAACTATGTATGTGTTGTAACTTACAAATTCATTTGATAATAATAACTTACAACAAATATAAATATTTTAACTACATATAGGTGAAAAAAAAAATCAATTTAATACGATATTTTGTGTAAAACTACTAAAATTATCGAGTAATCAAACCAAAGAAAAAAAAATTACGTAAAATTTCAAGTGAATTCGTTATTTTATATAAAACAGACATTGCACAATGCGAATATATTGTAATATTAATATTCATTATTATTTTTTTGTTAATCTGTACTGCCATCTAGCGGATTTTTTAAAGAAATAAGACATTAACAGTGGTCACATGCAATAGCGACCGAGCGCAATATATAAGAAGATAATGCAACCGAACATAGATACGTACAAAATAAACTTTGAACAGAATGGACTCGTAGATATTAATTTTTATTTATTTAGTTATAATTAATTTAATGAAACGTTAAGAATGTTGAAAAGTAATGTTCCGAAAATTTCACGGAAGCGTTCCGCCCACCCATGCGTGAACTCTTATAAGCTAACGATCCGTTAACGTGTCCTGCGGTCTTATTTTCGTTAAAATGTTACGTCGTTATATAATGTTAGTTTAATGTGTTTGCGGAAATCAAAACTTACAATGTAAATACACACGACATAATAAGGAATTCCCGATACGTGTTTACAAAACATTTATTAACGACAGATCGACGTATCATGTAACAGAAAGCAGAAACTTGCTGTTACCGATTAATATGTACGGAGAATTTAATAATATTGGTTCTCAAACTTTTTAAAATTAACTTGTACAGTTGTATTAATCCGTTCCTGAAGGCCTGACGAATATAGAAACAGTTTCCCATAACAAATAATTCGTTCCCAGCCCCCAAAAATACTACACAAATTAATACATTTTATTACAAAACTTTACTTTTATTGTACTGAGGAGACATGAAGCGGAAGAGGAGGAAAGTTATTAACATTTAGAAGGAGACAATTTAAACATCAGATAACTCTAATTCTGGTGGTGGTTTTCGTTTGCTGATGATTCAGTAGCATTCGACTTGTCCAGTGTTGCCCGTTTCTGTCTGTTTTTTAAAACCTTCATGAAGTAGTCAATCACATTATGGCAACATTTCGGTGTCGCTTTTCGACCATATTCAGAATTTTGGCCTAGTTGGATAGCATTGCCGGGCGGCGGACCTGACGAATATGGAAACATTTGTTTGTTATCAAAATGTGACGAATATCGAACCGAACTGACAAATATAGAGGTTCCGCTGTACTTCTCTTCTTCTAGGGCTTGCCTGGTTAACGAATGGTAGCAATTTTTTTGACGAATATCGAACCGGACGAATATAGGGGTTGACGAATATAAAGGTTCCACTGTACTCCTCTTCTTCTAGGGTTTGCCTGGTTAACGAAGGATAGCGATTTTTTTAACGGAGAACATATTATTGTTGCAGATTTTCATAACATATTTCTGTGATATTTTTAATACAAATTAAATTAATCAAATTGAAAGATATACAGAAAAAAGGTCCTGATTCGAATCCTAGTAGCAACTAAAATATTTTTTCTGTATGAATGTGATGTTCTACGTCTTCCAGAGCCTCTTCTGCTAAAATTTTATCTTGAATCCGATATTTTTCCGGCAATAATATTAAAATTTTTGTGATTTTATTGTTTTAAGGATCATCTTAACTTAATTTACCATCACACCGTTTCTCCGCGGGTGTAGAGAGAGGGGATAGAGCGCCACACTCTTCTGTCCTGACACACAGCTAATAAACAATTATACATCTTCCCATGCAAGCTTGTCAATTTTTGAGGCTTCAAATAGGACTATCTTCGCAGTATCTGGATTACCTGGTCAGGCCAAGCCTTTTGTGGATTATCATTCATTCGTTCCATATGACCAAACCATCTAACTGATCATTTTTAAAAGTTAGTCTCTGTGTTAAGGGCAGCATTGTTTTAATTCCTAATCTATCATTAATGAACATTCTAAAAAATATACAAGATAAAAATATATTGTATTTTTCGTTCAGTACAAAGTTCTTATTTTAACTACAAGTAATACAGAATAATAATAAAATACAAAAACTAAAAGGATACATTATCATCACTGGACTGGTGCACGTAGCGTTTCCTTGTTCAATTAATTTTCGAAATCCTGTTATTTGCATTTGGGGAATAGCTGTTTTGGACAATTAATTTATGTGAATTAATTTCCCGAATCTCATTTTTCTTGATAATTAGCAAGAATTTTTTGGTGGTATCAAAACACATAAATAGAAATAATTAAAATGTTTCAGCTTTATGTATGTCAATGCTTAAAAATTTATCTCCAAACTCTTTAACATAATTAAATACATATGTATATAACTGTTAAGTACATATCTTCTAAGTGCATTTTTAGTGTACACTTCATAAATGTAGGGGGTCCAAGATAAACTCCTTGTGATAATTACACTTTTATTACAGTATGATATAATTATATACAAGGTAAACGTAAAAGTACAGGTAAACAATAAAGCCGATGTACTCGCAGAGAGAGAGAGCGCGCTTGCCGCGCGTCGCCCTTTATACCCCCACATACTCGCCCACACACAACTGTACAATTCCAAAGACATCACAATAATCTTTCACTTAAAATAACTAAAAAATTAAATAAGTACCGCGTTTTATACTAGCTTAGATATTTTTATGATAAACCCTGAAGACACCGATAATTGACAAAACTATATAATATAATATATATGTATATTCACGGATAAACGGTACATAGTTTTAATAATAAAATAAAATTACATTTAACAAATAGCACTTATTTTCAATTATGACTAAATCTGAATACATGGCAATTTCGAGCACCGACCTTTATAATATATCTTAAATATCAATAAAATATTAACCTCTCTGATTCGATTGTTAAAGGGGGGAGGGATAAGGGCTGCGCCCCTTGTCTCCGACATAAATAACCGAAACAAATACATGAAAATCTTAAGTAATGATGAATTCTAAGGGCATCTCTAGTGAGTGCGAATTGGCTACGAGTATTTTAAAGGGCAACGGTTTTATATTAAAAAAATAATGTAGAAATAATTTTATAACTTTAACATTATTTGAGGATGTACAAATTTTTGTAAGAACACAATTACTGGATTTTTGCTTCCAAGGGCATTGTTATTAAAATTATAGATATCTCATAAGTAAGAAGCTATTTACATTATATCATAGGGGAATATATAGAAGTACGAGTAATAACAGGGCTCACGACCTGTCTTCGGCTGGCTTAAGTGATCACTTTACACAATGTAACGTTCACCATTTCACCTACAATCAATCTCCATATCTATCAATATTTTTGGAAGTTATATATATGTTGCCATGTAGAAACACTTTCAACTATATGGTCTGACATTTGATATTCATTTCTCTGAAATAGCATAAAATGAATCTTACGAAAATCTTATTTTTAGAAATATGGAAATTATGTTCTTTATCTGTATATATTACAAGTTATTAGCATAATATATCAGAATTCGCCTGAAAAGTCAATTTTTAATTTTATATATTTCTTATTTAGACCAGTATATTATATTAACAATTACATTTTTAACTTCAAAGAAATCTCTATGAGATTCTATAATTTGTTTAATTTTATAACAGTTTTTATATATCACCTAACAGTGGATATATATTTTTTACATATAAATCATAAGTAATAACAAAAAATAAATAGACATCTCGTAGACAGGCACAACATATTAATATCGACCGTGGATCAAAACAAAGTTTAGTTTCAATGTACTATGCATTAATGCCACTGAAAAGTACAGTATTATCAGACGTAGTTAAGTATCATATTTTAAAAAAAGATCAAAATATGTTAAGCACTTCCTTACTAATTTTAATGATCATGCCTATTCAAATAGAAAATAGATTACAAAGGGTAAAAGGGTTACACCACCCTAATTTAGGTAGAAATTCGGTGATTTTTTATTGATTATTTATTATTATTTATTGGTACTTGTAAATGTACATATTGAGTGTAAAAACTGTCACTTGTGTGTGAATATGTGTGTGTGTGTGTGTGTGTGTCCGCCAGGGAGTGGGAGTACGAGTGGGAGGAATCGCCGCATTAGCGGGGAGCTCTCTCTTATCTCAGCTCCTTCCAATTGTAATTACTGTTTAGGAAGTGTATATATTATATTAACTTCTGTACTTACGTGTCGAATAAACTAAAAATTATTACCTGGAAGACCGAGTTTATTTTACCAAAAATCCGTATACGAGATAACCAGACAAGTAGCAGAGGATTGAACACCAAAATAAACGAGTGGTAAATATGCGCAGCTTATCACATAAGGCGCAGGTCATCACATTAAGCAGTTATTAAGCATGTAAGACTGGTCTACAACTTTGCAATCTGCTCCGGTATACGTTTGTCGAAATCAGAAAAGAAGGTCACGTGCTTAAAAAAATAAAAAATATATTTCCCTACAATTTTTTTTAAACGATTGTTTTTAATAAATAATTTACCAAATAAAAAAATTCGTATGCTACATTGTAGATAATGTTATTTAAATATATATAAATAATTTAAAAATAATCAAAATTAAATTGTGACTACAAAGTTGCAGGCCGGTCCGAAAAATATGGTTTCGAGAAAAACGCAGCAAATTAAAAATCGTGACTAACTTGACGCGCGGCCGAACACCTGTCGTGCCGTCTTTGATCCTTCATATCTTCGTCAATTTTAATAATTTTTCCAAGCGAGTATTTTTATATTAAAGTAAAAACATTAAACTATCGAAAACAGTAAAAAAAAAAATTGAAAATTCCAGGATGGTGTAACTCTTTAAGGTGCCAATTAATTTCATTTCAAATTTATTTTTATTATTCAGTTGGTGTACGTTCGTCCTGATGAAGATTCGTTAGTATTATCAAAACCAGTCGGCGTCAAATTAATCAAAACAATTTATGCAAATCTTGTTATTTATTTTTTACTTGATAAACTTAATATTCATATTGGCTATAATAATAATAATAATATTAATAATGTGTTTGTTCCGGCGTGATCAGGTTTTTTTTTAACTCAATTCGCCATAAAGATAATACATATTATGTTATACATTAAAGTTATGAAATAAATATAATGCTACAAAAATTAAACCAAGGAAAATATTAATAAATAAAAAAAAGTTAATAAAAAGTAAAAAGTTTGTACATACATACACACAAAATATAAATATTATATATATATAACTACTTCAGTCACGGCCATTGTATATGTAGCTATTTTGTAGGCGCTGCCATTCTCTGGTCAGGGAACCAGCTTTCCATGAGAGCGCCGCTTGCACCAGAGAGTTGATGCTGAGCTCCAGCCTCAGCTTTACGCCAGCAAATCGATGTCTCAGAAGCGGAACGAATCCATGTATGCGGCCTTCGGTAAACATTGTAGATGCGCTGCAATAACGCGCCAATCCGAACAGTATTCTGTATGAGTTGATGTACTGAATTCGGATACGGTTATACGGCTAAAATGTATATATTTTTCTTTTGTTTAATACTGTAATATTATTATATACGATTATTTACTAGTGTATAAATATAAATAAATTAACTATATAAATAAAATATTTACAACAATGTATTTTTTTACCCTTTTTATGCATAACTTTATTACCTACTGTAGAAGAGGCAGTGAAATGAAGATTATATTTTAGCACTTTTACGTTCATTATTTACGAGAAGGAGTACCAAAACGATATCTTTCCCCGGTGCCTAAAGTGATGATACGCCTTTGGTACTTATTAATTTGAGATTTTATGTGCAGTAACATTAAACACGACATTTACCGTAAGTATTAATTTTATTTTTGTGTCTAAATGTCCGGAACTTGAGAGGCGCTGGTTCAAAAGTATAAAATAAATATGGCAATCAAAGTTTTACACCCTCGAGCAGGGTCGTGCGGTACACGTGCACACTTCAAATGTGGGGATTATAAATGTGCGAAGAACGAGGGTTAAATAAATTTGTAATATAAAATTCGATTACATGCGAAAACCGATCAAGTTCTAAAATTGGTCGTAATCTTTAGAATGTATTTTTTAAACATGTATAGACTACTTTGTAAAATAATTTTAACACTAAGCCAATACATAAAACGTACAATTTCGTATCATTCTGTTTTTAATGACCCGTATCTAAGAATAAGATTTATCTCCGAGATTCGGCCCGAGTGCGAGTAAAGAACAGTACAATTTTTTACCTGCGAATTAGAATGACGTAGCCAGTACATATATATTTTTTATTTTATTTTAATGTTAGAATATATAATATAATCAGTAGGATATATATATATATTTTTTTTTCACATTTATTTTTTCTCTATGAGAGTAAGACTTGTGTACAGAGGAGTATATACGAGAGTTCATGTTACAGTTAGTCTGTGTACTTATTTTTTTTACTTCAGTTACAAATTTATAATAGTCTGTAATATAACTTTACCTTTCTCAGTAGAAGATACAATTAAAAATATTTTTAAGGAGAACACATTGTTATTGTGAAGTTGCAATTTTTCAGAATATAGGTCTGTGATATTTTTAATATAAATTAAATATATAAATTAGAAAGATATACATGTAAAATCAATTTTTCGAAAACCATTTTTTTGCTACCGGGATTCGAACCTGGATCTCTTCCTATCCGTGGAAATACATTAACCGATTATGCTACACCAACATAGTAAGTTGACGACTAATTTTCGAACATATGATAACAGCGTAAAATTTCGAAAATTTGTCGTCAACTTACTTTGTTGGTGTAGCATAATTGGTTAATGCTTTTTACCCGAATAGGAAGAGATCCAGGTTCAAATCCAGGTATGATTTGATTTGATTTTTTATGTGTATCTTTCTTATTAATGTAATGAGTGTAAAGCAAATTTTTAATTTTAAACATATTGAAATGTATTTGTCTCAGACGCCTATACATAATATATTTTTCTGGTTCAAAATTATAAATTCATAAATTTCGGTCTTTCACGTGACAGACGAGGATACTTACCACTACACAGCCGAGGAGTATATGTAAGATGTGATAATAACTGTTTATATATATTTTTAACTCTTCAGATCTTTGCAATGTTCACAAGGGTTTTTAGAGTAAAATGATACAACACGATTAAAATTTGATGTTAAGAATGAGTAAATAATAAAGTATATTAAATATATTAATTCGAAAGATATACATATAAAATTAATTTTATCGAAAAATATTGTCTTGCGTCACCGCAACCACAACCTGGATCTCTTTCCAAACTAGGGAAGGTGCATTATCCAACTATGCTACAGCGACAATATTTTTAGCGACAAATTTTCGAACCTATATTTTACCCTTTTGATATTAATGCATTTAATCATTCCATTATTTGAAAGAGCCATCTATCTTATTTTTACGGAATTTCAAATACCTTTGAGTAATCTGATAGCAGACGCCAGAATTATCAATTCATTATTATTAAATTTTGGACACATTAATACAACTTTATTATTAGGAGAACACATTCTTATTGTTAATAATTATTTAGAACATATGTTGTAAAGAATGAAGAAATAAAGAAATAATGTAAAGCTGATATTAGTATAGTGAGTAAGATTACGAAAGGATCACTTAGGTGGTTTGGTCACATGGAATGGATAAATGAGGAGAGATGATAGAAAGATATATAACGCAAGTGTTGATGGCACCAGAAATAGAGGACGTCCGCGGAAGACTTGGCACGACCAGGTAAACCAGATAATGGAGGATAGTTCTGTTAGAAGCCTCAACAATCGGCGAGTTAGTATGAGAAGATGTTTGAATGTGGATGAAGCGAGAATTGTGTTTCAGGACAGAAAACTGTTGCGCTCTATCCTCTCTGCCTAACTGGTAAGTAAGTAAGTAAGCAAGTAAGAAAGAATGATAAAAAATGTGATAAATTTTATGAAAATATTATATATTATTAAAACAGGCTGAATTAAAAAGCAAATGAAAAATAAGATAAATTATTTAAAATTCTAAATTCACACATATTCTTTAATATTATATAAAAAAAAATATATTTTAATATTGTATATATAAATAAAAATCTCGGTTAAATAAATAGATAGACAGGATAAACAACAAGGAACCAACCCTCAAGTAACCAAACAGGATAATCGCTGACAAAGTTTGACATGGGTGCAAAGTTTTGCTATTTAATTTTAGTTCTACTAACGCGAAATTGATGAAAATCGTAAATTCGTGAATGGGAATATTTTTCAGGTCATATAACCTTGACAAAATATATTACATAGAAAAATAATAATCGATTCTGTTATGGTTGTATAAAATGTCATTATTTAAAAAAATTGCTTGACTGAAGATGCGTATTGTAATTAGGGCTTGCAATTTACCGTGAAATTGCAATTACCGGTAAACGGTAAATAATTCTTCCCATTACCGGTAAATGAAAAATAAATACACGTATATTAGATGATTAAAGTATTATTGTATGTGGCTAATTTTACTAAAAATAATATTAACTAGATTAAAAACTAAATAATTTCAAACATGTTTCTGGTGAAAAATGTCATATAAATATATAAATAAGTATATAATGTCATTTTTGTTATTGCTGAGATATGGTAATGGGAGTTCAGATAATCACTTATGTATATGCCATATCGAGCTTGGTTAATTTGAATTATGACTGTATAATATTTGGTTTACCTGTCTGTGAGGAGTTAATAATGTTAACTATTAGTTTATCCATTAACTTATTGATGTTTGTAAAACATACATTAGGTGTATGAATACATACTCTGTATACACCTAATATAAATACGTAATTAAATTAAAATAAAATATTATTACAACTAAATGTTTTTATTGATGTGGATATATGTTTATTATATATATATATATATATATATATATATATATATATATATGTATTGTATATAAATTAATTTTATTTTTATATGGTATATATATATGTACTAGAATATAATTTTAAATAAATAATTACAATAAAATTTCTTTATAATAAACCTGTATCTACTCTTGTTTCGCGGTAAACTAATATCCGGTAATTACCTATGGTGCGTTTTGGTTGATTTACCAGTTTACCAGAAAACCGGTAACGTAAGCCCTAATTGTAATGTATTGTGTGTATAGTATATGTATATACAGGGTGAATATTATGTTATGATGTGTGAGGTGGCACCGTCCTGTTGAAGCCACATGTGTTACATGCCCAATAGACCCAATTCGGCCACCAAGAAGTTTTCCAACATAACGATAGCGATCACCATTAATGGTTACAAAATTGCCATTATTATTTAGATAAAATATTTTAATGACTTTAACACTTAAATGGGGCGTTCGATGCTCCATAACCAATTTTAATCAACTACTCTCTACGACTATCAAATGTCTGCCAAATCAAAATGGCGGGCAAACGAAATCGGCCTATTTACCTTGTATTACATTAAGCCTATGTACAGCTTTAAAAACATTCGGATTGCTCTTGACATTTAACTCTAATACTTAAAGGAAAAACACCACTAACAAACAGCCATATATTTTATTCTATATATATATATATATAGAATAAAATAAAAAGAAATGGGAGTATTGTAGAATTAGTGTAGGCACTGTATAATGGTTTTGTTAGAATGTTGGATAGCCATGCTTCTGATTGATCTCTACCTTATTGAATTATATATGAAATAGACAGAAGAATCATGGCTGTTTGTTAGTGGTGTTTTTCCTGATATATATATATATATATATATATATATATTTATTTATTTTTATTTATCTCTATTTTTATTCCTGTCGAATCTTAAATAACAGCACGAAAAAAACTGACCACTTTAACACAGACTTCAGTCTAGCAAAGTGGCCATGACAACGCTGTATATATCAGAGGTGGAGTCCATTCCATCCAACACAATAAACATATTACAATGTTATATTATGATATATCCTTAAGGAAAACACATTCTTATTGTGAAGTTGTAATTATTCAGAACATAGGTCTGTGATATTTTAAATACTAAATTATTGTATTAATTATAAATATATACATATTAAATCAATTTTGTAAAAATAATGTAGATGGCTTTCAAATAATGGAACGACAGATGTATTAATTTGAAAAAGTGTAACATATAGGTTCGAAAATTTGTCATGAAAAATACTGGCGTTATAACACAATTGGTAGTGTACTTCCCCTCATTGGAAATAGATATCCATGTTCAAATCCCGGTGACGCAAAAACAATATTTTTCGACAAAATTGATTTAATATGTATATATTTATAATTAATACATTAATTTAGTATTTATAATATATTCATAACAAACATCTGTCATAACAAAAATATGTACGTCAATAAATAAATAAATAAATAAATAAATATTCTTGTAAATAATCAATTAAATATAAACTTAATATCAATCACACTACTAACTTATTATTTTATTAAGGTTTTTTTCGATAAATAAAGTATTTGACTATTTCTGTCATTGATTGATATTCCGGTCATAATTCTAAGCTCTTAATTTTATCAGTGCGGTGGGTTAAATATAAATTGGTCTACTTACGAATGTTTGGGTCATTTCTCATCGCACGTTTATGGTCCGAAATGTTTAAGCAACACGTTTTGAAAGTAAATTGAACTACCCTCCGATATTAAGCTACCCTCGAATAAGCCGATTAATTAATTATAAAATCACAAATCACTCTTGAAGGGTGGATTGCCTGTTTAAAAGAAGAAGAATTATAAAATCTCAAGTAAGTAACAACTTTCATATCGAAGTAGTAATCTAATAGGTGTATCGTGAATGTGTTCATAATATAAATTAATATTTTTAATTTCTATATGAAATGTTTCAATGAATTTACAAATATAAAAATACTATTAAGAAAAACATTCTTATTGTGAAGTTGTAATTATTCAGAACATAGTTCTGTGATATTATAAATACTAAATTAATGTATTAATTATAAATGTATACGTATAAAATCAATTTTGTCGAAAAATATTATTTTTGCGTCACCGGGATTCGAACCTGGATCTCTATTTCCAATCCGGGGAAGTACACTACCAATTGTGATACCCCATAAAAAAATAGCTTTGTCTCTACGAGATATCTGATATTTGTTTAATTTAAATTCTCGAATTGTTTTCAGACTCCTGATCTACCATGCAAAATTAAACATATATCCAAGTAAAATAATATGTTTAAATAATATTTTACCTACAATGAAATGAAGCTAAGAAATTTTTGATTATAATATGAATATGTACATCCAAAAATTTCACAATCTCGGGATATATTTAATTATCTTAAACACATAGAGAAAAAAATCCTGGAAAATTGAAACACCGGATCCATGTGACTCAATTTTTGTGAAACATTATGAAAGATAAAATAAAATAAGTATCGGTTAAAAATGGGAAAATTTTTTATCTTTTCAGACAGAGTATTTTTTGGCACTCAAGGGATTCTCCTGATTACCTCCCATCCTTGTGTAATAATATCGTCAGATGATAAGCCGTTATGGTTTTAGGGGGTGGTAATTTATTAAGGGTTTAAGACGTGTTTCCTTTCTGAAATTCCTCCCTTGCATTGTTCTACCCAAATCGTAAAGAATCTAATGTATGAAAAATAAAAAATCTGATAAAAATACTTCATGTTTGATGAATAATCATTTCTTTAAATAAATTATAAAACTCAATTTATTTATAATTTTTATTTAATAAGACAAAATTTTACAAGAAATGAAGTTCGTCGATAATGAAGGGATAAATATTAATTAAATAATGGAACGATTAAATATATTAATCTGAAAAAAGTGCAACATATAGGTTAGAAAATTTGTCCTCAAAGATACTTGCGCTGTATCATATTTGGTAATGCCCCTACCTTCCCCGGATTGGAAAAAGTGATCCAGGTTCGAATCCCGGTAGCGCAAAAACAATATTTTTCGATAAAATTAATTTTATATATATATATATATATATCTTTATAATTAATACATTTAATGAGTATTTGAAACATCACAGACCTATGTTCTGAATAATTCCAACTTCACAATAAGAATATAATACAATATTTATTATTTAATAAAATATTTATTAATTTTTATAACCGCAATTTATTTTAAAAAAATAATGAAAAAAAAATGCAATACAAAAATAATTGTATTTGACGCGATAAACTCTATTTTTTACGTAACGGAACTGACAGCAGAACTTGTTTTGTTTAATTTTGTCGTGGAACACGAGTAGCTGTTAATGTGTATTTGTTTTATGTTTATGACACTATCTCAATCAGACGAAGTGCGCCTCCTGAACCTCTCAAATTCCATAATATTAGATTATTCTAGAGATCTTGCTACCTCTTCCATCACGAGAGAGTAAACAAAAGTAATATTTAATTTTAATTTTTTTTTTTACACAGACACTATCTTTAAAATTTGAGATATTTTTTGTCAAATTACGCTGTTGGACGTGAATGAATTCAAATTTAAAAATGATTTAAGTTTTAATCCCCCTAATTATAAAAGTATTCTCCCTCTCGTTTTCTCTTATCTTTCGTGTGTGGGTTCCAAATCTTTTTTACTTATTATTAATTACCAACAAAAATCTTCACTTCGGGGTAGTTTTAACATACAGGTGACCCAAAAAAAGTGAGAGCTTTTCGTAAAATGTGATATAATTACATCGAAATTAGTTTAACTACATCAACAATAGCTTACTAAATTACTTACTTACCTATTTACCAATATTACGTTTTATTTCGACAATTTCCGATGGCTATCTTTGATTATTAATTTTCTCATTGTTTATATTTGGTTTTTGCAAATTGTTTCCTAGAATGACAAAAATCACTGCAGAAGGCCGTATTCTGATCAAAAAATTGCGAATTAAAAAACGTTGGGGTGCTAGAAGTTTCAAAATAGAGCCTGGAGTATAGCTAGACATTACAGCAGGGCGGAGCTCCATCTCACACTGCCAGAAATATAATTAATTTTATTCGTCGTGAGAATATTAATTTCATCTCGCCAGGCATGTGGCCACCGAACAGCCCAGATTTAAACCCAATAGATTATGCAATATGGGGTGTTATGATGATTTCTGATTAGCTAAATATTGTACCAAAAAAACTACATTCAGAATTATAATAATTATATTATGTTTTGAAATAACTCGTATGTTACGACATGTTCTCAGTTTTTTTGGGCCATCTGTAGAGTGTATATTCAGCGGTTGTGTTTTATTATCTCATTTACCAGTAACAGAAGCGATACTATCGGCCCCTAAAACCATTTTGAAATTAAAATGATTTTGGGAGTACCGAGTATCCGTATCTTTCACCAGCTAAGTAAGTATGCTGCCATATTTCTATTTCCCTAATGGTCTATGGTATCAAAATTTTATTTATTAAGTTGAAATTTGAAGAGCATTAATATGATATTGTTTATACATTTATAATATTTAATTTACAAAAATAGTTCTAATGATCTTTGTAACAAGCCAGTTTCACGACATTTTCACGTTATTTGAGAAATCATTCTCAACAGTGTAATGGTTAGTATCCTCGCATTTAACTCGAAATACCGGGATTCGGTTTTTTGCCAGGAAGATTAAAATTTTTATTTCACCAATTTATTTGAATTTATCACCTTACTGGTACGAACCAGAAAAATATAGGGGTGATATGATACATGCGTCTGAGTTATAAGTATTATATGTTTTATTAATGAATATATAATCAATGCACAATATTTAATATTAAAGAAAAGTTCCAATTAACTTGGGTCATGAAATGTGTTAGTTCAGTTTAGAATTTAAAAGTAGAAAACGCAGACGAAAACTCATCCATCTTGAATTGTTTAGCGATCATATCTGGCACCGCAGTGCCCAGAGGTAACATATATTCTAGTAGATAGGTCATCTGCTACACGATAGAGAATTTCCAATTTAAAAGATAAATATTATAGACACTATAAACTATATAATTAGATTTGTTTGGCTACGGTTATGATCAGTCGGATATGTTGTTATAATTTTATAATCAAAAATCTAGTTATTACGAGCTTGAGTATTATTTAAAACCTGGAATATATACATATATATGAATGAATATATTTTTCATAAATAACAGTTTATACTGCCATAAAAAAATGGTAAAATAATCATGTGTCAATTTTCCTTATAAATTCTGTAAGTATTTTTAGTGAGAATTTTTAAAATAAACACCATATAATTGAAATATATTTTCTGTTTTAAAGGTCATTAAATTAAGATCTTTCAGCATTGTACTAATCCGAGTATATCTATTTTTTTTAAATATTATTTTCAAAGATTTATTTATATATTAGATGTAATGAATCGTAGAATAATTGTTCATTTATTATGTTTAATTGTTTTAGTGCAAGTGACTAATGAAACATTTCTTTTTCCAGATGGTTGAATCTTCGACTCGAAAAAATAACAGTTCAATAATTTCGCGTTTGATTTACGTTCCTAATTAACATTTCTAAAAATACGTGGTGATGTTTTTCGCGCGCGATTAATTGATAATTTAAATGGTATCGATTGCTTCGAAGCAATATTGTGAGTGTTGTTTCATTATTTTAGATTGAGATTCGGAGTAAATTCAGTAAATAAATACGTATTATAACCACAAATATGACAAAGTTCACTTCGAACTGACGTTGACAGCTAAAACAAAATGGAGGCGCCCCACGTGATGAACGGCGTAATGGAGGACGGACCTGCGGCCAATGTCACGCCGATGTTCGGGGATCAAATCTTCGACAGTTTTGACGAATTAGATCGCTGCGATGGAAAGAACCCGTTCTTCAACTGTTCCCTCCAAGAATACCTTCTGTATATCCTCGGTCCGCAGCAGTTGGCTCTGTCGGTGGCTGTTCCGATAACAGTGGTGTACGTGCTCATTTTCGTGACCGGCGTCGTCGGAAATGTGTCAGTGTGTATCGTGATTGTGAGACACCCATCTATGCGAACGGCTACTAATTATTACCTATTCAGTTTGGCAGTGAGTGATTTGACTCTTCTCCTATTGGGTAAGCTGCAACATAATTCATTACTATTTTAAGTGTATTTTAAGGCAAACTTTTTCATTTTTGAGTACTATAATTTTTACTCTTGCATTAAATCTACATCACCATCATCAGCGCGTGTTTCTTCACAGCTAGATGTAATCCTCCCCCAAGGATATCTGTCTTAATCTTCTCATATCTTCTGATGTCGTTCATTGCTCTTTGGGAAACTTTTAATTTGTGCATAACATTAATTAATTAATCACTGTATCGACTGCGTACATTTACATACGTATCAGTTTATCTTTGTATCAAAAACTACTTTTAATCTAACTACAAAAAATATTAGGTAATACAACATAAGCGAAGGACAAAGTAATTTGCAATCGTCTACGGTAAAATAAATAATGATTAATTATAAAGGTATTAGGTGTGTCTGCTCGGTACAAGCAACATGCTTAATGCAGGGTGTCACAAAAGCCTTTATTGTAATAAAATAATGGATGGGTTTAATAAAAAAATGTTAATTTTTCATTTAAGTACAGTCCCTGGGGATTTATTTCTTAAAAATTAAGTTTTCTGAATGTGATCCGTTATTTAATCGGGAGGAAAAATTTCTGAGAACTGCTCGGTACGCATTCTCCGTGATCGCTGCCATTTCTTCTCAGATATTTTCTTTTAATTGGTCCAGAGAGGGAGGATTGTTACTGTATACCTTTGATTTAAGGTAGTCCCATAGGAAAAAGTACATTGGTATCAAGTCGAGGATACGCAGAGGCCAGTTTATATCACCTCGTCGGAATATCAATTTTCCAGGGAACATTTTACGATTAACTGGTACTCCATGGCGACTGAATTCCCAAGAATGCGGCTAGCGATCGGTGTACCTCCCCGTCCGTCTCCCGCTCGTTGCGTTGGTGCAGCGTATGAACCAAAATGAAAAAACTTTTGGGACACACTGTATTATAGGTTTAATTTGATATGACAAAAAGAGAGGGATGAACAACGCGAAGATCAAATAAGTACTTACTTAATTGCAAGTTATATCAAAAAGACAGCTATGTTAAAATGATGCTTTGCGAAGATCGCTGGAAGGCAATTCTTCTTCACTGCGAAGAATTGCCTTCCGTGGCCCGCGCGTCTGTCTCTCTCGCACCTCATTATATTTTTTACACCTGCGTAGTGTTGAATTTAAAGGATATACTCCGAGAAAAAATAATTTATTTATATATTTGAGAAGAACTTCATATATCTGATACCCAAAACATAATGATGATCTACTACTGTTTTGGGCCTTTTATGTCTTACAGCTTTGGTTTCGGTTAACATAAACACTCCTCGTTTATAAGGGAAGATTTTTAGGCTAGTCTAAACGATTTTTATGAGTTCATTGAACTAGCTGGTTAATATAAACATCTGCCCTCCGACACTGAGACTTGGGACCTAGAATTTTAAGAGGGACTAAATGTAAACAACGTGATCATTGATCCGACTTGTTACTCTAAACACAAAATGTATGGAATTAAATCTGTATCAATCGTATCAAATTTGGTATTAAATTTGTATCAATCGTATCTAATTTGGTATTAAATTTGTGTCAATCGTATACAAATTTCTAATATCTAAGCCGTAAGTAAGTAACTAAGTAGTATAAGTAAATAAGTAGCCCCTTTGTACATTTCCGCGGTTTAATCCCGTACTGTGATATACATACAAACTCTGTGTATTTTCGTTTATTTCCTTGTTATATTTTTAAGGAATGAAAAAGTGTCGGATCTACCCAAGTAGTTAGAAGTTTATCTCGCCTGCCACAACGTAACTGCAGTCAAATGTGACATACTTAGACTGGTAAATGCACCATATTACGTTGTTATATATTTTATATAACAAAAACTTACACTCGTGTTCTCGTAAGCTCACCAGAACCCTTAACGTTTGAACTCGCTTAACATTCCATAATTCTGACGTTTAAATGCAACCAGTTTAATTTTTTAAACGCTGTTAGATTTAATACCAAATTTGATTTGGATTTGGAGCCATTACTGTTAATCATTTTCTGAAATATCGTAAAATAATTTAATTGAATAAATATTAAAAAATATGTACCTAAAATTATTATTTTAATAAACACTAGCAAAAAGTTATTACTAGGCTCTGCGGGCGGCTGTAATGTCCGCTTCGAGGCTAATAATGACCGATCGTTACGCTACAATTTTTTTTTGTTCATACATCTCTTGTTCGTGAACGTCTCTTGCTTGTTATGATGATTGGCTACGTGATACGCATATGTGATGACGCAAATCGAAATCTTCGATATAGATTGAATGTTTTAAATTGGATTGAGATTGACTGTAATTATATAAATTAGGTTGAGATTGACTGTAATTATATAAATTGGATTGAGATTGACTGTAATTATATAAATTTTAGCACATTTATTATAGGCGATATTTGTTGACTTTAGCCAGAAGATGACGAAATCCCATTGTCCTCAAAATAGTTGTAAAACTAATGTAGATACGATTCCACATATAAATCGTGCTAAACATACTTTTATAAATTGTAAAAAAAATACGTAGATTTAAATACTTCTAGGTTGAATTACGTTAGTAACCAAATAAATATTTTTGAATACAAATTAAATGCATTAATTAGAAAGATATACCTACATAAAAAATAAATTTTATTTAAAAATATTGTTCTTACTACTGGGATTCGAACCTGGATCTCTTATAATCCAGTGAACGTGCATTAACCCATTATGCAATACCAACACGGTGCATTGACAACAAATTTTATTTAATTTAAAAATATCACAGACCTATGTTCTGAATAATTACAACTTAAAAATAAGTATGTGTTCATAATAAAATATTTTTTTGATAAATAAATTTGTTTTGTATATCTTTTTCTGGTTGACACATTTAATTTTTATTAAAAATACTACAGAATTATGTTCTTAAATTACAACTTTGTAACAAAAATCTGTTTTAATTAAAATAATAGTTCCGTTTTAAACATTAAAAATTGTTCATTTTGATTTTCGCTCTCCTATAAAAGCAACGTTTTCGATTTACGACGATTTTCTATGAAATGTGCGTATTTTTTAAAAATACGTGTAACATTAATATTCTAATTATTTTCAAACTAAGTTAAACGTTTTTGCTATGGAAATAGGACTAACTTGACGGCCTCCTGAAACGAGGTTCGAACCCCCGACCACTAGATCACTAGTCAAGTATCGTAACTACTAGACCGCAAATACGTCAATGTATAAATGCATTTCGTCAATATTTTTATTTGGTAAATCTACGATAAATCTGAAATTTATAAGTTACTCAACATTACCAAATGTTTACTTTTTGCTTCTCCAGAATAAATAGCCTTTCTTCCCTTACAAAGAGTGTAGTGTTCCCGTCGCAGCGTTCCTTCGGCCCTTTGAAATGGAAATGATTCACAATGGAACCTGACGCGAAACATAAATGCCAAGGACTGAAGGGGCTTGGAGCAAATGGATCCAGCAATTTACATGAATAAGCCGCCTCTTTTTTGTCGAGGGATGAAGATATTATTTTCGCATTTGTAACATTCTCAACGCGAAATATTACAAATGTTTTGTAATATTTTAAATGCATCTGAGAGAAATATCTATACAGTGAAACCTCTATATTCGTTAACTCCCATATTTGTAATATTCGATAATAACCACATTTTTTTTCCGTATACGTCGTCATTCCCACCGCCGGTACTGGCGCTGCAATCGCACGCCAATCAGATAAACGTATACGGTAGATTGTGTATTTTTCTCTAATTTCTTGCGTATTTATATTTCACTGATATCAATGACCAAAGTGCAGAATATGGTCGAAAAATGGCACCCAAATTTTGCTATAGTTAAACAAATTATAAATGCATTTAACGATAATTCGACTATTTCAGGAAACTTTAACAAAGCAGAAAAAAACAGGCAACATTAGACAAGTTCGTTGTTAAATCGAGTGCTATTAAATCTTCGACAAACCGAACCCCATGATGAGAATTGGAAATACTATTGACTATTTTGTTTTAATTGATAGTAACTCTTGTACTTAACATTAAACTTCTTCCTCTTCCATTTATATCACTATATATACCTATTTATTATAATAAAGTTAAAGTATAAACAACATTTTTTAAATTTTTATACCAATTTTAGGAGTTAAAAATGGATTAATTGAATTTCAGTTATTTCTTATGAAAAAAATTATTTCTATATTCATCATATTCTATATTCATTATACACCCAGGAACAGATTATAGAGGTTCCACTGTATTAGGAAATAGTTGTATTAGAAACCTAATTTTTCCGACGCAATTTCTTTTTAATATTACTGAAAATGTTATTTAAATAAATTTCTACTGAGAAATTTCCATCAGGCTTTCCTAGAGACTCGGAGGTTGATGGTTTGATGACCATGTATGCTGAGATGAATAACGTTTTTAACATCTCAATACTGAGAATCGTGGCCTCAGCTTTGTGTTCTATTGATGTCCTAGACGATTCTCCTTCATCTGTCTCTGTAGCCCGTAGTATGAATAGTCGTTTCAATAATTCAGTAACAACTTCGATCTGGTTGATCCATCGAGTTGAAGATCGTTCTCTGACTCTCTGGTCTTCCATCTTTCCACCAGTTTATCTAGGTTATCATCTCTGCGACAGATGTGTCGAAACTTTTAAAATTTAATTTATTTCTTAGACAAATATAATATATATTGTATATCTAAAAAAACAGTTTGTTACATATTTTTAAAATGCATTACCTGATATACTACTGTTTTGACTGCTGAAGGGGAGATGCATATTCACTGAACGTAGGCAAAAAATTGTTAATTGACTGACGTTTGACGTACAATAAGCGTGAAATTAGGGTCGAGGCAAGTAGCGGAGCTCGAATCTTAGAAACTTGTCGTGAGACACGGTGGATTACGAAAGCTGAGATTTATCTCCAAAGAATATTCTTAAATCTTATCTCATAAAATGCAGTCTCATATATTAGGCGTAGTATTATCAAAAACTGATACTATGGAAAAGCACAAAAGGTACTACTCTATTAGTCAATTATTTGAATGTACGGGGATGGGATATAGTTTTTTAGTTTTTAAAGAAAATAAAACAATAAAGATGCGTACACGGAATACGTGTCACATCAATATTCATACTATTTTCAAACTAAGCTAAATGCTTGTGCTATGAAAATAGGACTAACTTGCTGGTGTCCTGGAACGAGGCGCGAACTCCCGACCACTAGATCGCTAGGCCAACGTCTTGACCACTACACCAACAAGCTACTCAAATATGCTCCTGTTGAATCCTTCTAGAACATCCTAACTGATAATATTCGTTTTTTACATTTTTTTCCTTTACCTTTAAATCAAACGTAGACCAGTTTTCATTTAAAAAGAACAATAACAAGTAGTTTACTTTTTTAAAAAAATATTAATATTAAATAAAAAAATGGTGCCGGAAAACTCGTAGGAAATAGGAAACAACACATACAGAGCTAAATTTTTATGTACACAATTTTTTTGCGATGTATATATTATGTTTTCCGTCACCGTGTATATGTCTTAGAAGGAGGGTTACATATATTTGTGTACAGAGAAAAAATGGTTTATTGGAATGTATAATTCTTCTATGAATATTTATGTTTAATATATAGCTTTTATAGTGTAGGTATATAAGATTTATATATATTTATAATAATAGAAAAATCAACAAATACAAAAATACTACTTTAATACATTAATAAAATTAACAAACATAATATTTTAGTAGAAAGCAATCACTTTGCGGTTTGATACACTAGATTAAATAAAAAACATTCTCTTTATTTAAAACGATGAATTTTATTAAACGCCAACCGGTTTCGCTTAGCTCAAGCTTCGTCGAGGCGTATTTAAAACTAACAATAAATAATCAAAGAGTGCACGTATATATGCATGAAGATGGAGACAGAATATAAAATTACATGCAAAAAAGAGAGACACAATATATATACATTTAGACGGAACATTAAGGGAGCGGAAAATAGTATGTTGATGGATATTAAATTGATTTTAAAGGAAATATACCTAACTCTTTCTTTATTAATTGTTAGTTTTAAATACGCTTAAGCTGATCGAACACGGTTGGCGTTTAATAAAATTCGTAGTGTTATACAAAGTAATTGTGTTTTATTTAATTTAACAAATATAATCATAATTGTAAACTTTTTTAATTTACAATATTAAAATATTCCGTATATATTTTTTTTGTGAATATCGTGTTTATAACTAATTTCAGACTACAACTCCGCCCATTGACCAATTAAAACGCTGAGCGGCATCAATATATTGTTATAATTTTTTTTTTATAAATGGAAAGCAGTATACGCTTGTATAACTATTTAACGCTTTGGATATCTAAATTGAAAATAAAAAGTACTTTCATAACAAGATAAAAACTATTACAAAAAAAAAAAAAAGATTTCAAAACTTACAGATTCTTTTGAATAATAAATTCAAACTTTTCTTTCTACAATACATTATAGAGCTTTTCAAGTGCCGCGATTTAATAGAGAATTTAAAAATAATTAAAAAGCACTTAAATAGAGTACATTGGGTATCCCATTGATGAGTCATGAAGGGGGAGGCTTTATGTGGGCGATGTAACACCCTCCGCATAAAAAGGAGATTAATATTTTGAACAATGAAATGTGAATCCTAGTCAGTAGGCAGTTAGACACACATCTTCGTCCTTGGTAACAAGTTAATTCAATTAACAGGGTACACAGTACATAATAAATAATAATCCAAATTAAATGTATTAATTAGAAAGATATACATGTAAAATTAATTTAATTGAATAATATTGTTGTCGCTACCGGGATATCTTTTTAATTAATACATTAATTTCTATTTAAAATGTTACAGAGTTTTGAATAATTACAACCCCACAATAAGAACATGTACTCTTTAATAAAATAATAATCATTTTCGATATTTTTTCTTTTTGTACGTTTATCTAAGATATATTTAATTTATGTTTTATCGGTAAAGTTGTGATTAAATCAAAGTGAATACGTAATATCCAGTACAAATCTGATGGAAACTTCTGCTGGCAGTATAAAGGTGCTGGGTTCGTGTTTCAGCGATAGCTTTAATTTTTTTTACGAAATACATGTTTGATACCCTCCCTGCAACAACAACACTGTATATCGGTTTTTACAAATCTTGATAGATAGACGGAGCGTCGGCCATTTTGAATGACATACAGTGTTATTAGATTTGTCCGAAAACAAACATGTTTACGTTTATTTAAAATAATGTTATTTAAACTCTTAATTAATATTTCATACCATTATTTAACAGATAAAAAAAAATATATTATAGAAGATAAATTAAAAAAAAATATATATTAATATTTTTAGAATTTCTATCGGTTTAAAATATTGCTAGTTACAAATATAACTAAAACAATTGTGATTTGTAAAGTTGTAAATTGAAAAATTTACTAAAAATGTATACATATTAATTTTTAAAATATTTTTAATATTAAAAAGTCAAAAATCAAGAAACTTGATGCTCTTGCATCTCGTTTACGTTTAAAAATATAATTTAACATAATGTATGTGAATCGAACTGTTGATTCTGCACCGATAGGATCTAAATGAACGAATTGCGATTTCCGGGTCGCGTCCCGCGGAATGGATTACGACGATTTCAGTCGTAAATCAAAACCACCGCAGGGTAGGGAAAGAAGTAGGGAAACCTTGGTACAGGATGAGGTCGGTGAGGGATTCCAGTCGAAGGACCAGTGATTTCGCGAACCGAGTTTTGGAAGGACTGCTCGCCTTAACTTGTATATGACGCCTTCGTAATCCCGCAGTCGCTGCCGAGATCACACAAATGGCACGCGGATGAGCCGATTTCCGATACTAATTGACTACAACGATATCACAAGTTCACCCACGGCACACAAACACCAAACAATACGTGATCAAAACACATTATCACCAAAATACAGTGCTGGTGCACTGGAGCCGAAATGTCGAGATCAAACAGATATCGGTCAAGTTGACGTCTGCTGGCGTCTAGATCACAATTCACACTAATAAGATGAGCATGAGGAAAGGTATGGATGGGAATTTGGATGTGTAAATGTGTCAACAACATGGGTCGCGACCGATTCGAATAACGCGCCAAAAATGTGTTTTACGAATTCGGAAAAATATGTATTTGAACAAATGCGTATTGTAACAAAATTACTTATACATTTTAATATCATTTACTACAAAGTTAACGCTATAAATGTCAAAAAAATACATCAATAACATTTTTTTTTATATTGAAGTGAAATTATACATCAAATTATAATATAAGATCGCTCCAGCAAAATCACGAGTACCGAGATAATATATTATAAGCGAACTGCCTGCAACCTTGGGCCTTGGGCCTTGTTTAATGCGACGGGTGGTTCTATCCCGGACTTCATTTGTCCATCGTATTGGAGTTTGACCTTTCCCCCTCCCTCCTTGTACATTCTCCATGATCACCAATTTCTCCATTTCTTCAAGCAATATGTCCAAAGAAAAAAAAAATATTTTCCTGCATGTTGCGCATATTATTTCAATTAATGACCATTTTTTTCTGAGTATTATATAATTGTTGCATTTTTACTTCATTAGCCAAAAATAAAATATTGCTGCATTAGTTGATGTGAGGAATAATAACGAGAGTTGTATACTATTTTACAACACTCAATACTAATGAGTCTTCTGATCCTTTCCAGAAATGAGATTTTTTAAGCAATCTCTTTAGTCACGTATTCGAATTCCGCGAAAAGTTCAATTTTGAATCTTTCATTGTGTGTATTAAATTTATTTTACATTTTTATTTATGATAATCGTGACACAAGTGAG
This sequence comes from Eubasilissa regina, assembly GCA_022840565.1. Classification (NCBI taxonomy): domain Eukaryota; kingdom Metazoa; phylum Arthropoda; class Insecta; order Trichoptera; family Phryganeidae; genus Eubasilissa; species Eubasilissa regina. Next base: position 15,377,596 of record JAINEB010000017.1, on the reverse strand, counting down.
CCGGGCGGAGGTCCGCGGAGAACTGACGATCGATAAGGTGTAAAATCGCCCGGAAGATTTGGAGGCGGGATGGATTGGCTGAAGAACCGGAGGAAAGACCGCGCATTGGCCGGCGGGTCATCCTCGGAAGAGGGGGTGGCCAGAGGGATATATATCTGGCGACGAACTCGCGGGTCCATAATCGTGTAGCTTGTTGGTGTAGTGGTCAAGACATTGGCCTTGTGATCTAGTGGTCGGGGGTTCGTGTCTCGTTCCAGGACACCAGCAAGTTAGTCCTATTTTCATAGTACAGGCGTTTAGTTTAGTTTGAAAATAGTAAGAATATTGATGTGACATGTATTCCGTGTATATATCTCTATTTTTTTTTTTTTTAAATCCAAGGCAGAGACAAGAGTCTTCGCGGCACATGACGCGAAGTCTCTTCAATTTAAGCTTGTCATCGGGGGGTTGATGCTAGTAAATTAGTCTGCTGCAGCGGTACTTCAGTCCCTAGGCGGTGCGGATTACTCAAGTGGAATACGTATGTCATAAGACGTATGTCGTAAGACGGTACTTTATCAGACGATGGAATTTACAACAGTGGCATCGATTCGTCAGTATTTTTGAAACATTTTTGCAAAATTGTTATACGATTAAAGCAGATTGCTAGCAAATATCACCCCACCCTTGTACTAGTCTGTGCTGGACGCTTATAAATGAAAAGTGTGTGAAAAAGTCACGAATTTCACCAAATAATACATTTATTAGTTCATACGAATTCGATTGATTCTATGGCAATGTCTTTGCATTATGTAATAAACCTGATAACATTGTATTTAAGCGTTATATATTACATGCATCGGTAGGACGGTCTTCAAAGATTGAATATATGATTCCACTTTGGTGTAAGCTAGAACCTGAAACAAAAGTGGATCTGCATCTGTTGGGACATGTTTTCCGGCGACGTGTACGAAGTATGATCGTGTATGATTATTATCGGCGCGGATATAATTAAATTTCGGAGGCTGGCTGGTTTGTGTTCTAATTTACATAATTTGGATGGGCATATTCAAGCTAAACCAATAGAAAACCAGAACCAAAGCTATCAAAGGATAATTTCGGCGACAAATGGTAATTTAATAATATAAGTGGTACAAATATAAAAGTGACTATTCTTATAAATTAAATTAATCAATTAGAAACCGATTTATCAAAATAATATTTAGTAATATTTGAATATGTCCAAGAACACACGATTACTGGATTTTCACCTACAAAGGCACTGTTATTAAATAAATAATAAATATCTCACAGATATGAAACTATTTTTTATTAATGGAAAAATATGAAAGTATGGGTAATTACCGGGCTTACGATTATATAATTATCATATATACAACTATCAAAAATTTTATAAATATGGAGGTTGATTGGGTGGAATGGTGAACGTTACATTGTGTAAAGTCAGTCTATTTAAGCCAGCTGAAGACGGGTTGTAAGCTCTGTAATTACCCATGCTTCCATATTTTTCCAGTAATAAAAAATAGTTTCGTCTGTATGAGATATCTATTAATAGTTTAAAAAAATATTTGGTTGATACCTTGATTTGAAAATTACGAAAGTCGTGTGAAATATAGTGATATCTAAAAAATTGGGTATAATACAAACTATAGTACCCGCAATGTTATTCAAGTATTCAACGACAGCTCATCAATCGTATACTAGATAATTAAAATGGTTCGGATCCTGGTTGCGCCACTGCGTACTACTAAACACTAAATACTGATTTGGAACGCATTCATGTCACACATTCAATGTGTGTATTTAAAATACACCAAAAAATTCGATTTAGTAAGAAACTCATGTTCTTCTTATGTTACACATATACTACACCAGGGTCTGGTAGACCCCAGAACGGGACTATCTTCTAGTTTCGTAAACAATGACATCACCTTGAACGGGAGTGTAATTTTGTCAATAGCTGGCGGAACACTGACTGAACAGCTACACAACGTTCCGAGTGGCGAGGCCACGGAATAGCGCACGCGCACTAGTTTTTATCTTGCTTGGGGTCCAACAGACCCAACAATAGTACTCGATGGTTAAAACATAAAACTTTCAAAATTAGTTTTTTGATCGAAATTTTTCAACAAGTTAGATACTTGATAATTTATTTTATTGTTTATCACATCTTCCAAAAAAAAAATATATATAGACACACAGGATAGCTCGGTAATAATAGTTGTGTACTTCTAATCAAATATGTACGTTCAACATCGTCGACAGATGACGTACCTACAACTGTGGATACGATGGTAAATTTTCAAAACCTTACCACGCGGATAGTAGGTAAATTTACTCAAACTAAACGAAACATTGTACACAAACTAATGTATTAATTACCAAGCTCGCTGTACTATGAAATAACATCAGATTAACGTGTGGATAATTCCCTGTACAATATACAGTCTGGGTGTAACGAGCTATTATGTACATTTCGGTTTAAGCATCATCCTTAAGAATTCTTTTCGTGCAAAAATTACAATAGACTTGTATCAAAGCATCGTTAGTAACAACATAATGCTATAAAATCTCCACAAAGAACGAAAAATAATGTTGTACGCTAAGCGGTGTAAAATTTTTAATATTTAATTATTTATAAATGCAAATTATATATCTCAGCATTTGCCTAACTGCAAAATGATCTTAAGGCAAGCATTTACCTTCATATTATACTAATATATCTACGTAATATATAACAAAAGTTTAATAATATTTTAAAAATTTATTTTAATATTAAAAGATATAATACATTTAAAAAATATTCAGTAGAATGTATATATTTCTTTTAACATTTATTTCTTCTCTATGAGAGAAAGACTCGCGTATAGATAGCGAAGTACTATATACGGGAGTGTATAATTTATGTTTCAGTTAGTCTGTGTACGTATTTTTTTGATTTCAGATACAAATCTATAGTAGTCTGTAATTTTTCTAATTGTGATGGGAGATTGTTAAAAAATTTGATGCCTTGATAAAAAAAATATAGTGATTTTGGGTTGCGGTATATTTTAGTTTTGAAATATCAATTTGGTCTTCAAATCTTGCAGATCAGAATTTGCTTTAAAAATTTAATTTATTTTTAATTTTTAAAATTTGGATAATTGTATTTTTTTGTACGTGTCGTTATTTTAGGTACTTTAAAATCCACGAAGAGTTTAATACTTGATAGTATTTTTTTTTTTGGAATAATTTTTATCATAATTTTTTGAGTGATTTCTAATTGTGATATTGAAGTTTTATATGCTCTTTCCCATCCAATAATACCGTATTGCAAATGTGACTGTACAAACGCGTAATATATTATTTTCAGATTTGTAAGTGATAAGATGTTTCTGAGTCTTAAAATGTGTAGGCAGTTTTCCTTATTTTGTTTGTAAGATTAGTAATATGTACTTTCCATTTGGGTTTGTTATCTATTATGATTCCAAGGTACTTGATACAGTATTTTTCTTCAATTGATGTATAACGTATAATGTAATTAATCAAAGACACGAGTGGTGAATCAGAACCATTATTGTTCTGATTGTGATTGGTTCGAGAGTAAATGAATACCTCGGTATATTTCACCCATTCACTCACATGTTCGTTTAAATCATAACGCAGAGTGTTATATGTATGTGTGTGGCCAGAGCAGGTGAAACAAGAAAATACTACTTACAGTAGACTGGTGTTTATTGATGCTTGAAACTTAGTTAGGAATACAAATATAAGCAGTAAAAGCCTACAACGAGAAGCCTTGGTTAATGAACTCGTCTGGAAGGCCGCTGTGAGAGAAATGACGTGCTAGGGTCAGCTTCCTGGCCAGCTGCGACGCGTTGTGTTATATACCAATCACCGTCACGATTTCAGTCACATAACGGTTAACCATTACTAGTCAGGACAATGTTTGGTGACCCTCCGCCTACCCATGGACGTTATATGAGCAAAATCTCCCATATTGGTTCTACTCATTTGCCGTCAGGTTGTAATTTTTTTTCTCTACGCTAATCCAGGCCTGGTATCAAGACAGAAGAGTATGATATTCTATCTTCTTTGTGTAGGTACCCCTGCAGGAAATAGTTTGGTTGGGTAGTTATATACACATTTGCGGTGGCCTGCCGCCCTAGCCACGTCAGAAATACGCCGCAAGCCGCAACTGAACGCGGCCGTCAATGAAGTATACTGCTAACAGCCATAAATACTTAATATACTGGAGCTGTACCCCGGCATGCACATAGCCAGCTCTACCTACCGACATCCAACGCAGCGACAGCTTCCGATGCCGCCTCCGATCTTCAATACGTAATTCGCGCGTTTATTATTAAGTCTCAACCGTTGTATCTTACTTCAATAAATTCAGTGCCAATAGTAAGTAGTTTATAATAATAATACCTGCCGTCTGCACACCTATATCTATTCCAAATATTCACAGGGTAACGGTTGGTCTTGGGGAAATCATACCTTCACACTTGTATCTTTCTGACATGCCTTCAGCTAGTATCCGTTGCACTCGCTACAATATATACCTAGTCATTTACATTGAATTCCATATTGATAATCGATACTCAACAAAAAGTAGTATTATAAATGGATTGTATATAAAACCACGACGGGTGACCTAGATACATAATTACATATCTCATCCCACCCATAATTGTTAACATAAAAATATAACAAAAATACTAATCTGGTGAGTGGACACAGAGCGATATCTAGCGGCCAATAACAATAATGAAGTGAGGTGTGAAACAAAATAAATATCAAACCCTATCTTGGAAGTAGCGGTGCGTGTATCTCCGAGACTTGGTGTATACATGATGGATTAAGAAAGCCGAGAGTTGTCTCCGAAGTATTTCCTTGTCTCATAAAAATCTCAACATTGGCATATATAATCAGTTTTACTTCTAAAAGATTTTAAGTATATTAGTAAGACAAATGCGCAATTTTAGTGACATTAAAATTTAGGAATATATTTTATGCCACCCAGACAAAATAAAACAATAGTAATTAAATTCAAATATAATACATATTAAATTAATTAATTAGACAGATATACAGAAAAAATTTATTTATAGAAAAAATATTTGGTTACTACCGGGATACGAATCTGGAACTTTTCCTGTCCTGAAAAAATGCGTTGCCATTTCACTTTGTCAATTGATTACGTTCTTGACAATTTTGCAACTTAATAATGAAGCCTTTATAAATGTAACATATATTATTCTATTTAAAAAAATGTATTGCAATGAAATTCAAATATCTTTATTAATTTACATTTTTTTAATGAACACACATCATTGTAAAGTTGCAATTTCAGTTATTTAAATTAAAAATTAAATACACAGTTTAATAGTAAAATATGTTAAGCTATAGTTGTGCACCACTGAAGTCATCAAGTGTATTCTGAATATAAAAAAGTGTATGTCAGAATGAAACCCGGCGGGCACTCGGGAGATGAAAACCATTTGTGTCAATATTCCATGCGATTCCGTAAAGGAGTTACATCTTTCACTTCGACGATAATAGTGAGCCCCATTAGCTCCAAATACCAGACCACGCAATAAAGACGACATAAAGACCTCATAATAGCGGAATTAATGTCAGTAACAATTGAAAGAAGTGGGTAGAATGTTGGAATACCGAGTGCCTGCTACTCAAACCGTGACTGCCTATTGTCCCAGAACTGATGAAGCTTCAGTTACTCACTGAACAGTGAGCACCGATGCCTTTTGTTTCAATTGAATCAATTATTCGTAATTTTTATTTTATCATTGTTTTTTTACTTTTGACCTCTGCTTTAAGACCTTTTACAAATAAAATTATTAAAAACAGATGTACATCAACCATGCAAGCTTCGATTTAAATATACAATGATAATTAATAACATATTTTTTATTTATTATCATTGTTTTATTAACCACTTGAATTGAGTTTAAATACATCTACCGGTTTCGAAAAATACCATTTTCTTCTTCAGGATGTCATAACTAACCAAAAATATATAGCATTGTTTCTTCATCAGAATCTATTTTTAAAAAATTTAAAAAAAATAAATAATTATTTAAAAAATAAATTTAGTACCTAACTTAAATTGTTGTTCAATACAAATTTAGTCGAATAATTTTTAGGAAAAAATTTTAGAATAGGACTCGTAGTTAAATTTAGATGGCTGTTTACAATTTCCTGATTAGTTTTACATGCTTTATTTATCTCCAACGATTCCAAATTATTTAATTTGTGACCAACACCGTTTATATGCAAAATTGACAATCCCAATTTTTTAACAAAACCATGATTATTTCTATCAAATGATTAGCAAATTCTGAAAACCCACTATTGTTCAAACATCTCAAATGTTCCCTTACTCTTATATTAAAATTTCTACCCGTTTTACCAATATAAAATGCAGCACAATCCTTGCAACTAAGTTTATAGACGCCAGAATTGTTAAATTTATCATATTTGTCTTTAGAATTTATGAGTAAATTTCCTATACTATTATTTGTATAAAATGCCGATCTAATGTTTCGTGGTAGGTGTTTAGATATTTGTTTCGAAAAGTTATTTAAAACAAAGATAATATATAAAAAATATGAATTTTAACCACAAAGTTAATATTGCTAATTTTAAAAGTAAATTAATAACAATTAGATGACAATGAAAGTCTTTATATTTCTGGAAATAAATTTTTTATATACCTGGGTTGCTATATACATGAAATATGGGATTCTTCTGTTGAAATCAAATGCCGAATACCCATACAATCTTTATCCGCATGTTCTGCAGTCAAGATCTCAACCTTAGATTACGAATGAGAATAGTCGGATGCCATGTGTTCTCGATTTTATTTTATGGAATGGAAGCATGGACACTTACCGAAGAAACGATACGGCGGTTTGAAGCATTTGAGATGTGGATCTACAGAAGAGTGATTAAAATAATTAATATAATAATAAAAAATATTTAAAAAAAATATATAAATCCGAAAACTTCAATATCTCGGACATATAATGAGATATCCGAAGATCTTGCACCTCAAAATGCAGGAAAAGATTGCCGAAAGTCGGAGCCCTGGAAGAAGGAGATGAATGAACTTAAGGCAATGGTTAGGCCAGTCCATTTAGAGCTTTTCCGTACCGCAGTAAATAAACTGATGATAGTCAACGTCTGTTGAACGGATAGGGCACACGACGAAGAAGAACAATTACTGTTCGAGTTTATTTCTTTGGATAAAGCAGATTCTGATTTTTCTGGGTTTTCTATTAATAATATGACCGTGTTACTCAGTAAGACAGAACCTAATCTAAACTAACCTAATATAGGGTACTGGCTGATCTTCCGATGATTCCTGATGAAGTTCGATATTGTACCTTCATGATCGCTGGTCGGCTCCCACAAATTCCTCATGCGTGCTGAATACACTTCCTGGAGCGTTTCTTGATAGAAGTCCGATTCCGACGATATCTTAACAGTATCTCTTCAAGATGTGTATGTTAGCGGGTGGAACAGATGTCAGAACATATATTGTGGAATTTTGTGTGCCACTTGCGCAATCAAATAGATTAGCGCCTTTTTTTTAATATATGACGCGATTGGTACGAAAATTTAAACGCTGACAATATAATACACATTAATGTAAAAAATACATATTGTTTACACAGAGATTTAGTTTTCGAAGAGTAAATACTTTTACTTTTGCACAAATGTGTCATAAACTATCGGATTTATGTTCCAACAAAGAATTTGTGTTGTATGCCCCTCGTCCCGCAACTAATGTTCCAAACCCCTCTCCTATATGTACACTTTTTTTCATGTCTATTCATTTACTGGCCTGTAGTTTATGTTGATAACTATTATCGAATAAAGACAGGATTTAAGGGACGCCAGAAGGTATAAACTTAAATTAAGCGATAATTGTTATAATTACATCAAATTTTCGTTTTTTATACTTTAAGAAATTATTTGCACATTTGTTTGATTTAAAGTCGCGTTTTTATTAGCTTTGATGAGTGGGGCTGACAAGGGAGCCCTAGCTTCTAAACTGGTCCCGGGTAAGGGTGTCCTTACAAGGTAAAAGTCTATTCAAGTTAAGTGGTGCTGAGCAAAACAGGCGTACCAACAACAAAACAGCCCAGGGCTAGCGATCAAAGGATATTAAACGCGTAAATAATTACAATTATACGTATTGCTTTCATTTTTACAATCTATGTGTGCATTTAATTATATGAATAATACGCAAGACATTATTTTTTAGTGTACATACTTTTATATTAGAAGAACACATTCTTATTGTGAAGTTATAATTATTCAGAACAGACGGTCTGTATTAATATCAAAAAGGTAACATATAAGTTCGAAAATTTGTCACTAAAAATATCGTCGCTGTAGCATAGTTGGATAATGCACCTTCCCCTGTTTGTAAAGAGATCTAGGTTTGAATTCCGGTGGCGCAACAATAATATTTTTCGATAGAATTGATTTTATATGTATATCTTTCTAATTAATATATTTAATTCATATTTTACATACTTTCTTCTTTATCGATCTCATGCCACTGATCATTCATTCCTTGACATCACTGATTTTGTCCGACTCTTGGACATTCGACTATCTCTTACAGGTCTGTCTCGAAATTAACAACCCGTCTGCATGAGTTCCCGGGACTCAAAAGTTAACATTTTCAACTCTTGAAAATTCCCGGGACTCGAGGGTCAAAATTTTCAAGTCCCGGAAATACACCGGGAATCGAGATTTATTTTAATAAATATCCATATGTATGATGTAATGTAGTTATTAAAGATATATTATTGTATAAAATAAAATATTATATAAAATAAATAAAAACTCTTTGATGAAATACTTGATGATTTATAATACGGTAGTAGTTTTTTTTAAATGAAATTAAGATTTGGGGTGACAAATTATTTGGACCAAGCTTATCCACATAGACGGATCGTCCGTCTTGGTTCCATTTTGTGACCTCCCCGGTCTCAGGATTTAAATCCTCTAAATTATTTTTACTTGTTGCCGTAAATAATTCAATAGCTAGTTCTGGGTTTTCTATAGGTAATGTTGAATACAGTAATTCAATCTATGCAAATTAAAATTTGTGAACCTGTGCTGGTAGAAGCTGACGTCGCTCTCCTTGCAGTCTGATGGTCCTTAAATATGCTGGTCAGCCACCGAAAACCTTCTCACAATCGATAATCCGAAAATATATAATACAAAATATTTTTTATTATCGCCGCCGTAAAAGTCGTCCGAATAGCAAAAAAATGTCTTTCCAGTAGCAGCTTCGCTTTTTAAATCTATTTTTAAATCCACACAAAAAGAACACACATATTCAAAATTTTATACCAGGCCTACCAATTGAAGTATAAAAGCACGTAAACACTACTGGATAATAATAAACTAGAAGGTCTATTCAAAACTAACAAATAATGTAAATGACTTGAGGCACCGTATTAATGAAATCGCACAGCAAATAAATATCGCAGAAAGTGCAAGACGGATATAAAGATGCCGCGCTTGCATTCGACTTGGTGGCAGGCAATTTGAACACCTTTGATTTTTATTTGTGTTTCATTTTGTTTTAAATAAATATCTGTCACTTTAATTTAACATGTGTTTTCATTCGAATTCCTAATTTAAATATATTAATTAGATAGATAGATTGATTACTTAGGTGTACCCATAAGTAATCAATTATTTTTAGATACTAAATTAATGTATTAATTATAAATATATACATATAAAATCAAATTTGTCGAAAAATACTATTTTTGCATCACCGGGATTCGAACCTGGATCTCTATTTCCAATCCGGGGAAGTGCACTACCATTGTGCTATAACGCCAGTATTTTTCTTGACAAATTTTCGAACCTATATGTTACATTTTTCAAATAAATACATCTGTCGTTCCATTATTTGAAAGCCATCTACATTATTTTTACAGAATCTCAAATACTTTTGAGTAAACCGACTGCAGACATATATAGATATACATAGATACAACATATATTATTAAGGAAAACACATTCTTATTGTGAAGTTGTAATTATTCAGAACATAGGTCTGTGATATTTTAAATACTAAATTAATGTATAAATAGAGTTCCAGGTTTGAATCCCGGTGACGCAAAAACAGTATTTTTCGACAAAATTGATTTTATATGTATATATTTATAATTAATACATTAATTTAGTATTTAAATTATCACAGACCTATGTTCTGAATAATTACAACTTCACAATAAGAATGTGTTTTCCTTAATAATTATTTTTAGTGTGGAATCTTTGCTTCGTCTTTACACGTTCATGCTCTGAGCTAGACTGAAGCAAACATTCCACACTAAAAATAATTGATTACTTATGGGTACACCTAATATTAACTAAATTTTATCAGAAAATATTGTTGTTGCGCCACCGGGATTCGAACCTGGATCTCTTTCCTAACCGATGAAGGTGCATTATCCAACTATGGTAGAGCGAAAATATTTTAAGCTACAAATTTTCGAACCTATATGTTACCTTTTTGATATTTACATACAATACATTTATTTAATCGTTCCATTATTTGAAAGAGCCATCTACCTTAATGAATGTGTTCTCCTAAGAATTCCTAATTATTGAAATAATTTCACAGTGAGCTCTCCTTTGCAGTAAAATAGCGATATCTTTTTTTCTAAAGTAAGACATAGCAAATGTAATACCATTTTAAACAGTACACTACATATAAAAAATAATTTTCCAGGTTAGCGTGATAGATTTTTTTACAGTATGAAAATTCAGGTAGCTAATAAAAAAAAAAAACTTGGCAAAAATTCATCAATAGCAGGGCTATTCAGGGTTGGGTAACAAAAATTAGAATCCGATAATATGGAATTTTGTATCTGTGGCACTCGAAAAACTGATGTAAGTTGTCGATTTTCACGAAATTCATAAAAGTACCAATATTTCGAAAACAATTGATTTTTTACTATGGTGATATTATGATATTCTGGTCAGTCATGACTTGGCCTATCAGTCCTGCAATGAATGAAGTTGACTTTCGGGACACCTTGTATATTGAATACAAAAACACACACATACATCAATAACGTACGTATTTAGCTAAAGTCAACTGAAGTCCCCTAATAAGTTTTTTAAATAATTTAATCCCACCAAAATTTTATTTCAAAAGATGACGCAAATTAATTTTTTCATATATCACATTAGTGATTTAGATTTTTAGTGTTAGTTGTGAATATTTCAGAGCTAATTTCTCCTTAATGCAAATCTTTAAAGTTGACCATATAAACTATGGAAACTTTCAATTTTTTTAAAAATAAACTTAGACATGGATCGCTCGTCGCTGGGACACTACCTGTTGTATAACAATAGTTAGATGAGATTAACTCAACTTGTTTAAAATTAATAACATTGTATTGTCTGTGGATTGATGATCGAGTGACAGGTGCATGCGCGTTCGGGTCAAACGTGTGTGTGTGTGTGTGTGTAGTGATCATGAAGATGTCTGTCAGAAAAGCATGTATAAGAAGGACCAGAAATAGAGCTCGCTCTCCTTTCACTCTGCGTTACTTTCCGAATATCCAATCTTCTTTTTCTAATTAATTCACTCAATTTGTGTTATAAAATAATAATTCTTGAAAGAATTCTCGTCATTACTATCACGAGTTAATTCAATGATAGCCAACTCACATTCCAACAAAACAATAAATTCATATTCCTCTTCAAATCTAAACACATAATATTCAAATACAAGGATATTGAAATCTTACTTACAACAGTGTATAATTATAATTTTAACTAGATTTTAATAACATTTCTGGGTAAAATTATGTCATACATTTCATCATTTGATGAAATGGTGAGAAAATAAACGGCTTCGTATGAAGTAATTAGAATTACGTATTATCTTCAAATCAAATGAATCCGCGATAAAATGTCTTTGAAGATGGTACAAAGGGATGATGTTATCTATATTGCGGATAAATTGTTGTCTAAGGAGCAACTTTGATCACGAGTCTTGCCCTCACGGCAGGTGATTCTGAAAGAATTTTCCACTCCACTTGCTCCTCAAAGAGAGATGAAGATTCTTTTTTCCCGGTTGAAATATAAAAATCTCATGAGAGTAACCTGAGCTAGACGTTTTGTATTGTGCATGTCGCTGTAACTAAATGTTTTCATTTCATTTCATGTATACATACCTCTTCTGTATATTTTACCAAATAAACTAACTTACCATCGCAGACAGAGAGGATAGTGTCTGTTGACGTTCTGCTCGGGCTGACCGGGAATCCTATCTATGTCATGGATCGAACGCCAGGTCCCGAGATTCAATTCACCGGCTAGCTACATCGGCTCTTACAAGGTACGATGGTTCTCATTAGGTCTCCTTTGTCTATAGGGAGGTCGGATACACAATAATATGAATTTGTTCACCTTTCAAACTATAATTGAACATTAAATATCTACTCACATTTTATTTGATATTCACAACTTTACGTCCCTGTTCTCATGTTTCCACTATATTAGTTATTTTGCAGACCATGGCCCCTAGAGATCCGTGCTGCAGATAGCCAGCGAGATTACTTCCTGGATTTCAGACCCAAAAATGGCCAAGAACGCTTGGCCTTTTCAATCGTAGCCCTTATAAACCTCGTCCTCTCATCTTCCGCTTTTTCTTACTTATCATGGCCGGCACTGCCTTCTTCCACCTCTTGTTTCGATCCGCTCCAAAAAATGACAATTTCGCCATCTTTCATTGCTCTTATTGACCCATCTGCTGACTTCTTATTGGCAGCACACACAGTGTGATATTCTATAACTGACGTTTTTGGTGGGCCCCCCACACGTGGCCGCATGCCTCCAATAGAGCACCGCACCCTTTCCTGACACACAATTCATACATCTTCTCATACAAGCTCGCCGATTATTGAGGCTTCTAATAAGACCATCTTCCAGTACATGGTATACCTGATCGTGCTAAGTCTTCTGCGGACATCCTGGCGCGTCAACACTTACGTCATATATCTTTTTTTACCATTCTCTCTTCATTCGTCCGTTCCATATGACCAAACCACCTAAGTGATCCTTTATTAATCTTAATTACTATACTTAGACCAGCTTTACATTCTCTCCTTATTTACTTATCACTCTGTTAGAAATGGATCTGTTACGTATTCGCCTAAGAGATTTCATTTTCACAGCATTAAGTCTACCTCTTCTTTACCAAATAAAATGTCAAAAATCACTTCTTTTTTATAACAAGCTATGCAAGCAATCGCTTTTGTTGTTGAAAATAGTAAAAAATTCACAAGTTAACGACTTAAAAGAAGCAGCAATAGCAGTCGTTGATAAATAAATATTTTATAGAACTTTAAAATAGTCGTACTTGCTTCGTTCAAAAGATACCAAATTTGTACGGGTTAGAGCTGGATCTAGGCTAAAAAATAGAAACATTTGCTTTCATCAACATGCTGTGTTATGCACTTTATATATAAACATATTACATGTCTTGAATTAAACACAGCATATCTTAATATATGATAAACAATGTAAATATGAATACTGACCCTCACCATAGCTATTCGTCCAGATCCTCGGGACGTACCATGAGAATACTGATCGCGAACAATGTGTACGGTGAGAGAACGAGAAAATGTGTTGTGCCAAGAATTTTTAATAAAATCGGTAAAGATTTATAAAACATGATGGAAAATAAAGATAAATCAGTGAACACACTAAAATATAAAGTCAAACATATTATTATCTAATTATTTGTTAACATTAACTAATTGAAGGGAAATTCTTGCCCCAAAACTGCTACACAGTTGGGCAAGAAACTAAAATTGGTATGTAATATGTATGAAATAAAATTGTAATAAAAAAATAATAACCTCTGTTGTAGTTGCAGCTCCATTCTACCATAAATCGTCACCATTTTAATAATCAACCAGATTTTGGCTGTGTGTGAAATTGTCAGATATTTTGACCATGTTACCGGATATGAAGAAGCCATGGAAAATATGGTAATTCAAGTGATGATAGAAAGAAATAGATACCAATACGATAGACTCACTTGGTTAAAACTTCGATGCAGAGTCAATCATCCTAGAACTTACAAGAAATGTCACGAATCAAAATAAGCAGTGACAGATCGTTCATGATGTCATCCGCCAATAGCTGCAGTGCCATGATTACGACTGCTTTCATTGAGAGTATAGTGAAGTGAAGAAGAATTATGTACAGCGTGTACACACTTTCTTCTACTTCTTGTACTATATCCGTTTAACGGACTGTTGGCTATCACTACTTTATTAACTGCGGCCCGGCGCAGCTCTACAGTAGACTGGCCAAACCATTGCCTTAAGTTCTTCAGACATGATGTTCTCCGACTTTCAGCAATCTTTCCCTGCATTATGAGGTGCAAGATCTCGTACTTCTCCGGATGTCTCATCACGTGTCCGAGATATTGAAGTCCCGCACCGTCGGTGCGTGTACGAGTGGCTATAAAGACGGCGCGTCTCTTTGCTTGCGGTCCATCGGCTTAGTTGTTTGACATACGAGTGATATACCTTGTACGAAATTGTATCTTATTGTAATAAAAGCAAACCGAACTCTTAAATAGCCACTTTTGTAATGTTAACAGCATGTGGACGGGCGTTATCATGCTGAAATATCACTTGAGCCGTATTTTTGGTCGTTTTTCTTGAATTTCAGTCCCAAGGCAATAAACTTGATGGTAATAAATCTCAGAAGTGATGGTACATGTCTCGGAAGCAATTAAAAGTAAGTTATTAAATCCGCAGTAAATGGTTCTGGCGACCTTCAGTGTCTCAACTCTTCGGTTAAACTCAATCAGGACATGCGGAAAACGTTCGTTTTTTGTACTCAACACTCCGTTTTCTTTAGCTAACAATTAGCACAAACAAACTGAAAATATTCAATAAAATAATACTATAACATTAAAATTACATGACAACAAATACATCAATCTAAAATATTACATTCGTACTAAAATAATCAAAAGATTGATATTCACACCCAAGCTTAAAGCGAATCCCTCATTTATAAAATATTCTTTATAACGATCAAGAACGTCTAAATTTCCAGTCTCGTGTTGCGTTGCCAAATGAAAAGAATCATTATAACATTCTGCCACTACGACATGCGGGATTATTTTCGCTTTGCGCCGGTGGCATCAATTCCCACATTTTAATGATTCTTGGAACGGAGATAGTATTTATTACGCATTAACGCTACAAACATATCAAATTATTCCGGACTAAATAATTGAACAAACATTCTGATACACGCTGAGACACAATTATTTACGATTTAAATTGTACAGTATGGTTCCGAGAATTGTTACAGAATAGAACAAACTATGTTTATAATTATTTATGGCTGGATTCTACTTCTTGTTAACACATACAGCCCGGTGGGTCAAAACAAAACGCATCCGGCGGTAGTGGGTTATTTTAGACCCACCTCAATTTTTAGGTTTTTCAAACGTTTTGTGGGAGATTTTTTTAAAGATATTTAATTTTAAATATAATTTAATGAAATGGCATGATGTGCCGTAATATTTCTGCTAAAAAAATAAAAATATTACGAATAATGTGCATATTGTAACGCATCAACAGATGCCCTATACAGCCAAAATACAAACATCCACTGAGCATGTGATCTTCTTGTCGGAACCCGAGCAGGTAGTATCATAAAACTTACCGGTTGGCTCAACGTCCCTCAAAGAGTTATATTACTGGTATTTTCTAGGGGCAGCCAGACAACAATAAGTCAAAACAAATACATGGACGCATACTCGGTATCCTTTGTCTAAAATTATTCAAAATGTTGACAATATATATTTTGGTGTAAACGCTGTTTTTTCACATTTTTATCAATAACTTATTTGAATCTCAACCGCTAACATTTATTTGTATCTCAAATTATTTTGAAATACTTAATAAAAGATTAGCTAGAAGGAAAACAGCATTAAACGAATATTTGTTGCGTAATTCATATTATTACAAACACCCGGGTCAAAATATACATAAAACAACTTTTTCTCGATTTAATACAAATCCTAAATAGCTACTGTACATTATTTATTAAAACATTTTTTATTTTTAATTAAATAAAATTTCTCGAGTCCCGGGAATTGAAAAAAGTCGAGAATACAGAATCCCTAGTAGCAGAGCCCTGCTAGTATATTGGGTTGGAGGACATACTCTCCCCGTAAAGTTAAGCAAGTATTTTTTAATTGAAAATGCATGTAAATACCTAAGAACACATATGAATAAGGGAAAATATTATGACATATAAGACAAATTTCATTTTTACTATTTAATGGATAAACGGCGCAGTATTCACATACAATACTTATTTAGGGGTCCTCTTTTCCATTCAGCATTTGGACACAATTTTTATTGTTACGCCACTGTATTTAATCATTTTAAACAAATACAGACAGATTCGATAATTCGAGTCACAAAAATTTTAAATGTGGAAAATTGTTCATAAAAAATATGTAGGTACACACTAGAGT
This sequence comes from Eubasilissa regina, assembly GCA_022840565.1. Taxonomy (NCBI): domain Eukaryota; kingdom Metazoa; phylum Arthropoda; class Insecta; order Trichoptera; family Phryganeidae; genus Eubasilissa; species Eubasilissa regina. The sequence continues at coordinate 15,361,020 of JAINEB010000017.1, read as the reverse complement.
ACTTTTTAACTAATCTCAAAACATATTCACAGACGCAAGAAAAAATGTGTAATCTATCGTAAATTTTAAATTATATTACACAAAAAAATGAGTTTACCAATTTAAATTATTTCGCAACAGTGAGGCCGGCATTCTAAGTACATGCACAACTTATGTGTTAAACGTGTTTATTTTATAAAAATATATAATTTTTATTCTCACTTTGTACTACACACACACAATTTTTTAATTTGTATCACGACTGGTTTCGGGTAGAGCAGTCCTTACCATCTACAGGTGTAAATTGGAAAAAATTCAACACAGTTGGCTATTGAGGCGGAGGGGTATATAATTTTAATTTTAGTTCAATTTACACGTGTGGATGGGGATTGTAGCATATTCATTTTTATGTTCACTTTGTACTATGCACACAATTTTTTTGAGATGTATCACAACTATATTCGGGGAGAACAATCCTTCCCATCTACAGGTGTAAATTGAACTAAAATTTAATACAGTTGGCTAATGGGGCGGTGGGGCACGTGAGGGTGGGGGTGGCTTTATTGTTTTATACAAAACATTGATAATAGCGCCAAAGGATTTGAAAATGTGATATTATTCATTAATGTTTTCTCCAAATTCAAATTGTTATGGGTTTCTATCATTTCAAGATTATTTATTATTATTCCCTTACACCTGTACATGGGAAGGACTGCTCTTCCCATAACTAGTCGCAATACAAATCAAAAAATTGTGTGTGCGTTGTACAAAGTGAAAATAAAAATTGTGTATTTTTTTAAATTAAAATGTTACACATCGAAATAACTTCCAAATTAATCTATGATATTAAATTTTAATTTTTTGTTTTGTAAAAAAAATTTATTATTCTATTAATTTCTTTTTTTTATATTCCATGCCACTTATGTAGCTGCACATGTTTTTTTTTTATAATTAATTTTGTAAAAGCCCACAAAGGTGTAAATTCAATATAACAAAATAAAAAATAAATATATATATAAAATTTGATAGAAACTATTAATATCTTTGGAATAAACAGTAAACATTGATTGGTTTTCTTGGTCGTTTGGACCTAGGCTTAATTTCCCTGGAGAATAAAAATTGTTTATTAATTATTTAATCAGATTTGAGTCCATTTCTACGATTTAATCTCGGAATATTATGTAAAATTGATTTTGACAGATGTTCAATCCTCTGGGGATGATGTAATAATTTAAAATTCAAATTTAAAATACGAATAACTAATTAGTTAACTACTATCTTTTCAGTATAATAAAAGGGTAAAATATTTTTTCATAATTTTAATCTTCTGCCGAGGATTTCTTTGCGTATTCAGCCCTTTGTAATGGGTGTTCAAATAAGATGTAGCCGCCATTTCTCTAGCGATGATTTTTAGAAGTTTATACTTGACAGCTATCATGCAGACAGCGCAGAGCGCTACATGGTTCAGATGACGTATTGTGAAAGCATATTATGAAAATAACGAATCAATTGTAGCGAAAACGTGGCTGCAGACATCCCTATCTACGTTATTAGAGAGATATTCAAAATGCGGTGATTCATTGGTTCGTGCGTGTCGCGCTTTTTATACTCACTTTAATATTCGACGAGTAAGTGATGGGCCGAGCACGCAACTTATCTGGTGTTGGGTTCAAAAATTCAGACAAGAAGGGACAATGGTTAACCAAACTCCTCCGGGACCATCAACGTCAGCAACGACGCCAGAACATGTGGCTCAAGTTCGACGTGAAATTATGCACAATCCGCGTAAATCGATAAAGAAGATTGCAGGCTGTAATGGAATAAAAAAATCAAAAGTGCACATTATTTTGAATAAGGAACTTCAGTTTCATTCACATAAACTGCAAATCGTGTAGTTTCTCAACGAAAATGATTATTCTTTACGTGAAATCTTAGCGAGAACGTTATGGAACAGCACGAACGTTTGGAAACATATTGCTTACTGACGAAGCACATTTTCATATCGATCGCTATGTTAATAAACAGAACATGAGGTACTGTTGCCCCGACAACCCAAGGCAACGCCATCAAAATGTTTACATTGTCCATAAACGACAGTGTGATGTGCAATTTCTGCCCGAGAAATAATTGGACCTTATTTTTTTAATCGGCGAGAGACAGTCACTACTGACGTGTATTGCCAAATGATCGACGAGTTTTTGGTACCGCAACTGTAGTTCTTTCTCGGGTTTAACAACAGAGTACAATTTCAGGTGGCTACTCCACACAGCTAGAGTTTCAATGGAGAAGCTGAGGGGAATATTTCCCAATAAATTAATCAGCAAGTATGAAGACATACCCTGAGCACCTCGGTCATTGGACCTTACACCGTGTGACTTTTTTTGTGGGGATACCTTAATTCGAGAGTTTACAGCGACAATCCTCGGACAATTCAGACCCTACAAGAAAACATCCGCCGTGAAGTTGCTGCCATTGAACCAACGCTTTGCTCTCGCGTGTTCGCAAATTTAAGAGTGTCTTGAGAGAAACGGTCGGCATTTAAACAGCATTGTTTATAAATCCTACAATCCGCATCATTAATCTCCATTTTGTCCAAATAAAATATAAGAATAACATTGTAGTTTTTTTATTATTATTTAATATTAAATTTCATAATTTTCCGCTGGACACCCTTTATGTCCAGCCTATTGCCACCTGAGCGTACAAATATTTTGGGCAGCTTGTTATTTTGGTTCCCTGGTGAGTTTGTACGTCACGTACTCTCGGAGATATTTCTGGTATACCTTTTTACATTGCTCATGTGTGTCTTGATTACATGGTATTTTGCTGTTTATTTGAATTTCCTATGTGACTCACAAACGGACGAGCGAACATAAAAAAAATAATTTATAATAATGTGCGGAAAATTAAAACATACACTAATGAATTATTTAAAATATTGTAACGTGAAAGTAGCAGTAATATTAAATAATAAAAATGGATTATGTACAATAAAGAAAGGAAATAATGTGTTTAACCTTTACCATACCGTGATATAAAATACTCGCACGCAGCCATGCTGTCAACTCGTGTTACCGTAAGAAATTAGAATTTTATTAGCCTTTGACATGCTTTTGAAAAAATAGTGAATGATATAAATTGACTATACATATTGAGCATTAAATATAAAACATATATTATATTATAATTCCGTGCATTTATCAAGTCCTGTACCTGAGGTTGCATTGTATAACAGAACCTTAATTTTTATCTATCACTTTTTAATTATTGAGAAAGATACACCATTTATTTATTTATTTATAGGTATTTTGACATTCATATTTTTGTACTAACAGAGGTGGATACATAATACATAGTTTATTGTGTGGGATGGAGTAGACATCACCTCTGATATATACAGCGTTGTCCTGGCTACTTTGCTAGACTGAAGTCTGTGTTAAAGTAGCCAGTTTTTTTTTGTGCTGTTGTGATGTTATTTGGAATAAAAAGAGAATTACAAATATGTATAAAAAAGTTAAAATAAATTTCTTTCTATATTACCATAAATGGTATTTTTTTAAACGTATTAATTTTACAATGGATTGAATTGAACGATAATTATTTTTGTAGGATTCGCCTTACATAGTTGATTACTTATCATTTCTAAGCGTAAATATTTTCCTTAAAATTAACTAAAATATGAATTGCATATTGTGTATATTTACTGAAATATTACAGGTTTAATTAGAGCGGTAGACCTGTGTTACTGCATGGTTTGGGAACGGTTAATATTTTCTGGTTATATTTTATTTTACTCCCTTGGGGTATTCTTACCCATCCAGTTATTTCTTAGAAGTAATGAGATCCAATATCTGATACAACTATATTCATTGTTTTCTACTGCTAGAACAGACTTTTATCTCGAGATTTTATCTCATCTAGAACGTTCTCATCTGTATTATCTAGCGAATGGCATCATTGAAATTTCCAATGTAATAAAAATGTCGAAAATATTATTAGCGGCATAGGTGACCTTACAGACACACAATTTGTTGTGTGACATTATTTTTAAAGTAATTTCTTTACATTTCATTTATTTATTTATTTATTCATAGTATAGTGCTTATATATAAATATGTATATGCAACTGGCGTCTCTTCTAGGTTAGATTACGTTATTTTTATATGGTTTCCTTGGGGAAGCCTAGGCCAACGTTTTGGCATGGTAACGTGTGCCATTGTCAAGACCTTGCCTCAAGAAATGTGAATGTGAAAATGGACTCAACTGTAGGAGATTTATATCTCTTGCGAAAAAGTATCGTACTTTTTTAAGTAACGCCTTGACAATGGCACGTAGAATTAGGTTTCCCTTTCTATATCCATTATTCGCTTCTAATTTATTAATTCCTCGCTATATTGTACGAGGCGCTTTTTTAAAGTATGTACCGTTACCGGATATTATATTATAGGTTATCCAGCGGAAATTTTTTTTAAGATTAAATTGTGATTGTTCGTAAACCATTAGGGTGAGGTAAGTGGGTGGAGTATTGTTCGACGCGCGTTATTTGTTGATTTGCCAGTCGCAATGAGTCACTGGACGGAAGCGCACCGCGCGTTCGCGGTTGAGCAAGTACACCATTTATGAAGAATAACATGTAAGTTAAAAAAATCAATGACAAAGTAAATTGTTACTGTGGATAATTGGAAATACATTTTTCTGGTAATGGAAAGTTTCAGGTATCTGTGGGATAGTGATATCTGTATATATTTTTGATTGAGAAATTTTTTAAACCAATTTGATTGTTACAATTCTCTTAAGTTTTCAATTTACTTCCGTTCCATTTCCATGTTACGACTTGCATCAAAATCTGGAGTGGCTAACAAAAGAGCCACGCATTCGTCCCTTTACGACGTCTTTCAAAATATGAATAAAATCACCGCAAGGGATGACGGACTATAAAAAGTTTAGGGTATATTTAAGTACGGACAGTTGCGTCTTAACATTTGTAGAAAATTTCAGAATTTCATGGTCCAATAGTCTAGACGTGCCACTCGAACCGAATATAAACATTTATTTGTGAGCACAAGCTGTAATATTTTACTTATATGATTGCGCGTGGAACAAAGTGAAAAACCACCGCTAGAGGTAACATATAACCTTATTCTAGCTCCACATCCCTGGGGGAGGATATTTTCCGTTTTTTTTTCTCTTGGGAAAGGATCGCCGCCCGCAGACAATGCTACAAAGTTCAAACGGGGAAAAATAAAGTTTACGGAGTTGGGCGTCTGTTACTACCGTGTCGCGTTCGTATCAGGGCGTCTTAACATCAGCTGATTTAATGTGTTTCCAAGAATATTGTCTGAAATCAAAAAGCGTTGAATTCAGTTATGCTGGGTAACACACCTAGTGCACAGTAATTCAGGGCCAGATATATACGTGTAGCGCCTAGTTTCAAAATACCCTAATACGGATTTCGGATAATTTGAGTTAAATAAAGTTTTTTGGAGATTTTTACTGTTAGCTAAATGTAAAACACATTGTTTCTCGTAAAAGTCACATAAATCCATTGATATCGCATGTTCTAAATCAGGGTTAGTTCCAAAATACCCCAATGCAGACAGTATAAATTGCTATTCCCCTTAAAATTAAATCAGTCAAACACAACGCTTGTTGGTGATTACGTGATACAAAATCCAGTATGGCTGCCAGAACGATGTATAGAGAAAAAAAAAATTACATTACTGAAGTGTCATTTTAAAAACAAACATTTTGTACATTTGCTTTCAAAATATACATTTTCATCGATAACTCAAAAATGTTTTAGGGAGTTTTGGAAATAGACGTTACACATGTCTAAAATGTGAGTCGAAAATGTTTAAGCTGCATGTGTCTAATTTCAAACATGTCAGATATTATATGTAATAATAATATATATATATATATATATTATATCTAACGGGAATTTGTCAACCGAGACAAGACTAGCGGTGCACAATGGAATCCTGGTACCGACACTGATGTATGGAAGTTAGGCCTGGAGCTGGCAGAAAAGAAACGAATGTAGACTGAATACAGTGGAAATGAGATCACTTAAGCGTATTTGTGTCAAATATATTTATGACAGGGTAAAGAATGAAGAAATAAGGAAATAATGTAAAGTAGATGTTAGTATAGTGAGTGAGATTAAGAAAGGATCACTTAGGTGGTTTGATCATATGGAACGAATGAATGAGGAGAGAATGGTAAGAAAAATATATGACGCAAGTGTTGATGGCACCAGAAATAGAGGACGTTCGCGGAAGACTTGGCACGACCAGGTAAACCAGATAATGGAGGATGGTTCTGTTAGAAGCCTCAACAATCGGCGACCTTGTATGAGAAGATGTATGGATATGAATGAGGCGAGAATTGTGTCAGGACAGAAGAGTGTGGCGCTCTATCTTCTCTGCCTATCCCCACGGGGAAACGGCGTGATGGTAAGTAAGTAAGTAAGTATGTATATATTATTCAGTCGTATTTGTGCGCTTATTTCGAATAATTTAAATATTTAATTTGATTTCAAAAAATATATTGAACACAAAATTTAAAGATCGTCTAACTTTGACCGGCCAGAGTATTTTTTTGTTTGATGATTTAGGCCCTGAAGCAAGAATATAGAATAATAATGAACCATTTTGCAAACATTAATTTTGAAGTTCGACGACTTAAAAGCTTCACATGATGAAAAAATCTCTTATAATGAAATTTTCAGTAACGGTGCAGAATTTGTACGTACTCCTTGAATATTTTTATACTGTAATTTAGTCTATAAAATATTGTGAACTAAATTAAGGAAACTCCAAAGAAACAACCTATCCTGGAATCGTTTTGAAAGTTGTTTACTCTCGTTTTGATTCCACTCAACAAAGCAACGCGTGCAATATTTTACAAAATCTTAAAATATTTTTTTGGATTTTATTAAAAAAACAAGAGCAGTTAGTTACTAAAATCTTGTGGCTTTCCTTCATATTAACTTTATTCTTTTTCTTTATTTTATGACACAATTATTACAGTAGGTCATAATTACATTTAGTTATTATTAACATTATCATTATAATACCATCATAGGTTGGCTCCGGTATCATTGTGCCAGAGCTACACCTGTACAATTTGACGTGAGACTCGTTATCACATTCAATTCAGAAGGCAGCCAGAAAGAAGCTATAGAAGTTGAACAACTAAATGTCACATTTGTATGTCGTCTGTTACACCTTGTATTTATACGCTTCTGAGGAGATATTAACGAAGCAACTTATAAAAAACCAAACAGTCGTGAGAGATTTATTTTTTACTTGTTAGTCTTGGATTGCTAAATTATCGGTATACAATTGAGTTCTGGTACCAATACTGATGTACGGAAGTGAAACATTTTTCTATTATTCTCTGTGTGTTCACGATGACCTCTCAATGTGTCATTGATCTTCGAATATCAGAAAAGGTACGCGTGTACTGGTTGCATCATTTTTAGTGTGTGTTAACTGTTATGTGACTGTGATTATGACGACGATTGGTAACTGCGATTTAACGAATTTTATTAATTGTTTGAGGTTTACTTTCTAGAGTATCAGTCATCACTCAAAGAATTACCAATAATTAGTTACCAATCATCGCACCAATCGCATTCACAATAATAATGTAACCATCTTTCTGGTCCGATGTTGTTGTTATTTTAGCTGGGTTATCTTCTTCAGATTTGTGGTGATTATGGTTTATTTGGACCTCAGGACTGGTCGAATGACGCCTATCGGTTATCGTCTTCTTAGATTCCGAAAAAAGGGCGGCAATACTCACACACACATACATGTACACTATTGTAAACCAGGAAATCCAGTTGTGCCAAACCCAGATCATTGGTTAAGTAAAAAAAGAACAGAAAAATAGCATTACTTAATCGAATATTAAATGGTCAAAAAATATTTCGTAATATCGCTCTCAGCTTATGTGCCCAGCTTCACACGAGATTTAAAGAAAGTCCGTCTCCCCCTTATTCTATTTACCGCCCGACTGCACCGCCACGAATCTAACTTGCTTTGATCTCCGGGTTTCGAACTTCTTTATCTTAAAAGTTACGGCGATCATACAAAGAGAACACAAACCGCTCCCATCAGTATGACATTTCAAAGATTTTTAATTTATTAAAATGTTTCAAATCACGTCTCATCTGTGTAAAATTCTTAATATATAATATCTTTATTGATACCATACCAGGCGCCGTACATTTATTCGGCTACTTCTAACATGAGCGCTCCACCATCTTGCTATTACCCTAGTTGCAGCGGTGTACAGTAGGTATAGATTTAGGTTATGCTATTACTAATGATAAATACAATCATATTTAATATATGCACTACAATACATGTTGTACATATGATTATTTAATTTGTTTAACCAACGTCTTTGGACAAAATAAATTCATCATTTATACAACCCTACTATGTATATATTTGTAAATTTTAGAGTAATATTAATAGTATTTTTAAAGTTTTAGTTTTAACTTAAAATAATGTGTTCTTACCCATATAAAAATCACTATAAAAAATGTATGAACGTTTTTTAAGAACACTTTTTATGACTGAACATGATTCTTTTATTGTTTGAAAATCCTTCACGTAATAACTAAACAAAATGATAATAATTCACTAAATGCACCTCGAAGAACGGCCATGAAATCAACACTTGAAAAACAGTAAGATAGTAAAATTCACAAATTAGTAAAAGAGGAATTTTTCAATAACATTAACAATAACATTTCAATAATTTTGCATGGAGTTGTAAGCATTTATAATGTTATTCTGTTAAAAAACAGCATAGGTAACGGACTCCATGCAAAACGGATCAACCGAAAGGTATTTTCAATTCAGTAAATAGTCAATTATATGACTTGAGTAATTCACTAGCTCAAAGATAGAACAGAGTAATATGAATTGCTCAAGGCGGCGAATGCATAAGAGCGCCATAGGTACAGAGCTGAGTTGTTGTGGTGGTTTTTAGAACTAAGCAATTAAATTCTCTACTGGTGCACAGATGGATGTAAAACAATGTTTCCGTTTATGTTAATTCAACTATTTAATTTATATTTGTTTCCTTTTTTTACTTATATAGTATTGTTTTAGTCTGCAGTAGACTAGCATGTGAGCTGATTTTTTGTGTTACTGATGTGATAGTTATCCTTGTTAAATTTGATAAACTAGTATTAATAAAGATACTAATAAATTACTGCGTAATGATTAGTATTCTTGCCTGTCACGAGGGAGACTAGGATTCGGTTCCCCGCAGGAAGATTTTAAATATTTTTATTTATTTACTAACTAAACTAAAATACATATATTATGCGGGGGTGATGGTATGGTATATATGGTATTTATGGTTAATTTATGTATTGTATTTCCAAGGGACAAAATTGATTATAAATAAAATATGGTACAATAGAATGATGTAATACTCGTAAATCAGAATGCAATAAATACATTAATTTAATTAATGATATACAGTTCTAAAAAAAGTGTCAAGAACTGGAGCATCGTGCACAGTAAGGTTAAGGATACTTAATTCAACCTTATTAATATCATATATACTTTAAAATACCATAATCACCCTCGAGAATACTTCTGTGCCCTGAATAATTTCCCTCTCTAGTAAATTCCTTCGATAGCTTAATTTGTCCCCGAGCTTTCTATTGATGATATGACCATCTATACCGCAATAAAGATCATCACTAACCTGGATTGATGATTGCCTTGGTCATCTGCTGTGCATCTTGGTGATCTCCGATGTATTATTGTTTTTAAATCTACAATGTTTTGTTGTATGTGCCGCCCCAGCCTCCGCGTATTATTTCGATCGATCGAAATAATTAACTCTCGAAAGTCGATTATTAAGAGATCCTTTCTCGACAAGTTAGTGGTCGTAATTGGCGCCAGTCGCTGAAAGCGGCGACTTTCATACCGCATAGACACTCATACCACAACAAAAAATCCAGAGATGTCAGTCTAAGGAAATAAACGCGCGTGAACAATGGTTTAGGGTTTATTTATATTGTACTGCCACCTCATTTTGAGTCTATTCATTGTCTTCCTTTAAGTTTATTATTGAGCAGCTATTCGGGAGTTGTACATCATTTATACGCTCTGTTTGTTCTAGCCATCGAAGCGTCCCTAATTTTAGAATATTTTTTCTTTGACAGGTCTGAAAATTCTCTTGAGGATCCTTCTTTCAAATATCAAGCGTTGGTTCATCTTTCTTTACGGTTTATACTGTACCAATTTTATTTTTTTGGATCTTATTTGTATTATTATTGTATATTATATAAGGAATTAAGAGTTTAATAATTTAACATAGCTTCAGATAAATGAGTTTCATTAAAAACATGGTTGTCATTCCAATTTCCGGCATATTCTGGATGATTGCGAGCGGAATAGGGATACGGGTGGAAGGAAGGATTGAAGGAATTAGGGACAGGAATAGGAATAGGGACAGGAAGATTCAAGGACCAATCCAGATACCAGGATGGACACAACTCGCCTGAGGTGTTTTTTGTTTGGATTTTACTTCACTTTAGTCACAGGTTTTTGGGTTTCAGAAACACGTACTTCGTTGATCCGCACGAATCGCTTTCGAACTCGAACACTTCGTTGATAGCACGAAGTGAAGACTACCTGTACCACACTGAGCTGAACAGTTCAATTATCAACCCCATACAGCAGGACATCAACTTATTATTCGCACACGGCAGGAAGATAACTTGTCAACTTTACAGTCTAATGCACTCCAATATTTTTCTTTTCTATGAGAGTCGGAGACTCGTGTATAGAGAAAGAGTATAGTATAGATAAAAAAAAATGTAGACACATATTTTTTGGTTTCAGAAACAAATTTATAATAGTCTAATTTTTCTGATTGTAAGGGAAAGATTATTAAAGAATTTAATACCTAGATAAAAAAAGTGGTTTTAAGTTGTAATATATTAAAGTTTTGCCTTTAAATCTTGCAGATCGGAAATAGTTTTTAATATTTAAGTTAATTATAATTTTAAAAATTAGGATTATTGTTTTTTTTGTATGTCTATTATTTTTGGTACATTGAAGTCTGTAGTGAGTTTGGCACTTGGATAATCTTTTTTTTTATAATTATTTTGATCATAATTTTTTGAGTATTTTCTAATTGTAAAATTGAAGTTTTATATGCTCCTCCCCATACAATAATACCGTATTGCATATGTGACTGTACATTATAAACAAATATTTAGCACCGATGTATACGAACATGGTTTCAAGATAAAAGTGTAGTTTACTAATGAATTGGTGAATATGTCCAACTCAATTACAGTGTTAATGTCGTATACAATCTGGATTATGAAATCAGATTAAATTATGCAATATTGTTGTGTTAGGCATCTAGTCTGCATGTTTTATGCTTCCTTAATGATCTGGTACTCGCGTGAAGCTTAACTCTAGAGATCAGTATGCTGTCAACTTTATTATTAATCAATTGCACAGAGTCAATTTATTTACGATTCATAATATAAATAATAAGAAAAAACACTTTGTTTAAACCACTATTTATTGATAAATCAACATGTTTCGATACCTATGGTATCTTTTTCAAGAAACAATGTATACTAAAATTAAAAATGCAATGGTTGTTTCCGAATTCAGAATTCGCCAATTATCTTTTAGAAACAAATCATTCTTTTGACATTAACTATAGTTTAGGTTTTTTACATATAGTTTTTTGAAATCAAAAAAAATTTGAACTCGGGTTTTAATTTGATAAACAATATTATATTATCCAACTCATATTCCCTTTCCTCTCAATATTCCCACTCCTCCACCTTCCATCAGTAACCTTCTGTCAGTACCTCATTACTTGTATATCTACCACCTAAGCCTTGTCTCTTATATTTGCGTGCAAATAAACTCAAGCCAAAGTTTTATTTACGTCCATCCATTTTGATGATGAAATTTTACAAAGTTAAGATCGATTCTATTAATAATATACAATAACGATCTTTTAGTAAACGGTATAAAAATATAAAAATTCAGTAATTAAATTTAAAATTTAAAAATCTTTATTTATCAATATTATTTCACCGATTACTGTTTCAACACTGAGTTAAATTCGACTTGATACATTTTGATAAATAAAAAATATATCTCGCTTTTTTGAACCCATGTGGTTTGAATATCATTATGTGTCTGGCTTTCTTTCTACCCTTAAGTCAAAACCAAATATCTTTTCCTCATATACAAGGGTATAAAAAACTCTTCCCAACAGAGAGAGGAAAGAAACGTTCATTTTAAGTCGCTTATGGTTTATTCAAACCGTTTGCTAACGTGGTAGACAAAGGGATTGAAGAATAAGAATGAGAAATACAAATCGAATTATTCCAGTCAGGGGTTACTTATTTGAATGACGAACGCATCTGTGCACAGAGTGATATGTTGAAAAAAATAGAATAAATGCTACAATACAAAAAATATACACAAACATGTTAGACCACCCTGTAACAACACTAAATTGGTTTTGACAGATCTAATATTAATCTTTAGTATACTACACTGTTGTAAATAGTATGTAATTTTGCTTGAATAAATTCGTGGTAATTGTCACAGTTAGATTTAACTAGCACAGTACAATTTTAAATACAGAATACTGCAAGGACGACAAGACATCTTTGAGACGTGATTCTGGATATAATAGGCGGCAAGCCGCATGAATGTCTCTATTAAGTTTGCCGAATCGAATTAATTTTTTAATAGTTTGTAAACGTTGAATAAAATGACAGACTATACTTAATAAAAATAACAATAACAGCTGTCAAAATTTTTATGCGCATAGCTACTATTCTTATCTTAAATTCTAACACATCTATTGGATTATTCTGTATAATACAATATAATATTAAAAATCGCCAACTGCTTTTCCGCAAAAACTAAAACCTTTTTTTATTCTTTATATCCTGTCCAAGTATCCTGTGTAGTTGGATCCCATATAAGTGTATCTCGAACTGTCAATCCTGTCAATTCAATCACGTGAAAGCGAGCGGGTATCGCAGCAAACAAAACAAATTATTTCGCTATAATTTTTATATTTCTACTTCTGTTTTTATTATTAATTTAAATCAGAAGTTATACACTAGATTAGACTTTTTTTTAATACCATTACTTAGATAAAACCTTTACAGTAATGTAAAATTAATAAACTAAATGTTATTTGCAATAATTAAGAAAATAAAGTATTAATGGCTAATAATAAATAAGAATTACAAATACTTTTAGAAATTAGCAATATTAACATTGTGGTTAAATTTCATATTTAAATTTTTTTATTATTTTTGTTTTATTAACCACTTAATTGAGTTTAAATACATCTACCGGTTTCGAAAAATACAATTTTCTTTATCAAGATGTCACAAATACCTAAAATATATATTATTAAATACTAAATTAATGTATTCATTATAAATATAAAATCAATTTTGTCGAAAAATATTGTTTTTGTGTCACCGGGATACGAACCTGGATCTCTATTTCCAATCCGGGGAAGTACACTACCAATTGTGTTATAACGTCAGTATTTTTCATGACAAATTTTCAAACCTATATGTTACATTTTTCAAATTAATACACCTGTCGTTCCATTATTTGAAAGCCATCTACATTATTTTTACTGAATCTCAAATACCTTTGAGTAAACCGACTGCAGACGCCAGAATTATCAATTCATTTTTATTAAATTTTGGACACATTGATACAACATATATTATTAAGGAAAACATATTCTTATTGTGAAGTTGTAATTATTCAGAACATAGGTCTGTGATATTTTAAATACTAAATTAATGCATATATTTATAGTTAATACATTAATTTAGTATTTAAAATATCACAGACCTATGTTCTGAATAATTACAACTTCACAATAAGAATGTGTTTTCCTTAACATATATTATTGTTTCTTTACCAGAATCTATTTAAAAAGAAGACAATTATTTTTAGAACAGCAAGTTTTAGAACAAAAACACAATAATTTCTTAATAAATATTATTTATATCGATTTTTTTAATGTGTGTTTTTTACTGTTTTTTAATCGACGATTTGAAATATTTCATTTGGACTTGAATGTTTCAAGTCCAATCCTGCCTCCAAAATTTTCAGTAATTTCTTAATAATATTTTATTATCTTGAGGATCATGTCTACCATTAATCCCGCATTAATTAATTTGATTTGTTTTTCAAACTCGAAATACGAGAGAAGAGCTGCAGGAATTTGGTTAGGAACTACTCGACCCTCATCCATAAATCTGATTTTCCGAAAATAATGTATGATGACGTCCACGAAACTGTTTAAAATTGGTCCAAGGAACAGGCGGCAGGTTTTTTCAACAAAGGCACAAAGGCACTGTCAAGCTCGATCTCAAAAATGCCTCGATATTATCCGGGGATCTATTGAAAATATTTAGACGTATTTGAGTTATAATTAATTAATGGTTTTTTTCCTGATATAGTTACATGTACACAATATAAGAGATGATTAGTCTCCTTAATTAGACCAAAGTCAGAGATAGGTTCATCCCTTATATCTAATAACACAAATTTGAAACAATTAATCTAAATTTAAACAAGAAACTTTAAATAATTTAAAAAGCATAATTGGGTAAAAAAAAGCTATAAAATAATTTCGAATAACAATTTTTTTTCACTGATTGAAATGAAGGGAGTTTGAAATAAATTAAAAATATTTTGTTTTTTATTATATTGGTGAATAATTTCATCAGGTCTTTGGGTTTCACTCTGTTTCATACTGGATAGGTTTTATTCTTGCTTCACTCCGATATGATACGAGATACGTCTCTGACATTTCACGATATTTATCGCACGCGAGTGAGCCTTGAACAGGAGAGACAAAGAAGGCAACAGCGGAGAGAAAGATGGTGAGAGAATCAGAGAAATGATCCGAAAAGAAATTTCACAGTCTACTGGGCAAGAGATATCTACGAAGCGATACTTAATGTGAAGTAGTTTTGCCAAATTGCACGCCAATATGGACCCAAAGAACATATTTGTATGTACACTATTTATATTTATTTTAAATAAAGAGTTTTTTTTAATCAACAAAATTAAGATGCTTGCACAGAATTCATGCCATGTTAATTTCCTTACTATTTTCAAACTTGCTTGCACTATGAATCGTTCACTTCCAATAAGATTACGCACATATGAACTCAATATATTATTCAATTGAGTTAGATATCAGTCAGCAGCATCGCTGTCCAACGTTCCAACATATACACAATACAGTACCTACATTAATAATTCAGTTTAGTTTTACAACACACTCACTACAATCTTTAATTTTATTTATTTATAAAAAAATACATCTGGTGAATCTTTTGAATACCTACTGCATCCCACACAGTAATAAGTTAATGCACTGTGCCTTCCCTCTCTTTCCTTTCCCTCCCAGTCGCGCCGCTGACTAGTGGATTGGCGACCAGTGCGGTTATACGAGTACGGAAACGATTACAATATTATACTAATTCGGGACTTTGCGTCTATACTGCGTCGGAACCTTTGACGAAATACTGATTAAAATGTACATGATTTGAAGATGCCAAACATCTTTCTGTTTTGATATACTTCCGGCATCTACGCTTTGTACGCAACAATATATGTATGTTTAATTTTGATTTATAAATAAATGTATGTCAAAAAAGGTTTAAATAAATAAATGAAAATAGGACTAACTTGCTGGTGTCCTGGAACGAGACTCGAATCCCCGACTAATAGATCACTACGCCAGCATCTTAACCACTGAATCTACAAGCTACTCAAGCATATTAAAAAGTCGTTAATGACTCTGATGGATGGCGTTAATATGACAATCTTAACCCGAGATCTTTAGTAATATCTTTATATAAATTAATTTTCATATGGATGTATCATATGAATATTTGGGGTTATGCAACGTTATACAAGAAATAAGGGGTCACCAATTGGGAATTCGATGATGATGCTAATGGAGGTATTATGTCGAATTGTGGTCGAGATATTTATTTTATTTTATTTGAAAACAAACAGTTGATCAATATAAACAAAAATCATAATAAAAGTATAACAAAAATTTAATCAATTACATGTGTTGACGCAAGTTGAGTACCTACTCCCTGTGCATTTTGTCTTTCCAATATACACCTTAATATACCTGTCCGGCTCTGGCCAACTAATGACTTAGGGATTTCACCGACGTGGGAAGATTGCCTTCCGACACCGAACCATCAAGATCTGTGTTATTTTTTTAACATCCGAAAGTAGCGCCATGCGTAACGCTAGGACCACGAAAAAGAGGTGTTCTAAACAGTTCCGGAAGTGCAGTGATATCTCGGTCCTTCACTAAAAAGTTACGAGTCAACTGGAAATGAAAACTTGACGTCCAATCCAAGATAGGCCAAGTCCATTTGCCAATATTCCTCTCTTGAATCCAATTCCGGTTGCGTCAACTATTCATTATTGTAATCGATACAGTCCACGGGATCTTATCCCACCAACATGTTTTTTCTGAAAAAAAATATATTTGATACAGTGAAGACAATTATTTAAAAAGAACTTATTAAATAGATAAATATCTTATTAATCCTTTGTAATAGGAAATAAATTATACGCTGAAAAAAAAAATAGAAATGGAAAAAAACTTACTCCTCTATTAGAGAAATACAAAAAAGTAGAATTAAGAGAAGTGAGAGAAAAAGTAGAAAATAAAAATATAATCAGAAAATAGATACAAGTTATAAATTAGAAAATTTACTAGGGGAATGAGAGGGTGAGGGGAAATGTAAAGGAAAATGGAATAGGGAATCTGTATGATAAAAAAAATGAAGGCCATTAAGGTTTATGTGTTGAATTTAGATTTAATTGAGATAACTGGAGGATTAAAAATATCTAGTTCGTTTAAGTGTGAGTTGAAATAAAGGGAGGCTCGGTAGAAAAATGAGTTGGTGTTGCAATATGGGAGGTTAAATGTAAGATTAATTCTGGTTGACCTGGCTGGTACTCGAATGGTTATGTTTGTGAGCATCTGGTGCTCCAATCAATTACATCGGGGTCTCACCTATTCGTTTGACTTATAATACGGAGTGTTCGTCTATATGTGATCAGATCAGGATGAACAATAAAAACAACTTACAGTTGTCACAAGTTTATTGAGACTTAGGTACAGTTACAGTAGAAAGTATATGCTGTAAAAGATCTAAGGTCGGGGAGGCGGCTGAGAGAGAAGTGATGCGCTAGGGCCGGCGCATTTAATTGGCACCTATTTTTCGGTCGGTACCGGCGTTTTTTTGCGGCTGTTGAGTGACTAATTAAATACCTGTGTGCGTTCAGAGGTCATCGGCGGTGTTGACGATTGTGGAGGCAATATATTTCCACATATGTATGTGTATATGTGCAAGCATATATGTGTATATATTTATGTATATTCTTTAGCAAAATATTCTCTTTTCTATAACTAACAGAAATGAAATTAATTAAATAAACTTAATCAGAACACTAAGAATTCGATATTTAAATAAAATCAAACGTATATTGATTCAAATATACGCAAAAAAGCTCAATAACATATTACAGGATACATTTTTTAAATACGTTTGAAATTAGGAAAATTAAATTTATGATTAAAATTCATTATTTTTATTTGTTAACTTTGTTTTATTAACCACTTATTGAGTTTAAATACATCTACCAGTTTCAAAAAATACAATTTTCTTCTTTTTAAGTAAAACAAAGTTAAGTAAAAAAATATATTTTTTTTAATTGAGAAATAGAAAATAAACAAAATATTAAAATAACCGCACATGTGAGTGGGTTTCAAGATCATCGAAGTTTAATCACTTGACATGCGACAGTCCTAAGATTATAGTTTATAAATGAGAGTGTATTACAAGTTCGAATCGTATATTAATTCTGTTCATGTAGCCAAGATGCCAACTATTTTATTTAGCGGAACTCTGAATATAATCTGTCGCCAGGCGGCATCGCAGTTGGCAGGAGTATGACATTATTTTTGTTTTTATGAATTATAATATCAAGATTATAAATTATATTTTGGCTGTGTCCATGCACTAGCTACTATCTAAATCATAAAATTTCTACAGAACATGTTTTTTAATATTTCTTAAATATGAATATTTGAAACATCGCAGATCTGAGAAGAAGTTATAATCTTTTAAAGCATTTAGAAAAAAAAATGAAAGGGTTCACCGGAATGATAAACTCAGTGTAAAACTAACTAAAAACATAATATTGAAAATAATAATATTAATCAACGTAATAAGTATTCTTTTTAAATTCAATTAACTCGAGAGTTTTATTTTTTTATATCTTCATTCTTATCTCTTTATATTTTTATCTTTCTTCATTCATATCCTTCCGTTCAGTGGAACAAGCGAATCAGGTTGTGCGAGGGGGATGCCAATCTAAAAGTTTGGAAGACAGTTTGTAACAAAAGTGTGCAATAAATCAAATTAACGGCTACAAAATTGGGTCATGTTTCGTTTTATGACACAGAAATCCCGCCCCATTGTCAATGATGGGGTAAAACAAAATATCTTAAATGATTTATCTCCTTTTCTTTCATGAATTATGTGAAGTTAGAGACGTAATTGTCTGTCTTTGAATTAAGTAGTCTATTATTGTAATAGCTGAAACAAATATATAAAAAAAACTTTTTAAATATATTTATTTAATCGCTGCAACGCGTATCCACCTGAGGCGATTTAATTGAGATTTATCTCAATAATAAATAAGCTTGATATTGGTAAAAAAATACAAAAATCTAACCAGTTTACGTAACGTTCTAACTGACAGGGAGATTCAACACGTGCACTCATATTTCACAAAATTCACCGTAGATCCGTACAAGTCATTAAAAATTTAAATGTTTATCGACTAATGTTTTTCAGATTAAATAGACTAGCGGTGAAAAACAAACAAGCGGGACTTTAAAATTTGTAAACAGTTGAAAATGATTTCGGGAAGAAATAGATTAGTGTATTATGTATTTTCTTTTAAATATATAAAATTATTATTTTTTAGTTTTGAATTCTTAATGTATTACGTGTTTCTGAAATTCTGCCGTATGAAATTGCCGTATCTTTTAGTTTAGATCGCTTTTTTGTAGATGGTATCTTTGGGAAAGAGCTAAATATGAGTAGCACAATGGTTTAGAATATTTTCTAGAGCTGTAAATATGTTTTTACAAATACTATTTATTTTTAATTATTTATCTATTAAGTGAAGAAGATTTTTTGAATAAAACTAATAATGTATGTAATTAAGTAAATAAATTTAAAAATACGTTTTTTTATTATTGAAATTATACAGGAACATATTTTTTACAGAACTACATACAATTTACACGCCTTAACCTTAAAGCGCCAAGGGAGAGCCGACGTAGCGTACGCTATTCGTTAAGTAAAGATCATGCACTATTTTATGACGCTATACGCGATATTAACCACCATTAGCGTCCGCACGCGGTCATTTGTGGCAGAGCCACACTCAAGGGGCCAAAGAGCCACACATGGCTCGCGAGCCACGGTTTGCCGACCACTGACTTCAGCACTATAACACGTACCACTGTCAAGACATTTATATAATGGAATAACATATATATCAATTTGAATGTGCAACATATAATCTTCTGTGTATATGTTTCATGCCGACGTTCCGGACACCATTGCTGGGTCCATCATTAGGGCTAAATCGTCTGCCAAAAAGGTCAGATATACACGACAGATTAGCCCAGAAAACTACACACAGAAGATTCTAAACGGCCGTGAAAACCTAAGAACGTTTACAACATATAAGTTCGAAAATTTGTCGTGGTGTAATAGGTCAGCACACTTCCCCGGATAGAAATGGTTCCCGGTTCGAGTCCCGGTGGCAACAAAAATATTTATTCGATAAATTGATTTTATCTGTAAATCTTTCTTATTGATACATTTAATTTGTATTAAAATATCACAGAACTATGTTTTATTGTCTTTAATAAAATATAATAATGTCTTATAATAAAAAAATATTTTCTTGATTTTTACTTTCTGAATTACCTCGTATGCTGTATTGCAAGACTGTTATGCAAAGATGTCGTTTATTGGTTTATTATAATTTAACAGAATGTAATCCGAACTGGAACAAATTCACCCTACTACACTAGTGTTTTGGGTCAGGAACACCCTTAAAATAGATGAAGCACGATGCCCTCTTCGGTATTGCCATGCAAAGCCACTTTCAATTGCAAAGATGTCCTTTAAGCAATGATGCTTTTCTGTCAAGGACTCCCTCGGGAATCGGGATAACAGGGTAATCTTAAACTCAAGTAATTCGTATCACGAATGCTTAACCCTTACGGTTAAGATTACAGTTAAGCGGTGATCTTTCATGCACATTTAAACCCGCTTTTAACCATTGTTAATCAAAGTTGGTTGGATACATTAATTGAGTTTTATCGCATTTTACTTAATGTGATTTATACCGCCTAGTAGTGTATGCAGTATCTAGGTAATTTTCCGCCCTTAGTCAAGCAATAAAATACCGCCCCTGGTATATTTCTACATATCAACGTAAACATTGAAGAATTGTCTTTCTGTTATATACATTAGACTTTCGTTTATTTCGAATGAACTAATCGGGTTACTGATTAACAGGTGCAGTAATTTTTCTTTTAAAACTTATTTTCTAAATTATAATAATAATATACAAATGCATGAACAATGGTAATAGAGCAATACCAATTATGCCAGAAAGTATCGTAAATGATACTTTCAAATAGGATATTCAGTGGTGATAATAGATTGTGGACTAAATATTTCTCAAAATACAAGACAAAGATTGCTAAAAAATCTCACTTCTGCGAAGTATTACAGGATTCATTAGTATTAAGTAAATAAGTATTGTAAAATAGTTTACTACTCTAAAATAGTATTAACTACTGCAGCAGCAATTTATTTTAGGAAAATTTTTAAGTTTAATATTAAATAAAATAAAAAACTACAATTTTATTCTCATTTTATTTATACAAAATTGAGTTTAATGATGCGGATTTTAAGTTTTATAAACAATATCGTCTAAATGCCGTCCATTTCTTTCAAGAAACACGCAATCGGACTCTTAAATTTGTGAACACACGAGAGCAAAGCGTTGGTTCAATGGCAGCAACTACACGGCGGATATATTTACGCGGATTGCGGATAATTTCACGTCGAACTTAAACCACATGTTCTGGCGTCGCTGCTGACGTTGATGGTCCCGGAAGAGTTTGGTTAACCATTGTCCCTTCTTGTCTGAACTTTTGAACCAAACACCAGATAAGTTGCGCGCTCGGCCCATCAATATTCGTTGAATATTAAAGTGAGTACAAAAAGCGCGACGCGCACGAACCAATGAATCACTGCACTTTAAATATTGCTCAATCATGAATGCATAGTGCTCTCCCGATCAGTGAATCATTGCGACTGTCAAATCTTCAAATCACGCGCATCGAATAATACCTCTCCTACTTAACTGATGGTTTACGAGCAAATACAATTTAATCTTGAAATTTTTCCGCTGAACACCCTTTATAATATTATATGAGCTAAACTAAAGGAGTGCTTGATTGTCTTCAGTCAGGTTACTAGCAGTAATAATAAAACGAATGTTTTCTATCAACTTACAAATATGTGACCGTATATTTGTTTAGCTCCCTTTGTTTCTTTAAGCCTACTTACTTGGCATTTGTCTCGGGTACTTTGAAGTATAATCCTGAAACAGTGTCTCTCTCATCGAATCCTTTATTCATTTAGGACTTTGAAGGCTTTAACTGTAGCTATGAGGCCTTTTTGTAAATAGAAGACGTCGTCGCTGATGTGCCCTCAATCATTTTTTACATGGGTGGATTAATACATTTAAAAAAGGTTTGAAATGATCGGATTAATCAAATACGCCCGGTCTTTCGTATAAAAACAATATTGTGTAGAATTTAAAAATTGAATAAAAATTTTCCAAACTCATTTTCTATTTCATATTTCTGTTATGTACATACTAATTTATACTACTCTATATTACTGTAAAGACGCAAGTACTCCTGAAGTTATTCGGTAATACAGGCCGATGTTATTTTTTGAACAACTAAGAAATGAAACATAATTTTTTAATTTGATTTTCATTTATAGATTATTTAGTTTATTACAATTATGCATGGAATATGACATCGAACGATTGGCCGCCTCTGGCAGCGGCACGAACGCGTGCTCCTTTAACCATATTTTTCGTAACATTATTTCATCAATTTCATTTCGCATCTTATCCTGTAGCATCGGAATTGTTGTTGGCTTATTGGCGTAGACCTTTCCTTTCAAGTAGCCCACAGAAAATAGTCGGAAGCCGTCAAATCGGGTGATCGTGGAGGCCAGTTGATATCGCCACTTTTTGATATTATGCGGCTGGGAAAAATTTCTAATATCAGTAGCCACATAGTAGCTCGGTCTGTGTGTGAGGTGGCACCGTCCTGTTGAAATCACATGTGTTGCAGATCCAATCGACCCAATTCGGCCACCAAGAAGTCTTCTAACATGTGACGATAACGATCACCGTTAATGGATACAGCATTCCCATTATTATTTTGATTTTTTTTTTTAATGACTTCAATACGTTGTTGACGCGTTAGATGCTCTATAATTAATTGAAATCAACTACTCTATAAGACTGCCCAATGCAAACTGACAAATGTCTGCCAAATCAAAATGGCGATTGAACAAAATCGGTCTGGAACATAATACATCTTCGAGAATCAGGTTGCTTATCATTTATGTAATCCATAGGGACTCGCAATATAATGCGCCAGTAAACAGTTTCTGATTAGTTATTTATTTTATTTAATTGGTTAAGTTAAATTAAACTATAATAAACCACTTTTCGCATTCTGTTTTGAAGAATAAATAACATTTTCAATATTTAAAATTAGATTTTACGAGAACACCGGTAATGGTTGCGCAATGGCTCTGTATCAAAATATAATGCCGTAAATTCTTCTAATAACTTTGACATTTTCAACGATAAATAGCTTCCCATTAAAATTAAACTACGCCAACTTATCAATAACTATTAACATAAATTGTATATATTGCATCCCATTTCCCTCCCCTCCTTACCCTTTCCACTTTGTATGTTCAGTTTAAAAACACCCTTTTGTTTTTTTTAAATTTTTATGTACTATTTTTAAGTTTATTATGTGTATGTTTATTGTAATGTAAAAGTCTTTTTGTTTATCAGTTTATTTGAGTATACTATTTTGTAGTTTCTCATGTACTAGTTATTTAATTTCGAAGAAACTTCACTGGTGTTATTTTTATATATTATGCTATTATCAGTTATTATTGTTACACTGTTCCTCAAAAAAAAAAAAATAATAATGGTCGACATTGCCCGCCATTACTTATTAGATCATCATCATCATCATCAACATCAGTATCATATATCTGCCCAATGCAGTGCATTATATGTTAATGGATAACTTCTTCAAATGTTTTATATATGAAATGAAAAAAATCAAAATTAATTAAATTAATTTTTTTCAAGAAAAACACTAAAACAGTCTCTTTAACAAAAATTTAAGAAAAACATAAATTATAAAATGTACATTTACAGTTAATATTACAGTGGAACCTTTATATTTGTCAGCCCCTATATTCGTCTGGTTCAATATTCGTCACATTTTGATAACAAAGAAATGTTTCCATATTCGTTATATTCCATAAATTATTTGTTATTGTGATCTTGGCGCCACCGGACGTCAACGTGATCGATGTGTTTAATCTCGACATCGCACTCCAACTCCAACTCCAGTGCACCAGCACTGTATTTTGGTGATACGTGGTTTGTGAGCACAGTGATTATTATTATATGTATGTTCCGTGGACGCACAGTGACATCGCCGTCTTCAGTCGAGAGTGGGATTGATCATCCGCGTGCCAACCATTGTGTGATTTTGCGGCGATATTCAAGGTAAGGTGAGCAGTTCTTCCAAATTCCGATTCCCATGAACACTAGTCCTTAGACTAAATTCCCTTCCCCTCACCGATCTCTCAGTGTACCACGTTTCCCAATCAGTAAATATTTAAATCGTATTCACAGATTTTTTGACGTAAACAACAGGAAGTTTCAAGGTCACACCAAACATTAAGAAACTCAAGGAGGCCAGGCTGAGATGGTACAACAGACACGTGATGATGTGAATCCTGTTGTCAGGGTAGCTCTCAGAATTACCACATACATAAAAATCAGAGGCACACTAGAGGCCACCTGGTGGTCAGCCATACAAAAGAAATGGAAGACAGAAGTTTCTAATGCTTGTGAACAAAAAAGGTCAACCTCCAATAATGGACAAAGAAAATGATAATTATCACGTATAGCATAAAATACTATAAAAATCAGTGAAGGTATTTTAGCACAATAAAATTGAGGTAATGTCATTTTTTATTATAAAGTAACATTAGTAGGTAAAAGTATTATCATATTTTTTATTTATTATCTTTGTTTTATTAACCACTGAACTGAGTTTAAATTCATCTACCGGTTTCGAAAAATACCATTTTCTTCTTCAGGACGTCATAACTAACTAAAAATATATATCATTTCTTCTTCACCAGAATCTATTTTTAAAAAAACAACAATTATTTAAAAAAAAATTTAGTACCTAACTCAAATTGTTACTTAATACAAATTTAGTCGTATAATTTTTAGGAAAAAAATTTTTAAGAAAAAGTTTTAGAATGGGACTCGTAGTTAAATTTGGTTGGTTGTTTATAATTTTTTGATTAATTTTACATGCTTTATTTATCTCCAGCGATTCCAAATTATTTAATTTGTGATCAACACCGTTTATAAGCAAAATTGACAATCCCAATTTTTCATCAAAATCATGACCATTTTCTACCAAATGATTAGAAAATTCTGAAAACCCACTATTGTTCAAACATCTCAAATGCTCTTACTCTTATATTAAAATTTCTACCTGTTTTACCAATATAAAATGCAGCATAATTCTTGCAACTGTGTTTATAGACACCAGAATTGTTAAAAAGAAGTGGGTGATGGGAGGTAGGTGGTGGGAGGTAGGTGGTAGGGGGTAGGTGGTGGGAGGTAGATGGGAGGTAGGTGATGGAAATGAAATGTGTGGTTGGTTTATTCGGTCAGAAGGTAGAGCACGAAGAATACAGGAGAGAGTGGAGCGTGAAGATGAAGAGCAGAGGAGCACGTCTGAAGCGGCTGCTCTTTGCTACAACCTGCGTTCTCAATCCAAGTGTCGCCCGCGTCGTCCGTCATTAAGGAGCGGCGTTGCTGGCGATAGATTTGAATCGCCGTCCCCATCAAACGTAAATACTAAAGTGAGGAGTTGGAATTAAGGTTGAGGTAGAAGAAGAGCGCGAAGATGTGTATGTATGTAGGTAAAATAATTGACAGAAGTCGATAATATAATAATTCTTTAAAAAAAATTAGTGTAGTAGATTCATTTTGAAAAAATCTAATTATCGTTATAATATTTACACGAAAAGTTAATGAACGTATTTAGTGCGTAAGAAATTCTACTTAAAGAAGAAGAATTGTAATTTTTTTGCCAGATGTTTACGTACTTTGTTTTGATATTGTCGATATGACGACGATAACTTCCAAAATATTACGTTTATTAACCCACTGGGCAAGGGGTCAGCTCGTATATTAAACCATTTTCAAAACATGTCACATAACTTTTCATCCGATTTCAAAAAATTGTAACAAATGTTGGCGACGTTAGTTTTTCGAATCGTGTCTAGAAATTTTCGTTCTCAATTGAAATGTCTTATCCGTTTATCCCTCGCACGACCGGAAATGGTAAAATTCCACATCGCACCGGGTCCGGAAGACCTCGGACCAATTTGCAATATCCATTGCACCGTGAACCGATTTTACTCTTTTGGTGAGCTGTAAGCGGTCCGGATTCTTCCCGGATTTGTTCTAGACACGATTCTATACACACGTGACCACAAAATGCTGATTTAAAAATTCTTTAGAAATTCTTATTTTTAACGTTTTTTAATTCAATTAACTAAATTCGATTGTCATTGAGTACTGGTTGTGGATCGAGCTCAGTGACGTCCCTAGATAGAGTGTAGTCCTTAGGCGAATTTCAGAGTGCCTTCCCTACTATTATTAAAAATATGTTATCGATCCTCCATCATTTTAGCATGTTTATAAAAATTTTCTAAATAAATTCTTACCATGTATTTTTTAAATGCGTGTTGTCCTTTGATATTGTATAGTTTTATGAACTTTGTATTTTGCCGATTTATGGCATTTGTCCATTAATATTTTATAAATATATGTAAATTAAATTATATTGTTTTCGAAATAATTCTGAGACTCTCAAAGTGTGCTTTTAATTTCTTTTTGATTTTTTTTGTGCGAGACAGTAATATAAATATGTTATTAAAAAAATAATAGATATATCATATACACGAAGCTATTATAGCTATATGGAAGTATGGGTGATTACAAGGCTTACGATGTATCTTCGGCTGGCTTTATATGAATTTATATGAATATAACGTTCGCCATTCTCAACCATTAATCAATTTCCATATCTATCAAATTTTTTAAAGTTGTACATATGTTAATATGTGGAAACACTTCGAGAGCCACTATACTATCGCCATCTATGGACTAGTGGAAGTGGATTGCCAATCTCCATTTCTAATATTAACTTATGCATCACACCAACATCCAACCCATTAAGAGTCAAAATACTTTACATCGATTTTTATACCTACACGTATTATCCTTTTATCCTAATTACAACCCCTTTAACCCCTATTCTTCTTTCTCACTTATACCTAAACTTTAGATTTCACTTTCATTTTCTTTAATTACATATATACCTGTATATATAATAGTCATGCCTTCATTAAAATAATAAACCCTCACTTAATGAGAAATTGTATTCGAAACTGATACTATTTTTCTTTTAATGAGTTTAAATATTTTTGTGAATTTATATAATTAGTTTTATATTTTACTCGAAATGATTCACAGAATTTTAATATTATACTGTAAAATAAATAAATTAAAAAATATAACGCTGATACAATTGATTACTCTGTAAGGGTGTGAAACGTGGTCTCTCACTTTGTTGTATGGCACCAGGTTACAGATCTTCAACAATGAAGTCTTGCGCAAGATTTACTGTTTAAAAAACGTTGGTGGATAAATAACTTGTAAATTCAGGAATGGTATGATACCACATGAGTTGTATGGAGTTTATTTTATCAAAATCGAACCCCAAACTGCGAAGTTATTGGCGACCAAACGTAACAGACATTGGAGTCATTTATAAATATGTATTGCGGTGAAGCGCTGTGCTGTGGGTGCAGTGTGTACTATGCACCGTGATTGGTATAAGTTGTAATGTCTCTTCTATAACACGATACCGTTTAATTTTTTTGGATTTCAATGATTTATTGTACCTGGTGCGCTCTAGAACGTTCCACATCAAAAATTCTGGAAAAACGTGATTTACGAACAATTTATTACGAAAAACATTCTTTTGTTAAAAAAAAGCATGAACATTATTTTCTTTTGCCTTTTTTCTTATTTTAAGTAATGTATTTTGTGATGAGAAATACACGAGAAACTTTAACAACAGAAATAATAACTTTCTCTTTATTACGTTTACAGTTGTCCCGGGGGTCCTCGAGCTTGACCCCCGAGGAAGTGCGAGGTCGGAAGTAGGCCAAGCCAGAGAAGCGGGAAGGGATGGTAAGGGGTGAATCAGGCGGAAAATTGGATTTCGTCACCTGCTGCATATTAAAAAGTACACACGGGTGATGTGCTATCTATGATACCACTTTTCAATATCATGAACTTTCTCTCCGTCCTCGGGGGTGAAAATTAACAGGGTGAAAAGTAATATAAAAAACCTTAAGAGGATAATCTTGAAGTCTCTAAAAAAATATTTATATATCCAGTTACCTCGCAGATTTAAGAGGCCTTAGTACACGATCCACGTTTTTATTTTTTGTCAAGTTTTAAGACAATTTAATGTAAAGTTTTCGAATCTTTTTTGTTAAAACTACAAAAATACGTGCTTTTCATTAATTTAATTATAAAAGATTCATTCAATATTAAAGTATTTTTTTTTTAAAAAAAGTATAAATATATTGTAATTATCACTCTTTAATCTTTTTCGCAATAGAAATATTATTAGTAGACCGAATCCCAAAATATTTCCATGTTAAAACCAAAATTTTTTTTACAAAATTATTGTAAAAGGTTAAAACAAAAAATTGTATATTTCACAAATTAATATTTCTGCATAAGCTATTAAATATATCATTTTCAAAAAAGTTAATATTTACTTTCGGTCTCTTATATTGCAATATCAAAAAAGTATGGAAACATGAGATTTTTTCATTTAAATTTCCATGAATAAATACCTAAAGGATTTTGTAGTATTTAAAATAAAAAATAAAAATAAATTATACCTTATGCGCATATATTTTAAATAATTACTAGAAAAGAGCCTGTAAAAGGTGACCGAATTTTTTCGGCATTTGTCATAACATAAATAGGTACCGACTTAGAAATACTTTTTAAAGAAATGGTTTAAGCACGTGCTGCTGTAGTTTTTACAAAAAAGATTCGAAAACTTTACCACAGTGTACTGGCCACGTGTATTATATTCAAAAATTCTGGGTTCGTATATAAGTAGAAAACCAAAAGATAGATTTCATCAGTTAATCTTTTTAATTGATTCATTTAATATAATTCCTTTTAGATGAAAGAAAATTTATGTTATAACCAGTAGTGTGCAGTAGGTATAGATTTAGGTTATGCTGTTACCAATGACATTATACAATCATATATAAAATATTTAATACAATATATGTATTTTCGTTTAACCAACGCGTTTAGACAACATAAACCCATCGTTTATACGACCCATGTATTTATTTATAGTTTTAGAGTAATATTAATAGTGCTTTTAAAGTTTCAATTTTAACGTAAAATAATACATTCTTACCCATATAAAAAAGTATGGAGGTTTTTAAGAACACTTTCTATGACTGAACATGATTCATTTATTGTTTGAAAATCCTTCACGTAATTACTAAAGGAAATAATTATTTCTATCCAACCAATCCAAGCACCAAATTTAAAGAAAAATCATGAAATCAAGACGTTAAAAACAGTAAGATAATAAAATTCGCAAATAAGTAAAAGAGGAAGTAGACACTTCAATGACTTGTACGCTGTTGTAACCCTTTCTAATGTTATTCTGTTTTTTTTAACACAATAGGTAACGACTCCATACAAAACGGATCAACCGAAAGGAAATTTCAATTCAATAAATAGCCATTTATATGACTTGAGTAATTCACTAGCTTAAAGACAAAACTGAGTAATGTAAATAGCACGATGCTACGTGGAAAGTTGGCGGATTGTTGGGAGATAAAGACAGGATGGCACTTAGTTGTAGATCTCCTATCCCTGGAAGCCGGTTCTGTTGTCTCCCTGGTCCACCAATTCACAAGGGACGCAGAATTATGTCACGCCCTTGTTGACACTCGCGTTAAAAGTAATTGATTTAAATATATTAGCGGTAGTAAAATTGGTTATTTTTAGTGATTAATGTTAGCGGTAGTAGGCGGATTTACAGCGACGGCGGCGTACCGTGTTCGGTTCAAAAAGCGAAGTAATTCGTTCGGGCGTATCAGACTACAGGAATCTTCCTTCTCACTCGTGCCTAGGGAATAGGATTGGACAAGAGAAAAGGAAAGAATATATTTCTATAATCCAATACGGTGTGCGCGTATATGTGCGTGAGTACATTAAACGGCGCTAATACTGCGAATAAAAAAGGAGCGTCATGAGTACAGCGGTGAGTTTTTAGAACTATGCAATTAAAGTCTGTTTATGTATAAAGGTTTTCGTTTATGTTAATCCAATTTTTTAATGCATAGCTGTTTTGCTTGTATATACTGCACGCCCCTGGTCATTGACAGTTTTTTAAATCTGCATAAACAAATTATTGTGTTATGTAGATTGTAGTAAATAATGAAAAATGTAATAATTCAGTTATATCTACTTTTTACACCGCCCCAATTTAACGCTCAAAGTTGAATATTTTTTTATGTACTTAAGGGTTAAATTGAAATTGTTCGTAAACAATAATACTTTTTCATAAAAGCGGTTGATTCGCGGAATAAAAAAAATATCCGCAATTTTTTAATATTTTATGTGTTGATTAAAATTGTTTGCAAATAATATTAAAAAAATACTTTCTTTATTTATCAAAGATCAAACGCAAATGATTCACATAGAATTTATTAATTAAACAATTCAATTAAATATTGCTTTGTAAGAAAATTACGTTGTTGTTTAGAAATACGTTATTTCAGTTATTTAAAACCGATCGAAATGTATTGATATGTAAAAATTAAGGCTCCATTATAAGGATACCTGTTGGTATGACGATAAGTATCTTCCTACCTATATTATCATTATTCTTAGACTATAATGATGTTTTCATAGAAAAATCTGTAACCTTGTGAAGATAGTGTTTATTTGTGATAAATTAAAATATTTGACACTGATCAAAGATTTTAAATTGAGGCGCGACGTTTGAAAATGTGACGGTAAAAACAACCATAATTAGCTAATTTACAAGTTTTGATATGTGATATGGTGACTATTTTCGTTACTTATTTTAAAGTAGATATAATATAACTTTAATCATGTTGTATTTTACTTGTATGAATCGAAATATGTTGTGCGCAGAATCTCCGGCCGACCTAAGATGATTGCGCGAGGGATAGATGACGGGATGTAGGGCGGATGGAAAGAATTTGGAATAGGGACTGGAAATTAACAGAGAGTTCTAGGATCAACCGAACACTAGAAAGAACACAATCTACTCGAAGTACTCCTTTAGGTATCTGATTTATACTTACACTGTGACTACAGGTCTTCTGACTTCAGAAATACGTACTTCATTGATCCACACAAAGCACTTTCGAACGCACACTTCGTTGATAGCGCGAAGTGGGGATGACACTCACCTTGCTCAATAGCAAGGTGAACAGTGACATGCTCAAATGTCGATTCTTTAACAGTTCGACGCGCGTAAATAACAAAAACCATCACCTCTCAAACTGGTCCAAAATCATAGACAACACATTACAGAAAAATGTCGTACTCTGACGTATAAAGTGTCGAGGGGAAACCAATAAGTAATTGGTTAAGAACCATTATAATCACATGTGTCGCATTCACACACGCGCGCACAGCGATTGGGGATTCTTGAATGCATCGTAAAGATCTAACAAATGTAATGATAACACTTTAATAACGGTATACGAAGAACAATGAAAGTTGATAATTATCTCAATAGAATCTCATGGGAGCATAATCTCAAAGATTGTATAGAATCCAAAATTTCACAAATATCTCATCCGTGAACACGTGCCTTTAGAGGTTCCAATATGGAGAAAAAATGTACGAAATAAAAATAATCAACGGAGGGAAACTCACCAAAGTGTTTTTGATAATGATATATACATACAAACATTTGAAGTATCGTACAATTTGCGATCTGTGTTCCAACACTATTTTTTAATTTTTGTTTCGTCGGTTGGTTCTCTGTATTTCTCTTTAGTCTGTGGTAATAGAGTTGTGTGTATTTGGAATTCCTTTGTCTCAGTCGCGGAGTTTCAAGTAATGTTTGTCTGTGGTCCCGGTTTATTGAGGAGCTCAGAATTTATGTTGGAATTTCAAAAGCTTTTAAAATTTTATACTGATTTATCCTGATATAAAACGGAGAAGTATATGAAATATTTATAGAATGATGTGATAGTTTTTTAATATACGTTTATGATGTGAACGATCGCCCGCTAAAAACACGAAATTTTTATCTTAAGAGAGGTAGCGCGTCACATATAATGCAGGTAACTGAAAAAATATTTTAAATATATTAATTAGAAAGATATATTTACATATAAAATCAATTTTATCGAAAAATATTCGAAGCTGAATCTCTTTCCAAACCGGGGAATGTGCATTATCAAACTATGCTACAGTGACGATATTTTAGCGACAAATTTTCGAACCTATATGTTAATCGTTCCATTATTTGAAAGAGCCATCTACCTTATTTTTACGGAATCTCAAATACCTTTGAGTAATTTGATAGCAGACGCCAGAATTACCAACTCATTTTTATTAAATTTTGGACACATTGATACAACTTTATTATTAGGAGAACACATTCTTATTGTGAAGTTGTAATTATTCAGAACATAGATCTGTGATGTTTTAAATATGAATTAAATATACATGTTAAATCAATTTTATCGAAAAATATTGTTGTTGCGCCACCGGTATTTGAACCTGGATCTCTTTCCAAACCGGGGAATTTGTCGCTAAAAATATCGTTGCTGTAGCATAATTGGATAATGCACCTTTCCCGGTTGGGAGAGAGATCCAGGTTCGAATCCCGGTGGCACAACAAGAATATTTTTCGATAAAATTGATTTTATATGTATATCTTTCTAATTAATATATTTAATTCATATTTAAAATATCACAGAACTATGTTCTGAATAATTACAACTTCACAATAAGAATGTGTTCTAATAGTAAAAATAATTATTCATTTATACAATATAATACAGTCGATTCCGCTTAATTGGACCACCGATTTATCGGGACAGTCGGTTATTTGGGCCAAATCCCAAGGAACAGAAACCGAATAAAGTAAGTAATAGTAATTTACTTCGGTTATCTGGGACACCATTTCGTTTAATTGGGACAGTGAATCAAAAATTAAATAATTAATTAAATTAAAAATATGTTAATAAATGCTCAACATGCCTATGATTGCAATTCTACAAAAATTTTTTTTGTTACAATTGATGAATTCCTGCAGGATATTTTTTTTATTGTATGTACATTATTTTCGTGACTATTTTTTTAAAGTTACTGTTATCATAATTGCTTGTTAATTTTTTTAGCGTTATTGATTATTTTATTTTTTTAAATTTAATTGTATACTTGATAATTATTTATTATTTGTTTGTAATTCAATATTTTTTTCAATAATTTAATAAAGTTCTAAAATATGTACATATTATTTTTTAATTTTACCGTAATCTTCTTATTCGAGAAGGAGGAAAGCAAGACACCATGCAAAATACTTGTAGATAATGAATGTTTGGAACAAGTAGATGAGTTTGTATATTTGGGAAGTATGTTTGATAGAAACGGAAAGGTTGAGAATGATATCGAAAGGAGGGTGACTGCAGGAAATAAAGTAAACGGCGCTTTGAATGGAATTATATCTAACAGGAATTTGTCAACCGAGGCAAGACTAGCGGTGCACAATGGAATCCTGGTACCGACACTGATGTATGGAAGTGAGGCCTGGAGCTGGCAGAAAAGGAACGAAAGTAGACTGAATGCAGTGGAAATGAGATCACTTAGACGTATTTATGGCAAATCTATTTATGACAGAGTAAAGAATGAAGAAATAAGGAAAGAATGTAAAGCTGATGTTAGTATAGTGAGTAAGATTAAGAAAGGATCACTTATGTGGATTGGTCATATGGAAAGAATGAATAAGGAGAGAATGGTAAGAAAGATATATGACGCAAGTGTTGATGGAATCAGAAATAGAGGACGTCCGCGGAAGACTTGGCACGTCCAGGTAAACCAGATAATGGATGATGGTTCTGTTAGAAGCCTCAACAATCGGCGAGCTTGTATGACAAGATGTATGAATGTGGATGAGGCGAGAATTGTGTGTCAGGACAGAAGAGTGTGGCCGCTCTATCCTCTCTGCCTACCCCCACGGGGAAACGGCGTGATGGTAAGTAACCTTAATCTTCGTTTATTAGAGCCAGCCGTTTATTTGGGTCAAATTTTTGGGCCCAATGTGTCCCAATTAAGCGGAATGTATTTAAAAAATCTTAAATATGTATATAATTTCCTTATATCCTTCCATGTCGCACAGCAACTTAAAACACACATCTTCTGTATACAGTCTTGACCTCTCAGACGGACGTTTTGAATACCATTGCAGGGCGCATTCCCACGCATCAGCGACATCAGCCTATACATGCGGAAAACCTGGGAATATTAAAATAAATAAATAAAAGTATTTTTTATTATTTTTTAAAAATAAATTAAAGATTTAAAAAATATTTATTGCACAACATCCTATTCACAAATTCTTCATACAAATATTTAAATAATAAGTAAAGAGTTATGGTTTATTTTTTCTTAACAATTATGAACGATTTATTCTTAGATGCAATTTTTACAGTCTTATAAACGCGTTTCACTAATATTTTCTGCGTTTAATTACTGACCGAGGTTAAACAAGTTTTTTTCCTTTTCGGGCGACAAGTTTAGGTCAATTCAGTTAACACTGCCGTCTCTATTGGATTCTAGATATTTCCCTTGTTATTTCGGTAACCTTTCCAAGGGTAGGGGGTAGGTATAACAATATTTTCCACACCTAGGGTTCTTGGGTTTATCTCGTTTTTCCAATGTTTCATTTTCTAATTCTCCGTGAGCCAGTTAGTTGAAAATTATATAAATGGCTTTGGAAAATTTTTTCAACGTATATAAACAAATTTAGAATGTGTAATAACTACGTATATAAACAAAATTAGAATGTGTAATAACTAGCGTGACTGTTTATTTTTTTTCTCAAAATTAGATATCTACTAATTTTAACATTTTTAAAATCTGACGCACTTGCGTTTACGTTAAGAAATTTAAATTGATTACAATAATAACACACTAATCAGTCATCGAGACAGATGCGCGAGCTGTCTATGCGTACTCGCAACCGAAGAGCGAGCGAGCTAGCAGGCTTCTGACCGACTTGCACATGTGTGAGATGTATTGCGCATGCCGTCATCGCCGCGCTACTAGGCGTTACTGTCGGATTTTTTTTTAAATTTTGAAAACTGAACATTGTGGCATCCCGAAGCTGTTAGTAATAAAATATGCCGTTGATACGTATATAATAAAATATTTTTATTATTATTAACTGCGATTTATGAATCACAACCACCCTAGGTATGTTTTGTGCACGCTTTAAGATGACACATCCAGCACCACGCAAACTAGTTTTGAACGATGAAAAACAATTATAACAGCCCGTTTCGAAAAAATGTACCAATACATTTTAAATGTGAAATAAATACAGAGTGCCTGAAAACTCGTAGGAAATAGAACACAAAATACATACAGAGCTCAAATTTTCATGTACACCAATTTTTGGCGATATATCATATATTTTTTATGTATTCTGTCACCGTGTATGTGTAATAAAAATATGGTCAAGTATATTTATGTACCGCGAAAAAATGGTTTATTTGAACACATAATGCTTTTGGGAATATTTATTTATAATATATGACTTTTGTAGTTTAAGTACGTAGTTATATATTTATAACAATGAAGAAAAAAACAAATGGATTCGATTAGAACAAATGTTGATAATAATATAAAAATTCAAAAAGATAACAAATGCATAAAAAAAATTTTAACGGATATGAACATGAATATAAATACAAATTAAATGAATCATGTAAATATACAGAAAAAATATTTTGTTGCTTTCGAGATTTTTTATTATATTCTATTTTTTCGATAAATATAATTTTTCCGTATATCTTTCTATTTGATTAATTAATTTTTTTATTACTGTACCGCAGAAATATGTTTTAAAAATAGAACTTCACAACAAAAAGTATCGGTCATTAACGAAAATATGAACAGTAAAGGTGAAGTGTTAGGGAATGTTATGTTATTAATTAGTGAATTTAAATTCTTTTGTATAGTCGGTTTCTAAATTGTTCATAATTAATCCTTTATAAGGTACCGAGTAGAAAAGTGTTAGTTTGTGACTATCGAAAGTGTGGTTTGTTTCAATTATATGATTAGAAAATCCGAGAAGTTCTCATCTTCTTGGCAACGGCGATATTCCTTTATTCTCGTATTTAGATTTCTCGCGGCTTGATCTATATATTTTCTATCGCAATCTTCACAAGTT
The DNA here is from genome assembly GCA_022840565.1 of Eubasilissa regina. NCBI lineage: Eukaryota > Metazoa > Arthropoda > Insecta > Trichoptera > Phryganeidae > Eubasilissa > Eubasilissa regina. The sequence goes on along the minus strand of JAINEB010000017.1, from coordinate 15,324,894 downwards.
ATTTAATATATTCCGCTTTTTTCTAATAAATTAATATTTGTTTTTCAATTGAGTAGAATTTTAAAACGCGGGTATGTATTATAAAGTTAAGTTGTGAAAATTAAAATAGTCATTTTACTCCACAAACAACTGCCATGTCAATTAATAATATTAAAGATTTGTTCTTTATATTTTTTTAGTGACATATTTATTTTAATATATTATATTTATATATTATATTTATATAATATATTTATATAATATTTTAATATATTATATTTATATAATATAACATATTTATTGACTTAAGGCGTGCTTTCAAAAATAAATCATATTTTCGCGTTTTTTTTTAACGAAAATGTTGGTTTTTATTATTCATTTATATCAGAAGTAATACACTAGATTTGACGTTTTTTAAACTATTACTTAGATAAAATCTTTACGCTAATGTAAAATTAATAAACTGAATGTTTTTTGCCATAGTTAAGACAATCATTACAAGAAAGACCGCAACCATTAAATTAATTTTCCGCGTGCCACAAAATTGCCTTAATATAGTAAATACGAAATATATTTTCTTATAATCTTGAAGCCAAGATTACGAAAATAAATCTATATTGAACCAAATTAGCAAAATGTTAAAAATGTTTTTAAAATAATTTTCGACGTTTTTAAAGCACTTTGTGTAATTTTAAATAATATATTATATTTACTTACATGCTTTGAGGCTTCAGATACTTTTTAAAATCTAATTTTATATCAAAAATACAACAATTTCTCACTAAATAATATTTTTATCTATTCTATTAATGTGTTTTTTAATCGGCGATTTGAAATAAAAAAAACCAAATGGAAGCCTTAAGTAAAAAAAATATAAGGATATTCAAATGTCATTTCTAGTGCACTCTAGATGTAAGTGTCACGAGAGCCATATTGACTCGAAAGTCAAAGTTATCCGTCGATTCTAAAAATATTTACATTTGTCAGCGGATTCCTCTCATCTCGACCTAGATAAACCTTCAGAAGTGAAGTTTGTAAACACATTTTTTCAAAATGGATGAAATACAATCGTACAGGCTGAAGAACAATTCATTGTTTACTATTTCCAGTTCGGCAATAAAATTCTAAACGAACTAAAAGGCTTTCGTGGAAGGTTCTTAGGTGGGTAATAATAAATAATACAATTGTTTAATAATATTGATGTATTGACAATTAGGGTAGCGTTTACAATTTTAATACAAAATTTGTATTTTTATAAAGAACACAGAATACATTTTTCAGAAAGTAGTTCTGTGTTTACGCGCTTTTATACTTCGATAGGTAGGCCTGATATAACATTTTGAATATTGGATTTAAAAACAGAAAACAAAAGCGAAGCTGCTACTGGGAAGAGAGTTTTTGCGATTCGGACGGACTTTTACGGCGGCGATAATAAAAATATTTTGTATTATATATTTTCGGATTATCGGTTGTGAGAAGGTTTTCGGTGGCTGACCGGCAGATTTAAAGACCATCAGACTACAAGGAGAGCGACGTCGGCGTCTATCAGCACAGGTTCACAAAGGTTTGTGTAATTTGAATTTGCATGGATTGAATTACTGTATTCAACATTACCTATAAAAAACCCAGAACTAGCTATCGAAGTATTTACGGCAAAATTCTGTGCTATTTTTAATAGATACAAATAAAATTAATCAACTAAAAAGATAAACAGCAAAATTGGAATTTTCCTGAATAGGAAAAGGTCCAGGTAGCAACCAAATTATTTCTTGTTTCTAGTTGAATCATTTAACTTGTATAGAATATATATATATATATTATATATGTTAGAAAATGTTATAAAATTTGTATATACTCGCACTTTAATATTGTGTTTTATTTTCATCTTTACCGGTACCAGGATTGATACCAGACGCTTCCAAAATCTTTTTGAAATCATACACATTTTAAAGGCGTCATATTATAGTGTGAGCGATAAGTGTCTCAATAACAATCCTTAACTTACATACTCGTTTGAAGATGATCGCGGTATGTGTGTGGCCAGAGCAAAGAAAATTCAGAAATTAAACGTGTATTATTTTTATTTATTTTTTCTTTCATCGTCGCTAACGAACCAAAGATGGCATCTAAATTTTTCAGTATTATACACAGCTTCTCAAACAAATTTTCTATAATGACTTTGTATACAAAGTATAATGTTTTTTAATACATGAATTTTTAAAGTGAATTTTTTTTTCAGTACTTCACACCCTTAAAAAAAACTAACTGCAACTTCACAATAATAAAGTGTCCTCCTTAAAAATTTATAAGTTTTATTAATCTTTCCAAAATTTGTTAAAATGCATTAATTAGTTTAATTCCGGCGTCTCCTATCAGGTTAAACTTAAATGTATTTGAGATTAAGAATAACAATAACTAATTTGAAAGTGCAACATACAGATTCTAAAATTTGTCGTTAACATGCTATGATGACACGGTGTAATGGTCAGTGCATTTCCCCGGATTGGAAAAATTCATGGTTTGAATTCCGGTGGCAACAAAATATTTTTTCGATAAATTCTAATTTATACATTTGTATTATTATATCTAAAAATATATGTTGGTTGCTAAGATTGCAACCAGTACCTCAATATGTAAAACTGATTAATTTTCACGCGATTCTATCATCAAAAAAATTAAAAATAGATTTAAAAAATGAACCTTTCTCGGAATTTGCGATTGTGTTCATGACGTCACGTTTGTTTAATTTCAATCGGATAGCGTCGGTGCGAGAACCTCCGAACTAATATGACAATCGCGTGCTGTCGACCTATAAAATAACCAAAGCTGCCAGGGAGACTTGCTATCAAATAAGTAACTAATCTCGAGACTAAAAATAGGCCGTTTCTCCACGTTTGTTTTTGAAATCTTCTCGGAAACGGGATTTGGCGTTCCCACGTCAGGTGTAATTAAATAATTAGCGGTAGTTTGAAATGGGTGGATGTTGTTTTGTGTTGGATTGTGGACGGTATCAGATAAGCCAGGTCAAGATCATGGATAGTTGGGAGTGACGTAAAATAATTCAGTTTCGAATTTTCGTTATTATTCGGTTTTACTTGAAACATAACTGTCTCACCACGATTTAAAATGTATTCTAGTCAATGTATTTTTATGACAGATTTTGATTAAAATTAATCTTTTTATGTAAAAATACCTACGATAAATTTATCTTTAAAACGGTGTTACAAATATCTTAAATTTCCTAGTAGTTAAGGAGATAACAAAAAACAAAGTTCTCTTTTAGTAGCACTGGTGACATTTTTTAGAACATTAAATTATTGATTCGAACACAAAAAAATATGTTTTGAGTTATGTTATATCATCCAGGTTGGTCCCTCATAACTGAGAATTAAGATTTCTATGAACTTAGCTATGCTTCTCCAGGTTTCTCGGCATCCTGCAGATCTCAGGGTCTAAGTTCTTTAGTTTCATACGTTCATTAGTTTCATTCGTTCATTAGTTTCGTTCGTTCATTTGTGTCGTTCGTTCCTTTTTTTCGTTAGTTCATTTGTTTCGTTTGTTCATTAGTTTATTAGCTTCGTTCGTTCATTATTTTCAGCAGTTTTTTGCAGGATTGAGGCACCCACACATCGTGCAGTTCACAGGATACGTAGAATCCAGAAGTACGTTTTACGCTTGTCTCTCATAGGAGTTACAAATTCACCCAACCGACAAATTTAACATCAATAGTCAATAGACCACGCTAGCAACTGAAAAGACCTATATAATTTTGGTTGCTTTTGATGTTTCTGTCTTTATGTGATGTTATTTAGTCCTTTCTACCCTGACGGTACTTTAAAGCACCATCAATGTCAATTGTCTAACGATACGAGTAAACCTACTCGATTTATTTAGACTAATAACATTAGTTATTTTTTTGTTATGTCAACACTGCAGCGGGCAAAATTTTAGTTGCACATTGTTACAAGGTTAGATTTGACGCGCTTGTATTCCTTATAATTATTAATAGTTATTATGATCTATTTTTCTCATAAATTTTCAACTGTTCTTTTAATGTTTTAGAATATTTCTTCCATACGCTTTATACTATGTTATATATTTTTTTGTATACATCGTGTAAGGTCTGACTGTACTTAAAAGTACCACAAATTATAATTAATAATATTAGTTTCTATGTGCTTAAATTTGATTATTCGGGGTAGAAAAGGTTAGAGTACTCAAGATAGTATCAGTAACAGAATGTTATTTAGAATAGAAAATCTATCCATTAACTTATAAAAAAAAAAAGTTTTGTACTTTCTTAACTTATTAAAATGCCAATCTTTGCGTGTCACGCCAGGTCACGAACAAAATAACTTTATTTTCTTACTTAATGAAAATGGCCGACCTGCAGGTGTCCTCCATATCAAATACGTCTGGCAGTTAAAAGGTTATTTGATTCGATGAAAATGGCTCGTCGTCAATTATTGAACTCATTTTTGCCGTCATATTTGAAACATAAAGCGAAGCATGACTGTACCTTGGCTCTACACGATTTTATTAATTCTCGTCAGCAACATTAAAAAAAAAAAAATTCTCGCCGTTTGTACGTCGGTCACACTTTTCACAACATTGAGCCGCATTGCTCGCGTATTTCGAATAAAATAATTATAAATACAAAATTAATGTATTAATTATAAATATATACATATAAAATCAATTTTGTCGAAAAATATTGTTTTTGCGTCACCGGGATTCGAACCTGGATCTCTATTTCCAATCCGGGGAAGTACACTACCGATTGTGCTATAACGCCAGTATTTTTCTTGACAAATTTTCGAACCTATATGTTACATTTTTCAAATTAATACACCTGTCGTTCCATTATTTGAAAGCCATCTACATTATTTTTACAGAATCTCAAATACCTTTGAGTAAACCGACTGCAGACGCCAGAATTATCAATTCATTTTTATTAAATTTTGGACACATTGATACAAGATATATTATTAAGGAAAACACATTCTTATTGTGAAGTTGTAATTATTCAGAACATAGTGGTGTAAATAATTATATAATCGTGTGGAATATTTTGTCACTTGGCTGGGTATGGAAAAATATTGCTCTCCGATTGTTCCATTTCTTTTGCCTACTTTCTATGTGCTCAGTAATAATTTAATTCTATATCAGAATGTAAATTTCTACCGATTATTTTGTTTAAATTTAAAAAAATGTTGAATAAATACGAGTAGAACTGGTAGAACAGAGGCCTTGAATATGTTTAAAGAGTATAATTGCGATCTCCAAGCAATTATGATACACTGCTATATATATAAATATAATTTTAGCCCGACCTTTGTCATGTTACGCTATACCTGAACATAATATATCCAATGTTTGAAAAGGGAAATCTTTCCGTACACATACACATAAAATAATAATTAAGAATTAAGAACAGCCCTGATGATGGACCCTGGAATGCGATCCGAAACGTAGACCAGAGAGATTGGATGCACATGGCAGAACGGCGCAGAAAACTGAAATAAAATTTTAATACAAATTAAATGTTTTTTTTTTTAAATATGAATCTTAACCACCAAGTTAATATTGCTAATTTTAAAAGCAAATTAAATGTATTGATTAGCAAGATATTGATAAATTCTCCGTACATGTAAAACAGATTGATTTTAAATAATGGAATAACAGATGCATCAATTACATACTAATTCGAAAATGTGTCGTTAACTTACAGTGTTGACGTGGTGTAATAGGTCAGCGCGCTACCCTGAATATGAAGGGTTCCTGGTTCGAGTCCGGGTGGCGACAAAAATATTTTTTCGATATTTTTATTTTATCTGTATATCTTTCCAATTGACACATTTTATTTGTGTTCAAATATTACAGAACTATGTTTTGAAAAACTGCAACATCACAATAATGTGTTCTTAGAAAAAAAAATTAATTGAGTGAATAAAAATGTACTATTATTATTATAATAAAAGCCCAGGTATTTGTGTCTGTCATGTGACACTGTTCCGTAACATTTTACTGTCCCCCGTTTTTATACTTCTCTCTGTGAGGTAAGCATTATTTGTGTTTTGATTTAAAAAATTCCGTTGCATCTTTCTGTTTACTTATTTCTTCATCTATCAAATTTGTTTTTTATACTTTTATGTGGGCGCTTTTTCTGTATTTTTTTCTTTATCGTTGTCTATCGTAATATCCAGCAACTTGCCCGACTATCACGTCTTAGTATGGGTAATATAAGTAGGGTAGCCCGGGGACAATGGAAACACGGGGACAGTTGAAACAACAGAAATATAATAATTAGAATCCTACGTCCATTCTGCGCGCGACTGCGGGAAGAGACATGTATCGAGACTCCTCTTCCACTCACCAGTCTTCCGTGGAGTACTGTTAAGGATGGACAATAATATATGGCAAAAATATATTTGTAGTCGTTTTACTAAAAATTTTCATTGGCGTTAAAAGTGTGACGGAGTATTCAATTAAGTAAGTATTGGAGTTCGACCACATTTATTAAGACATTTTGTAGATTTTCTTTAGTCAAAACTATTTAAATTGTCAGAGATTACGTTATTATTAATGTGTATTTATTAAAATGTGGTATGTAGATAACCGAAACAAATGGCGCGGGGACAGTTGAAACGCGTTTTGCTTCGTTTTACTCTAAAGCAATGGGTACCTAGATCTAGAAATGGTCACTATAAAACCAGTACAAAGAAAAAATCGCAGAAAAATTATAAAGTAGATTGTTACTTAGAATCATACAGTGCGAGTCAAATAGAGAAGATTATGTGCAGTCCATTGATCTTCATTGATCCCACAAAGAGTACACTCAGCGAAAAATTAACTATATATGCCACGATTGTTTGTCTGAGTAATATTTTTGTAATAAACAAACCGATTATTTGATTGATCCAAATGTTCTTTCAATTGTCCCCAGTACATGTTTCAACTGTCCCCGATACGGAAATAGTTGAAACAACTTAGCTTCCGTTAAAAAAATATTATTAGAAGCTCAAATAGTTAATTAATAAATAGTTTCACACAAAAAGCAAAATAGCAATAGAGAAATGAAATCAATATTGGAAAATGTTTCAATTGTCCCCAGTCTACCCTACTATAAGAAATAATTATTAATATTATAAGACATATAACAGTTATATGTCTAAATCTATGATTGGCCGATACAAGATCCTGTAAGCCTTAAATACATTATTGATATGTGAAGTTTTTTTTCCAAATAATAAACAATTCCCTTAGGGCCGACAGTTCAACTTGCGAGAGTGTGATGTCAATCAGTGCTGTCCGGACCTGTCTCTGGTCTAACTCTTATTAGACAGACAAACCGAACAGTTCAATGCGTCACATTAAGAATGTAATTATTTTAAGGCTCCGACTAATTCTACAGAACCTTAATCAAAAAACATTTATTAAGGAGAACTCATTCTTATTGTGAAGTTGTAATTATTCAGAACATAGGTCATAATTATATTTAAGATTCCGTTAAAACAAAGTAGATGGCTTTCAAATAATAGAACAATAGATGTTTTAATTTAAAAAAGTGTAATATGTAGGTTCAAAAATTTTCAAAAAAAAACACTCGGGGCGGCTTAGAAGGTCGCGTCACAGGAAGCAATAGCTCAACAACTAACACGATGTAACAAAATATACCTGCCATGATTTGTATAATAATACTTTTTAAAAAAAAAAAAAAAAATATTTGTATAATATTTCCACAAATAAATAACGAGTTCCAAAAAAATGTCTGATTGTAGTTATTTTGTCAGTTGAACTATATTGTTTATGTATTTGAAATAAAATAAAGCATTTCTTTCCCGGCTGCTTCTTCGGTTGTTATTCTACTGGGATATATATATAAATTTAGAAGTCGATCAAAATTATATTCCTAGACTAAATCCGAATACACAGGTTATTCGCCCTCGCTTACTTACAGAATGTCGAGATGCTATCTGGCGATTTTAATTTGGCCTCAAACTACTTCTTCAAACTGATTATTACCTACTTCTCTCTTCAAATACGACAATAGTATTATTGATCAATCATTTATATTTTTATCACTTTCGCAATAACAAACTGAAATATAATAAAATATTTCTCATTTGCATAATTATCCCAAAGTATTTCAATAGTGTTATTGTCAGTTTTAACATAATATTATGTCCAATACGAATCGTTAATATCACACCAAATAACAAGGTAATATGTACAATAGTTAACTAATTAAAACGGTGACCTTGTATTGCTTTCAAAAGCTTTACAACTTGTGTTTGGCAAGCAACATTTTAAAGAAGAGGTAAATCCTGCGCCGAATAGGATCTACCGAAAGAATTGCGCGATCTTCGAGTCACGTGTCCCGCAGATTGGATTACGAAAGGGGAGAGGGTAGAGAAAGAAAATAAGTAAGGGGATCTGGATTAACGGATAAGGGTCGATGATGGGATAGGGATTGCAGTCGAAGGACCATTGATCTCGGGGAATCGGGAATTTGAAGGACTGCTCACCTTACCTCATGTATGACGCCTTCTCACTCCGCTGTCGCAGCCGAGAATCATAGTGGGCAGATCTCCGCTTCCAATAGAAGACGGCAATATCACAAACTTCACCGCGGTTCACAAAAACAACAATCCATATTCACACAATTCACGGGATATCCAAAACAATACAGCACACCATTAATCTCACGATGTCTAGATCGAACAAATTTTGTTCTAACTGAAGTCTGCTGACGTCAAGGTCACTATTCACACTGAAGACAAGCAGTGAGGAAAAAGGATGGGTGGGAATTTTAACATGGAAAGGTGTCAATAACACGAGTCGCGGCCGATTTGCAAGACGCGGCAAAAATGTGTTTCATGAATACGGAACAAACTTCTTGTTCAATTTTACGTATGGTTGTTAATTATCGTTAGTTAATTTGTTTCATAATATATTTTTTATTTGATTATGTTTGTTCGCATAAATAAGTAGAGCCAAAGTTAGTGAGAATGGCAAACGCTAATTCTATTATTGTGTCATATATTGGAGGCAAACTATTCCATGTGTCAAATATGATTGTATTTAAAAATGCGGCTCGCGAGCGACGGTCTGCCGACCCCTGGGTTAGGGTTAGCAGAATTCAGCAGCTTGACAAAATTTTATTGAATCTTTTTAGTACTTATTATATTGTTGCAAACGTATTTAATTAGCTATGAAAATAACATCGAAACTATCTAATATGATACTATCTAATCGATCGTGTTCTACTTGCTGACCACAAGTGGCGGCTCAACTGACTATATTTGCCACGAGAATATATCTCACCAGAACCAAAAATATTATGCTGATTGTTTAAATGATAGCCAATATCAAATATATTTTAGAAAATCCGTACATCTGTTTATGTATGCACGCGATGCGTGGCATGATGGAAGGTTCTAAGGGCACAGTTAAGGACTTACTTAGAGGCATATTTTCAGGGTGAATAAGAAAAATCTAACAAAATAAACTAGAGTCGGAGAGATTTTTCTTTTTCTTCTCGTGCCTTATCTGTTTAACGGATTTTGGCTATCTATAGCTCCTTCTTCCGGGGTCTATTTTTTATTGATTTTTCAGTGGAAATTATCAGGGTTAATTTTATCTCCACTACCCCGGATAATCGTATTATACTATATTTTCGTATTACTTTGTGGTTGGACATATTAGATTAAATACGATCACTTTGTATGAAACCACGAATTTGTCTGTTTTCCTGTTCTGTCTCTGTATATGTATTCTGTTTCTCTCTCTCTCTCTCTCTCTCTCTCTCTCTCTTTCACGTATTATTTTATATTCTATCTCCTTCTTTATGTATATGTTATAAATGCACTCTTTTCGTATTTATTATTAGTTTTAAATACATTCTGACGAAGATTGAGCTAAGCGAAACTGGTTGGCGTGTAGTAAATTTTGTGGTTTCATGCAAAGTGATTGAATTTTATTTAATCTTATATTAAATGATTGAAATAATTATCGTAATGCGTCGCAGAAAAGTATTGTAAGTCAAACCTTACAATTTATAAATTATACTTATTAACTACGCGGTCATATAAAGCAGTCCCTTAACGAAGTCCCCGCGTAACACATTTTACTGTTGTCTCCGAAAACATTTTTCCTAAAAATACGGTTTGGACAAAGAAAAATCAGACGAAACGTTGGACCGTTTCCAGCGATATTATTTTGCTACTCTGGTGGTATCAATGAGTTTCTATTACTTTTATGGTTTATGGGTCAAAGTGATATTTCTGAAATGGGATAAATGAAGTTATCACATTTCATTTCATCTACTAAGGGTGAAATATAATATCTCGGACGCCCGCGGCAAATTCGTAAGATGTACGAAAATATATTTTCTTCAATCAACATTTTAATGCCAGCTCAATGTTGTTTAGAAAAAGTTAGAATTGGCTTCTAATATATATATATATACGCATGCTGTGTGTACTGCGGACTGCGAAATGGTAGAATAGCTCTATTCCTCAGGAACTTCGAACTAAAGAAAGACTACACAACATGCAGGAAAATATTTCTTTCATATTTTATGCATGTTGCTAGAAGAAACTAGGACAGCCTAGATACATTAGATGCATCTACATACAAACAAATGATTAAATAATGCCTCATGTACAAAATTTCCCATGGGCCGCATTTAACAGCTAAAAAGAACACCTGCAAGCAAACTTTCGCATGTATACACGTATCTTTATGTATAATATAACGACCTATTTATGTATATCACGTTCGCCACATAAAATACACGAGTAAATAGTACGTACGCCGAAAATTTGCCTATAAATATTTTGTAACCAGTTCACTTGAATAAATCCAACGTGAAACAACTTGAGTTTTCATTGACGGAGTGCATTCTGAAACCTTAATGTTATACATAATCACGCAACTCACTACAAATAAGTATCTAGTATATTATACTAGACAGTATATTATACAATAATGCAAAATTCTTAAAATCAAGCCAATTTTTTAATCTTTTTTAAAAGTTGAAGAATGCGTAAGTATTCTAGTAATTTATTACTTTTGTTTTACACAGGCCCTTAAAGAGTAACGTTGTATCTAAAATTTGATCCAGACAGGGGATGGAGTGAGCAGGGAAATGGTGCCTAAATTTGCCCAAGATCCTAAAAAATATCAATACAAAATTAGATATATTTTTTTTTTAGATCGGCAAAAACATACAGACGTATACAGTATTATTAAAGTATAAGGGTTATTTGTTAGATTCTATTCGAATTTATGATTTATATTGTGTTATTTTTATTATCAAAATTTTAAAAATATCTACTTTAAGACTCTTATTGTTCTTTTATTAATTTATTCTTATATACACTCGTATTCATGGCATAATATAAACCATACATCGAAAATTTGTCGTTAAAAGTATCCGTCGCTGTAGTATAATTGAGTAATGCACCTTCCTCAGTTCGAATCCCGGTGGCGCAACAACAATATTTTTAAATACTAAATTAATGTATTAATTATAAATATATACATATAAAATCCATTTTGTCGAAAAATATTGTTTTTGCGTCACCGGGATTCGAACCTGGATCTCTATTTCCAATCCGGGGAAGTACACTAACCATTGTGCTATAATGCCAGTATTTTTCTTGACAAATTTTCGAACCTATATGTTACATTATTTGAAAGCCATCTACATTATTTTTACAGAATCTCAAATACCTTTGAGTAAACCGACTGCAGACGCCAGAATTATCAATTCATTTGTATTAAATTTTGGACACATCGATACAACATATATTATTAAGGAAAACACATTCTTATTGGAAGTGCATAATAGTGTTCTAACAAAAAGTTGCCGATATTAAATTACCAACATTTATCTAGCAGTACTTTTTTAAAGTTGAAACACGACAGATTTCATGTAGAGAGTATACCATTTGCAAAATGAAGCTCTACACGGTTCAGCAACGATTTCTTATTATGAAAGTAGTGAATCAATTGTAGATACTTAAAGTGCAATATTCGATTGCCATTTTGCACCTGCTATGCTAAAACAGGCTCTGTGCGTGAAAGCGTGACTGCAAACGATACTATCTCCATCAGACATCGTGCGCTACAACTAAATCTCTCAAATATGCGTATATATCATGTGTATAAAATCCACTTGACTCAATAATTGATGCAAATGATAATTATAAAAACAAATCGGCTATCTCTTGTTGGTACTCCCTATAATTTGCACATACGAGTATGTTACAACATTTTAGTATGTGCTGTGATAGATATAAAATATTAATTATGTATATATTTATTAATTGCATAATACAATTGAATATTGAATACTATTAATTACAATTTACAAAAAAATGACAATTTACCAAAAAACATGTCAAAAAGAAGATCAATGACTGATTTAGGGAAACCAGTTTTAGAGCAAGTTGGCAAACAAATCATATTTCATAAAATAATATAATTCAATACGAATCAATAAAATAAGTATAATACACACATTTTCGAACTTATTCGCTGCACTTTCAAATTGATGCATCTGTTATTCCATTGTTTGAATGCAATATATGATTCAATCAGGTAGAGATGAATCAGAAGCATGGATATCCAACAATTTAATATAATTTATGCAATACCTTCACTAATAATTCACTAGTCGTACAACAGTCCCACTACATATATTTTTATTTTATTTTTACTTTTTTTTATACATATTTGTAATTCACTTTTTATTCCAAATAACACCACAACAACACGAAAAAAAAAATGGTTACTCTAATTAAACCTGTAATACTTCGGAAAATACACGCAACATGTAATTCATATTTAATATAATTTGAAGGAAAATATTTATGCTTAGAAATGATAAGTGAAAAATCAACTATGTAAGGCGAATCCTACAAAAATAATTATCTTTCAATTCAATCCATTCTAAAATTAATACTTAAAAAAAAATACCATTTATGGTAATATAGAAAGAAATTTATTTTAACTTTTTTATTCATATTTGTAATTCTTTTTTTATTCCAAATAACACCACAACAGCACGAAAAAAAAACTGGCTACTTTAACACAGACTTCAGTCTAGCAAAGTATCCAGGACAACGCTGTATATATCAGAGGTGAAGTCTACTCCATCCCACACAATAAACTATGTATTATGTATCCACCTCTGTTAGTACAAAAATATGGATGTCAAAATATATATAAATAAATAAATATAAATAAATCTACTTTATACTTACAGAAAATCTCAATCACCTTTTAGTAAAAACCGATAGGAGACTCCAGAATGAAATGAATGAATTATTTTTTATTAAATTTTGGAAAACTTTATTACAACTTATATACTTAATTAATGTATTAATTATAAATATATACATATAAAATCAATTTTGTCGAAAAATATTGTTTTAGCGTCACCGGGATTCGAACCTGGATCTTCATTTCCAATCCGGAAATATCACAGACCTATGTTCTGAATAATTACAACTTCACAATAAGAATGTGTTTTCCTTAATAATATATGTTGTATCAACGTGTCCAAAATTTAATAAAAATGAATTGATAATTCTGGCATCTGCAAATCGGTTTACTCAAAGGTATTTAAGATTCTGTAAAAATAATGTAGATGGCTTTCAAATAATGGAACGACAGGTGTATTAATTTGAAAAATGTAACATATAGTTTCGAAAATTTGTCAAGAAAAATACTGGCGTTATAGCACAAAGGTAGTGCACTTCCCCGGATTGGAAATGAAGATCCAGGTTCGAATCCCGGTGACGCTAAAACAATATTTTTCGACAAAATTGATTTTATATGTATATATTTATAATTAATACATTAATTTAATATTTAAAATATCACAGACCTATGTTCTGAATAATTACAACTCCACAATAGGAATGTGTTTTCCTTAACAACTTATATTGTTAGCGCAGTTTAAAATATTTAAAATACTTGTTGCCTCGTGCATAAATTCAATTCACGGTTTACCAAATTTTAACCTGCGTATCTCCGTCCTTTTTTTTCCTCACTTAATCTTAAATACAAGGAATAAAGAAGATGTCGCAGTGATTATAGTCTTCTAATTGCAGCAAGTTCAGTGAGCTTGGAACTTTTGTACGGATATCCACCGTCGCTTCACTCCGCTTTACTTATAATTAATCTTAGTTTAATTCCGCTTATATATAATAATCCTTTTCGCGAGTGTTAGTGTACACTCCGCGACGCTTGTATTTGTAGTGGAGAGGAATCAACAAATGAACCAGCATCCAGCAAACTAAAAGTGCTTCCTTTTTTTCTCATATTTTCATCGTATATATTATTTTTCACTAATTTTAGGCAGTATGTCTGTACATCATCAATAATTTAGATATATTTTCACTATTTGATCACTTTCTGGAGTCTACATTGTATTGTCTCCGTGGGTTGAAAAATATCTACAGAGATTCCAATATCTAATGGGGAAAAAAAAACTAATCTTAAACCTAACTCCGAATATAGTAACTCCAGAAAAATACAACGGTAAAGGCTTGGAACGGTGCTGAAATATCGACAACAAAAAAAAAAGTTTATGATATTGAAAATATAATGCGATACCAATTTTGGCCGTGGCAAATTAAATAACCCTTCTCAAAAAATGATATCTGTTGGGGTCGTCGGTTAAGATTGCACGAAATTTAAAAAAAACGTGATATGGATGAACAAGTGCGTTTTGGAGCGATGGCGAACCTGCGACTAGCGGGTCACACAGTGACTCAAGATTGGCACACTCATTGGCAAAATGGTCTAAAGTATTATACATTTTACTTGTCGCATAATCGGTCGGGGTGGAGTCTTTAAATCTAATATTTTTCTGTAAACACAGTGCAGATGTTAATCATAAAAGAAATTTTAAATAATCGATAGAATATGTACAATTGGTATTTTAATGTTTGAATTGTGCAATTTCTGGGTAGCACGTCCCGCGGAATGGAATACGACAATTCCGGTCGGTAGGGGTGGGAAGTAGGGAAACGTGGTACAGGATGAGGTCGGTGAGGGGATAGGGGTTCTAGTCGAAAGACCAGTGAATTTCGGGGAACCGGGATTCGGACGGACTACTCGCCTTACCTTGTGTATGATGCCTCCGTAATCCCTGCAATCGCCGCCGAAATCACATAAACGGCACGCGGATGAGCCGATCTTCGATCCCAATTGAATACGGCGATGTTACAAGTTCACCCACGGCACAAACAAACAATATCACTGTGCACACAAATCACAGGATCACAAAAAATACAGTACTGGTGCACTAGAACTAAAAGCTCCACGCCGTGAATGCTATCGCGATGTTGATATCGAACAAATATCGGTCAAGTTGACGTCTGCTGGCGTCAAGGTCACATTTCACACTAAATAGACGAGCACCAGGAAATGAATGGTCGTGGCTGAATCAAAAAGTCGCGCCAAAAGGGTGTTTACAAATTCGGAACAATGTTTATATGTAAATATTGCGTAGAAAGTTAGCCAGTTGTCTTATTTTATTATTATTATTATTTATTATTATTATTATTTTATTATTATTATTATTTTTGAAATTTTATAATTTAATCTTTCTCAGCATTTATGTAGGTTGTGTTAATTTTTACGTAGTTACCGTGTAGGTACTGAATTCACGATTCTTAACGTGCCTACCGAAACGTGTAAGAACTTATTAGAACGTATTTTAATTATATACATATTAAAATTTTTGAAATTGTGAGTTATGGCTTTTCGAAAATATGAATTTTCAAAGAATCTAAACGTAAGTTTTAGGTTAATGGATATCAAGGGCATGCACTGCATACAAGAAAAAAAGGTGTGCAATAATAAAGATTCTGGATAACAATAATAAATTATTATATTATGAAAAGTCTCCACAAAATTTTAGCCGTTATTACGCAGATTAGCGTAACCCATGGCTATATTTTTGTCCAGCTGTCAACAATATGATAAATTGCGAATTATTTATGTACAACTTCATTGCCATTCGTCTCCGCATTTTGCTGGAACTTGTTTGTTCATTCCGTATAAGAAACGTACTAAACTATATATTTTCTTACTCAATCTATTGGGCATCTTAAGGGTGCCAAAATTTATTAGGGATTAACCCATACTGAAAACTTCGAGTAAAAACACTTTTACATATTTGCTTCGCTAACTAAACTCTTTTCCACAGTGTATTTCAACGGACAATTTATTTTCTGTCAATCTGCGAAGTGTGAGAGAGTGTAATACACATTCAAGTTGATTATTACTTTTTAATTAGTACATCAGTACGCACAGACATATATTTTAATTAATAGTATAAATTCAATCTGTTTCTGTTTTTATGAATTAGTTTTTCGTTAATTAAATGTAAGTTTTAGACTATTATTTTTGTAAAACATGGAATTGACGAAATGATAAAGCGCTTCCATTGACAAAACAGCCGAAAAGAAAAATTATCTCGCTAATGTTAAAATACATTTCAATCGCGTTTTCAGAGAAATCGTAAATAATTGTTACATTATTTGAAAGCAATCTACATTGATGTATTCATTTGAAAAGTGTAATATATAGGTTCGAAAATTTTCGTCAAAAATACTGTCGCTGTAGCATAGTTCCCCGGATTGGAAAAGAGATCCAGGTTCGAATCCCGGTAGCGCGACAACAATATTTTTCGACATAATTGATTGTATATGTATATCTTTATAATTAATACATTTATTTAGTATTTATAATATAACAGGCCTATGTTCTGAATAATTAAAACCACACAATAAGAATGTGTTCTCCTTAATAATATTATTATAATGTTTATTTATTTATTAATTTACGTATAAGTTTGATATAAAAAAAGATGAGCAGCTATACAACTAGCATAGAATATATATATATAGAAATTGATAGAATTTACATATATAGCTTTAAAAAAAGAAATAAAAATAAACTATAAAAATTAAGGCTCAAGACAGAAAAACATAAAAAATTTAGGTTTAACACAGAATGGTTCAGTATTAAAATCAATTGTTTCTTTGACAAAAATACCACTTTTATATTTAAACATTGGATAAAGGATCATATCTACAAGACCAAAATCGTTCCCATGCCTGTGAAGTCTTTGTGTGGGTGCATTTCTATAAAAATTAGTATGTGATGGATTTATATGGAATAGCGCAGAAGACCTGGTATTGGTTTACAACATTATTTTTATATTGTACATTGTTGCGGTGAGATTTTGATTTATGAATCAAAGTTATTATATTTTTTTGTATTCACCACGCACATGACAAGGGGTGTGTTTTTTTAAAAAAGTTTTTTCCAATAGGCTCTACATCCCTGACCAACTGAATAAAATGCTTTTGTATATGATGTAAGGGATATGATATAGAGAAGATTGCCTTGAGGAAAACAATCTGACTTGCTTGACAAGGGTAGAATGATATATATATATATTTTTTTTTTCAAGTGTAAGTAACATTTAGTTGAAAATTTTAAATAAGAACAGATTAACCATTAAGCAAAGTACATACAGTCTAAATATGTGAACCATTTATGAAATGTTTTACTTTTTATAGAAATTTAAAATAATCTGAAGTTTGTTAGTTCTTAAGACGTCAGCGTATTTACTTGTACTTACCTGATTATTGGTCTATTGGTAAGGCATTCGCATAGTGATCAAAAAGTCAAGGATTTGAGTCTCGTGCAGTTTCTCAACAAAAATGACTATTCTTTACGTGAAACCTTAACGAAAACGTTTTGGAACTGCACGAACGCTTGAAAACATATTGTTTACTGACGAAGCATATTTTCATATCGATCGCTATGTTAATAAACAGAACATGAGATACTAGTGCCCCGACAACCCAAGGGAATGTCATCAAAAACGTTTGCATTGTCCAAAAACGACAGTGTGGTGTGCAACTTTTTACCCGAGGGATAATTGGCCCTTATTTTTTTAACCAGTGATATACAGTCACTGCTGATGTGTATTGCCGAATGGTCAATGAGTTTTTGGTACTGCAACTGCACCTGTTTCCCGGGTTCAATAACAGAACACAATTTCAGCAAGACGGGGCCAATCCACACACAGCTAGAGTTTCAATGGAAAAACTGAAGGGAATTTTTCTCAATAAATTAATCAGCCTACCCTGGGTACCTCGGTCACCGGACCTTACACCGTGCGACTTTTTTTGTAGGAATACCTTAGTTCGAGAGTTTACAGTAACAATCCTCGAACAATTCAGGCCCTACAAGAAAATATCTGCCGTGAAGTTACTGCCATTGAACCAACGCTTTGCTTTAAGAGTCCGATTGTAAGAGTGTTTTGAGAGAAATGGACGGTATTTAGACGATATTGTTTATAAAATCTCCATTTTGTATTAATAAATTATGATAATAACATTGTAGTTTTTTTTATTTAATATTAAACTTGAACATTTTTCGCTGGACACCCTTTATCATAAATATTATCAGTATGTGTCTCCACTCTTGGATAAACGTTTCTTTTAAAGCATCAACATCATTGTAGCCGTTTTCGAATTTTAACGTAAATAGTTTGCTTTTTAAACATGAAAAGATTAGTATCGATCTGAATTTAAGGAATAATGTCTCCTTCTCCCTCTGCTAGTCTAGGTATTCAATAAATCGCTTGAAATTCTTGCATTATCTTGCATAAATTGACCCTAATTAAAAAAAACATAATTATTATGAATAACACTGTCTCAACGTTGCCTGTAGCTTTTTTACAACGTGAGTTGACATAACAAGGAGTTTTTATCTGTCTTCTTTTTTAAATTAGACAGTAAGTATACAGCAGGCGTGAGCTGTTTATACATTCTCATAACCTGTGAACAATTTGAATTTTACAGAAATAAATTGAAATGAAATCTTTATTATTTTATAATATTCATAGCGTCATTACTGTTGTATTATTCAAATTGTAATACAGTATGAATATTATGTTCCAGGCCGATATTGTTTTTAAATAACTAAAAAACGAAATATATATATTTAATTTGGTTTATATTCATAAATTGCTTTATTTATTACAATTATGTATAAAATATGACATTGGCCAAGTGGCCGCTTTAGGCAGCGGCACAAATGCGTGCTCTTTTAACCATATTTTTCATAACACTTCGCGTATTGTTATTTCAGCAATTTCATTTCGAATATTATCCTGTAGCATCGGAATTGTTGTTGGAATATTGAATCTTGCAATTGTCTCCACATAAAATAGTCGGGAGCCGTCAAATCAGGTGATCGAGGAGGCCAGTCGATATTGCCACTCTTTGACATTATGCGGTCGGAAAAAATTTCTAGCAAAATTTCAAGCGTAGCTCGGGCTGTGTGTGTGGTGACACCGTCCTATTGAAAAGACATATGTCGAAGGCCCAGTCGATCCAATTCAGCCACCAAAAAGTTTTCAAACACGTGACGATATCGATCACCATTAATGGTTACAGAATTTCATTACATTATTGTTTAAATGACTTTAACACGTTGTTGAGGCATTATATGCTCCATAATAAATTGTAATCAACTACTCTCTACAATTACAAAATGCGAACTGACAAACATCTGCCAAAACATGATATAAAGAGTACGCATAGGCGAGAGGTTCGGAACGAGGTGCATTCTACACCCATAAAATATTGTGGGCTAGGTCTGTTACACCCTTTATAGCGCCTAAACAATACTCCTTAATTTTTCTCAGCATTCCACAGATTTAAGACCTATCATCAGAGAAATGCCTATTATTTTTTCCACTTGATCAGCTCAATGGCTGGGAGTTCTTCTTTTTCTTTACCATCTTTCAAAGTGGCTCACCACAATGGTAGATTTTCAAAAACTTAAAGTATTTATCTTTCTTAAATAATTGAGAGTTTATTCTAGTAAAATGGAGACATTTGTTCATTTCATCTTCCATAGCATATGCACCATGTGTCCCCAGTATCAGTCATTCAAAGATTATTTGAATGAAAGCTCTGAAGTCCTCTGTATACCTACAAGATTGTTTATAATTAGTGAGATAATGAATTAAATCTTTTGCTGGCAAATAAATTGATAAATTAAATTTACGAAACTGGTGAATCAATATTTTCAAATGGTTATGGTAATTGGAATTAATAATATATATAGTAATATTTTTTGTTCTGTAACCAGAGGTTTTAGGGTAGTTTTTGTGATGCATTTCCATCCTGATACTCCATATTCAATGATAGATTGGGCTAGGGTGTAGTATATAAAATTGGTCGGTGGTTGCCCTCGATGCACGCCGCTGAGGGCCATATGTCCCGTTTTTCCACATTGAGTGAAAGCGAGTTTGTATCTAGCCACATTTTGATATTTTTCAGAACAATGTCAGATTTTAAAGTACCGTCAGGGTAGAAAGTATTAAATGTCAGTTGTTTCTTTAATCAGGTACGTAATTAGGTATGTAAGTTATATTATATTCCTCCAGTCCTCCAAGCTTTCGATGCCGAGCACACCAGAGATAAAGTTGGTGGGGTGGAATTAAGGATAATTATCCACCCTCCCCAGGTAGAGATGTCTCAAAAACCTTTTTCGATGCTATCCAATTTAAGAAAGTACGTCATAAGAACAAAAATATGAGAATATTACGTTATTAAAATTAAACAGACTATTTATTATATTTTATCTGACGTTACTACCGGTACTATGTGGCTACAGGGTGAATAGTAAACTTGTACATGCAATCCTGTTTCTAAACGAAGAAAGTACTGCATGTGTAAGAATCAATGGGTGGGATCAGTGTTGGGTAATGACACTAATTGTGCTGTTAATTGTATACAGATGTTGCAGTATTAATGATGAATAGTGAACAATATTTACAAAATTTATTAAGTAATTAGTATGTCTTGTAAGTTTAGAAGGTCAGTTGTGAATAATCAGCCGCGCCTAAATCGGCTTACCATTCGTGATTTGTTATGATTTTCTGTGAGGATGAGATAGGCATTAATAACAGTGGCGAAGCAGTTGAAATGAAATGCTTTACTTACATGATGACACTGAATATATTGTATTATGGTTACAATGGTGTCTATACTACGCGTGTAGTAATACGACGTGTACGATACTGTCGAAGGCAAAACTTGAGTAAGTAACCTTGCGCACGGCGCAGTCGGTCACGCCGGCTACGTTCAGGATTGCATGTTGCTGACATCCCACAGTGGTAGCGGATATTGCTCCAGCGGTGTGTTCAGGACTGTGTCCCGATCACTACAAAATGAATATTTATAAATACTATTTAATTTGTGTAAATGCCTGGTAGACTGTATCACGGAGGCGATGTCAAGGGACTTACTTCGCGTCATCGTGAAGAAGGAGAAAATTTAATTTATGTTATTCATATATATAAATGAAAAAAAAAATAGCTGATAAATATTTTCAAATTTAGTCTGATCATTTTAAATATTACATGAAACATGAACCTAAACGTATAATTTTTATTTATTTTTTTAAATATGGAATTCCAGTGTTGAAATTTTTTATTATTTTTTTTATACAAAATTTCTGATATTCCAACCTCGCAACATTACGAGTAATCGTTCAGAGGAATTAAAATTCCTCGTGCATGCAAATGATTATCATCGTAAAAAAAGACACAAATTCCTCTCCTCCTCGTAAAAATTTAACGTAGATTCACCCTCCATTACACTTCATAAACTTTTTTAATCAAGAAATAAACGTGTTATCCTTCAGATAAAAGGACTTAAATGAAGGCCAAATGAATATTAACTTTCTCCATTTTTTCCTGCCAGAAAATCGCTTTCTCCTGTCACATTTCATTTCACGCTCCGGCTGCCAGACGTGTCTCCCATCTGCACCGAACCACCCCAAATTTGTCTATTATTTGGTAACAAGTTAATGCGGCTGTTCAACCCCGCCCGAATGGAAATTTGGGTGGTTCAATAGCGGATAGGTCAGGCAGTTATTTTGGTAATGCGTTAGTGTTGTTGTATGCTACAATACTGCTTTGTTCCAAGAATTATTGCAGTTATTACAAAAAAATAACTATTTTAGAAATCAAAATTGAACTATACTAGCCGAAGTAAAAGTTTTCAGTTTTGTATTAAAAAATCCACATTTAGCAAGCTCATATAAACTTTATCCGCATTAAGCCACGATCTCAACCTTAGATTATTTATTATTATTATTAGAAAATTTAGTATTTAAAATATTAAAAATTCAAAAACTTTAATGTTTCAGATATGTAATGAGACATCCAGAAAATAATAGATCTTGCATCTTATAATGCAAGGAAAGATTGTAGGAAATCGCAGCTTTGGAATTAGGAGAACATCGTGGCGGAAGAACCTGAGGTTTATTCAGTCTACTGTAGAGCTTTTTCCGGGTCCAGTAAACAAAGCCAACTTAATAGCCAAAGTCTGTTGAATGGATAACGGATGATATTTATTGGTGGATATCTGACAAATTTACGATTCGAAAATGTTCAAGGATTATGTATAAATTCCGATGGTCACGGAAAATATTATTACTACTCGTATTAAGGAGAACATATTCTTATTGTGAATTTGTAATTATTCAGAACGTAGGTCTGTGATATTTTAAATACTATTTAAAATATTATTACTTCTTCAATATTAACAAAATTACTTTGTGGCTACATATTATGTAAATAATAAGACTTAGTTTAAACCATTATTTATTGATAGATCAACATGTTTCAATACCTAATAACAAATTAAAGAATTATACATTAGATGATAAGATAAAGATGATATTAAAAAAAAATCACGGGTCTTCAAATTAATTTGCAATAATTTTTATTTAGGTAAAGCTTGCAGAAATTTTGGTATTTGAATTAAGGAACACTTGAGATGCGTAAATAGCAACAACTATTCTGAATTCGCCAATCATTTTTTGGAAACAAACCATTCTTTTGATATTAACAAGGGTTTAGAAATTATACGTACAAATACTAAGAGTTTACAGTTAGATAAATTAGAAATTTTAGAAATAAGGAAAAGTGTTAATGATAAGCAAAATATTATAAATAACCGAATCCTTTTTGATAATGATCACCTTATAAATTTGTTTTCACAGTAATTCCTAATTAGTTACCCACCACTTATACTTTTATAGTTTTGTTTTTATCTATGCTGTCGTATTTATCTATTCTATCTATTTATATAGGTATCGATACATATTGATTTATCAAGAAATAGTGGTTTGAATAAAGTAATGTGTCTAATCATTAATATAAATAATCGCATAATTATGGGATTTTAAATATTTGTATCTCTGACGTGTTGAAATTATACTTAAACATTTTAAAATCATATTTTTAATATGTTTCTACCCTTAAAATGTTGTGTACTAGGGTGTAATACCCTGTATGCTATCAATAGTACATCTTTACGATGTCATTTATAATGTTGAATTTGATTCTATGATTCTGAGTGTCTTCTGAGGTAACAATAAATTTAATTTAATGTGCATTACCAGATTTTCGAAGGATGCCAGCCATTAAACATAGTCTACGTTAATATGGACCCTCTTGCATATATTTTATAAATCTGTACGTATTAGAGATTAGAATTCATTTTTAATATACTAGGGATGAGCCAGTTCTAGAGTACTGCGTCTACTTTTAGAAAATAATTCATTTGTAATTCTATTATACATAATTTGTCTAAGAGTGTTTCGATTAAGCAATTATTTGATAATGGATAAGTTAAATAAATATAGAATTTTTACCTGTTTTTATAACAATATATTGATAATTTTTTAATAATTTAAATTTATATTTCATACGTAATTGAACATCTTCTATCATGTTTATCAACTTTATTCTATCACCTTGTTTACTGCGGCTCAAAAAAGCTTTAAAATAGACTGGCCAAACCATTGTCTTGGGTTCTTCAGCTATGATAGCTCTCTATTCCCTGACTAGAAACATATATGTTGATTTGTTTCTACAAATATTATTAATTTTATAGCTACATAGGCAAAACTGCTCGTAATGTTAATATTCGTGTCAAAGAAGATCTTAAATGTTTAAGCGGTAATGGTTTCTTAGAATTTTCCAATCGTATTCTTTTAATAATAGCACAGGGGTCAATATCCTCCATAAAAAGAAGTTTGGCCTTTGGTTAGACAATTTAGAAGCTCTAGAAATAAAAAAGGCAGTAAATAGTGGTACGCCAATTCTTAATAATGAAATAAATTTACACATTAGCCCCACTTTAGGTAGGTTTCCTTTAAAATCAATTTAATATCCATCAACACTGTATTTTCCCCTCCATTAATATTCCGTCTATCTGTATATGTATTCTGTCTCTTTTTTTCGCATCTTTTTTTGTCACTTTTTCGCGGGTAATTTTATATTCTATCTCCCTCTTTATGTATATATATAAGTGCACTCTTTTTGTATTTATGATTAGTTTTAAATACGTCCTGACGAATCTTGAGATAAGCGAAACCGTTTGACGTATAATAAATTTCATAATTTCATACAAAATGATTGTATTTTATTTATTTTGTTATCTTTTATTTTAGTGTTATTTTAATGTGTTATTTGTGCTTTTGCTTCTTTGTTTTTTTATATATATTGTATTGAAATTTATTTATTTAATATGTTTTTTGTTTATACTTCAATAAAGTAGAAGAATAACACTCTACGTCTTCCCTTCAATTTTTCCCATCTTTGAGTCCGGTCAACTCAATAAGGTTCCTCAACTAGAAGAACTTTATCCGACCAATCTACGTCTTCCCTTCAATTTCGCCCATCATTGCCTCACTGCCATCGTATTATCAGTCGCCCCACTGCCATCGTATTATCGTACGATGGCAGTGAGGCGACTGTTCGAACTTAATTAACGTTTGACACGCGAAAAACAAAATAAAAACGTAATATATATTTTTTTAAATGTTGAGAGAATACCACAAATAATTATTAGCATAAAGACTGTGTAATATTTTTTTCGGTTAAAAGATATTCAAAAATACTATCATATTGTTTGTATAAAATCTAGTATTCAATGATAGCTCCATTGACAACACAACACTAGAAAATATCAACGGCAACTTGACAAGTGTAGTGAAAAATGTCATAATAATATAAGTCCAATCAGTGTGTGCCATGACGCATGATTCGCGTAGTACTTTAAACCATAATCTGTATTTTTGACGGGAAGATCAAAAACTCCAGTGGCGCAATTGGTTAGCGCACGTTACTTATAAGACAGTAGTCGTGAGCGATGCCAGGGTTGTGAGTTCGAGCCTCACCTGGAGCATATTTTTTAAAGAAATAAATATTGGTATCCCGTCTTATTTCTGAGTTACTCTTATCAAAAATTACATTATAAATTATTGTTGAAATTATTATCACGTGACAAATATAGTCATAAAAACCATTTGACATGCGAGTGTCTCACGTATGTAGTTATTGATGTCCGTTTAAGCCACTTTTTTTCTTAACTGAATCATTATGAAACTGTTCAAATCCATACAATCATAATCCAAACAGTACATGAGATAAATCATTCACATATTATGTCGAATACAGTAGGTCTTTTGCGTTAAGGAATACAGTAAGTCTTTTGCGTTAAGGAATACAGTAAGTCTTTTGCGTTAAGGAATTTTAAATGTATTTCGTTCTCAAACTTGGGTTAAAATGCAGTTGCTGTAAGATCAGAATTTCAAGAGGAAGGGTGGGATATAGCAGTTCCCAAGAATTTCTACGTATTCTGGTTCTCATCAATTGTGGCATTTTATGTTTCATTTATAAGATTCAGATAGCCCCTGTAATAAAAGTTAAAAGTGCAAATATTGTTTGGATTTTGAACTTTCGTGTTTAATTTATTATTTAATGAACATACGATGGCAGTGAGGCAATGATGGGCGAAATTGAAGGGAAGACGTAGACGTAAAGTTCTTCTAGTTGAGCAACCTTATTGACTTGACCGGACTCAAAGTTTAAGTTTAAACGTAGTTTACTGAAAACTTCAATAAAGTGCCACAGCACTTTTTAATACCCAATTTATAAATATTATAATTTATAACAACCAATTAACCAACGAAAATAGTTTTATGTTTAAACATTGTTTAATTTAAAAAAATAGATTAAATTTATGAATATAGGCTGATTTCTGTCCTTACACACAATTCTCGCCTCATCCAAATTCATACATTTTCTTATACAAGTCGGTGATTGAGATTTCTAACAGAACCATCTACCAGTGTCTGGTTCCTTAATATTACTCACTATGTAAATGCAAACAATAAATTTGTACCAATTAACTTAATATGCATATTTATAATAAATACTTTTTATATTTTTGTCAAAATAATTGGATTTATTGGTTTTCTATTTGAAAAATGTGCTTTCAGAACAGATTAATACTTCATTCAAGGAGATGTGTTATTAAGGAGACACATTCTTATTATAAAGTTGTAATTATTCAGAACAGACGGTCTGTGATATTTAAATACTAATTAAATGTATTAATTAAAAATATGTACCTATTAAATCAATTTTCTCGAAAAATATTGTTGTTGCTACCGGGGTTCAAACCTGGATCTCTTTCCAATTCGGGGAAGGTGTATTAGCCAATTATGCTACAGCATACACGTTTATATGTTACACTTTTCAAATTAATACATCTATCGATGGAAACAAGAATATTTTTCCATTAAATGCATTTTATATGAATATCTTTATAATTAATACATTTATTAAGTATTTGAAATGGATTCATTTTTTTACATTTTACATCTTGTTACACATAAATAAATACATTGAAATTTTAATTATAAGCTATTCATCTTCGTCTTCTTTCTACCTCTTATTTTAGAAGGTTTGTGAGCCCATGCTCTCTAACAAGACACTATCTATCACCACCGCCACCAGATGTCCCTGTCCTTTACTGTTTCGACGATTTCAGCACATTGTAGGCTAAGGTTTTCTTCACATAGGTTCTTAATTTATTTTCCACAGCCTGGGGCGACCCACTGGACGACTTTATTCAGGATTCGATGAGAAAATTCGTTGGGGTAATCTTTTTCCATGTTATTCTAATTACACGTCTATCTCAGCTTATGTGTGATTTAGAAAAATAATCAGGAGTTCCAAACCAAGGTTCTTTCTAAATGTAGAGTCCCACGATGTCACCCCTGCCACTTCTTTCAGGAATACTATCTCAACAGCTTAAATCCTCGAACTAACAACCCTGTTAGAGACAGGATACTGAATACTAACTTCAAAACTGGAATAATATCAAATAATTAATTAGTAATCGATTCTTTGACGTAAAAGCAAAACCGCCATCATACAATTAACGAAATTAAGGTAAACCTATTTGTAACTGAATTTATACCACAAGCCATGGTTTTATAATAGATATGCTTTTAATTAAATGCTTCTAAAACATGTTTTCAAAAACAGTTATCAATTGTAAAACTGCCACTATCTTCAGGTATCTCTATTTTTGGCTATTCGCTGTTTTGATTTTGAATTCATTATATATAGTGATAAAGGCTATATGCCGAGGGTCCCTTATTGCTATACTTCTCACTCGGTTCAATAGTGTCACTCTTGCTGTATATAATGATAGACGTGTACCAACCAATTTATATTTATCTATTTTTCACCAGTTATTTATTGTATTTTAGTAAATTGATCGTAATTGTAATATCATGTAATAACGTGTTCACAAGATTACATTAACTGTCACAAAACCAAATTAACAGTTGATGAATAATACTTTAGATTAAGAGAGAGTTCACAATATGCGGTGCTGAACTGGCCAGGTTTACGAGAGAGAATGAGTCTACTTCACGACGTTTTCTCTCCATCTTCTCACCGGTTTGCTCGGCATATGCTGCTTCTGGGTCTGGTGTCGCGGCTAAAGTATGTTCGCCGCTCGGACCACAGGTGTCGTTGTCTAACCGCCACAGAATTATAAGGGTAAAAAAGTAAAATAAAGTGAGAGGTATAATTGTCTAAAAGCTGTATATTGCCGCCCTCTTGCTCATGTAGCATGGCGGCGGGGTACGGTTGTCGTTTAGCATTAATAAAATGCCAACCGGACTCATGTAATAGTCTTTGGTAAATGGTGGGTTATATCTCATACTGTCGCACCTTTATTACATGATTTAGGGCTTATCCAGGATTCATGGTGTACCTGCAGCCGGTTGAGGCAAACGCCGGAGCACATCCTCTGGCATTGCGTTGTGATTCTGACGGATGCAAGGTCGGATATTCTAGAGGGTTTGGAGGGAGTAGATCGAGGTTCCCTTAGGAACTCCAATCTGCTCAAGCGTGACAGGAATCTGGAGTTGTTTTTCGTTCGAGTGTGGTTCTTCAGATGGGAGATCCTCCGGAGAACTGCTGAGTAGCTTCATCATTGTTAGTTTGTTTTTTTTTCTACCTTCTGCCCAAATATGATCTGCAGTGTACTATTCTTGTGGGTTAAATCTGCCGACAGTGGTACGTGGAGGGTGAGTCTCTTATATGTTTTTCTTTTGTGCCATCTCGTTTCCCGGAAGGGAGTACCTCCTCACTTCTCCCCTGCTCCCCGGCCTTGTTAATTGTATTATCTCTACGTAATATATTGTAATATTATTTACTTATTTACTAATAAAGTGAGTCAACCTGTAACAATGAGGGCAAATCTTATTTTGGCAGCTGTGCGGTGTCGTCCTGTCAATATGCCGGGCGCTATCGAGCAGCTGCCTAGTTGCATTAATAAATGCCAATCAGGCGGCGAAGGAGTAGGACCGATACAGGAGCCTCGAGCTTACTGAATAAGCGTAACAGCGAGGAATTCGGAGGCACCTAGTCAAGACTTGGATCTATTTAATTCCTTATAGTCTACGGTACTTTGAGTATGCGCTATTCAAAAAAAAAAATTATTACTATAAACATCATAAGTGCTTTATATATTACATAAATTAAAAGGATAAAAAACCCTTTAAAAATAATAATAATAATAATTAGACACACAACCTTATCTATAGTGCTTTGTTATTCTAAAATAAATTAGACTTTGGGCCTCTAATCCCACTAAGATTTTCTTTCCTTCTTCGTGTTAAAACTATGTGTTTTAACTTATTGTTTAAACTGATTAGTTATATTTTAAATTTAGTAAAATTGATATAAATGTACCTGCAGACAAACGTCTAGCAAGATGTGTTGTGGGTCTAGTTTTAATTACAAAAATAAAAAGAAGAAGAAGAAAAAATATTAGTATTGATCGTATAATGTTCTCAATGAGCTGAGACTCGGCTCTTAATACATCTCCATAAGTTCTTAACGCATAATGTGTTCGAAGACTTGGAAGAATCTTTTGTTCATTGCTGTGGTTGGATTTGTTGCACGATTTAAGGATTCGTGCGTCATGAATACGTAACATACATTTCGATAGCGTCTATTTTATACTTATCGCTATTACTGCCTGTCCAAGTCTCCGTTACACACACGAAGTTATGGAATAATTTATTCGGGTATGGGTGACACGATGGAGTTTATTAGGCAGGTAGTTAGGCTGGACTGCATGAGTGGGAAATGTATGTATAATATGTACCTACCTATCACTCTCTTCATACTCTATATCTTGTGTTTTGAAACTACGTTAGTCTATCCTTGTATGTGTATCTCGTCCACTGTCCCTCTTCTGGGAGTGTTCTTGACGCATACTGCATATTGATACTACTTTAATTGAACATTGATTCACATCTACGCGTTTGTCTGTAGATTCATATACTCACTGTTTATATTAAATAATTTGTAATAATATTTACTTTGTGTATTTCAGTTCATTTATTTGTTTTTTTCTTGATTTTATATCATAAGATTTTATCATGATGTTTATTTATGACTTTTATGTCTAAAAGGCAATATTACTTTATATTTATGAGTTTATATAATTTTTATATGTATCTTTTCAATATAATCATGCTGTGTACTTTGTGGGCTTATTTTGATAACCACTATCGAATAAAGATAGCAGTTAAGGGTCGCTGAAAGGTCTAAATTTTAATTAAGCTATAATTGCCTATAATTACATTAAACTTTCCTTTTCTGTACTTAAAAAAATATTTACACATTTGTTTGGTTTAAGGTCGCATTTTTAATCTATTCTGTGTATAAAAGATTTATATTACACCACCGTAGAATGAAACTACAATTCGGTGGTGGTAGATTAGTGTTTGAGGGGGATGCATAATAATGAACGCCGAGTGTCGCGTCAAGGGATGAATTGTTCGGTCTCTCGTTCCGCATACAAGCGACGCGTCAATTCCAATTTGTACCAGCAATTAGTTTGAGTTGGTCATACCATTCAGGTTTCAGATATTTTACAGTACACGCCATCAGTTTGGCTTTATTCTAGTATTTAAAAAAAAAATAGAAACTTACCTTAGGATTGTGATTTGCTGATATTTTTAAGTTAGATTTTTGTCCTTTATTATTTGTAACTTGTAAACTAAAACAAAATAATTAAACGTTGATAGATTACAAAACAATTTTAAAATTAGCAATATTAACTTTGTGGTTAAAATTGATATTTTTTATTTATTATCTTTGTTTTATTAACCACTGAATTGAGTTTAAATACAACTACCGGTTTCGAAAAATACAATTTTCTTCTTTAGGATGTCATAACTAACTAAAAACATATAATTGTTTCTTCACCAGAATCTATTTTTTAAAAAAAATAAAAAATAACAATTATTTAAAAAATAAATTTAGTACCTAACTCAAATTGTTGCTTAATACAAATTTAGTCGAATAATTTTTTTTTTTTTAAATAGATTCTGGTGAAAAAACAATGATATATATTTTTAGTTAGTTAGATTACAAAATAATTGACACACACACACTAAGACGTGCACAGACGTAAATATTATTTTTATAGCATTCATGGGTATCGTAAAAAAAATCTTAAATTATCATCATCATCATCATGTTGTTAGTCTAATATTAATTTAAAACACTTTAAAGAAATATAATATGCAATGGAACTTAATCCTAAAATTCAATCAAAAATTTAACTTCACCTCCGCGATCCTATTCAAAGGAAACTAGGAGTAAAATCTTGGGACACTTTTGAATAATTAATTTAAACATACCAACATTCAGATAGTGTAATAAAATGTAAGCTAAATGTAAACTATTTTTTGTTAATGTTCATTTTTTTATTATATTATTTTTCTCTCAGCTGTTAAAGTTTAATTGTACTTAATTAAATCTTACATACTTTTTAATAATTCTGTAAATAAGTAATGTTATTTTTCTGATAAGATTTAATATAATATCTTATTTAAAATGAGTTACTCTATCTAAGCAGGTAAAGAAGAGCATTTACATTTATGTGAATCTAATGTTAATTTATACATATACGTATATAATTATTTAAATTAACAGTGATGTACGACTAACGGATATGAAATATAATTTCGTAATCAACATCGGCACACAGGGCTCTTTGAATAAATACGCATTAAAAATATGTTACTACCTTTGCCATTTTTTTTAAATGCGTCATATTTGCTTTGAATTTTTTCAAATTATGCTTATTTTTACGGTATATTTCGCGAATAACCTATATTTGAAGTCCTGTGAAGCGTTGTATTAAACTAATCAACCCTCGCACAAACGGCAACCTTCTCGCCGCGAGGGTGTGGAAATAAAATATCAAATTTATTTAATAATATAATAGCAGAATGAAAAATTGTTTCCTTTGTGTTTTCAGATACCTTAATTACTGATACTTAATCATTCGGTTCACGTTTACGGCTCATTTAACTGCAATAGTTAGGTGGTCATAATTCACGTATACTCGTACTTCTAGGGTGGAAAGAAACTACGTAAAATTACATAAATTTGAAAATTGACTAACTTAATGCGTGTAAAATAAGTTATAGTATAAAAGAAAATGTGTATCAGGTGAATAGTGTTTTCCAGGCCAATGTTATTTTTGGATATCTAAGAAATAAAACATATTTTTTTAATTATATATTATTTGGTTTATTATAATTATGCATGGAATATGACATCGGCCAAGTGGCCGCCTCTGGCGGCGGCACAAATATGTGCTCTTTTAACCATATTTTTTATAACATTCTCGCACACTTCGCGTGTTATTTCATTTTGAATATTATTCTGTGGCATCGGAATTGTTGTTGGCTTATTAGCGTAAACCTTTTTTTTTAAGTATCCCCTCAAAAAATAGCCAGGAGCCGTCAAACCAGGTGATCTAGGAGGCCAGTCGATATCACCACATTTTTACATTATGCGACTGGGAAAAATTTCAATAGTAGCTCAGGCTGTGTGTGAGGTGGTACCGTTCTGTTGAAACCACACGTGTAGCAGGTCCGATCGACATGATTCGGCCACTAAGAAGTTTTCCAACATGTGACAATAGCGATCACCATTAATGTTATAGCATTGCCATTAATATTTAGATAAAATGTTTTAATTAGATACTACGTAATAAATTGTAATTAACTACTCTTTATGAGCATTAATTGCGAACTGACAAACGTCTGCCAAACCAAAATGGTGGCTAAACAAAATCGGCGTGGAATAAAATATTCACCCAATATGTACTCATGTATACACTAGATTAATAATAGCAAGTAAATAAAATAAAACGACAAATGATCAATACAAATTAAAATAATCAATTATATATTGAAAAATAATTTTGGTTGTTACTGGTAATCGAACCTGGACCTTTTCCTATCCGAGGAAATGCGTTTCCATTCTGTTATATCAACCAAGTAGGTTTACAACAAATTTTTGAACTTATATTCTATGGATCTTTCGAATTTGTACATCTGTACAATCAACTTTATATTGCAGTGAATCCCAAATATCTTTGAGTAATAATATACGCTACGAACGCTAATATAAAATATGTATATTTTTAGATATATATATATAGTTATGCTGTATATCTTTCTAATTTAATTGAATTAAAAATACTACAGAAATATGTTTAGAAATTGTTACTTATAAATAGATGACTGCGGAATATTACTCGTTATATTTCGATCTGTGTTACTTGCATGATATTCTACAGCTTTTTCATCTTGTGTTACGTTGTTTTATATGAGCCATTATGGTTTCATAAGCTGAGGAGTAGTGAAAATTGTACCACAATTATTTGGGATCTTTATCCTACCGACATCTGTCGATATTTGTCAAGGATTTTTTAGCCATCTTATAAATAAACACGAAATAATTAAAGTCCTCGTAGTCCAGTATCGCTCACACTCAGTTTATGCTTGTAGAATGTAATGCGTTTTAAATTATAGAGTTAAATTTAATATCAGTATTTAAGAACTTGTAAGTTGTGTGTATTAGTCTCAGAAATCAGCACTCTCTCAGATCACTACTTCACTCTAGTACGTATGAATATCACCGCAAATGGCGCTAGTGATGGTGTAGGGCACTGTTGTGTTCTTTCATGGATAATTTTGGATAATAATGGTTCTGATTTCTGTATTTGTTTATGTTCGTGAAGATACTTGAGAGCCTTTGCTATCGATATCTTAAAAACAAATTATAAATTTGTTGCATTATCGTAGTGTAAAGTCGTAAATTATAATGCCGCCAAAGAGTGCCCCGTATAAAAAATGTCATACATATTTATGAACGCGATCGATGGATTAACTTAAATTATAATTAATAAAGGAGCAAGGCGGAAAGGCATCCACAATCCAGCGCACATCAAAGAAAAATTGAGATAGATGAATTTTCAATCCTTATCAATTTTCACCAAAACGGCGTGCGCAAATAAAAATCTAAATAAATATTTTGCGACTAATAAGACTAGCTGACGGCATATAAAACACGAATATGGTTCCACTCGCGTTCACCATATATTAAAAAGGCGAGGTAAATAAAAAAAATTCTGCTCATATTTACGTTTACGTGTTTACACGGCCCACAATCACAAAACCCATTTGTGACTGCCTGAAAAGTAATTGGATTCTCCAAACATTAAAAAAACACCCCTAAATAAAAGTTATGTTATTAATCAGATTTAAACTAGATATAAGCCATAATCTCTAAAAGTTTTAAGTGGGTGATTTTAGGGATTACCCTAGGAATTAGAAGATATGTAAATGTAGTATATATAGTTAAAAGGTTTATTTACATATAATCTTACATATAGGACTTTCCAACAAGAAATAGCTAATTTAAAATCAAAACCGATTCTTTAGTAATAGTTAAATGAACACAGGTTAGAACAATTTTTTTTTTCTAATTTAAAAAAAATAGAACAATCTACACGCAATAATTGTCATATTAATATTTTTACTATTTTCAAACTAAGCTAACTAACTAACTTGATGACCTCTTGGAATGAGGCTCGAACCCCCGACCACTAGAGCACTAGGCGAGTATCGTAACCACTAGACCACAAGCACGTCAAATAAGCTTTATTAAAAATATGGTTATTTAACCGCTAAAAAATGCTCAGTAATTTCGTTTACTACAATGTGACTAACAACCGTAGCCTATAGATACTAAAGTGGGCATGAATTATGCATTGATTATGAAGTGGTGATCTGAAAAAGAGCTACTTTTGACTCACTGGTGTGATTGTGATTGATATTCGTTAATATCAGTGATTGGACACTGTGACTGTGATCACAGTTTCATTACTAATAGACGTGCGCCACAAGATATCACAATACACGAAATAAATAAAAAAACATAATTTTTAGCGTATTTACTTATATTATTAAAACTTCATTTACGTAAAAAATATATTAATCACAAACAGAATGAAAACCCTTAAAAAAAAGTGAGTTTATTTAGCGGGTCAAATTCTCAGCATTTCGGTTCAAATGCGTAAAAAGTTTTAGCAGAATCTACAATTTTGCACTTATCATAAATTATAACATCATTCCTTCATGAATATTTTTATTTCATATGCACATGCGCCGAATCACGGTTCACAACAAAATATAAAAAAAATAAAAAAGTGAATCACAAATAACGATATTCCCAGATATGCAATCACAGATAAATGTAGCACTATGTAGAATCACTGAATAAATTTAATATCTTAGGTTTAAACAACACTTAGACGAATAGCACTTGATACTTTAAACTTGTACAAAATCAGTTTAATTGTCCATCTCTTTTGTCATTAATAAATGCCACATCGCGAGTATCACGATCGCAACCTCTCTTCAGAATGCCTAGAAGTCGAACCAATTCTGGATCATGCTCTTCTACCATTGATATAATTTGTTTCATTACCAATATTTAAAAATTTACTTGATTATTCGATTCAATATATAAATGATTTTTCCTTTTTTTTTTTTAGTGTTAATAGTACTATACTTTTTTGTGTCGTTTTCTTGGCCACGTGAAATATGTTAGGGTATTAGTAAATTGTCACAATTTGTCCAATGCCCTTGTGCTTATATCTGTGTTATTTCCAATAAATAAATATAATGTATATTAAAATGAACAACCTCTGAACAAAAAGCTTTGTACCTTTTGTTTCTAGTCGAAAACATCACTGCTGCTGCCTGTCCTTTAGAGATACGACGCGCGCACGGAGCGAGTTGAAATATATATTCATTCTCAACTTTTGAACATCTATGAATCGCGTAAGTAAACAGATACGAGAAACAGTGGATTCTGTCATTCGTTCCGTATCCACAAAGTTTGAAAGTATTCGACTTTCGCGCATGCGCATTCGGTTCCGTCTGTTAAGATCTTCGAATATTGTATACGCACTCGTTAACAGCATCAAACGTACAAACAACGACTTTAATGCGTATGGGTATAATGCACAGAATAGTATACATATTATGAAGCGAGCGGATTGTTTTGAAGAATTTGTTTGTGAAACACACTTTACGAGCCCGAACACCCTTAGTTGAACATTGTTATTTTTTAGTGAGAAACCGCACTCACTCATGCAAAAAATCTGGTTGTTGAAATTCGTGAAATCAGTTTAAAGCATAAAATAGCGAAAAATATGGTGGAATTTCTTTAGGCTCGGTGTGCTCCCTAGAACTGAGCAAGACATTAATGTAGATACTCTTTTTTTGTTTAATGAGTTACAGAAGTTGCTGTGCAGAATATAATTATATACCTCTTGTTGCTATATAATTATATACTTCGATAGCTAGTTCTGGGTTTTCTATTGGTAATGATGAATACAGTAATTCAATCTAATATGTAAATTAAAATTACACAAACCTTTGTGAACCTGTGCTGGTTGACGCCGATGTCGCTCTCTTTGTAGTCTGATGGTCCTTAAATCTGCCGGTCAGCCACCGAAAACCTTCACACAACCGATAATCCGAAAATATATATAATACTAAATGTTTTTATTATCGCCGCCGTAAAAGTTCGTCCGAATCGCAAAAACTCTCTTCCCAGAAGCAGCTTCGCTTTTGTTTTCTGTTTTTAAATCCACACAAAAAGAACACACATATTCAAAATTTTATGTCAGGCCTACCTATCGAAGTATAAAAGCGCGTAAACACTTCTAGTTCAAAATAAATAGTTTATAGTTTCTAAGGTTATAGGTGACTAACACGTATATCGGGGCTTACTAGATTTATCTCAATTTAATCTCAGAGATTTATCTCATCGCGTGTCATTCCGTGAACACGAAATATTACGTTTTATAACCGTGATGTTCTCCTTCTTCCAAGAACTCGATTTCCCTGCATTACTTGACAAACACGATCACCTACTTCTATAGGTATTTCATTGCTTATATAAGATATTAAAGTTTTATATTATTATATAAATACAATTAAATGAATCAACTATAAAGATAGACAGAAGAAATCTATCTATCGAAAAAATATTAATATATTTCAATTGATACATCTACAATTCCATTTTTAAAAGCAGTCAACTTAATATTACGATGAATCTCAAATACCTTTGAGTAAAGAATTAAATTATTAAATTTGTAAACTTTAATAAAACTTATATATTAAAGAAACACATTTTTGCTGTTATTGTATTAAAATATCACAGAATTATGTTCTCAAAATTCAACTTTAAGATAAAAATGTATTCTCCTTAAATTATTATATAAAATTATATAGTTATAACTTCAATTTATTTTAGAGGGTTCTTCTATAGATTCACTTTTTAAATGCATTTAAAAAGTAGATTTATAGAAAATGTCACAATTTAATTTTTCTAACTGCTCAATTTTAAAAACAACAAATACAATCAAATATCTTGGAGTAATCATCCAAAAAAATCTTAAACGCAAAGATCAAATTTTTAAAATTGTTAAATAGATTAGAAAATTAATATAGATATTTTTAAGAATCAGAACACTTTTAATACTAGCTTGATTCTAGAAAAAAATACACAAAAACTTATCATAAATGTAATACTAAATAAATCATAAGATTAACCGACAAAATTACTTTTTGAAGAATTCAAAGTACCAACATTTTGTGATCTATTTAAAAGAAATTCTATTTTACAAATATTAAAAGAAAAATAAAAATATAATTCTATTACTGAAAATCGTAATAGGTTTAAATTTGTATTTTCATGCTCAAAAATTAATAAATCTTTTACACATTATCAATATACGCACATAAGAAAAACATATTTAACAGCTTACCCGAAAACATCAGGAAGATTAAAAATAACAAAAAAATAATCAATGCTATTAAAAAACATTTTAAAGATAAAAATTTACTATACTTTATTTTATAATAAGCTAGTTATTGTAAACAATAATTATTAATATGTAATCCTCTTCTCTGCACAAGTATATGCAATTTAGAGAAGTGTTGAATTAAAAAATAATAATAAATAAAAATAAAAAAATAAACTTATAGTGGAGAAATTTTAAGTAGAACTAGCTTAAGTTTTCATTCTATCAAAAAGCCCTAATAGTCTTAGAGACTTGATGAATGCGTAATCGTCAAGTGTCACGATGTTCGCTAGGTTTTGAAAAGCTTTGATTCATTTGATAAGGGGAGAGCCGAACACTTGTACACTTGTATCAAAATATTTCAACCGACGTCAACGACTACCGAGTGTTTCCAAAAGGATATTTATTTTAATTAGGGAGAACACAATAATCCAAACTCGAGCAATTTCAAAAGCGTCCCAGTTAATTGCTTGTTTTCTGTTCACTCGTCGAGTTTTAATAAAAAAAAATATATTAGCAAAATCAACTTTGTGGTTAAAATCCATTATTTTAAATTGTTAACTTTGTTTTATTAACCATTTAATGAATTATGTACATCTACCAGTTTCGAAAAATATCATTTTCTTCTTCAGGATGTGATTAACTAATCAAAAACATATATTATATTGTTTCTTGAACATAATTTATTTAAAAAAATAATAATTATAAGTCCTCTACACTTCTCTAGTCAGACCTCAGGTTGAATATAATTCAGTCATATGGTCTGCACAAAGAATCCAGAGAAAATTTCTAAGATTTGTTAATTTTAAATTAAATATACGCTCTGAGGATATCAATTATGATTATCTCCTTAGCCGTCTTAAATTATCTTAAGTTATCAGTGAGACCAACCTTATATTTATATACGGGATCATCAATGGTATGATAGACTGTCCCCAGATTGTTGGTCTGCTTGACTTTCACGCACCATTGAGGTCATCGAGACACAATTCATTGTTTTATTACAGTGTTAATGTCAGAACTCATGTACTATCTAACTCCGCAGTCCCCAGAATGCATTCTTTGAGGAATGAATATATGTAAATTTAACTCTTTATAGAACTACATTATTAAAATTTTTTGTGTCTCAACTCAACAGTGACGGATAATTTGCTTTACTTCACACTTCATATTTATTTTTTGATTATATAAAACATGCTGACACCGTGTAATTTTTTCTTTGTGTATTGAACTCCTGGTGAAATTTTCTGTTATTTTAATAATGTTAAATAATAAATAAATAAATTGTTAAAGAAATAAAATTTAATCATAAGTCATATTAAAAAAATTTTTCCTAAAAATTATTCTAATAATTTTGTATCATTTTTAAAAATAGATTATTTAAAAAAATCAATAAATAATAAAGAAATAATAACTAGTTAATGACATTCTAAAGAAGAAAATGATATTTTTCGAAACCGGTAGACGTATTTAATTCATTAAGTGGTTAATAAAACAATGTTAACAATCTAAAATTATTTGCTGACTGAAATGTGAATTCACGAAAAGTATTAGGTAAATAATAAAATTGAAACCCAACATATTTGTATTCCTCAACATGTTAACTTTTCCCCGGCACAATTAACACCTTGCTTACACATCGGAAAAGTTTATTCCAATATGTAAGCAAGGTTTTCCTTTTAGTTAGGGGTTATTCTCCCTCAACCTGTTTCTGACTGAATGATCACACTTTATTCAAAATCTGTTTCAGGCCTTCCAAACGACATCAGTATCTATTGGCACCAATACCCGTACAGCCTAGGCATTGGATTCTGCAAGTTAAGGGCATTGCTGTCAGAGGCGTAAGTAAAACAAACATTGTTGATTTTTTACGGTTTACTGATAATTTTGACACTAAAATCTGCCTGCAAAATGATGTTTGACTATTGGGTAATGAATGAAATTAATTAATAAAAGAACCGAAAGATTTTGGATGAGATTTTACTATTTATTTGATTAAGAAAGGATCGCTTGGGTGGTTTGCTCATATGGAATGGATAAATGAGGAGAGAATGGTATATGACGCAAGTGTTCATTGCACTTGAGACTTGGCACGACCAGATAAACCAGACACCGGAAGATGGTCCTATTACAAGCTTCAATAATCGACGAGCTTGCATGAGAAGATATATGAATGGGGAAACGGCGTGATGGTAAGTTAGTCACATAGATTGCTTAACACAGTTGTGTTTATAATGCCAGCCTCACTTGGTTGGGCCCGTGCTGAGACAAATATGATATTTTACACATTTTTATATAGATGTTAGCTTGTATAGCAATAAATACACACAATTTAAAAATGATAACAGTGTAAATAATACAACAAATTATTAATAACAAAGAAAAATAAACTTGGATATAAAAATAAAAATACATATAAATAAATTTATTTTATGTACACTAAAACTTTAAGAAGTGGAAAATATCACATATATATATATATATATATATATATATATGAATAAAGATTAACAGTTTTAAAATCGAAGACAAATTTATTTATTCATTTATGTGTATGTACGGTACGTAGTACCATTTAATGAAAGAAATACAAAAATTATCCTAACAGATATAAACATAAACAAACAAACAAATAAACATATTAATATAGCTATTATACAAAATAACTAACGTAGAAAAAATATTATGAACGTAGTAAAAAAAAACATGATATAGTATACCTAGATCAAAACTAAGACAACTTAAAAAGTCATTTTACAGTAGATAAAAAAGAAAAACATTTTTCTCCATTTTTTGTAACTTAAGTTATGAAACTAAATAACATTTAAGATCATAAATTTATTCTAAAATGATATTATTCGAGAACCGGGGCTAAGTTAGTTGCGTATATCACAGAGTATCCGAATGCAATAATAACTCGAAATTTTTGTTATATAGGTTTGCGATATGTCTTTTCGAATATTAACTTTTAAAAAACTTTTAATATCATTTTTAACCAATTAATTCATTATTAAAATAAAACACAACGTTGTTTACTTTACACTACACTTTAATTAAAACGTTTTCGATGCTTAATGCGTCATCTTCAGTAATAAACTAAATCTTAAAACTAGAAGATAGACTGTTGACTACGTGACGGAGGGTGGTGGAGAGGGGGTAAAGGGGGTAAAGTGAAAGTGGTTGTGAACGTATTAATATGGACAGGATAGGAAATGTAAAAGGGTATGTTTGTATATTTAGTACATTTTTATTTTTAATATAAATCTCTACACTTTCTAGAATGTCTAAGTTTCTCCCCTTTTTGCATGTGAAAAACATCTATGTGTATACAGTACAATGAATTGTCATGAGCGAAACAATGACCTTCTAATCTTGCATGGTCTGCCATATCTGAGTTAATGCTGAAGTTTTTTACTCTCAAGTGTTTTTTACTTTTTATTATATGACATTTAATAAATATTTTGAAAAGTAAAAAAATTATGTGTAAACGAAAGATGAAAGTAAAAATAAAATTAAATGTAAAAAATACTATAAATCAATTTTAAAAACTAAGTGTAATCAAGTATATGAAACGATAATACTTAGAAATATATATACTAATAAGTAACATTTAAATATTGTAGGATATTTTTAGATGTACTATAGTATAAGGAGAATAGCACAAAAGTACATACAGGCTCCAATCAATTTTATAAAGCCATATGTTAATAAATAATGTCAAATTTCAATCTATTGACAGTTGATGTTCCGTTCCTTCGTTGGGTGAATTTTAATCTCCCCTGTGGCAGTTATAACATAATAAATATTTACATTTCAATGCCTTCCATTTGTTCAACTTTTCAGAATAAATATAAATCTGGTATCTACTCGTATGATTCTGAGTAATGGATGTATTGAATCTCGAAGTCAAATCGAACGCCGTGAACACGGGTCGGTTCTGTCAATAATCCGAACCTCTAAGATTAAAATCCCAGCACGTGTATACAGTACAATTTAATTCAACGATATCTTTGAGACTTCGTGTCTCATTCCACGGACACGGGCTATTAGAGTGCATTAGATTTAATGTTCCCGAGAGTCCCTCATCACGCGCCACAGTCTCCAGGTGTAGAACTAATTTAGCAGCAGTAATACTCCTGGGTAAAGAGACAAGTAACTCAATGTCTCAATCTTGACATTACGTAATCCGACCAAACTTTAGATCATACTAACAAATAGTACATGTCATAAATATAATATAATCCTAGCCTGAATATCCACAATGTGACAGACACACATCGAATTTTTAAATATTTTTATTTTTGAGAAAAAAGCAGTACCTACATTCTTATTTATTTATTTTTAAATTAATGGCTCCATTTGAGTCTTTTAAACTAGACATAATGATAATAGTAATACGTAAAGTAAGATAAAAATGAAAAATATAGAATAAAAACAATAAGTACACGATAAAAGAAAATAATACACAGTAAAAAGAAAATGTACGAAATATAAATAATATAATTGGAAAGTTGGCGGGTTATCGGGAGATAAAAGACAGGATGGCACCTACTTGTTGGTCTCCTATCTCTGGAAGCTGGTTCTTTTCTCCCTGTTCCACCAATTCACAAGCGACGCAGAATTATGTCACGCACTTGTTGACACTCGCGTTAAAAAAGTAAATGTTTTAAATCTATTAGCGGTAGTAAAAATGATATATTAGGTTGGCGGTTGTAAGCGTATTTACAGCGACGGCAACGTACCGTGTTCAGTTTTAAAAGCGGAGTAGTTCGTTCAGGCGTATCAATCAGACTGCAGGAATCTTCTTTCTCCCCCGTGCCTAGGGACTAGAATTGGACAAGAGTAAAAGGGAAAGGATATATTTCTGTAATCCAATGAGATGTGCGCGCGTATACGTGCGTAGTACATTTAATGGCGCTAACAATAATGTTTGAAAAATACCTTTAAAAGTCTATTTCTTATGTACATACATATTAATTAAATATATATAAAAATTTGTCATTTTTTTTATTTATAAATGTAAATATTGATTACCATTCTTTGTAGCTTGTGTTGGTCTCAAATCAGTCCGTCCGATCTGTCAGTCATAAACAAATATGTTAGAATTCCTGAAAAAACTGAGCAAACGTCCCAATATTGTTACAGTAATAAGGTGAAATTATTTTAGTATTTCTGGCAGGCACGTGGAAGTTGATTAACCGCAGTAAATCAGAGTTATCAATTTTATGATGTAAAATTTTAAATAGACCATACTTGATAAAAAAAAAATATTTCTCTTATCTTTAATAAGTTGGTTGAAAATAAGAAAAAATCATAATTTGGTATATTCAAATCTCAGAAATTTATTTTGTTCTCTTTCAATTGGCAATGTAAAAAGGTGACAAAACAGTCATGTTTACATATCCTCAACCAGGCCTCTCACTAATGATGTATATAGATGTTTTAATCTATTGAGGTTCTTAAAATCTTTAACCCCTCTCATTTAATATATATCCTAATTTTTAGAGCCGTCTTATAAATTTTACATAATAACTTATGACATAATACATAGTGTATGAAAATATGACTAGTGAAGTTTCTTCGGAGCTGAACAAAGTAAAAATATCATACAATACATATTAATCATTTACTCATACTACATATATATAAATATAGTTATATATATATATATACATGCACGCGAATACAATTTTTGTTAAAAATTATTAATAAATTGGCAAAATTTCATTTTGAAGGGAAGAAATTTTTCGTTGAAAATTTCCAAGTTATTAGAGGAATTTACGATATTATATTTTGACAAAGCTGATTATGAAACATTTTTTTAAATAAATATAACATAAACGTTTTATTTGAAGGCACATTTATAAAAAAAACTGATTTGATTGGAGTGATGTGTCAATTTCCTTTAAAATTCGAATTAAATTTTAGCGATCGATGTTGGCTGCTGCGTAGTAACTCTCGGTAATTCCATACAACCAATTTTTTCAATGTTGAAAATATTAATTATTATTGAAAAAGAGAAGTGATCAATCATAGTACAACATGAGGAAACTTACTCGATTTAAATTATAATACACTTTACCATTCCCGTGACACACGAGACACCTGACGACATATTACATTTCCGGGTCACACCGTCCTAGGGATGATCACTTTAATTAGCCTACTTTCAAATAAATCTGAACGGTTTGTGACTCGTATAAATGTCGAACAATGTATATTTAATGTAAATGTTTTCTAACAGATATTAAAATATCTGCCAGTAGAAAGATTTTAAAATATTGGATAAACGTCAACAAATATTTTGATGCATTTTGTAAAATAATCTCCATATAGTAGTTGGTACGAACGTTATTTTGGGGTTTTTTCTTACTGGAAATAAAAACTACAGCGTGATGGGTTCATCATAATATAAATACATAAATTGACTCCGAGCTCCCTTCTCGCTTCTTTCACTCTTCATAATTACGATATTTTTCTTCTTTCCTTATCCTAACTAAATAAATAAATCGACACTAAACGTGCGTTTAATTTAATCGTCACCAAAAAACCTTCACATAAGTATCACGATCAAGAAATCCCAATTAATTGAAACTCCAAATAACAGGGATCCCACAAAAGAGATGTATATGCGATGTTCGAAATATAAATCAAAAAATAAAAAAAATATAATACTAATTTAATGTATTAATTATAAATATATACACATAAAATCAATTTTGTCGAAAAATATTGTTTTTGCGCTACTGCGATTCTAACCTGGATCTCTATTACCATTCAGGGGATGTATACTACCGATTGTGTTATAGCGCCAGTATCTTTCATTACAAATTTTCGAATATATATGTTTCACTTTTTCAAATTAATACATCCGTCGTTCTATTATTTGAAAGCCATCTA
The DNA here is from genome assembly GCA_022840565.1 of Eubasilissa regina. Taxonomy (NCBI): domain Eukaryota; kingdom Metazoa; phylum Arthropoda; class Insecta; order Trichoptera; family Phryganeidae; genus Eubasilissa; species Eubasilissa regina. The sequence goes on along the minus strand of JAINEB010000017.1, from coordinate 15,280,318 downwards.
CATTCTTTTTACGGAATCTCAAATACCTTTGAGTAAACCGACTGCAGACGCCAGAATCATCAATTCATTTTTATTAAATTTTGGACAGATTGATACAACTTATATTATTATATTATTGTTCTACTTAATAACAAAAAAAAATGAAACTAGAAAAGAATTAAATCATCTTATTTCGCATATTTTTTAATTACAACCTTCTAAGACAAGCTTACCCCTATATTGATAAAATCAAAGCTTAGAAATATGTGTCTGTCACATGATGCTGTATCTTAGTAAATCTTGGGAATATTTCGCTTTTCTCTGTGAAGTTTGGCATTTTTTCTATATTTAAAAATTCTATTTAAAGATAAAATTCTACCACATCTGAGATATGCGCTTATTTCTTCGATGGTTAAAATTACGTCGTATCTTCTTCTATTGTATCCAGCAACGTGCTTAACTATTACTTCTTAAGATAGGTAAAATACTTGTATAAGATAATAAAAATATATTTTAAGGAGAACACATTTTCGTTGTGTAGTATCATTTTCAGAACATAGTTCTGTGATATTTTTAATACAAATTAAATTAATCAACTAGAAATACAGAAATAAATATATTTAGTTTGCTACCGGAATTTGAACCTGAACCTTTTCTAAATTCAGGGAAACGTGTTACCATTCCACTACAGTGACCGATTAAGATTACGACAAATTTAGAACTTATATATTTTTATAAATATGAATTAAATATATTAATTAGAAAGATATACATATAAAATCAATTTTATAGAAAAATATTGTTGTTGTGCCACCGAGATTCGAACCTGGATCTCTTTCTTAACCGAGGAAGGTGCATTATCTAACTATGCTACAGCGACAATATTTTTAGCAAAAAATTTTCGAACCTATATGTTACCTTTTTGTATAGTTGGATAATGCACCTTTCCCGGTTAGGAAAGATATCTAGGTTCGAATCCCGGTGACGCAACAACAATATTTTTCGATAAAATTGATTTTATATCTATTTCTTTCTAATTAATATATTTAATTCATATTTAAAATATCACAGACCTATGTTCTGAATAATTATATCTTCACAATAAGAATGTGTTCTCCTAACATTTTTATAATTGATACATTTATAATTCAATATTTTTAAAAACAAACAACTTTATATAAAATAAATTTGAGTAAAACACGCTAGGTGATGCCAGAATTAAATTAATCAATCCTTTAATTAATCAAATTTCGATAAAATTTGATACAACTTATATATTTTTAAGGAGAACATATTTTCGTGGTGAAATTTTTTTTCCCCTGATAGGAAGAGGTCCAGGATCGAATCCCAATAGTAACTAAATATGATTTCATTAAATAAATTTTTCTGTAAATCTTTTTAGTTGATTCTATAAAATTCATATTCATAAAAGATAAACTCAACGTATTATTTGTTTACAATAATTTATGTAGTGATTAGAGATGTTTATGTATTGGGTTGATGTTTTTCTTATGTTTTGTATATTCTAGACGTTTATTTTACCATTAAGGATTATGTCTATATACATACATGTGATTATATCTACTTATACATATTTAGTTGACTCTGTAAACTATTGAAATAAGCTTCCATTATTTGTTCAAGTATTAACTCCAGCTTGCAGGGCCGGCATGATATATTTGTGACTAAACACATTACCTAATTGTATTTTGAATATAGAACGTGCTCAGATTTACAGCTAGGTTTTTACGCTTCGTGCTGTCTAAAAAATACTTTACATGTCACAGTTTCATGCACCACCCTTGTATAGATACATTTTCCTTAATAATATATGTATAAGCTGTATCAATGTATTCTAAATTTAATAAAAGTGCATTGTTAACTCTGGCATCTCCTATCGGTTTACTCAAAGGTATTTGAGATTCCGTAAAAACAAAGTGGATGGCTTTCAAATAATGGGAAGATAAATGTATTAATTTGAAAAGTATAACATATAGGTTCGGAAATTTGTCGTCAATCCACTGTGTTGGTATAGCATAAAATGCACGTTTCCCAGATTGGAAGAGATCCAGGTTCGAATCCCGGTAGCAACAACAATATATAAAATTGATTTTATATATCTTTCTAATTAATACATTTAATTCGTGTTTACCATAATATTATTGTAAAGAATTATGTAATCATAAAAATTAAAAAAATAAAATTCTCGTAATATTTTACGGAGACAAAAACAATTATAAATAGAGCCTGTACAACAAGCAGGTATTGTTTTTGAATGTTCACTTAATAATATATATTAGGTTGAAAATTAATGCCGAATTAAGGTCATTATAAAATGTACAGGCAGAATAAGATGTTTTCTCTTTGAAACTTAAAATCGTCGAGGGAAAATTTATTCAGGTTATTTTTAACGTTATCTTTCAGAAAATTAATCATTTCATCTTCGTAGCTATTTCATAAAATATGAACCAGATATTAATGATGAAAATTAGCCTTTTTAATTAAGGCACGCTCTTGTTTGCTAAAACAATTTTTTTGTATTTATAAAGAACAAAATTTGGTTCACGTAGGTCAGGAATGGCGGTCCTGGGTCACGCTGACCTAAAGTGACACAGTTTGGAGATGGAAACATTTGACTGGCAAAATAATGGTCTAATGGTTAAGATACTTGCCTGGTAATCCAGTGGTCGGAGGTTCGAGCCTCATTCTAGGAGACTAGCAAGTCAGTCCTATTTTCAAAATACAAATGTTTACCTTAGTTTGAAAATAGGAAGAATATTGATTTTTAATGAAATAATCAATGAAATACCCACTGCTTACTCAGGACTGTTTTTATGAGCTCCCATATCGCTCATAGTGAATGAAATTTTTTTGTACTCATAGTCCCCGTGTACACAACATGTTTCAGAAATTCTCCACTTCGCACCTTACTTCACTCTCTTCTTATACAACAAGCAATGAGATGAGATCCACCACTTACCCAGGACCTTTCCATAAGCAAAAGCTTTTATATCGGTCTTGCTCATTCACCGCCAGGTTGGAATTTTGTTAAATGCTAAACAGGAGTCTAGTGAGTAGAATGTACGATGTATGCAAGGAAATTGACCTTATTATGAATGTCAACAAGTCGAAAGTGATAGAATTCAAGAAGGAGGAAAGCAAGATACCGTACAAAACACTTATAGGTAATGAGTGTTTGGAACAAGTAGACGAGTTTGTGTATTTGGGAAGTATGTTTGATAGAAATGGAAAGGCTGAGAATGATATCGAAAGGAGGGCGACTGCAGGGAATAAAGTGAACGGCGTTTTGAATGGAATTATATCTAACGGGAATTAGTTACCCGAGGAAAGACTAGTGGTGCAGAATGGAGTCCTAGTACTGACACTGATGTATGGAACTGAGGCCTAGAGCTGGCAGAAGAGGAACGAAAGTAGACTGAATGCAGTGGACATGAGATCACTTGGGCATATGTGGTGCAAATCCAGAGAGCTGTAAAGCTGATCTCAGCATTGTGAATAGAAATAAAGAAGGATTGCTCAGATAGTGTGATCATATGGAACGAGTGAATAAGACGAGAATAGTAAAAAAGATATATAACGCAAGTGTTGATGTCATCAGAAATAGATAACGTCCGCGGAAGACTTAGCACAATCAGGTAAACCAGATACTGGAAGATGGTCCTGTTAGAAAGCCTCAACAATCAACGAGCTTGCATGAGAAGATGTATGAAGGTAGATTAGGCGAGAATTGTGTGTTAGGGCAGATCGAAAACGGCGTCATGATAAGTTAATTAGTTCTAAGATTGTCATTTAACTAATGTGTCTCTATCATGCAGTTTAATATTAAAATTAACGTACAATACAACAATATTAAGTTGATAATAAAGTTTGATATAACCAAAGCACTCTGTAGGGACTTAAACTTTTCACGACTTTTGCCTTGTGACGTAGTTCTTTTAAAATGTATAATTTTTAAAATTTCACAGAACAGGCACGCTGCAAAAGAAAGAGCTTTCTCACTCAGAAATTACAGTTTTTAATATCATTTTTAACAATTAACTGTTGGAAACTGTTTAAGTAACTTACAATTCATCTCTTATTGGATATCACAATCATACTCAGATTTTAAAATAGCTCAATACTCGGTCATTTAAACTTTTTATTATATAACAATAATTTAAATAATTATACTAATAACTCACAATTGGAATATTTGACGCGGCCACAAAGCTTTCTTCTAGTGAAAATATATTAATAATTAGACAAAATACTTTGTATAAACCTCTATTTATTGATTATTCTACATGTTTCGATACCTACGGTATCTTCTTCAGGAAACAATGTATACTGATATTAAAAAATATAAACGTAGATAAAAATAAAACTATAAAGTGGTGAATAAGTAAGAACTAATATGAAAACAAATTTAAAGGGTGACTATTTGCAAAGATGATTTGGTTATTTATAATATAATGGTATTTAGCTTGCTATTAATACTTTTTCTTGTTTCTAAAATTTCAAATTTATCTAACTCTTTGTATGTATAATTTCTGAATCCTTGTTAATATCAAACTAATGGTTTGTCTCCAAAAGTTGATTGACAAATTCTGACTAGTTGTTAATAAATATACGAGGATCATTTTAAAAGTGAGAATAGTTTTGCGGTTAATTATGAATATTTATTATTTTTTAAATATTCTTCTTCAGATGTCTTAGGAATGTTATAGAGATACGTATGCTGAGAACAATATACAATAACAATGCTCTCTGCCCACCTCTTCTTAGCTAAGCGATCTTGGGTTGGAGTGGAGTTGGGAAAACTGTCTTTAACCAATTAGCAATTATACAAAAATCCATTCTCAGAATCATCTACAGAAAACCATATTGGTTTTCCTCTGATTCACTGTTTGAGGAAGGACAGCTTCTTGATATTCGACAACTATATGTAAAAATACTGATTCTTTATTTTCATTCCAACAAAGAGCTTCATCCCAATTATGCTACGAGAGCAAAATAGAATAGGCTCGTCGCGAAGTCTAAAATGAAAGCAAGCTTGTTCAATCCTTCTATATGTTTTTGGCCCCCAAAACCTATAACATTTTGCCGACAAACTCAAACACCATCTCAGGAGCCGATTATTGAGTGTTGATAGAAGGAAAACTGAGCAAAGATTCATGGAAATGATCACATGAATAGAATAACATTTCATTAAAACAGGCTTGCCTACTTGGTAAATGTATTTAAATGTGTGTAAATATGATACATTTTGAAAGATAAATTCAGCTACAATACTATTATAGAACAAAGAAATAATCAATGCTATCAAAAAATATTTTAAAGATTAACATGTTTCCCGAAATTCATTAATAATTCATTCCTTCATTCATAATTTATTATATTAATTTTATGTTTTGCGTAGTGTTTTAATCATGGGATATCGAGAGAATTTTACTTATTTATTATGTTATTAGAATTTTTTTATAACTCTGTTTAATTTATTCCTAATATTTTTGGTTTCGATAAAATATATATATGTGCATATATATATATATATATATATAGTATTATTAATATATATATATATATTAATAATACTAATGGTTTTCATATTAGTATGATAGAAAACGGATGAACCTGTTCGGTCTAGTTAAGGAGATAGTGAGCATCACTTACATTATGAAACTTGTTCGCCTTTTTTTAAATATTAATAAGAATGTTTATAATGTATAATATTTAAGTATATTAAGCTGATGTTAGTATAGTGAGTAAGATTAAAAAAGGTCCACTTAAGTGGTTCGGTCATATGGAACGGATGAATGAGGAGAGAATGGTAAAAAAGATATATGATGCAAGTGTTGATGGCACCAGAAATAGAGAACGTCCGCGGAAGACTTGGCACGACCAGGTAAACCAGATAATGGAGGATGGTTCTGTTAGAAGCCTCAACAATCGGCAAGCTTGTATGAGAAGATGTATGAATGTGGATGAGGCGAGAATTGTGTGTCAGGACAAAAGAGTGTGGCGCTCTATCCTATCTGCCTACCCCCACGGGGAAACGGCGTGATGGTAGGTAAGTAAGTATATTAAGAACATGAACAGAATAAATATTATTGTAACAATCTAACTGCAATGAAAAATGTCTAAAACTACCAGACTCGCTCCTCTCTTAATACACCGCTACTATTTAAACACTTTTTATGCTGTATAGTATTTTAAATACTGGCTCGTGTGATCACACATAACCCGTGTTTTCATTCATACCAACCTCCCCAAACTATGAAGCATTATTGAAATATTTTCAATTGTTCAGTAATAAATATTTCTGTCCAATAACAGACGTCAATCGTCATTAAGTCAAGTACCAACGTAACAATTTTCATTTATACAAAACACATTTATATATGTCACTTTATTTCTGTTCTATTTAATTTTATTCACGAGGCATTGTTCACAAAAAGCAACAAATTAAATAAAGGTCAGTTAATTGGTGTGAATCAATCGTAATCAACAGAGAATTGAATGTTTTATTGGATATTTTAAATAGCCCTTTTGACGAATGTTATCCCTTAATTATATTAGCAGATGTATAACCTGTCAAAGGACAATTGTAAAAACTATAATATATTACTGCAAACTCGGTCGCCAACCTTCGCACGAAGAAGATTCATGACGATATTTTCAAGGGGGGACGATATTTTCGAAAACCTGCAATTTATTTCTACTGCTAAAATGCTGGCCATATCAATGGATTTAACCTTAACACGCCAAATTTTGTATGTCACGCCAAGCTATAAGCATATTAACATGCACTTTTAAACATTACAAACTTGTAGGTAATAAAGTCATATTTTTAAATCATTTTGCCGTCTATGAACGACAGGTCCCAGCATTTGATAGATAAGTATAAGATCCTTAAAGCCTAGTCTATGTGGTGTCTTCCATTTCAGAGTTGGCAGTTAAAGTTTAAATACTTTTTACACATATGTTTTATATTTAGCATTTAAAATATCGCAGACCTATGTTCTGAATAATTACAACTTCACAATAAGAATGTGTTTTCCTTAATATTTTATATGCTATCTATAAATATTTATATATTTTTTTACATTGAACAATGCATTTACTTACTTTAAGTTTTACAATGAATTTATATGCTATCTAATCGTATCTTGATTTACTCTTTATATATATTTATTTGTACATTGAACTCTACACCTTGTTTATTACTATACTGGAAAGGTACTGTCTGCTATAATACAGTAAAATACTAGTGCAGCAGGCAGGGTACCGAAATATATGTCTCACTTTGCTGCAATGTTATCTGATTATAACAATATAATAACACACCGTACTGTACTATGAAGCAAAAAACTAAAAATATTATTATAATTAATTAGTTCTTACGCTATGAAAAATACAATGTGTCAACCGCTAGATCAAAGAAACTAGACATCTTTATTTCTTTATTTTCTCCACAATACTTAGCCCTTCAAATCGGCTTATCATTCATGTTAATGTATTTATATATTGGTTACTTGGTAGGGAGATGAAAGCGTTCATATAGTGACACGAGCAATTGAAAAAATAGTACTTTCATGTACTGACTTCAATGAATGAAATTTAAAAATGATTACGGGGTTAATTTTTATGACGCCGAACGCAAGTACAGAAGTTGAAGTAAAACTCTGTTGACAGGTTTAGGAGCGGAGATACCCCACGCACCGTGCACATCGCTGTCATGTCATGCGGAATTATTTGTCTTTATGTAGTATCCGCCGTCGCCGCTGGATGCCGCTCTGTGTTCAGCGTGTTTATAGAAATTTAGTACAATAATTATGTTTTGTTTTGTTTTGTTTTGCGGGTGAACATTAAATTAAAAAAAATATCCCTCAAGTAAATAGATATAATGTCCCTTGCCAGACAATATATTTACGACCTCTATGGGGTTAAACCCATTAATATTGGTTCTTATCGAGATACCCCAAACTATCGGCCCATTGGTAGCAACATGGGCTCGGATTAGTTAGTGTGTGTTGTTTCAATCTTTATTCTTGTTTATTGGAAGTTTTGGGGTCAAATTGGTAATCGGGCCTATGTTACAGTACGACTAAAATTATGTTGGGTAATGTTTCTGCAGACATGATAAATTCGTAATATTTATTGTGTTTGTATTCGTTTTATATTTTAGGCTGTACAATTACGTATAAAATTTATTATTGTATTACTCTTTAGATCTTATACAAAATTCGTGTAAATATTGTTAAACATTCTCAATATTAAATATTAATGAACCAATCCGCTATTCTAGCTGTGTTTGTGAGATTTGTGTTCGATTTGTAACAATAGTTGGTTTTTTTAATAAAAAAAAATATTTCAACTTTATTACATATCTATACACTATAATATTATTTTTTTCCAACTGATTATTCGTTATTCAGCGAGCAATCGCTATTAATTAACTATTAATTAGATGCGTAGGTACAACCTATACATAGGTATAACCTGTACATTTAGAACACAAAAGGCTGCATTAAAGCAACACTCAAAATGCCAATTGGAATGAACCCAAAAGAGATATGCAATATCTCCCACTCCACATATTTTTATTATATTTTTATTTTATTCTTACTTTTTTATTCATATTTGATTTATCTTTTTATTCCAAACAACACCACAACAGTACGAAAAAAAAACTGGCTACTTTAACACAGACTTTAGTCTAGCAAAGTAGCCAGGACAACGCTGTATATATCAGAGGTGAAGTCTACTCCATCCCACACAATAAACTATGTATTATGTATGTTTATTATGTATCCATCTCTGTTAGTACAAAAATATGGATGTCAAAATATATATAAATAAATAAATATAATTTAAGTTTCGACAATTTTACAAATATATGAAAAAATGTACTAATCCAGTGTGAATTACGTACTCAAGAGAAATAAATGTATTTTTACATAATACCATAGGTATATAAAATCGACATTTTAAATAAAGTTAAACGTGTCTGAAACGGACATAATTTTTTATACGGATAGATACTCAACTACTTTTAGTAGTCACAAAACTTACTAAGCATTTATTTTGCAATTAACCTCCAAAATTCGTATTCCTGACGTATATTCAATCATTGTAGAAACAATTTAGATTGATTGGCCTTTAGAAAAATAATATCACCCATCGGCAAAAAGAGAAGTTTTCTAAATTGATAATATCTTTTCGAGACCATGTGTTGAGAGAAAATAAAATACCACAGTGTATGCATAAAGAAACTGCTGATTAATAAACCGTTTAAGAAAGTTACTAATTCTAAAGATTGTTCATTTGCACAAGCTTTACTTTTTGGTAAAAATTTATATCTTCAGTAAGGTATTTTATATATGTCCAATAATTTATATAGGTCCAAATATATGTGTATCAACACTCAATTATTTAAATGGCATTTTTAAGACCAAAAACGTAATTACGTACGAACGAACTTTAAGCAAATATTTAAAACTGTTATCTTTTTTAATATTTGATACAGTTATTGGTATTATAAATTTCTAATGGAAACTTGTCAGCTGGGACAAAACTAACAGTACACAATACTAAGAGTGCTGATATCATCACTGAAGCGAAGCCTGCAGCTAGAAAAAGAGGATTTAAAGTTGACTGAATGCAGTAGAAAAGAGAATTTCGTTCATCTTTCAAAAAGGCGTATCTCGTTTATTGTTAAAATTTATTACACGTGCCCATAATCCATTCTAACAGGCATATCTGAATTTTATTCCAATGAAGTAACATTATATAAAAATCATTTTGATGTAATCACTCTTATTTTGATGTGCCCTTCTTTCAAATGACAGTAGTAAATAATATATATGGAATAAATACGAGCAGCTAAATTTAAACGTGGTCGTACCAGCTGGGGTGACGATTAACGTTCGGGACGGCCAAAAACTGCCACCACTGACGATAACATCGCTCAAGTTCACCAAATGGTACTGGAAGATAGTCGAATTAAGATTTAGAGAGATAACAGAGACTATGAACATGTCCAAAGAACGTGTTTATCACATATTGAATCAAGATTTAGGCATTCGAATCATTCTAAATCAGAGTTTTGGCGCCGATCAATTACTGTAGATGAAACTTGGATACACTATTATACTCCAGAAATAAAAACACAGTCAAAACAGTGGACTGCAAAGGGAGAATTGGCTCCAAAATAGGCAAAGGCTGTTCTTTCGGCCGGGAAAGTGATGGCGACAGTTTTTTGGGATAGCCATGGAGTTGTATTATTCAATTATCTTGAAAAAGGAAAAACCATTACAGGAGCATACTATACATCATTACTTGACAGGGTGAAGGCAGAAATTGCCGAAAAACGACCACATTTACAGAAAAAAATAATTGTTTCACCAAGACAATGCACCGTCTCACACCTCAGCGGTTGCTCAGGCGGAAATCTACGGATTACAGTTTGAACTGCTTGACCACCCTCCTTACTCATCAGATCTAGCCTCACGCGACTTCTTTTTGTTTCCTAAGCTAAAAGTTGCGCTTGGAGGACAGAAATTTTTGTCAAATGAGGAGATTGTTACCTTCGTATATAATTATTTTGCAGAGAAAGACTCCAAGTACTATTTGGACTGGTTAAAGGGATGGGAAAAATGTCTTGTTTCTTTATTAGGTCGGAAACTTTTCAGACAGCCCTCGTACATCTCACACTGTTTTAAAATAAAAAAAATATTCCTAGAAATCGGTAAGATTTTTTTACCATTTTTCAACGGTGAAAGATTTATCACAATTTGTTCATATATCGTCTGCTGTAAAATTAACAAATTAGAAATTTGTTGACTCTTTGAAAGATGAACGACGATATGTGATAATAAAAATTTAAGCTCTCGTAGTCCAATGCACATGGCACTGGCTTCTCATACCGAAGGCTTTGGATTCGATTCACGTCATTTTCTTAAGCCTAGGTATTTTTGTGATGCGTTTCGCCGCAGTAATTGAGCCTTATGGCCTGTTGTAGTGTTAAAGGTAACTAAAGATCTTGGGATTATTTTGGATTCCAAATTACTATTCGACATGCACTTACAGGGTAACCAAAATGTTCGGTTTTATCCTCCGAATATGCAAACGATTTAATAACGTCAACACCATGAAAACTCTGTACTTCTCATATCAAGTACCATCGAATTTGCCTCCCAAGTCTAAAATATACATACATCAATAGAATCGACAAAAAAATGAATCATGAAATATCTTAACTTTCGTAGTTATCGAACCTTAACCAGCATTGCTGAGTCATCTATTATTTTTAATATTCCATCACTACAAATTCGAGAAGACATGGCCGATGTCATCTTCCTACACACAATAGCTAACACCAAAGTGGACTATACTGATTTACTCAGACGCATATCCATTCGAGTTCCATCAAGGTTAACCAGAACTAATCTCACATTCAACCTTCCACATTATAACACCAATGCCAAACAAGCTCCCCTTTATTTTAACTCACACTTAAATATCAAGACATTTTCAATATTTCAGTTACTACAATTAAATCAAAATTCAATATAATATATATAAATATAAACCTTAACGGTCTTCATTTTATTTTTATTACACAAATTTTATTCTCTATCCCATTTTCCTTTCCCCTGGAAAATTTTCTTCTTATATCTCTCCTCTGATTATATTTTTATTTTTTACTTTTTCTTTCACTTCTTCTATTTTTACTGTTAATTTTTGGTTTTCTGCAATATCATTAATCTTTTTCCTATATAATTTTTTTTGTAACACGAAATTCGTTTGCCATTAAGGTCATAAGTCCTTTTCAAATTATTATCTTCACTGTATCGAGTTTATTGTTATATAAAATAATACACGTAATTGGTTCAATTTTTGTTACACTATTATTATATGTTTTGTTCATATCCATTAACTGTTTGCTATGCAAATAAAATAAAAAAACAAAAAATATTTTAGCTTAGTAAACAGGATTTAAAGAGAATGCACCAGCACCAGAAACAGGGGACATCCACGTGAGACTCAACAGATTGTGGCGCTGTATCCTCTCTGCCCACTCCTGCGGCAGAATGTCGTGATAGTAAGTTAGTAAGTTAGGTAGGCTATGGTTATATATGACAGGAAGCGTGTGTTAAATTTTTCTTTTGTATCATATACAGGAGAGTTTATTCTGACAAATTCTTCAGTTGATAGCCAGTGGTTGGACTAAATGGAGCTCTTGTGATCTTTTAAAATGTCAGAGAAAAGTGTGTATATTCGACACTGTTTACCTTTTGAACTTAATGAAGGCCATAATGCAATAGTACCAACCAAAAACATTTGCGATATGAACAGTAGGGGTGCTATCGATGTTCTAAACAGTCAACGATGGTTTGCTAAGTTCGGATCTGATAATTTATCAGTAGCTGATTAAGAACTGGCGGGGTGCTCTTTAACCACCGATGACGATATGCTAACCCCTATAATAAAAGCTGATGCTCGTTAAAATAGATAAGATAGATATCTGTCAAACGACCGTAGTGAGGCATTTGCATCGCATTGGCCTGGTTTCATATTAATCAATCGCAAGGGTGTTGTTTTTACTACGACAATGCGCGGCCTAATTCTGCAATGATGACGCAGCACAAATTAAAATAGCTAAAGTGAAATATTCTAAAAGATCCACTTTATTCTCCTGACCTTGCTCTATTAGATTTTCACCTTTTCTCTCTCTACAAAATTATTTGGATGGAAAAAACTTAAAACAACACAGGCAGTGAAAAAAAAACATATTCTTTGAGTCAAAACCGACGAGTATAGGGTCTTTTAATAGGGACGCTCAAAATTTGTTAGGTTATAGCAGCCATGTTGTTAAAGTGACATCTGTCAAATTTATTGTCAATTGTTAAGTAGTATACGGCAAATCACCACGGAAGGTTGAACAACGTGTGCAAATCATCAAATTCTGGACATTCTGCACGAGCGATTTGAGGGCACGGTTATCTCGCGCGGCGGTGACGTGAACTGGCCACAGAGATCGTGCGATTTAACGCCTTTAGACTTCTTTCTTTGAGGCTATCTTAAATCGCAAGTCTTTACGAATAAGCCGCAAACAATTGACCCCCTCAAAGTCAACATAACAAACGCCATTCAGCAAATTTAGCCAGATTTATGCGATAAAGTCATTGAAAATTGGACCTCCCAAACGTGCCACCGAGCAAAGCGGCAGCGGATATTCGAACAACGTTATATTCCACACTTATTGCCATAAAATATACTTTCATATGAAAGAAAAATTAAATGAATATCTCACACACAACCTGTTTAACTTACATTTTAAAATTGAGCGTCCTTGTTGAAAGACCCTATATTTGTACCGAAGCTATAAACAAATTAATTGACAGATGGGAGACAGACAGTCATTAGCAGTAATGGAATTATATAATATAATTGTTCCGAATTCGTTAACATCCTTTTGGAGCGTCTTTTCGAATCGGCCGCGACTCATGTTGTTGACACATTTCCACATTCAAATTACAATCCATACATTTCCTCACGTTCGTCTTGTCAGTGTAAATTGTGACCTTGACGTCAGAAGACGTCAACTTGACCGCTATTTATTCAATCTCGACATCGCGATAGCAGTGTAGACCTTTCAGCTCCAGTGCACCAGCACTGTATTTTATGATCTTGTGTTTGGTGATGACGTAGTGTTTATTGTGTGTGCCGTGGGTGAACTTTTGTCATCGCCGTCTTCAATTGGAAGTGGAGATCTGCACATCCGTGTGCCATTTGTGACATCTTAGCGGTGACTGCGGGGGTGACGGAGCCAACATATACAAGGTAAGGCGAGCAGTCCTTCCGAATCCCAGTTCCCGAGATCACTGGTCCTTCGACTGGAATCCTCATCGACCTCATTCTTTACTAAGGTTTCCCTATTTTCCCTTCCTTACTCTGCGATGATTCCGATTTACGACTGAAATTTTTCTATTTCGCGGGACGCGATCCGGAGATCGCGGAATTCGTTCATTTGCATCCGATACTTATGACTCATCCTAAATAGTTCCATTAAAATCTCAGACATTCTCTAACATATGGTTTAAATATCCTGTAATTTTCAGGTCTTCTTACGTCTCGGTGCTGACTATAGTGGCCTTCTCCATGGAGAGATACCTGGCGATATGCCATCCTCTTCACCTGTACACCATGTCTGGGCTGCAGAGGCCGGTGCGGATTATAGCGGCTCTGTGGACGGTCTCCCTGGTGTGCGCTATGCCCTTCTTCTTGCACACGACCATCAACTACCTGGACTACCCCCCCAGTAAGTACCAATACCAAATATGTAATTAAATTGAATGCTTTCGGTGGAAAATACGAATAATCTTACTTTCACATTGAATATAATAAAGTTATATAACACTTTTTTGCTGGGGTGACTTTGGTTTGTCTCTATCAGATTTAATGCCTAAAGCCTCTTTACATGTCGCAATAGAATTAACAGACCTAGTCTACAATATTTTAAAGATGAATTCCTAACTAAATTAATAGTCGAAAATGTTCAAGGAACATTGCAATTCTGCACCGTTACAAAAAATATAATTATTAAGGAGAACACATTCTTTTTTTGAAGTTATAATTATTCAGAACATAATTTTGTGCTATTTTAAATACTTATTTAATGTATTAATTAGAAGGATATACATATAAAATCAATTTTATCGAAAAATATTTTTGTTACTCTGCCAGGATTCGAATCTGAATCCCTTTCCAAACCGTAGAAGGCGCATTATCGAATGTGTCCAAAATTTAATAAAAAAATTATTGTTAATTCTGGCGTCTGCTATCAATTTACTCAATATTAAGATATTTGAGATTCCGTATAAACAAAGTAGATGGCTTTCAAATAATGGAATGATAGATGTATTAATTTGAAAAGTGTAACATATATGTTCGAAAATTTGTCGTCAAAAGTACTGTCGCGTAGTTGGATAATGCACCTTCCCCGCTTAGGAAAGAGATCCAGGTTCAAATCCCGGTAGTGCAACAACAATATTTTTTGATGGAATTGATTTTATATCTATATTTTTCTAATTAATACATTGAATTAATATTGAAAATATAATTGTTAGAAATTTGTACATAATCATGTTAAGCTTTCTTTGTCTGCGTAGGTACTTCGAAATAAATATTGCGAAATGTATGAATTATTAATATATTTATATCTGCTTCAGGCTTTAAATCATCTAACACAAAATAGTCTGCCTGCTCGAAATTCTCGAAATATATCCTTTAATTCTTTGTATTTAATATAAAATTTTAAATCAATGAAATAACTGCATAATTACATTTTTTTTAATGTTTATATTTCATACATGGTTGAGATTAGGCACATATTCCTTGAATTTTCTCGACTTATAATTTAGTCAGATAATCCAACTATTAAATATTGTGGAGTAGGTCTGTTACACCCTGTATATATTTGAAACTTGCGTTTCTCCTAGGTTAAATCGCATTTTTTGTAGATGGATTTCACGAAGAAACCTAGATCGACGTTTCTACTCGGTTACACGTGTCATTGTCAAAGGGTTACATTAAAAGGTGACGGTAAATCGTACTTACTGAAAGAGAAGTACTCAACTTTGGGAGATTTATATCTTGATGTAATGATATTATATATTTTTGAATGATTTTAAATACCTATATATGTATGTATTTGATGTATGTATGTACGTATTTATTTAAAAATATGTATGTATTTGAATAACATCATTTAAAAGTCAGAATGGTAATTATATAAATTAACACGTTTGTATAATGACATCTAGATAAAATTAAAAATAACAAACGAACCTGTGACAAACAGAAAACACAACGCGACCCACCCACATAACAGGTAACTAGTTCAAACCGATTTGAAACTAATAACACATGCTCTCCTTGATATTTTGGCTAAAATAATTACTAGGAGAACACATTCTTATCATGAAGTTGTAATTATTTAAAACACAGGTCTGTGATATGAATTAAATATATTAATTAGAAAGATATACATATAAAATCAATTTTATAGAAAAATATTGTTGTTGCGCCACCGAGATTCGAACCTGGATATCTTTCTTAACCGGGGAAGATGCATTATCCAACTATGCTACAGCGACGATATTTTTAGCGACAAATTTTTGAACCTATATGTTACATTTTTGATATTAAGACATTTAATAATAATGGAACGATTAAATGTATTAATATGAATATTTTTCGATAAAATTGATTTTATATGTGTATCTTTCTAGTTAATATATTTAATTCATATTTAAAATAATTACGTTTATATCAGGAATTGTCGGAATAAAAATTGGGAAATAATATTAAGTCGTATGGAATCATAATGATATAGATGATATTAAGAAATTAAATGGTCGGATGTATTTAGAAGGTCCATATTAAGCAATTTACTCGTATAAGGTTCTTTTTAAAAGGTTTTTATTAAGATAACTTTCTATGAGTGCATCGTTGAGATACAACTTTATAATTTTTTTTACAAATATACAGGGTGCGCCGTCAGAATCCGGACAAAATTGTATTTGAAGTTCCCGCTATATTTGAATTCAGGATTAGGCACTAGTTGACACTAAAGTTAGTTAAATATGTCAGTATGACTTTCATAATCTCAAAATGGCCGAGCCTGTCAACCCAAGCATGGAGCATGATAGAAGAACGGCGATTATAGAAAACCTTCGTGCCGGAAGAACTCCCACCGAAATTATTAGTCTCAGAGAAGTCCAAGGAGGACTCTTCCACTCCGTCAAGATGGAGTACCCGCTCACACGAGCCATTTAGTGCAAAATTGGCTCTCTGACAACGTTTTGGTCGAAGGATTTTTGGACTCCTAAAAATACCGACCTAAACCACCCTATGGACTACTACGTGTGGGGCGTAGTAAAGAGACAAACCAACAAATCTAGGCACCCTAACGTCAACTCCCTCCGGGCCGCTATCGAGGCAGAATTCACGGCCTTGAACTGCGATCAATTGAAAATAGCGTGCTCGAATGAAAGAAAGTTCCCAGCAAGGATCTTTTAAATGAGATATAACAGCATTTTTTAGTATCTTTGTATATTGGCTTAAATAAACAACTTTTTGCAATAACCTTTATTTATCCGGATTTTAACGGCGCATCCTGTATATATTAAAATTAATATAATATGTGTGCAAAAATGAACTTCTCTTAGAAAACTATGAAAAAAATATTTTAACAAATCTCTTGGTGTTTTCACTATAAATTTTCAATAAACATTATCATCAATATATTATAGATATGTATAAATGGAATATACATAATTTTTTTAAGATTAGGATAAAATAAGACTAACTTGGAATGAGGCTCGCACCTCCAACCACTAAATTACTAAGTTAGCATTTTAAAAACTAGATCAACAAGCTAATATCATTTATAAAAATGCGTACGTAGGATTAATTTATTTTTTTTAATTCTAAGACATGTACATAATATTTACAGTGAATGTTAGAGAAATTGTGTTCCTAATACCTATAGATACCTTCCATCCTTCCGACATATACTTGGTTCTATCTACTTGTCCATCAATGCGGGAGTCAGTGTTAATTTGGTCGCCGTAGAGTAAACATTACATTCTGTACATTTTTCTAATACGCACCGGTCATACATCGCGAGATACTTTGGAAAGTGGCCGACGGTACCTGGCGGGATAAGGTCCCGTGGACTGTATCTAGAATAGTTTTAAGTATTTGACGCGACCCGAAATGGAAATCTGAAGAAACATAAGGGCAAATGGATCTGGCCTGCCTTGCTTTGAAATCCTGGGTCGGGCGTTGACTGCACCGCCGGTTGACGAGCACGTATATTATGCCGAACCGAGATATCTATCACTGCACTTCCGAAATATGAAATCTACTTCTTCTGCGCGGTCCAAGCGTTACGCACGGCGTGAGTGTAGGGCGGCAAAATAAAGCGCAAGTAATCGGCCAGAGCGGGACAGGTATAGATTATTGGATGGACGAAAGAGGACAGGGAATGAGTATTCGACTTGGGCCGATAGTACTTTTTACAATAACTACGAGTATCTTAAAAGTGACTCCCAGCATCCGTCGAGGGATCTTTCAATTGGGGAGCTTAGAGAGAGAGGTGGGAATACAAAGGGTCAGTGGTAGTTTTCAAGTATTGTGTTATCCTGTTTCTTCCCCCATATTTTTTTTCATACAGTCCACTGAAATAATCCCTAACAGTGAGTTTGGAGGTATACAATATACGTATTAACGTAAATAAAATATAAATGCTTAAGGGTCGGTTATATGATGAGTAGTAACTTTTTATTTTAGTAAAAAAAAATAATAAAGTAAAAATTTGTGCGAAAACAGATTGTTTTATCGTTGGTAAAAAAATATTCATTTCTCAAAAGTACTTAACTGATTTTACTCTCCGATATCCGTTAGTTAAATATGGCGTATTCTTCGCAGCTGTTCCGAAAATCATCTGACATATTAATACTTTGAAAGATGCAGTATACGACTATTAATTATTCAATATCCCACTATTTTTGTGATGAGAGTTCGACCAATGATGATCTCGTTGTTAAATATACAAGAGCATATAATCCGAAAAAATCCCACCACCAAAGTGATAAATTTCGAGCGCAGAGGCGAAAAAATCCATAGATTAAGCATATTTCATGATGATTTGTCACGCCCATAGACATCTCATGTATGCTTTGACAAAAGTAAATTTGATAACAATTTTAATTAAAATTTACTACTGGTAACACAACCGGCCCTAAGTATCTCTTTCTATTAAAATCATTAATATTAAAATAGAAATAATATACAAATTGATGCATTTTAGAGAAAATTGAAAAATGCGCGTTCTTTGTATCCTTTTTTGAAATCGTTTGTACTTGGCTACGTCTTCCGGTTGTTTCTGATGGCAGGAAACATCTTATTCCAAGTCATTGGATTTGAGACACAAAGAGTCTTATGTGTGATCTCCTTGAGATAACAGGATTGTTCCCTGGCGCCATTGCATATAAAGCCATGCCGTACAGAATTATTTATTTTCTCTCCTTCTACTGCAATGCCAGTAAAGGTAATCTTATAGAGCTTGAAAAGTATATAGTCGGATTTTGATGGCACTGAAATATGCCACGAAGTTGCATTAAAGACAAGACTATGAATTACATTTCTGATTGAATGCGTAGCTAGACGTTGCTGAACGTCGAAGTGTTATTAATATAGCTGGTCACGGGGAAGTTACTATTGTTAATGGTAAAGACTGTTCTCATGTTGACATGCTTTGAGGCAAATTGCGCGATATGAAATGAAAAAACCCAATAAACAACACACATTAATAGAATCGATATAAATATTATTTAAATTATTGTGTTTTTGATATAAAACTTGATTTTAAATAATATTTGAAGCCTTATATAATATTAGCCTAATATAATAATATACTTTTAAAAATAATTTGTATTCACTAACACAAAGTGTTTTGAAAACGTCGAAAATTGGTAATGTATCCTGTAAATTGTCGTATACTGCGTAAATTTAACATTTTTCTAATGTCTCTCAACGAATATTTGTTTCCTTAATCTTGGCTTCAAGATTATAAGAAGATATATTTTTCACATTATTGTAATTTTGTGACACGCGGAAAATGAATTTAATGGTCGTGTTCTTACTTATAATGATTGTATTGATTAAGGAAAATAATATTCAGTTTATTAGTTTTACATTAGTGTAAAGATTTTATCTAATATTTAAAAAAAAAGTTAAATCTAGTGTACGACTTCTGATATAAATGAATAATAAAAAACCACATTTTCATAAAAAACGCGAAATATGAATTATTTTTGAAAGAAAAACCTTAAGCAATTACTCGACTTAAAATAATGGAAGGATTTTAAGTTAAACTAACATCAGGGATGTATAACAGTAAATAATCATACCTTGAGTTTTACCATGATGTTTACCTTGATGACTGAGTTGCTCCTGCTTGTACAAAATAAGTCAGGTAGGTTGTAAGTTCGATGTTAGTAAATACAGATCAACACAGTTAAAATGTTATGATCAACACAGTTAAGAAATGCTTCCAAGCCACGAAAGTAGAATGTAATGATGATAAACCGTTATGTGCTGTGACGATGATAGGTAATTAAGAATCAACTGTTGAAGGTTTACTTTCTAGTGTACCAGTCATTGATCGAAGAACTACCAATAATTAGTTACCAATCATCGTTAAAATCGAACACAATCAAAGTCACAATAAAGTTTTGAATAATGATTTAACCATACTATAAAGAAAACTCCAAAGGATCGCACCCTATCCCGGAATCGTTTTGAGAGTTATTTACTCTCGCTTCGATTCCATTCAATAAATTAACGCGTGCAATATTTTACAAAAATTTCAAAGCTTTTTTGTAATAATATATTTTAAAGTGAGAACAGTTAGTTCCGTTTCGGCAGTTAGTAACTAAAACCTTGTGGCATTCTTTCATAGTTAAGTTTTTTCTTTTCTTTTACTATACGGCACAATTATTAATTTTTTTATTACATTCAGTCATTAACTGATGTAGGTTGGCTCTAGTATCATAATACCAGAATCATACCTATACAATATGTATCAATTTGACGTGAGACTCGTTAACATATTGAATTAACCATCACTAGTACAATTGTTTTCTCGTTAGCTACCGGTCAGCGCAACCTGTTTTCTCCACTACGAGACGTTCCTTCTCTGTACAACCGGTGGGTAACGTCTGTGACCCGCTCACCATACACTGTTTCTGGCTCCGGTGTCGTGGCTAAACCAGGTTCGCCGCGCGGCCCACATATGTCGTTGTCTACCCGCCACAAATGTTATACACTTGTAGGTTTTTATGGCTTAATAATAAGATATATTCTAGGTTATTCAATCGTAGGTCGATTGTTGTCCAAGCCAACCTTACGAAGCTTCCTACATTATTAGAACAAAGGGATGAATCGTAGCATCGTCAGAATTCGGGCGAAATTTTTTTTACTGAAATTGGTACGATATTTAAAAGCGATAGGAATTGAAAATTTTGAAGGACAAGAATGAAAAGGAATAGGAATATGAGGAACCCTCGACTTACCTGGAAACTTGTTGCGACGATGCACCATCCTCCTAATTAGACCTTTGGTCTCAATCACGAAGAATACAAAGAATTCCAGCGTTCGTCAAACGTCCATAATATTCAACACAATCACTTTATAATACAGCCTATATTATAGCATATAATAATATAATATCACAAATCAATACAGCCATCATAATACAGCCTGTATTATAGCATATAATAATATCATATCATAAAACAATAAAATCATAAATCAGGCTATAATAGAAAAAATGCAACTGGATGTGTATACCACGAGAATGTATTAAAATCACTACTGCTATTTAAATAAAGTGAGGAAAAGGAGGTGGGAGTTGAAACAGTAATGTGTACAGCATTTATTTTATTTTAATTGCAAAGTTTACCTACACATGTGTCTGAACAACAGGGTGGGGAAATACGGAATTAAGAAAGGGTTAAAAGAATTTAGGAGAGAGGCCGGAATAGGAAACAAGGGGGTTGAAGGACCAACCAGAGCCAGAAAGAAACATGACCCACTTAAGAAACACTTAGAAATACTTCCGCGAGATGTACTCTTGTTCATACACTTTGGCTATGGCGCAAAATGTGACACAATAAGCGCAACAGCAAGATGTACTAATCGACACGCACGGTAGTAAGTAACCGAATACACACATACATTATACGTTAATTTATCATTCCCACACGGCAGGAAGATAATACACGCAATTTTCGCAGTACCACTGGTTAAACGATAACTGTTTTTTTCAACGAAATCAGATTCTCGATGAGTTGACATATAATATATGCTGTTTCAAAGAAAAATGAATTATTAAATTTGATCCATAGATGGCGATAGTGTAGTGGTACTCGAAGCGAGTCCATGTAATACCATATATACAACTTTAAAAAAATTTGGTAAATATGGAGAGAATTTGTGAACGTTATATATAAATTAAGTGATCACGTAAGCCCTGTAATCACCCCAAACTTCTATATATTTTTCATTAAATATAATAAAAATGTCTTCGTCTCTATGAGATATTTAATATTTATTTAATAACTGTTAGTTCAACTTCTCAACTTGATAGATAACACCACATAAAAAGGTCGAATTCTGGGTATAGAGAGAGGGTGTAATGAATAGGTAATAGACAGGAACCATTTTATTTTGCGTTCGATTGACAATCCAAGAATCATTAAGATTGAACAATATGAATACCGAACAGAATTTGAAATTTTAGTACATGTAGTGTCGAATCAGATATTCAAGTCCACAATATTAAAGGCAGTTCAGATACTGGACTCAACACCATTTAGAAAATCAACCAATTCATCACGCCAACCGCATACCTATTAAATGGAGACTGAAATGAAATAACGTTGTGGATTTTGCAATTGATGACACAAGAACGTTAAATTCTATTCTATAAATATCGTTGTTGAATTTATTATCTGTCTTTGAAAAACTTTCCTTTTGTCAGTGGTGACATTTCTCTCCACTGCACCCAATTTATGCATTCAGTCTATAAATTACTACGTTTTAATTATATAAAATAAAGAAAAGTAAAGAACATCCAATTAAGTATTCCAAAAAGTATATTAATTAAAACATCTTTAATTTTTTTTGTAACGTATTTAGTTACATTTTACTGAAACTGAAATGAGTTAAAATTATTTTTAAAAAGCTACTTTAAAATGAGACAGCTTTAATTATTTTTTAAAATAACATTTATGTAAAGCTATATAAATATATTTTATTTTTATATAGATTATTTAATTTAGTTAATTTAATACACCAACCGGTTTCGGTAAATATCATTTTCTTCGTCAGGATGTCAAATTTATTAACTTAAATCATATATTTTACGTTATTCTAATGTTTTTATAATTCTATAAAAAAAAAATATCTAGTGCCTATTTTAAATTATTACGATGATAAAAGATGTGGAAATCGATTTAATGATTTAAAATTATTAGATTTTTTTAAAATTATTAATTATTATTAATTAAAGATTAGGACCTGTGGTTAAATCAAGTTGGTTATTCATTATATTTATAATACTAATTAAATATGAATTAAATATATTATTTAGAAAGATAAATTGATTTTATATGTATATATTTCTAATTAATATATTTAATTAATATTTAAAATATCACAGACCGTCTGTTCTGAATAATTACAACTTCACAATAAGAATGTGTTCTCCTAAGAATACTTGAAACCGGGGAAGACCTATATTCTGAATAATTACAATTTCACAATAAGAATTGTGTTCTACTAATAATATAATATGTTAGTTAATTTTACACGCTTTATTTATTTCAAATGATTCTGAGTTATTCAATGTAAGACCAACATAGTTAATATGTCGAAAAAGCTATTAAACGATTAGTTTTTTTTTGGTTAATCTTAATATTTCACAAATAAGAATTTTATACTGAACCCTGGTGTTGTTTCTGTATGTGAAATTTCCTCTTAATAAATATTTTATTTTGATTTTACTCGTACTGTCAAGTGTCGCTTATAACCTAATTACAGGGTGAATAGAGACAAGTCATGAGGTGAATAGGGAAAAGTCGTGGACGAATAGGGACATGTTATGGCGTGAATAGAGACACATAGTATAAGTTAAACTATCTTAGCATTACGTCACTGTACTTTCAGATAAATGATTATCTCTTCGCCAGACAAGTAGACAAAGCCGGGACTTACACATCTTATCTAAGGGGACAGAGATATTTGAAATACAAAGAAGAATAGATTCAGAGAGCTTTTAGAAACAGATAATCCCAAATTTAAACATCTTAAGTGCTCTTAACATAAGAGTCAACGTTGTTGTATTAAAATAACTCATTAAAGCGGTTAAAAACAATGCTTAATATTTTATAAAAAAATTAAAATTACCTACAAAGTTCGTTTTGAAAATTTTAAAAATATTTTACCAATTATAAATATTAAATTATCTTTATATTGATGAATTATATAATATTATTTTATGAATATCTACCGTTCCGTTATTTGAAAGCCATCTACTTTGTTTTTACGGAATCTCAAATTCCCTTTGAGTAAACCGATAAGAGACGCCAGAATTAACAATTCGTTTTTGTTAAATTTTGGACACATTGATACAACTTATATATTATTAAGAAGAACACATTATTATCGTGAAGTTGTAATTAATCAAAACACAGGTCTGTGATATTTTTAGAAGAGATCCAGGTTTGAATCCCGGTAAAAACAGTACTGTTCGATAAAATTAATTTTATAAGTATATATTTCTGATTCATACATTTAATTTGTATTTATAAAAAAAAATATTTGATTAAGATGAATCGGCGCACAACAGGGGAAGTCGGAAGTGCCTTGTCTTATTAGATACATGAAATGGAGCTGAATGTTAAATTCATTTGGGTATTTATGACACTTGGCACTAATGTATAATAATAAATTTAAAAATTAAATCAAAAGATAATCAACGGAATTAAAAACAAAAATTGTAAGTTTAGATTTAGTTTTATGGCTCGTGTCTGAGAGTATTTAGTGGATGGGTTCTTGATCATAGATTGTTTATTGTTCTTTAGGAGCACTCGAGTCGAATTTCTGAGAGAAATCTCATCTCTGGACAGGGCCATTATACTACACTCATGAAAGAGTAGACGTCGTTCCGAAACCGGTCTGTTTTATAATTGATAACGTATCTAGAACTAAAGTTGATAAATGTAATAATACTTTATATTAATTAGTTTTATACAAACTGTATATATGTAGACATTTTTGCTGTAAATTTAACTCTTTGTACGACTACATTATTACAATTTTTTATATCTCAACTTAATGGAGACGGATAAATTGCTTTCCTTCACATTTAATATTTATTTTTAATTTTGATTATGAAAAAATTCGTGTATTACAATTGTGATTAAATTTTCTATTATTTTACAAATTATATTATGTATAATAATAATAATAAATAAATATCTTGGTTGGTGGAAAATAAGTGAAACATGAAATCTTTGCGTTATATTTTTAATGGAGTAATGTTCCTCTCTCCGCGCTGTAAGTGCAATTTAAATTGTATATTGCTTTTCTTGAAACTGCAAAAGCATAAGAAAGGAAGTTAGCGAAGATTCCGAGTTAAATTGAAACTACTCTGAAGAATCTTTTCTACATTAAAGCACTTGACACTAACGGAAAATGTGATAATGGTGTAGATGAGAATAATATACGGTGCATTAAAAATAGAATTAAAATGAAATATTTCATTAAAAATAATATTTTAACGTAAATGCCTCACGGAAACACGTTCTTTCCAATATTCTCACCATTTTTGAAATTTATCTCTGGGCTTGCAATACAAAAAAAAAAACAATTTCGAATAATAATAATTTTATTTTTTGATTCATAGTTCAGTACAGTGTGTTATTATATTGTTATAATCAGATAACATTGCAGCAAAGTAAGACATACATTTGGGTACCCTGCCTGCTGCACTAGTATTTTACTGTATTATAGCAGACAGTGCCTTTCCGGTATAGTAATGAACATAGTGTAGTATTCAATATACAAATAAGAGTAAATTAAGATGCGATTAGATAGCATATAAATACATTGTACAATTTAAAGTAAGTAAATGCATTGTTCAATGTAGGAAAATATATAAATAATTTATTTGTAGCATAA
Organism: Eubasilissa regina; assembly: GCA_022840565.1. NCBI lineage: Eukaryota > Metazoa > Arthropoda > Insecta > Trichoptera > Phryganeidae > Eubasilissa > Eubasilissa regina. The sequence goes on along the minus strand of JAINEB010000017.1, from coordinate 15,254,518 downwards.
ATAGCACATATGAAAAAATAAAGGTAATTACTTTACTAGACGTGGTCTGTTCTAAAGCTATTACCTGTACAGTTTTTAAAAGTTGTAATTGTTTATAGGTAAGTATAATGTTAAGTAAGTTATAAAAAGTACTATCTGAAGTTATAAAATATTATTGAAAAAAAGTTATAAAAATATTATTATTATCTTACATTAATGTAGAATAAAACAAGATGCAATTAGATAGTATGTAAAACATATGTATAAAGAGTAAAACACAAATGCATTCAGATAGCATATAAATACAATGATCAATATATATGAAAAGTAAAAAAATATTATAAAGAGTACTGATCGTAAGAATCATATATATTTTGCTTGTGAGCAAAAGGAAACGATTGTCCCATTTTATGGTATCCAAAAGATATATTATAATTTCTCTAGAATTTATTTTTTCTCTACGACTAATATTAACAGAGTTGTATTTTTTTTTGTACAGCCCCCATTTTGAAACAACCTAAACTGAGTTATCTACGGGTTCAATTTTTCAGAAATGTTTAATGGAAATCGGATAATTAAGAGTGTTATCTTGTTAACACAATAAAATAAAAAAATGTTTTTTTTATGTGTATATTATTTATATATTCCTAATATAGTGCGTACGTAAGTATTTTTATAAATGCTCTAATATAAACAAGATTAAAATAGTTTATTTTTACTACAACGTATGTTTCACATATTTGGTTCGTTTCATTTTGAATCTATGAATTTTCTCCTCCTTTCTTATGTTTTCTGGCAATTCATAAAAAAACTTTATCGCACTGTACATCATCGATTTCTGAAATTTAACCTTTTTCTTGAATGGCAGTCTATCTTTTTCTCTTGTATGATGTTCGTGCTCACGTTTATTTGCATTAATTTTGCGTATAAATTCTGACGATATTTTCATAGCGAGAATTTTATAAATAAATACCATAACATTGAAATATATTTTCTGCTTAAAGGTCATTATATTCAGAGCTTTCAGTATTACACTGATCCGAGTATATCTATTTTTTCTGAATATTATTCTCAAAGCTGCACTGACAATTGTTGGATTTCATCTTCATTAGCCAAAAACAAACCTGTTGATGTATAATAAATTTCGTGATTTCGTACAAAATGACGGTATTTTATTTAATATAAATTATTTTGTTTAAATAATAAGACAAAAAAACTTTGTTTAAACCACTATTTATTGATTATTCAACATGTTTCCATACCTATGGACGAATAGGGACATGTTATGGCGTGAATAGAGACACATAGTATAAGTTAAACTATCTTAGCATTACGTCACTGTACTTTCAGATAAATGATTATCTCTTCGCCAGACAAGTAGACAAAGCCGGGACTTACACATCTTATCTAAGGGGACAGAGATATTTGAAATACAAAGAAGAATAGATTCAGAGAGCTTTTGGAAACAGATAATCCCAAATTTAAACATCTTAAGTGCTCTTAACATAAGAGTCAACGTTGTTGTATTAAAATAACTCATTAAAGTGGTTAAAAACAATGCCTAATATTTTATAAAAAAATTAAAATTACCTACAAAGTTCGTTTTGAAAATTTTAAAAATATTTTACCAATTATAAATATTAAATTATCTTTATATTGATGAATTATATAATATTATTTTATGAATATCTACCGTTCCGTTATTTGAAAGCCATCTACTTTGTTTTTACGGAATCTCAAATTCCCTTTGAGTAAACCGATAAGAGACGCCAGAATTAACAATTCGTTTTTGTTAAATTTTGGACACATTGATACAACTTATATATTATTAAGAAGAACACATTATTATCGTGAAGTTGTAATTAATCAAAACACAGGTCTGTGATATTTTTAGAAGAGATCCAGGTTTGAATCCCGGTAAAAACAGTACTGTTCGATAAAATTAATTTTATAAGTATATATTTCTGATTCATACATTTAATTTGTATTTATAAAAAAAAATATTTGATTAAGATGAATCGGCGCACAACAGGGGAAGTCGGAAGTGCCTTGTCTTATTAGATACATGAAATGGAGCTGAATGTTAAATTCATTTGGGTATTTATGACACTTGGCACTAATGTATAATAATAAATTTAAAAATTAAATCAAAAGATAATCAACGGAATTAAAAACAAAAATTGTAAGTTTAGATTTAGTTTTATGGCTCGTGTCTGAGAGTATTTAGTGGATGGGTTCTTGATCATAGATTGTTTATTGTTCTTTAGGAGCACTCGAGTCGAATTTCTGAGAGAAATCTCATCTCTGGACAGGGCCATTATACTACACTCATGAAAGAGTAGACGTCGTTCCGAAACCGGTCTGTTTTATAATTGATAACGTATCTAGAACTAAAGTTGATAAATGTAATAATACTTTATATTAATTAGTTTTATACAAACTGTATATATGTAGACATTTTTGCTGTAAATTTAACTCTTTGTACGACTACATTATTACAATTTTTTATATCTCAACTTAATGGAGACGGATAAATTGCTTTCCTTCACATTTAATATTTATTTTTAATTTTGATTATGAAAAAATTCGTGTATTACAATTGTGATTAAATTTTCTATTATTTTACAAATTATATTATGTATAATAATAATAATAAATAAATATCTTGGTTGGTGGAAAATAAGTGAAACATGAAATCTTTGCGTTATATTTTTAATGGAGTAATGTTCCTCTCTCCGCGCTGTAAGTGCAATTTAAATTGTATATTGCTTTTCTTGAAACTGCAAAAGCATAAGAAAGGAAGTTAGCGAAGATTCCGAGTTAAATTGAAACTACTCTGAAGAATCTTTTCTACATTAAAGCACTTGACACTAACGGAAAATGTGATAATGGTGTAGATGAGAATAATATACGGTGCATTAAAAATAGAATTAAAATGAAATATTTCATTAAAAATAATATTTTAACGTAAATGCCTCACGGAAACACGTTCTTTCCAATATTCTCACCATTTTTGAAATTTATCTCTGGGCTTGCAATACAAAAAAAAAAACAATTTCGAATAATAATAATTTTATTTTTTGATTCATAGTTCAGTACAGTGTGTTATTATATTGTTATAATCAGATAACATTGCAGCAAAGTAAGACATACATTTGGGTACCCTGCCTGCTGCACTAGTATTTTACTGTATTATAGCAGACAGTGCCTTTCCGGTATAGTAATGAACATAGTGTAGTATTCAATATACAAATAAGAGTAAATTAAGATGCGATTAGATAGCATATAAATACATTGTACAATTTAAAGTAAGTAAATGCATTGTTCAATGTAGGAAAATATATAAATAATTTATTTGTAGCATAAATAGCACATATGAAAAAATAAAGGTAATTACTTTACTAGACGTGGTCTGTTCTAAAGCTATTACCTGTACAGTTTTTAAAAGTTGTAATTGTTTATAGGTAAGTATAATGTTAAGTAAGTTATAAAAAGTACTATCTGAAGTTATAAAATATTATTGAAAAAAAGTTATAAAAATATTATTATTATCTTACATTAATGTAGAATAAAACAAGATGCAATTAGATAGTATGTAAAACATATGTATAAAGAGTAAAACACAAATGCATTCAGATAGCATATAAATACAATGATCAATATATATGAAAAGTAAAAAAATATTATAAAGAGTACTGATCGTAAGAATCATATATATTTTGCTTGTGAGCAAAAGGAAACGATTGTCCCATTTTATGGTATCCAAAAGATATATTATAATTTCTCTAGAATTTATTTTTTCTCTACGACTAATATTAACAGAGTTGTATTTTTTTTTGTACAGCCCCCATTTTGAAACAACCTAAACTGAGTTATCTACGGGTTCAATTTTTCAGAAATGTTTAATGGAAATCGGATAATTAAGAGTGTTATCTTGTTAACACAATAAAATAAAAAAATGTTTTTTTTATGTGTATATTATTTATATATTCCTAATATAGTGCGTACGTAAGTATTTTTATAAATGCTCTAATATAAACAAGATTAAAATAGTTTATTTTTACTACAACGTATGTTTCACATATTTGGTTCGTTTCATTTTGAATCTATGAATTTTCTCCTCCTTTCTTATGTTTTCTGGCAATTCATAAAAAAACTTTATCGCACTGTACATCATCGATTTCTGAAATTTAACCTTTTTCTTGAATGGCAGTCTATCTTTTTCTCTTGTATGATGTTCGTGCTCACGTTTATTTGCATTAATTTTGCGTATAAATTCTGACGATATTTTCATAGCGAGAATTTTATAAATAAATACCATAACATTGAAATATATTTTCTGCTTAAAGGTCATTATATTCAGAGCTTTCAGTATTACACTGATCCGAGTATATCTATTTTTTCTGAATATTATTCTCAAAGCTGCACTGACAATTGTTGGATTTCATCTTCATTAGCCAAAAACAAACCTGTTGATGTATAATAAATTTCGTGATTTCGTACAAAATGACGGTATTTTATTTAATATAAATTATTTTGTTTAAATAATAAGACAAAAAAACTTTGTTTAAACCACTATTTATTGATTATTCAACATGTTTCCATACCTATGGACGAATAGGGACATGTTATGGCGTGAATAGAGACACATAGTATAAGTTAAACTATCTTAGCATTACGTCACTGTACTTTCAGATAAATGATTATCTCTTCGCCAGACAAGTAGACAAAGCCGGGACTTACACATCTTATCTAAGGGGACAGAGATATTTGAAATACAAAGAAGAATAGATTCAGAGAGCTTTTGGAAACAGATAATCCCAAATTTAAACATCTTAAGTGCTCTTAACATAAGAGTCAACGTTGTTGTATTAAAATAACTCATTAAAGTGGTTAAAAACAATGCCTAATATTTTATAAAAAAATTAAAATTACCTACAAAGTTCGTTTTGAAAATTTTAAAAATATTTTACCAATTATAAATATTAAATTATCTTTATATTGATGAATTATATAATATTATTTTATGAATATCTACCGTTCCGTTATTTGAAAGCCATCTACTTTGTTTTTACGGAATCTCAAATTCCCTTTGAGTAAACCGATAAGAGACGCCAGAATTAACAATTCGTTTTTGTTAAATTTTGGACACATTGATACAACTTATATATTATTAAGAAGAACACATTATTATCGTGAAGTTGTAATTAATCAAAACACAGGTCTGTGATATTTTTAGAAGAGATCCAGGTTTGAATCCCGGTAAAAACAGTACTGTTCGATAAAATTAATTTTATAAGTATATATTTCTGATTCATACATTTAATTTGTATTTATAAAAAAAAATATTTGATTAAGATGAATCGGCGCACAACAGGGGAAGTCGGAAGTGCCTTGTCTTATTAGATACATGAAATGGAGCTGAATGTTAAATTCATTTGGGTATTTATGACACTTGGCACTAATGTATAATAATAAATTTAAAAATTAAATCAAAAGATAATCAACGGAATTAAAAACAAAAATTGTAAGTTTAGATTTAGTTTTATGGCTCGTGTCTGAGAGTATTTAGTGGATGGGTTCTTGATCATAGATTGTTTATTGTTCTTTAGGAGCACTCGAGTCGAATTTCTGAGAGAAATCTCATCTCTGGACAGGGCCATTATACTACACTCATGAAAGAGTAGACGTCGTTCCGAAACCGGTCTGTTTTATAATTGATAACGTATCTAGAACTAAAGTTGATAAATGTAATAATACTTTATATTAATTAGTTTTATACAAACTGTATATATGTAGACATTTTTGCTGTAAATTTAACTCTTTGTACGACTACATTATTACAATTTTTTATATCTCAACTTAATGGAGACGGATAAATTGCTTTCCTTCACATTTAATATTTATTTTTAATTTTGATTATGAAAAAATTCGTGTATTACAATTGTGATTAAATTTTCTATTATTTTACAAATTATATTATGTATAATAATAATAATAAATAAATATCTTGGTTGGTGGAAAATAAGTGAAACATGAAATCTTTGCGTTATATTTTTAATGGAGTAATGTTCCTCTCTCCGCGCTGTAAGTGCAATTTAAATTGTATATTGCTTTTCTTGAAACTGCAAAAGCATAAGAAAGGAAGTTAGCGAAGATTCCGAGTTAAATTGAAACTACTCTGAAGAATCTTTTCTACATTAAAGCACTTGACACTAACGGAAAATGTAATATAAACAAGATTAAAATAGTTTATTTTTACTACAACGTATGTTTCACATATTTGGTTCGTTTCATTTTGAATCTATGAATTTTCTCCTCCTTTCTTATGTTTTCTGGCAATTCATAAAAAAACTTTATCGCACTGTACATCATCGATTTCTGAAATTTAACCTTTTTCTTGAATGGCAGTCTATCTTTTTCTCTTGTATGATGTTCGTGCTCACGTTTATTTGCATTAATTTTGCGTATAAATTCTGACGATATTTTCATAGCGAGAATTTTATAAATAAATACCATAACATTGAAATATATTTTCTGCTTTAAGGTCATTATATTCAGAGCTTTCAGTATTACACTGATCCGAGTATATCTATTTTTTCTGAATATTATTCTCAAAGCTGCACTGACAATTGTTGGATTTCATCTTCATTAGCCAAAAACAAACCTGTTGATGTATAATAAATTTCGTGATTTCGTACAAAACGACGGTATTTTATTTAATATAAATTATTTTGTTTAAATAATAAGACAAAAAAACTTTGTTTAAACCACTATTTATTGATTATTCAACATGTTTCCATACCTATGGTATCTTCTTCAGGAAACAATGTATACTGAAATTAAAAATACAAGCGTAGATAAAAACAAAACTATAACGTGGTGGGTAGCTAAGCAAGAATTACTATTAAAACAAATTTAAAAGGTGAATATTTGCAAAGTGGATATGGTTATTTATAATATTTAACTTGCTATTAATACTTTTTCTTATTTTGTAGTTATTTATAATAGATACACGTGTAATACCATTTTTAAAAGTAATCAACTTTATTTTGGGTTGAATCTAAAATTACTTTGAGAAATACACGCTAAGAGATGCCAGAATTAAATTAATCCATTTTATTAAATATGGATAATATATATATATTAATAAAAACACATTTTTGTTGTAAAGTTGTGATTTCAGAACATAGTGCTGTGGTATTTTTTAACATAGGTAAAATTAATCAATTAAAAAGATATACAGACAAAAATCTATTCTGTTACTTTTTATTTTCAAACTAATCTAAACGCTTGTACTATTGTAGAATTAACTTGATGGTCTTCTGAAACAAGGCAAATATCAAATCCCCGAGAACTAGATCACAAAGCCAGCGTCTTAATTACTAGACCAACAAGCTATTCATATATTACAATCCGAGGAAACATGTTAACATAATTAATGTGATCAATTTTGACGAATAATAGATTTTTCTGTATATCTTTCTAATTGATTAATTTAATTTGTCAATTAATAAATATATTTAATTTGTATTAAAAAAATACAGAACTATGTACTGAAAAAACTACAACTTCACAATAATGTGTTATCTTTAATATATTAGTTATGCCAAAATTTAATAAAAAGGAATTGATTTAATTTCTGACATCTCCAGCGAATATTTATTTATTTAATTTATTTATTTATTAGTAACTATATAATATATATAAAAAAATTGTTTGGACTGTGCCCGTCTCACTAGTGAAATTCTGTGTCGAGACGGGCATAGTTTACAGGCAATTTTTCAATTAATTAAAATTACAAGTAGATAGAATTACATTTATTGCCATATAAAAGGTATATGAGATTTTCGCAATAAAAAATGATATGTATAAAAACTGCAATTTATTATTGTGAAGTTATAATTATTCAGAACAGACGGTCTGCGATATTTTAAATACTAATTAAATATATTAATTAGAAACATATACATTTAAAATCAATTTTATCGAAAAATGTTGTTGTTTCTACCGGGATTCAAATCGGGATATCAATAAAATAATAATAAATAATAAGAATGTGTTCTCCTAATAATATACAAGTTATATCAATGTGTCCAAAATTTAATGAAAATAAATTGTTAGCTCTAGCATCTGTTGTTGAATTACTCAAAGGTATTTGAAATTCAGTTAAAACAAATTAGATGGCTATTTCAAATAATGGAACGATGAATGTATTAATTTGAAAAAAAGTAACATACAGGTTCGAAAATTTGTCGTCAAAAATAATGTCGCTGTAACGTAGTTGGGTAATGAACCTTCTCCGAATTGGAAATATTTTCCGACAATATTGATTTTATATGTATATCTTTCTAATTAATACATTTAATTAATAAAAACTGTAGTATATAAGTTAGAAAATTTGTTGTCAACTTACTCTGTTGGTGTGGTGTAATCGGTCAACATATTTCCCCGAATAGGAATGGATACAATTTTAAATCCCGAAAGCAATACACATATTTTTTCGATAAATTGAATTTTTCTGTATATCTTTCTAATTGTTATATTTGATTTGCGTTTATTAATTATTCATTAAAATTTGTTTTCATTTGACTGGTCTGTACGAAATTTCCCAAATGTCGCACGTGAGCGATGAGACGTTACATCTACAGCCTGGAGTGTCCTCTCAGAAGGTTGTCGTATACGGAGTGTTGACGTTAATTGATGGAGTGGATGATGAAGCGAGCGCCAGTGCCGACCACTCGACTTCATTACATCTTAAGTCTCGCGTGCGTTCACGTGCTCTGCAGTGAGCCTGATAAAGTTGCTCTCATTACTCATAAGAGGCGAAGGGTGCTATTTAAAGTTCATAAAGCTACACAAATTTTTTGGCGATAATAATTACTTTTGTTGAATAAATATAATTTTAATATTTGTTCATTTTTAATATTATTATATATATATATTTTTTTTTTTTAAGGAGAACACATTCCTATTGTATAGTTGTAATTTTTCATAACGTAGGTTTGTGATATTTTTAATAGAAATTAAACGTATAAATTAGAAAGATATATTATTAGGAGAACGCATTCTTATTGTGAAGTTGTAATTATACAGAGCATAGATCTGTGATATTTTAAATATTTATTAAATGTATACATATAAAATCAATTATATCGAAATTCATCGTCATAAAATATGTCGCTGTAGGATAGTTGGAATGCACCTTCCCTGGTTTGGAAAGAGATCCAGGTTCGAATCATGGCGGCGCAACAGCAATTTTTTCGATAAAATTGATTTTATAAGTGTCTTCTTAACTTAGAAAGATATACATATAAAATCAATTTATCGAATAAATATCTTAGTTGCTACCGGGATTCGAACCTGGATCTTTTCCTATCTGGGTAAATGCATTAACAGATTATGCTACACCAATTTGGTAAGTTGACGACAAATTTTCGAACTCATATGTTGCACTTTCAAATTGATACACTTGTCGTCAACTTACTATGTCAACTAATATAATAAATACAACTTGTCGAGTTAAATTGATATTGCCTTAACAATGCGAAACGTGTCTCAAGTAAAAGTATTTTATTTTCACATACGTGATTATGGAATTCTACAAACTTACCTTGGAAATAGTAAATAAATCAACGTGTTGGTCAATTTTTTTAATATTATGTAAACGACGCTTACCTATGACGTCACATCAAGATCTATTTTACTGGAGTCTTTCAATCCTCTTATCTAGAAATAATAATGACGAGAAATTACAAAGGCGACTTTAAATTAGAAATTTGAATAAGGGTTAGTTCTTACTTAGGCGAGGTTTGGTCGCGCGCCTTGGCTACCAGGGCACTTTACCCCAAAATCCTTTCAGTACGTTTTTGCCGTTATGAATTAAACATAGAACACCCCTGTCATAAACAGCCCGACGACATTCTATAATATTGTAAGCCCATAAAATTATCAGTATTTTGAAAATATTTTGAGCTAGAATATTTTATTGCTTTTCTGCAGATGAAGTAGTAAATCATCAAACGGATCATTGAACATTAAAAAAGATAAAATGAATTGAAAATTCCGATACCATCCAGCAGTTTCTACTAAAAGGTATTTGAGAAATATTGCAATACAAATATGACCTGTCTTCCCTTCGGTCTCGATCCTATTGGCTTGTGTAATACGGTGTTTACTCGGATTTTTACAAAAAAAAAATTTTCTGTAGAATTGAGTGCCCTGATTTCAATAAGGAAAAAAAATCAGTTGCAAGTATTCGAAATGTTTATTAATAAATGGTAATTAGGTTAGTTTACTAAATTTGACATATTGTTGGTGGTGTGTAATTTTTGAATTTTTTTTTTTTAAAACGGTACGGTATTATTATATTATGAATACTAATTAAATGTATTAATTAGAAATATATACATATAAAATAAATTTTGTTGAAAAATATTGTTGTTACGCTACCGGGATTCGAACCTGGATATCTTTTCCTATCCGGGGAAGGTGAATTACCCACAGCAGACAGTACTTTTGATGACAAACTTTCGAACCCATATATTACACTTTTCAAATGAATACATCTATCGTTCCATTATTATAAAGCCATCTTATATTATTATGGTTTTACACGAAACTATAAAGGAAAATCATATTTTAATACTTTCAATATACAATCAACAAGACGGAATTTTTTTTTAAATATACATGCGTACACGGAATACATGTCACTTCAATATTCTTACTATTTTCAAACTAAGCTAAACGATTGTGCTATGAAAATAGGACTAACTTGAGGTGCGAACCCCGACCACTAGATCTTGACCGCTACACCAACAAGCTGCTCATATTACATTGTCAGCGTTTAAATTTTCGTTCCAATCGAGTCATATTTTAAAATAAAGTCGCGGAGCTCATTGATTGCGTGAGCAGCACCAAAGCGATCGCGTGGGTGCCACTAAAATCTATTTATTTGGTGGTCTGTGTAAACCACGCTTTTTCCAGGTATCTTAAAAGTTAACCACAGATAATGTCAAATTATTATGGTAAAATTACGACACTTTTAAGTGTAATAACTTTTTAAATACTTCACGTAACTTAATTCTACAGGATTTTTTTTTTTTTTGTAAAAATCCGAGAAAATACAATATTCTCCATATGTGCCATTGCTTTCACCATCCTCATATTATCTGGGGAGGTATACCGTTCCAGGTTCATTAATCTCCTCCAATATCCGGTTAGGTCGTAATCTTGCGCAAGATATCATTTTCGAAGATCTGCAACATATTTTCTTGTGCCAAAATATACCAAACTTCACGCCCGTATAAAAAAATCCATCAGATCTTATATTTAAAGAGTACAATGTCCTAGATATAAGACAGATCTTTATGTTGAGACTCGTTCAATATTTCCGTGCTAACAACAACTCTCCTCAAGCAGTAAGTCATGGACACAACACAAGACAAACAACAAACATCCACACACCAGTTCTGAGAGCAACAACAACATTTTATCATAGATTCTACATGTTCTTAGCTCCGAAACTATACAATACACTCAGTACCAACTGAAAATCGTATAATTCCAATAAGATTACACAATCATCGTCAATCGTGTGTCTGTCACCGCTTGCGTTCGACCTCTTCGCTGGTGGTAGTGGAGTCTCCTCTAATCCCGCAGGCCCATTATCAATCTATGAATCCACCGCAGGAATTCTAGCTTCCGTCTCCCCGCTGCCGACATTCTGAGCGTCCTCTCTAAAAGTGACGTCTTGGTCAGCTGACCGCCTCGTCCTTGATTCGTCCCTTTACACAACCAATCACCGCTCGTGTCATAAGTCGGCTAAAGAGGCTGCCCAGGTATCGGCGCGCAGATTCATACATCACACGGTAATAAAAAAAAACGTTTTGTGATTTTGATATGAATAATTTATTTTCGAGACCTCTGTACCCGAGTTTCATCGCAATAAATAAATGTTTTTTTTTTCTATTCAAAACTCTCACTATGTTCTTAAATTATACCAATACATAATCCACCATCAGAATACCATTAAATTTGTGTACATTATTACGAGCTTTTAAAAACAACAGTTTTCCGAATCTGGAAAATTGTCTCCAGAAATGTTTATCGCATAAACACAGCCGGGAAATTTATTACAAGATTTTGAACAAGTCGCGTACATTGGTATCTTGAACAATTGTTTATTGATATTCATTAAGGAATTTACATCTCATTTGATATTAAAATTTTTCATTGTGAACTGCTTCATAAAACCGGTAGAAAATTTTTAGAATTCGACTAAAGTATAACAGATAAAATAATAATAATTGTTATTATTTGCTTAAAATAATAATATGAAATGAGTCTTGGCTGTTATTTTTGTGCTATCTTTAGATATAATTGTTATTTTGAACTCATTAATTATAATTATTTGATTTATAACAAATTCTATCAGATATAAGTCCCAATTCCTTGTAAGTGAAACTCAGTCTTTTCAGGTAACAATATTGTACGTTTGTTACAACACGTTAAACAGTAATATATATTATACATTCAGAGATAGACTAGTTATTCAGAAGAAGCTGTGATGGAAGAGAGCTGTTCCCCCAGAGATGGCCTCTCATAAGATTCGTCCACCACCACTCATCTACTCACTTTCACGATGCGCATACACACACATACATACATTTTAAAAATGACAATTCTTACAGTTACTAATCAATATTTTAGAATAATTCAGTTATAAACATATGTTATATTATTAAGGAAAACACATTCTTATTGTGAAGTTGTAATTATTCAGAACATAGGTCTGTGATATTTTAAATACTAAATTAATGTATTAATTATAAATATATACATATAAAATCAATTTTGTCGAAAAATATTGTTTTAACGTCACCGGGATTCGAACCTGGATCTTCATTTCCAATCCGGGGAAGTGCACTACCTTTGTGCTATAACGCCAGTATTTTTCTTGACAAATTTTCGAAACTATATGTTACATATTTCAAATTAATACACCTGTAGTTCCATTATTTGAAAGCCATCTACATTATTTTTACAGAATCTCAAATACCTTTGAGTAAACCGATTTGCAGACGCCAGAATTATCAATTCATTTTTATTAAATTTTTGGACACGTTGATACAACATATATTATTAAGGAAAACACATTCTTATTGTGAAGTTGTAATTATTCAGAACATAGGTCTGTGATATTTTAAATACTAAATTAATGTATTAATTATAAATATATACATATAAAATCAATTTTGTCGAAAAATATTGTTTTAGCGTCACCGGGATTCGAACCTGGATCTTCATTTCCAATTTCAGGTGTATTAATTTGAAATATGTAACATATAGTTTCAAAAATTTGTCAAGAAAAATACTGGCGTTATAGCACAAAGGTAGTGCACTTCCCCAGATTGGAAATGAAGATCCAGTTTCGAATCCCGGTGACGCTAAAACAATATTTTTCCATAAAATTGATTTTATATGTATATATTTATAATTAATACATTAATTTAGTATTTTAATATGTTATATTGTTTCTTTAACAGAATCTATTTTAAAAAAACAATAATTATTTAAAAAATTAATTTAGTACCTAACTTAAATTGTTAGAGTGTAAGTTTGCACGTGAGATTTCGGCCACGCGCTATACGAAGACATTCGTAAAACTTTAGAAAAAGGGCGCACACGCCGAATGCTCACAGTAGGTAAACCATAAAGTGATCTGAATTTAAATGTCTTATAAATTTGGGCACTATTAGAAGATACACAAAATAAAAAGTCAGTTTCATTTGATAATCAATTTATTTAATTATTATATAAGAAATTAACAGTTCACAAATATTTTTAACTCTTTATTAATACCGGCTTTCTTACATAATTTAACAGAGGTCACAATATAAAAAAATATTAATATAAAAAATTTGATGTTAAGAATTTATAAATAATGAAGTATTATATAAATAACAATGAAAATTAAGTCATTTACAATTAACCTCAAGAATATTATGAAAATTAAGCTATTAACATTTTAACACAATGGCACAATGAATAAAATATATTCATTTATATTTAACCGCAAAAATATTACTCGTTTTTAAACTTTTTTCAAATCATTAACCCCCCCACTGACAGCTTCATTAGACATGAAATTATATATATTGAATAATATTTCACGCGCTTGCCCTCGTAGTACTCGTCCGCATCTCAAAGAAGATGATGAGGACATTATGTAAATATTAAAAATTACGTAACTCTCGATTAGATTGAGTGTACCTGCACTAAAATGCAATCGGAAACGTCTGGAGCACACAAACTCCTTGAAGGACAAGGGGTGACTAATTAAAATGAGAGCTGCTGAATGGTGACGCACTGGATTAGTCCACATTCCTTACCCAAATGCGTTTTTGCACAGATTTTTTAATGCGCAAACTTAGAATGGTCGTATTTCACTTGATGATACAAAATTATTAAAATGATTTTTAGAAAATTTTTTTGTAGGAACAACCAACTAAATTCAACCACAAGTCCTATTCAAAATTTTTTTTCCTAAAAATTATTTTAATTATTTTATATCATCAAGTGACAATTTAAGTTAAGTACTAGATTTATTTTTTTAAATAGATTCTGTTAAAGAAACAATATAATATATATTTTTATTAGTTAACGACATCCTGAAGAAGAAAATTATTTAAATATTAAAATTGGAGAAAATTAGGACTAGGTCTGTTACACTCTTTTTTATAAAGGATAGGCGGAGGGGGGGGGGGGACACTGGCCCAGGACTGGTTCAGAAGCTAAGGCTTTTTTGTCAGTCCCACTCATCAAAGCTAAACAAAATACGCGACTTTAATTCAATAACATATTTAAGTATAAACAAAACGAAAAAGGAGAAGAAATTCGATGTGGTTATTAGCAATCAAGATTTAAGATTTAGACTCTCCAGCGTACTGTCTTTACTCATAAAAAAAATATATAATATAAATTCATAAAACATAGTTTTACATATAGATGGAAAATTAAGGTGCAGTAGTTCAAGGTAGACACTCAGATATCCATTCATCAAAAACACTCCCAAAAAAGGGACAGTGTACGAGACACAAAATGGATTGAGTTACACTTACACGGACAGATTAACGGAGTTGCAAAACACGAGGCATGGAGAGTGAGAGGTAGGCGGGTAGGTGGAGTCCCACCAACGCAGGCCGGCCTGACTACTCACCTAAGGAGCTCCAACGAGTCACCCATACCCGAGGTATGCCATATCCTATATCATTGTATTAGAAATGCTAATCAAATAAACGATGTAATGTTTAATGATGATGATATTTTACCGAATTCAAGGTCATGGACAAGTTGAGAATTGCGTAAGCATCTCCATTATTAATCTCTTTAATTTCAGCCTGAAAAATTGTAGATTCCGGCAAAGTTGTTTTTATGACGCGTGCAAGTAATATCTTGTCGTTTAGAAGCACTCCATCCAAGAGTTCAGCTCAAAAATGGTATAGGTGATGGTATGGGCAATTGAAAAACTTATCTCTGCGTTTACGTCGCCTTTGTAGTTTTCAGATTTTAATTTAGAATTTCTGAAGGGCAATTTCGACAACAATAATTAAATCATTTATCCGCGGTTTGAGGGTAGGATGGTGAGAGACAGTTTATGAAAATTTTCGTGATACAAACAATGGGTGAATTATTGGCTAAATCAAGTCTTCGTCAGAAAATAATGATAGAAAAAAGATAGCAACGAGAAGTTGGAGGCTTTTTATTTAAATATCAGAATTTATAATACAGAAGGCTGTATAATTTCATCATAAATTATTATATTTAACTACACTCCATTACATTTTTTTTTGTTTATTTAAATGATGGCGGAATATTTTATTTTTGTCGCTGGAAGTCAGAGAAAGGAGAACATCATGGCTAATGAGGGGGACCCACTGCTAACCTAGGACTGTTTTATAAGCAAATGCTCCGACATCGATCTAACTTATTCTTTATTTTTTATGCTAAACAGACGATGTAACGCAGCTCAGCGCATAAGCATCCAAGCAATAACTAAAACATCCCTTATTACAACTATGCCCTCATTTTCAAATCTTTATTCTGTAAAATATACAATGCACAAAATAATAATAAAAATACAGTTATAACACATAAAGGCTGGGGGATATAAAGGCAACTAGAAAAGTACATAAAACACTCCCTCACGGGAAACATGACGGGCACAAAAAAAATACGTGAAAGTTGATTCTCTCTCCGAGCACCACTGCTGGCATCCAGGAAATAGCATACTACGAGATTTAACTGATAGGCCAATTAGATATACTTATAGAACTACAACCCACTCTCTCCTTACCATCAAGCATATCCTCTCTTGCATCAGTCAACAGAATGCAGCACCAAAAGATGCACTCTGGCGCCTACCTCATACGACTGCAAGCATCTAATGAATATGTAAATAAGTTTTCTTACTCTGGTGACCATATTTTGTACTTGTTCGTTCCATTTTAATTGTCTGTCTACTATGACACCCAGATACTTTATACAATTTTTGCTTCTGTGGATAAACGTTTGGCATCGTTGCATTTGTTTTTTTAGTTAAACACTGTGTATCTTGATAATGATATTGTTTTAAAAATTTATTTCTTTCAAAGAGAACGGGATGTAATATGTTTTCTCAGTGTTTAGTGACAGACAATTTTGGTCGAACCATGTTTTAAGTATGTTTACATTGCTATTGGCTTTCCCCCTAGTATCCGCCCACGATTTTCCATTTGTGATCATTACTGTGTCATCTGCATAAGTTATGATATCTCCAACTATGAGGAGGGAGAACATTTTATTTACAAAAATAGTAAAAAGGATTGGACCAGCGATAGTGCCTTGTGGTATGCCGTATGATGTGGTGGTTTTGGGTTCACTTAGGACATTATTTATTTTGACATATTGAAATCTCTCTTGTAGATAACTTTGGAACTATGATAACACTATTCCGTTTATTCTAGTTTGTCTTAGTTTCTCGGTGAATTTGGAATGTGATGAAAGCCTTGCGAAGATCAAAGAACCAAGACATTTTTCTTCGTTATTTAAATTTTGCATTATTGTTGATGTTAATTTAGCAATCAGATTCTCTGTGTTGAAGATTGTCCCTAAAACCAAATTGGTTTGGACTCATTATCTTTTAACAATTTTTTCATAAATTTTAGCTACGTTTGATGTGAGAACTATGGGACGGTTTTATAATTTTGAATAGTTTTCTTATAGTTGTTCGGGAATATACCCTTCTTTAAAAATTGAGCAATTGATTTGCTGACTACGTCGCGTATGACTTTTAATGTTGTTATAGTTATGTTGCAATATCCAGGGCTTGTTGATCATTTTAGACATGTTATAGCATTTTCGATATCTTTCAGTTACTGAAATAAATGTGTGAAAACCTCCAACAAAATTAGAGCTTTGCTCTCATTGGTTTGTTTGCTCTTTACATTATTTTAAAACTGAAAAATTCCCCAATTCAAATACGAAAATTCATTTCTCTATTGAGCTGGGTAATCTTGTGTAGAAAAAAAATATAATTAAGTTATGTACATATAATATATGTATAATAAAGTAAGTGAGAAATAATAAAAAAAGATACTCCAAGGATCAAGGAGCAATGAACATGATTTGACCAGTTTACTGTAGAGCTTTTCCGGGCTGCTGTGAACAAACTGATGATAATCAACGTTCATTAAACGGATGAGGCAGGAGAAGAAGTAGACAAGGAGTTGCACAGTTGAGGATAAGTGCTGCTCAATATGATACCGCATTTCCAGAGCGTCATTCCACCTACAGCGACCGACATAAAAATATTCAACACAATTTTTTAAATATATATTGTTACAATGAGGTCTGGCTCCTGCGGATAGGACGCCAGGGCACCACCACGGCTAAACAGTGGTTACATGAGACATGTGCGTTCGGCTGGAAATAGAGTCCTTCGAACCTACCTACCTTCGGCCGACAATTTTTTTCACCTGTGGTAAATTTGTAATATTGTGTAATTCTGATTACAAATTAATGCTAATTAATAAAATAGTTTGATTTTACAACAGGTTTATTTGATTTAACATAAAAGGATTTTATAGAATAATCTCTCCAACCAGGTATAACGTGCCCCAAAGACAAGCTTCGCAAACAAGAAATATATTACAACACGATAGATTACAATTACGACGGTAAGCCCCTCTGATCCGAAGTTAATGGAATAAAGCTTATTCTGGCGATGCTCTAAAGTACAAATTGGCTAGGCAGTTAAACTCTGTATACGAAGCGAGACCCTCCTCCACGGTGGTAAATCGGTCGTTCCACTTGACCCTAATCAAATAATAATAATAATGTCACATAACCTTTGACTTCGGTGCGCATTAATCAACGCATCCTTCCGATCCGCCTCGACGCAGGTTCTCGGCCGTCAGGCTGGATGTACCCGGTGTCCGACGGCAGAGAACAACTCGATGCTCCATCTCGAGTGTAACCTAACATTCACCGCCCAGCTCAGCTCTTCGTGACGCCAATCTCCAAACTTCTACCCCGTGCCAGCAAAGTAAATTGTACAATGCAATGGCCAGTTGTCAAAATTGCAACTAGAAGGATTAAATACTAATGTATCAATATATTAAATCCCCTCTCTTTTGGACAGAATAAAATGAATTATAAATTTTTTAACAACTTGCATGACTCATCCAATTTATTAGAGCAAATTGGTCTAAATTGTCCCACCCACCCAAGGTGCTCGAATAATTTTTTTATCAAAATTTTATCAAAACTAATTATACAACTAAATGCTTTTCAAAATAATTAATTATATATTGATTTGATCAATTGCATCTATTCAAAATTAAACTGCGCCAACGCGTATATATATATATATATATATATATATATATATATATATATAGCTGTTCATAATTTTTTATGTGTGGATACCTGACTAAATTACGAATTAAAAATGTTCAATAAATATATGCAAATTCTGCCCCGCTACGGAAAATATTATTGTTTGAAATTTTTACAAAATAATGTTAAGCTTTAAATCTATGCATTTCAAAATAAATATTTGCCAATTATATCAATTATTAATCTTTGCTTCAGGGCTTAAATCATCTAACAAAAAATAGTATGACCGCTCGATATTCAATGATCTTTAATTTTTAATTTGGTATTAATTAAATATTTCAATTAATCGAAATAACCACATAAAAACTTTTTTTTTTAAATGCCTGTATCACTGAACCTTACACTGAGCGATTTTTTTTGTAGGGATACCTTAAGTCGAGAGTTTACTTTAACAATCGTCGAACAATTTAGGCTCTACAATAAAATATCTAACGTGACGTTGCTGCCATTGAACCAAAGCTTTGCTCTCGCGTATTCGCAAATTTAAGAGTTCGATTGCGAGAGTGTCTTGAGAGAAATGGACGGCATTGAGACGAGATTGTTTATGAAACGTAAAATCCGCATCATTATACTCCATTTTGTATAAATAAAGTATGAGAATAACATTGTAGTTTTATTTATTTATTTAATATTAAACTTGAAAATTTTTATGTAAAAAGTTTTTAAAAACTGTTTGTTTCTCATAAATAAACAAAAATTAAAATAAATAAAACATTCTCTCCATGATAATGGTTTTATTTTTGTTCTATTGTGCCTCGGTATTGCCAGATTTCTTACTAAATATTCCGAGTGAGGATTATTTTAACTCGCAGAAACTCCGAGGAAACGGCGAATCGCGTTCCCGCGTCTGCTAAAACTTATGGGTTAACGTAGTTTGTAATATTTGAATATATATTCCATATCATGTCCTACATCACTGGTTCTCAATCGATGTGCCGCGGTATACTGGTGAGCAGCGACCGATTATAGAGTGTACCATAAGTTATTTTCGCGTACATAAAATCAAACGTTGCATATATTAATTATTATGGAACATATATTTTTTATACCGTGTGAATATTATGTTCCAGCTTGATTTTGTTTAGCCGCCATTTTTGTTTGGTAAATATATTGTCAATTTGTATTTAGTAGTCGTATTAAAGTCATTAAAACATTTTATCTAAATAATAATGGTAACCAATTATGTTGATCGCTATCTTCACATGTTGGAAAACTTCTTGGTGGCTAAATTGGGTCGATTTAGCTTACAACACATGTGATTTTAACAGGACAATGCCACCTCATACACTGCCCGAGTTACGCTTGAAATTTTTCCCGGCCGCATAATGTCAAAAAGTAGTTATTTCGACTGGCCTCCTCGATCACCCGATTGCCAATAAGCTAATAACAATTCCGATGCTGCAGAACAATATTCGAAATGAAATTGCTGAAATAACACGCGAAATTTGCGAGAATATTATGAAAAATATGTTTAAAAGTGCACGAATTTATGCTATTAACAGAGGCAGCTACTAGACCAATATTATATTCTATACATAATTGTAGTAAACAAAATAATCTATAAATAAAAATTAAATTGAAAAATTGCGTTATATTTTCCAGATATTCAAAAACAATATTGGCCTGGAACATAATATTCATTATGTATACCACTCTAGTAAAGACAGATAACCACTAACTGGCCTCTTAGATGCGTGAAGTGTACGAGAATTTAAGAAATATATGATTAAAAGAGCACGTATTTGTGCCGCGGCCAGAGGCGGCTACTCTGCCGATATGATATTTTATATACAATTGTAATAAATCAAATAATTGATAACTAAAAAATAAATTAAAAAGTTATGTTTTATTTCTTAGTTATTTAAAAACCACATCGGTCTGGAATATAATATTCACCCCGTATAATATACTACAAATAACCTTTATCAGCTTTTCTATAAACCATACAATTTTGATAGTTAATAAGTACCTTGTTAAGTAATTTTAATGTTCCGCGACACGCACAAACGCGGACGTGCAAAATGGCGGAGGGACATATTATATATGTAGGATTATTTGAAATATTATTTAGCATTTTTTATTCAGATGCCTAACATGCTTTTTCAATAGATCTGACTCTTTCAGACAATTTTCTTATACAATTAATATGTTTGACCGGCCCCGTTCAACAGATCTCACCGGATCTCCTGCACTTCGACGGTAAGAAGAAGCACGTTCAGTCATGTCTTGATGCTCACGAGAGACACGTTCAACAACTACTGTAGAAAATACGAACAAATGTTTGCAAAGTACTTGTTTACTTACTTACTTACCATAACGCCGTTTCCCCGCGGGGGTAGACAGAGAGGATAGAGCGCCACATTTTTCTATCCTGACACACAATTCTCACCTTATCCACATTCATACATCGTCTCATACAAGCTCGCCGATTGTTGTGGCTTCCAACAGAACCATCCTCCATTAACTGGTTTACCTGGTCGTGCCAAGTCATCCGCGGACGTTCTCTATTTCTGGTGCCATCAAAACTTGGGTCATATATCTTTCTTACCGTTCTCTCCTTATTCGTCCATTCCATATGAACAAACCACCTAAGTGATCCTTTCTTAATTTTACTCACTATACTAACATCATCTTTACATTTCCTTATTTCTTCATTCTTTACTCTGTCATAAACAGATTTGCCACATATACGCTTAAGTGATCTCATTTTCACTGCATTCAGTCTACTTTCGTTATTTTTCTGTCAGCTCCAGGCTTCACTTCCATACACCAGTTTCGGTACCAGAATTCCATTGTGCACCAATAGTCTTGCCTCGGTTGACAAATTCCCGTTAGATATAATTCCATTCAAGCGCCGTTCACTTTTGAGAAATGCAGTTCAGATAGGCACATATATCGGGTTTCAACCCTCCTCCAAGATCACAATTCACAAATTCACAATAATTTATATTTTTATTATTATCGATTTAGTTTCATTTACTTTATTACTGTGAGTTTAATTAAAGCTTATAATATCTCCTCATTTTTATGTATTACTTTAAATATCTTGTTATTTGGTAGGATATAATTTTTTACGTTAACTTTTGTCAAGACAAATATTTGTTTTATTTCAAATAGAATTCCCAAAAGCCAAGTTTCAAAACCCAAATAGCTCTATGTTATAGCAACTCTGCTATGTTGGCTTGGTCATGTACTCCGCACGGTAAACGAAAAACTCCCCTTAACCAATTTTCTCATCTGTGCCAGAAAAAAGAAGACATATAGAATGAGCCAGAAGAACAAGGAAAAGGTAAATGGAGAGACTCTACAAAGAAAGATGGAACTATCAGAGAGCGGTGGAAAAGTTTTGTCTAAGCGTTAGTTCGCAGACCTGATTAGGATATAGGATATTCTGCGCATCACATTTCAAAGACAGCAATTTTTCTCCCTTGTTTTCAGTATATGATGCCAAACCATACAAGAATATTGAAGGCAACAGAGACTGTACAAGCCTGACTATGATTTCCGATATTCAGTAGAACCTCGACTAACGAGCATAATTCGTTTCGTAAACGTGACTGTATCTCAAAACACTCGTATGTCAAAGCTAACTAACATCCCCATAGTGAATAAAGGAAATTTAATCAATTCGTTCCGAGGTCCAAAAATATGTATATCAAAATGCATAACCATTTTTTATTATGTAATTAAATTCATAATAAAATACGTAATCGAATTTGTTAATTATTCATATTGGAATCACTTGATAGCTCAATAAAGACTTTTTCTTTTCATGGAACCTTTATCCGGGAACGAAAAATATAAGAGTAAGATATTTTTAATTTTAGTTTTGCTTAGTGATTCTGAGCCCTCCCGGATCCCAATCTGGTTGTCCTGGCCATAGCTACGATACAACAAAAAAACATAGCCAATAATTGCTTCTGGTTATTTTTCATTAAAGAATTAATAAAAGCATTAGATACGTAATATACCGCAGTTTTAAAATTATTTAAATGGTGTGCCGTCATCTTTAAAAGGTTGGGAACCACTGTCCAGTATGCATTGGCTGTGAGCGCCTTCATTTGCAAGCTAGGTTCACGTGAACCATGAACGATTCGAACTAAAAGTTTTCCCTTGAAGTGAAACGCTCGACAAATTTCCTTAGATTTTCCTGACTCAACTAAAGTGAATGGAATTTCTACCGAAACGATTCCAACATAGTGAAGGTTTTTCCTATTTTTAAACATAAGAATATCGTAGAAAATCTAACTTTTTCTACGGTATTCAGATGGATGAGATGGTGTTCAACTTTTTCTCTTTTTCTTTTCTCTTACATGTCATTATTGACATACAGTGAGCTCAATCAAGTGAGACTCGGCTTCTAATGCACCTCCATAGAGGTCGCGCTCATAGATGACTCCAGGGTCTTTCCAGCTAGATGTAACGTATATATCCATCGTTGTGGCACTTTCTAGGTTTTTTTTGGTCCAAAGTTGTGCCACTGTTTCAAAAATGAGAAAGATTAACCGGTAGAAAGTATTCAATTTACTATGTTTTAATAATAATAATGCTTTCATTCCAGCCTGATCAGATTTTTTTTAAGACCCGATTCGCCATAAAGATAAAACATTCAAGTTATGAAATATTATCTATGTTATGAAAAAGAAAACCAAGGAAAATATAAATACTTCTGTCACGGCTATTATTGTATCTTTAGGAATTCTGTAAGCGTTGCCATTCTCTGGTCAGGGAACCAGCTTTCCATGAGAGCGCCGCTTGCACCGGAGGGATGGTGCTGAGCTCCAGCCGCAGCTTTACACCCGCAACTCTATGTCTCAGAAGCGGAACGAATCCATGCATACGGCCTTCGGTAAACATTGTAGATTCGCTGCAATAACGCGCCAATCCGAACAGTATTCTGTATGAGTTGTTGTACTGAATTCGGAAGCGGTTATACGTCATTTTCTTGTATTTTAACCAGAGCTCGCAGGTGTACATGCTGGTCAAAAACGATTAAAACAGGATCCTCTTCACCTCCTTACCTTACGGTAGAAACGCCATTTCATATTTGCACGAACGCTCAACTGTCTCCTCTGCAATTTTATATCATCATCATCTTGTCCATCTTCATTGAATATATGGGCAAGGTATTTGACCTTATTTTGAACGCTTGATTTCGTCCCATCCAGCCACACGGGAGGCATATTTGAACACCATTATGACCGATTTACTGGTATTGTATAAAATATTATGTTCACTGGCATGTTTCACATATCTGTGTACGGCTTATCGAAGTAGATGCAATTTATACAAGTTAAATTCATACCTACATATTATTATTGTATTTGTTTCTGTTTTTACTTTGAGTAACATGTCAGGCGAACGAACGCGGTTACTTAGAAAGAAGTCCACTTGAGATTCCGAGGGTTGGTGTTTAGGCTAACCAGCGTGTTCAAATAAACTGTTGGGACTAAAATCATCCCTTCCTTTAAAACAAATTCTTTATATTAACCAAGAAGAAAGGATTATAAATTATAAGAGGCCTAAAGCCATAGCGAGCAGATCACTGTGTTTTGGGTATTGGTCATGGGAAGTTCTTCTTAAATAAATTTATTAATTTCTCTTGCATAGTATACAACAGATGTTCTCCTTTAAATTTTAAACTACGTTGGGGCGAGAAATATAATTTACATATTAAATTCTCTGATTTTTTTTACAAAATGCACGTTTCCTGTTAGAATTTACCCTTTGGTTAGATTGGGTCATTTTCTACTTAATGGTCATTTTTGATTATTTTGAAGTAAGATACCGTAGATAACCATAGATAAAGTGTTTTAAATGTAATAAATTATTATGGTGATTTTTCAAAAAAGAATGTAATAACTTTTTAATACTTGGGACCGGATATATTTAATGGCTATTCTATAAGAAAATATATTTTTTGTAAAATTCCGAGAAAGGGCCATATTCTCAATATATATGCCGAAAATGGCTAAATTTGGAAAAAAAAAATTTTTTTTGTGGTGTACGGACTCAACCCCACACCATTATACCATAGATACGAAAATATCGACACAACCGTTTTAAACTTAATCATCAATGTTATTCAAATGATGTCTTAAATTAAATACAGGATGAATAATAACCAGAATATGAAATGATTTTTTTTAATTTTGTTTTTATTTAACAATTATTTGATTTATAAGAATTGTGTATGCAATATGACATCGACCAAGTGGCCGCTTCTGACAGCGGTATTAATGTGTACTCTTTTAACCATATTTTTAATAATATTCTCGCACCCTTCGCGTTTCCGTAGTTTTTATTTGAATATTGAGCTTTAGCTTCGGAATTGTTGTTAGCTTATTGGTGTGGACCTTTCCTTTCAAGTACTTCCGCGGAAAATAGTCGGGAGCCATCAAATCGGGTGATCGAGAAGGCCAGTCGATATCACCACTTTTTAACATTATGCAGTCGGAAAAAATTTCAAGCATAGCTCGGGTTGTGTGTGAGGTGACACCTTTCTGTTGAAACCACATGTGTTGCAGGTTCAATCGATCCAATTCATTTACCAAGAAGTTTTACAACGTATGAGGATAGCTATCACCAGTAAGGGTTACAGCATTTTCATTATTATTTAGATAAACGTTTTAATGATTTTAATACGATTTTGAGGCGGTAAATAATTCATAATAAATTATAATCAACTATTCTTTACGATTACTAAATATAAACTGATAAATATTTGCCAAACTAAAATGGCGGCTAAACAAAGTCGGCCTGGAATATAATATTCACCCTGTACGTATACGGGTCTACCATAATGAATATTGCATATTGTTCTCGACGAAGGTTCTCTTCGGGGATAATGCCCTGTGTTTAATGAACTCCACGTGTTGGTACCACAAGGGCGCATTGTTTCGATTAACACTTCAGAACATGGTTAGCTGAGGGTTGAATTGTAGATATTAAACCGAGGTCAAGTATTTTATCTCAGCTGTCTTTTGTGTGTGGGGTTGTTTTCAAAACGTTATTAAACTTTTTGAAGTGTGCAAGTAAATACCAGGATTAAGATAATCTTACCATTCTCGTATTAAACTGTAGATAAAAAGGTTTATACGTTAGTACGAAAACGTACTGTAGCAGTACAGGGTGTGCACGCAATCTCCGGCCGACCCGAGATGATCGCGCGCGGAATACAAAAATGGATGGAAGGAATTTGGAACAGAGACATGAAAAGAACAGGGGGCTCAAGTACTAACCAGATACTAGGAAGAACAGATCTCTGCTCTGAATTTATTGGTTGTGGTTGTTACTTATGAAATCTCTCGAACGAACTTCGTTGATTGCGCGAAGTGGGGACATGCACCATGCACAATAGCAAGGTGAACAGTTCAATATGATACGCTCAAGTGTCAACCTTCAACAGTTTGATGTACTTAAATAGAAAAAAATGTTAATTTACACAGTTTAATTCCACAATAGGATGTCAACGAACGTTAAATTTCAATTCTCAAGTCAAACGACCTCAAATAGCAGGACGTTAACTAGATCAAAATCACCACAGAAAAAGGTCGTGCTTTGAGATATAAAGTGAAAGGGGGAGGGGAGGAACAGGAAGGTAACGGGCTAAGAACCATTATATTCACATGTGTCGCGTTTCGACGCCAGCGCATGGCGATCGGTGATTCACGAATCCGTCATAAATATCGAACACAGGGTGTATCATGTACTCCATACGATCAAGAAGGCGATGCATAACTTAATTAATTATGATAAATAATAATAAAAGTTTCTCACAATTTTTAGGCCACGCTACGAAATAAAAAATGAAATTATCCACTATAGGTCGAAGAAGCCTTTGGAGAGTGATCTGCATAGTGAAGAGGTTCTAGAGAAAAGCAGTAAAAAATATAGAAATTTAAACAATTACCTAGCTGTAACAGTGTTATAGTAGCATTATAATGTTCCAATTTTGTAAGTCAAAGTCAATGTTTATGTATATGTTCTCTGTACAATCTTACACCATTGACCGATCTAAATCAAATTTTGCTAAGTTATTCTTAAGGACCCTACGTTAACAAAAATATCATTATTAATCGATATGGCGGTTACTTTGTGGTGTAACATAATTATATTAATTTTCACAAAATTTTATACCACACACACGTCCTTACTATCTTACAAGAGGTGCAGTTCCTCTCATCATCAGGTGATAATTAAATGCAGTGTTGTAGTATATTGCGATAATAGGGCGGGGCATGGAAAGTAATATGGACAGTAAAGGTGAAGTGTTAGGGAATTAAAATTTAAATTCTTTCATAATTCAATAATTTTTAAATTGATCATTATTAATAAGCGTGGAGAAGTTTTAGTTTCTGATTATCGAAAGAGTTATTTGTTTTAATGATGTTGTTATAAAATTCCGAGAATTTATTTTTTAGGCAGCGGCGATGTTCTTTTATTCGATTACTCGCGGTTCGGTTTTATTTTTTATCGCAATCTCCACAAGCTATTTCATATATTCCGCTTTTTTATACCGATGTAAAACGAGAGTTTTATATGCAAAGGAAAGAATTTTTTCGCCAATAAGTATTTTCAGTGGAGTTTTACAAATGATTTTGCTATTTCAGTTCATTTTTGATTTCATGCTTTCAAAAGAGAATAAATATATTCCAACAAATCCATGGTACAGTTTTGAAATTAAGAGCAATATGGATGTATGTGATAGCAAAAATACAATACACATTTATTGTTTTAATATGAAATTTTTGCTCCGACCACAAACGACTGTCCTAACTGGATTCTCTCACGTCCACACCGTGACACGAGCAGTTTCGGTTCGGGGCGTACGTGGCCGGATATGATAAACTCCCGCAGCGCATTGTTGCACTGGAGTTCCTGCTCCACAAATGACCGTAGTTGTTCGCGCGGGTACTCACAATAGCTATCGTCAATTGAGTGGTTGGGCGAAGGAACGACTGCTGTTTAAAATATTAATTAAATTATTTATTTAATTATTGCAAATTCATTTCATGTTTTTCTTTTTTTTTTTACATGTTATACATTATAAACATTCTTATAAAAATATACAAAAATACAATCGTTATAATGTGAGAGATGTTCACTGTCTCCTTAACTAGACCGAAGTCTGTACTAAAGGAGACAAGTTCATCCGTTGTCTGTCATACAAATATGAAAACAATTATTATTATTATATGTTTTTTTTTTTTATCTAAATCAAAAATATTAGGAATGAGATAAACAGGGTTTTAAAATAATTCTAATAAAATACTCTCGCTATCCTATAATTGAAACACTATGCAAAACAGAAAAATGAATATAAAGAAATGAAGTTCTGTTTGTGTGATCATTTCCATGAATTCCTTTCTGCCAACATCCAATAACCAACTCCTGAGATGGTGTTTCAGTTTATCCATAGAGAATTATTTCATACTGCTCGGAAAAATATTATAGGCTTTGGGGGTCAGAAACATATGGAAGGATTGACCAAAGTTTGTTTTCATTTTAGGTTTCACGGTGATTCTATTCTTTTTTTTCTCTCGTGACATAACTATGAGATGGATATTGATGAAGCTCTTTGTTGGATTGAAAAATAAAGTGTCAGCCTATTTACACAGAGTTGGAGTATCGAATATCAAGTGACATTCCTCAAACAGTGAGTCAGAGGGAAACCTATATGGTTTTCTGTAGATGATTCTGAGTATGAATTTTTGTGTGATTACTAACACGCAGACCCCAGGAATCACCGTATTAGAAGAGCCTTGTCCATGCTTATATTTCATGTCGTTTGGTGTTATCATTTTCGTATTGAGATTGGAATACCGGGAACCTTTTTGATAGTGTGAAAGATATTAAAATTGATAGAACAATAATAATTAATCTATTAGGGTGTATGGTGGATGCTAGTTTTACTAATTAACATATTAATTACTTCACGTTTGGTTTCGATCAGTTACTTCAATTGGAATCTGAATACGATTCCAAAAGATAGTAAAAGCGTCATACATTCTCAAAATATTGTATAAATATTTAATTATTGAATACGTTGCGAGTTACCGATACGTATACTGATCTAAGCGTAGTGAACGGGTTCCAGAAAGATACCTTGAGTTGTTTTGTCATGTAGAGCAAATGGATGGTAAGAAAGATATACGCATTATACGTGTGTTAATGTCACCAAAAATGCGCGGTAGACTTGATATGCCCAGGTAAACCAGGTATTGGAAAATAAGAATGATGATGCATGTGATTAAGGCAAGCTTTGTATATCAGTATTGAGCAATATTGATTATGCCGCACAGAATTTTGCCTGAGGGAGCTATTCAATTATGCAGTCCTGAAAAGGACCCTTTTTAAGACCACCCAAACCATAATGAATCCCGAGATTCCCACGGACCCGGGAAATCAGTGACTGGGGTAATAATCTGAGGTGATCTACCATAGATAGAAGCTATGTATATTCAACAATACTATTTGAACATATTGTATTTCATGTATTGTTTATACATTTAATATTAAATAAATATATTCTCCACTCTGTAACGCGGGCGTAATGATAATAAATGAATAAAAAACCCGCGATATCCCTAATTGTAAGATTTCATTTGAAATTTAATTAAATGTAAGCGCAAAATAGAATCTGCCGGCCCGAGCGCTACGACGCCCAACTGGGCAGCAGTTTCTCCCTTTCACCGGCAGGCGGTCGACGAGCAGGATCGCATTGGGGCATTACTATGGCTGTAAGTCCGCTCCCATTGATCCGGCGTGAGACGAAGAGCCTGTCACGACCGGGCTTGTCTCACGGGTAATACACAGTGCGTTGGCGGCCGAGAAAGCGCATTAACACGCTGAGTTTTATTTTTGGTACCTCTCCATGACTTCGCTTATACCTCGGATTAGACCTGGAGTTTTCTGACCACTGGTTGTTACACTGGACGACGATTTGGACCGAATTAGACCCTGCACACTGTTGCACAGTCATTGCATCAGTCAGTTGCATCAGTCAGAAGAGTGAATCGGTGACCCACCCCTAAAAATACAGTTCTTGTTTCCTGTATGGAACATTTATATACATACAATATTGTATATCAGTATACAATATTGATATACATACAATATTGTACATCAGTATACAATA
Source organism: Eubasilissa regina (assembly GCA_022840565.1). Classification (NCBI taxonomy): domain Eukaryota; kingdom Metazoa; phylum Arthropoda; class Insecta; order Trichoptera; family Phryganeidae; genus Eubasilissa; species Eubasilissa regina. The sequence continues at coordinate 15,224,457 of JAINEB010000017.1, read as the reverse complement.
TTGTAAAGAGTGTGGTGTTCTTTTATGTCTGGCTGCTACCGCGGGACGACGGCGTGATGGTAAATTAGTTATTTTACACCAACTACTAATGAAATAAGATTACTTAAAATGATTTCACTTTCGACTGTTATTAAATCCCGCATTTAGTATATTTGCGAGTACCTGGCAAGAATACGCGTCAGCATACATAATCTTATTATTACCACTTCGCTACTAACTGGCGCACACATTACTAAATAGAACATTAATTTGCACTCGAAACTCGTCAGGTATATTTTTCCCACCAAATTAAAAGCACTGCTTTTATATATTGCTAGCTGTTTATTTATTTTTTCTTTATTGGTTGGTTGCTATGATATTATATAAAATATTTATTTTGTGTGAATTATTGTGCACAAAATTTAATTCTAAAAGTGTTATATTGTATGTAACAAAATGCACGATAAGATCTTTCGAATAAAAATGAAAGAAGATGATTGACCAAATTTATGAATATTTTTCTGCATGAAAAAAATGTTCTACAGTCAGTATCTTAACGTGTGTTCTAGGTATATATATTACATACGTACGTAGTACGTCTCAAGTTGGTACACCTCATAGTAGATTGTTGGTGGTCCAAGAGATCTTATGTGACAATTATAATTTTTATTACACGAATAATACAGTTAAAGTACAAGGGATATAAATAGTCGCGGAGCCAAACGGTAACGAAAAGAGATCGCGTTTCGCGCGCGTCATACTTTTATCCCTGCTCACACACATATACATCTCGCCCTGGCCATGCGGGCGCTCTGACACACATATTCGACCTCAAGGACATCATAATATTATTGAATATAATGGAAGCATGGTGTTATGTGAATCGTCATTATGGAGTAATTAATATCAACCCATTCCCCGCGGATGACCCATATATGAGTCGCACCTTACACACCCACAGCGCGGGTGACTCAGTCATGAGTCGCCGTGTTTCGCCCGCCGTTAACGTGTCCATACGTGCCGAGGAGCGGTGAAAAGCGTACCACAATAATTCGGAATCTTTATCCTACCGACATCTGTCGATATTTGTCAAGGATTATTAGCCATCTTATAAATAAACACGAAATAATAAAAGTCCTCGTATCATCCAGCATCGCTCAGTTATTCAAATTCTCAAACTCAGTTTATGCTTGTAGAATGTAATGCGTTTCAAACTATAGAGATATATTTAATATCGGTATTTAAAAACTTGTAAATAGTGTGCATTACTCTCAGAAATTAGCGCTCGCCCAGATCACTACTTCACTCTAGTACGTATGAATATCACCACTAATGGCGCTAGTGATGGTGTAGGGCACTGTTGTGTTCTCTCATGGATAATTTGTTTACGTTATTTTGTAATTATGGTTCTGATTTCTGTATTTGTTTATGTTCGTGAGGATATATGAGAACTTGTGCTATCGATTTCTTAAAAACAAATCATAAATTTGTTGCATTATCGTAGTATAAAGTCGTAAATTATAATGCCGCCAAAGAGTGCCGCGTATGAAAGATGTCGTGCGTATTTACGAACGCGATGAATGGGTTAAAAGTATCAAATTCGATAAGTTTTCAATAATGCTCTTTCCTTACATTCCTAAACTATAATTGATAATAAAAAGATCAAAGTTTACAATTAGAATGAATCGAATGATTTGCAGAGGCACAATGTACTAATATAGATATATTATGTTTTTTAGAATTATATATATATATTTTTTTGTAATTCGTCTGTTTTTGTAAAACACGATTCAATTATCTGCACTTGCAGTATGTACATAGAATTGGTAATAACTTTAAACTACCCCAAATTGAAAACAAATGAAATAATTTTGAAGGAGAAGTTTTGATTGGACAACCGCACACGGACTACGCGTGATGCATTTAACATATACAGGAGATAATAAAACAACATATTAAATTTTAATAAACTAGATGGATGGTATTAATATCGTTCATTTAATATATAAACTTTCAAAGTTTTGTCCATCATGCTATGATACTGATGCATCACAGAAAATAGTCCAAGTAGCAGGATATGAGGTGGTTCAATAGGACATTTATTTGGATGCGGAAATTCTAAAGACACTTACAACTAGCTATAGTTGCTGTCAATCAACTTACGAGAATATATAAAAACAAAGAATTCAAGCGAGCAACTAAAATTGTATTAAAATTCAATGTATAAGACTGAGACTTGGACAGTCCGCAATTGCTACAAGCGTAAAATAGACACATTCGAAATATTTTATTTATTTACATTCTATTCACGCCCTGGGGGGCCATTATAAAATAAATTTTAAAAAAATATGTACAGCTACACAAGTTGCATGGAATATAAAAAAACATTTTTTTTTTACAAAATTTAACACAGAAAAATAATTCAATGTGAAGATTAAAAGTGCTACAACAGTACCAATATGTTGAACATTACAATTTTACATAAGTTCACGTCATATTTATATGTTATTTACTTATTCTCTGCACTCTCACTTCATATTTGTATATTATTTACTATTTATTACTTTACATACTCTTTTTTATTTTTGTTACATTGAACATTGCATTTACTTTAAGTTTTACGTTGTATTTATATGTTATCTAATTGCATCTTGTTTTACTCTTTATATATATCTATATGTTTATTTTTTTGTACATTGAACATTACTACTATACCGGTAAAGAACTGTCTAGTGTAGCAGGCAGGGAACCGAAATATATGCCTTACTTTGCTGTAATGTTATCCGATCATAACAATATAACACACTGTACTATGAATCAAAAAATATAAATTATTATTATTCATTACCTACAAGTATTTTGCACGGTGTCTTGCCTTCCTTCTTATCGAATATCATCACTTTCAACTTGTTAACATTAATAATAAGGTCACTTTCCTTGCAAACACCGTACATTCTACTCACCAGATTTTGTAGTTCTTGTTCATTATTCGTCATTAGTACTGCATCATCGGCCTACAATAAACAGCATACAATCAAATCGTCCATTTTTGCTCCTACATTCATAAATATATTCCAGTTCTTTCACACAATTATCCATATACAAGTTGAACAGCCATGGAGATATTACACTTGACACCCTTTGTAATGTCAAACCATGGTGTGAATGTTCTATTGATTCTTACATAATATAATTTTTTTTTCGTACCAAATATGTATGTAACTTTAAATATGCATAATCCAGTAGATTTGTACCATTTCAAGCATTCTTTGGAATATTTATTAATTGTTGTCAAATTAATGTTTTAAATGTTTAAATATATATATTAGTATTTCTCAAAAAGTGCCGACTGATGGACGTGTAGATCTATCTTGTTGAGATCTTGAACGAAGACCAACCCAACGTTCGACCTCTCGTTCACTAATTGGACGTCTTATCGCTAGTCCAAACAAACTAATCAATCTTGCTTACTTAAACTTGGCCATAATTATCGTATTTAAAATTCAGAGAATGACCTTGAAGGTCGGGTTCTAGGGATAGGTCATGGACCAATTTCAAGTCAGAAGAAAAGTCGAAGAGCATTAAAAAAGTGTTAAATATTTAATAATTTTAACGGAGAACACATTATTGATGTGAAGTTGCAGAAAATAACTATTTACGAAAAATATATTATATATATATTTTTATTTTTTATTTAATATCTTTGTTTTATTAACCACTGAATTGAGTTTAAATACATCTACCGGTTTGGAAAAATACTATTTTCTTCTTCAGGATGTCATAACTAACTAAAAACATATATTATTGTTTCTTTACCAGAATCTATTTTTAAAAAAACAACAATTATAACTAAAGACAAAAATAATAAATTTAATAATTCTGGTGTCTATAAACTTAGTTGCAAGGATTGTGCTGCATTTTATATTGGTAAAACGGGTAGAAATTTTAATATAATACTAAGGGAGCATTTGAGATGTTTGAACAATGGTGGGTTTTCAAAATTTTCTAATCATTTGATAGAAAATGGTCATGGTTTTGATAAAAAATTGGGATTGTCAATTTTGTATATAAACAGTGTTGGTCACAAACTAAATAATTTGGAATCGTTGGAGATAAATATAGCATGTAAAACTAATCAAAAAATTATAAACAACCAACTAAATTTAACTGCGAGTCCCATTCTAAAATATTTTCCTAAAAATTATTCGACTAAATTTGTATTAAGTAACAATTTGAGTTAGGTACTAAATTTATTTTTTAAATAATTGTTGTTTTTTTAAAAACAGATCTGGTAAAGAAACAATAATACATGTTTTTAGTTAGTTATGATATCCTGAAGAAGAAAATGGTATTCTTCGAAACCGGTAGATGTATTTAAACTCAATTAAGTGGTTAATAAAACAAAGATAATAAATTAATAATATGAATTTTAACCACAAAGTTAATATTGCTAATTTTAAAAGTAAAAAAAAGAGGTTTGGTTACGAACCCAAAACTTTTGGACTCATCAATGAAATGTGTTTTTATTTAAAAAAAAATAGTATTATTATCAATGAATAAATATGTAAAATAATTAGAATAAAACTTTGTTTAAAACTACTATTTGTTAAAAAGCAAAGGAAATATTATAAATATATAAATCCTTTTTGAAAATAGTCGCATTTTAAGATTGTTTTCACAGTAGTTCCTGATTAGTTACCCACCACTTATACCCTTATAGTTTTGTTTTTATTTATAATTTTATTTTTAATTTTAGTATACATTGTTTCCTGAAGAACATTGATTTATCAATAAATAGTGGTTTTAAACTGAGTGTTTTTCTTATCATTTATATAATATGTTGTAACAAAGTAATTTTTCAAATATTAAAGAATCAATTATTAAAAAACATTAGAATCTCACAATATTATGAAATACGCAGAAACATATCAGACCATTCAAGGCAAAATTGTTAGCAGAAGAAGCTCTGAAGGAAGCGCGGAGAACATGCTGGGTAATGAATCTAATGGTTCGAGAAATTCACATTGCAAATAATGATCGTCAAGACGATCGCTAGTGTTCGGTAGTCGAACAAGCATTAGAAAAAGAAGAGACGATTAAAATGTCGAGTAAAAATATTCGTAATTTCATACGATTTAAGAGATAACTTTTTAAGACTTTTTAAAATTCAAATTATAAAAAATAAGCTTCCAATTTATTTTTCAATTATAAAGGAAAATATGAAAATATAAATTTGACGCAACGGCAAATGTATTTTATATCTCATAATAATTTCTATACCAATAAACGGATTTCCAATTCATTAAAATTTACTTAACTTTAATTAAAAGTTATTTAACTTTTAATTATATTTTTACTTATTGTATACATTTGTAATTAAAAATGAATATTTTTAGATATTTTTAAACGTATTTTAGGGAGTTCGTTATTATATTTGTACATTAAATATTGTACATTATTAACAAAAGCTAAAAATATTTTTACATAGGCACTCCCGTCGAATTTTGAGTAACTTTTTAATTACTTGCATAAAATTATTTCAATATTTTATAATTTAATATGTACCCCTTTTCAAGGGAAATTCACCGCAAACTGAATATTAATCAACCCCCAACTAATTAAGTTTTCATGGCTAAGACTTTAATTTAATCATATTATATTTATGATTAAGTATTGCGAGCACGCGTCTTGAGCGTAATTTAGGCAAAATTCAATCATGTTTTTATCTTCACCACGACTGAATGCTACCTTATAAAAGTGCCAGGTACGTAATATACGTGCCAGTAACAATAATATACAGGTTGATTTTCTAAATGATGTTGATTTTTTTGCTATTCTAAATTCTGATTGCCTTACTTACTTACCATCACGCTGTTTCCCCGTGAGGGTAGGCAGAGAGGATAGAGCGCCACACTCTTCTGTCCTGACACACAATTCTCGCCTCATTCACATTCATACATCTTCTCATACAAGCTCGCCGATTGTTGAGGCTTCTACATATTCTGATTCCACAGATCACCAAATACATAGACATGAACTAACGCAAATTTTTTGTCCCAATAATTTTATTTTGGTTGGTTTGGTGATAACTTTAAACGCAATAAAATAACTTCGCGAATTTTTTTTTAAATATGACTCGATTGGAACGAAAATTTAAACGCTGACAATATAATATGCGTTAATGTAAAAAAATACGTCTTGTTTACACAAAGATTTAATTTTCGAAGTGTTAATACATTTAATGTTACGTAAATGTGTCATCAATAATGTTACGTAAATGTGTCATATACTGGAAAAGCACTGTCTGGTATAAATAAGTAAAATACTAGCCTAGCAGACAGGGCACTAAGTCAAATATTTACATCGCTGCTAAAACCCTCACCTTTTCCAAAACCTTCAACATTATGCAAACTTCTCGGCAATAATTCAAAGATGCTATTCGGGATTGAATGTTACGATTATATATAATCAGAATGTGAAAACCTGGTACCCCCAATAAATTTCACCCAGCGCTCGCCTGTTCTTTTGAATAATAACGAGTAGTATGTGTGTGGCTAGAGTAGGTTAATTAAAAAACTACTTACAGTTGACATATGTTAGACATATGACATAGCACGGTTACATTAAGAAGAATATGTGGTAAAAGGTTTACAACAAGAAGAGTTTGTTAGTGATATAGTCGAAAAGATGACCATGAGAGAAGTGGCGCGCTGGGGGGCGGTTTTCTGAGCGACTGCCGGCGCATATTATTGTTGTCTGTTATCCGGTCGGTACGGGCTTTTTTTGCGACTGACGAGAGCCTAGTTTTACACCCAGGTATATGTAGGGTGCGTTCGGGGAGCATCATTATGAAGGTGATAGACCTCGACAAAACTAAAAGTAAATTACAATTATTATTATTATTAATATTACGAGTACAATTTTATTTTTAAAGTGAAATCTGACGAAATTGATGTGTTGTTAAACTTTCCATTTTCCAACATCGTAAAACAGAATATTATTAAACCTTGGAGCATCATCATAAAACCTTACTTGATTCAATAAAAGCGGGTGAAACTAAAATTAGAAATGTTTGACGAAATTGTTGCAAGCAACTTTACTAGCATCAAGTTGAATTACGGTCAGTAAAGCGATGATAGAGTTGAGAAAACATAATGAGATTGTAATACTGATATTTATTTTATCTCGTGAGACACCTACTCTAAAATTGGAACAGTTTATAATCATTTTTAAGTTCTGGTAAAATTAAAATAAATAAAGAAGAAATATATTGTGTATTATTATAGAAAAAATGGTTTGACACGAACCTCCTCTATCACTTAACACAAAAAAAAACAAAATATGTATGTTACTGTATTAACGAAAGAACAACACCACTCTCATCGTACATGACTCACTGACAAAACAAACAGAAACACGGCTTCCTTATGCCAATGTGAAAAATTGACACGAATCAAAATTATTCGACATCTGGGAGTACTGATCGATGATCATCTTAACTGGAAAGAACACATATCGAACCTAGCTAAACGCATAAGAAAAACTAATTTACTTTTTTAAAGGAATACAATGTATAGTTGATTACAAACTTCTAAGATCGGTGTACTTTGCACTGTGCTACTCCTTAATTAATTATGCTATTTTAGTTTGGGGAGGAGCAGCAAAAATAATATTGGAGTCGGCTAAAAAAGTACAAAAAAAAATTCTCAAGGTAATAATTGGTCGTTCTTTTAGATATCCATCAGATATTATATTTAAAGAGTACAATGTCCTAGATATAAGACAAATCTTTATGTTGAGACTCGCTCAATATTTCCATACTAACAACAACTCTCCTCAAGCAATAAATCATGGACACAACGCAAGACAAACAACAAACATCTACATACCAGTTCCGAGAGCAACGACGACATTTTATCAAAGATTCTACATGTTCTTAGCTCCGAAACTATACAACATACTCAGTACCAACTGGAAATCGTTTAATTCTAATAATATTACACAAATATGGACCCAATATATGATTCAATCAGATAGAGATGAATCAGAAGCACGGCTATCCAACATTCTAGTATAATTTATACAATACCTTCACTAATAATTCACTAGTCCTACAACACTCCCACTACATATATTTTTATTATATACTCGTATATATATTTTTTTTCCTTTTTTATACATATTTGTAATTCTATTTTTATTATCATCATATGTGTGTATATATCAGAGGTGAAGTCTACTCCATCCCACACAATAAACTATGAGTATAATTATGTCTTATGTTTATTATGTATTCACCTTTGTTAGAACAAAAATATGTATGTCAATATGTATATAAATAAATAAATAAAATAAATAAATAAATAGAAAATGTGGTTATTCATCTAATCCCATTAAAAATAGCGCGTTGCAACATTTTAATTTTGTTCTCGATTATATTTATATTTTTTACCATTTAAATCTATCAGAAAAGATCCTGAAACCCATGAAAGTAAAGCCATAAATATATTTATAATTTTCAAGTATAACGGTATATTTATTATAAATATATTGTTTAAACCGATGGTGAGGAAACGGTAATAGGAAGGGTGATAGTAATTTGGTATAGGAACAGTAAAAACTCGAAGACCAACCAGGAAGAACACGAGTTACCTAGATTTTCTCTCATGTAGTCATAGCTCTTAAATTTCAGGAAATAATCAGCACGAAGTACTGTGATACATGGCACGCACATGCGAGAAACCGAATACACATTAGCAACAAGTACCTTACAATAACTTCAAGTTAGTGACGAGCACATAGTAGGGCATCCACTTTCCCTAACAGTTCAAAAGTCATAAACAGAAAAAGTCATGCTCTGTGGTAAGGGTAAAAGGGATGGGAGAGGGACAGATGGGCATAGTAAACCTTATGGAGCATTAATACGCGCACGGCGACCGGCAATTTGATCCTGTCATAAATACCAAACACATATATCAACCCCGTATCCCACATAAAAAATACTACGCAACCAATCCTGAAAGAGTCATCAATATTTTTGAATATCATTTATTGTAGATTTCAGGAGACATAGATAAATAGCTATTATTTAGAAGACAATAAAACAGATTACTTTAAAAAAAATAGTTTGAATTCTGAAAACAAAAACTGCAGTTATCTTCCTATCAACCAAATATTTATTTATCGCAAGAAAATAGCGAGCATTTCTCCCTTTACTATAAAGGTTTTGATCGTAACCATCTAATTCGGGATTAATAATTTCACCTCACCCTTGTATTATATTTTACAGACGATTAATCTGATTTAGAAGCAGTTTTACTAATTATTACTTAACCTTTATAAACTAACGAAAATAAAAGAAGAAATGTTATCAGAAGCTCGAGGTATGATATTAATAATTAAATATTTATTAGCGCCCAGATTTATTAAAGAGAAGACTTTGATTGATGACGTCAAAGGATACGGTTATTGTGGTTTAAATATCTAATATATGTAGAAATTTTGTGAACGACACATTTCTGAATGCCATACATATTTTCAACGCAATTAGGCTTAAATTACATGAACCACCCAATTTATTATATTAACTTGTGTTTAAAACTCATCTTAGCGAAACGTACATCTGGTGCGATAGATGTATGTTGAGCTGTAAAAATCTGTAAAAAAATGTAATATACTTCTAACGATACAGTTATCGTACACTTATCATCTTCTCTGTTTCCCGTTGTCGTCAGCTGGGAATAGGCACATTGTTATAAAATGTGTCGCGTCGTCGACATCTAGCGCACAAATGATGGGTTGTCGAACTATCTTGATGACGTCAGAGAGTACTTAGCCTAGGATGTCAACAAAACAATGAGGATTATTTTACTTGAAAAAAGCAGCAAGGAACCTCCACAGGAAACAGTGGAATAGCGTGAATCACATTCAAAGGTACCACAATAAATGTGCACATGTATCTGATTCATAAATGACTTAAATGCGTTATCTCTGAGAGAGCGCGGAGATCCTCTAACAAAAGCATGGACGTGTAAGTCCACCTTGACGAATATACAGCGGTATCGAGTCTTGTAAACATTCAGGTAACAGAAAGTTTGTTATTTTTTCAAATTAATAATGACGTCGAACCGAAAAAAATATTCTTATCATACACTGCGTAGAATATGTTTTTATAAATCGCCCAACCCTCCTTGTACACAAACTATTGCATTTTGTTCCTGTCTCAAACACCGTCCAAAAATTATTTAAAGCTTAGATGGTATTTTTTTGTTTTATGATTAAAATAAAAACACGTGTATAAAATGGAAAATATGGGAAAAAAATATATATATATTAGAAAAAAGCGAAATACATGTATGAAATAACTTGTGGAGATCGCGATAAAAAATATATAGGTGCGAGAAATCTAAATACAAGAATAATGGAACATCGCCGCTGCCCAAAAAATAACAACTTCTCGGAATTTTCTAACAAAATAAATGAAAAAAACCACTCTTTCGATTGTCTTAGACTAAAACTTTTTCACTCGGTACCTTATAAAGGATTAATAATGAACAATTAGGAAACCGCTGAAATACGAAAGAATATAAATTCGGAGAGAACACTAATTACCAAATACTTTGCCATTATTGTCCATATTCCTGTTAACGACCTAAATAAACCTTCTCCCCCTTCTCAAACCTCACCCCATTGTCCGAATAAAATACAATTCTGTATTTCCGTAGTTTAGTTATCACCTGATTATGAGAGGGACTGCACGTATCGAAACTAGTAGTGAAAATAACCCAACGCGTGTGTAGTACAAAGTTTTGTTGTGAAATTTAAAATAATCATGTTAGACCACAAGTAACAACCATGTCAATAAATGATATTAGATTCAATAATAATTATATGCAATCATAAATAGATATATCAAATGTCATACACGCGGGGGAATATAGCAACAACAAAAATAATTTAATTGTATTTTAAACTAATACAACCTCCATAAAATGTGATGTCATCTCTTGTAAATATGTTACACATTGGATTCAGTTACATTTTGGTTGCAATAAACTAAACAATTGCAAATTTTTAATAAATTCCACTGCTTTGCCTTCATTAATATTTTGTACCTTAAAAAGCTGTTCGTCCAAGATTTATCATATCAGTATTATTTTATTGCTTTCGACATGTTAAAGTAGGTATGTACTTGAACATTATACGAGTACTCTCTGATAAAGCATATTACCCCGAGTACGTAAATAAATCAAGCACAAAACTGTGCAATATGGTGACTGATCTGAAAATATAGAATATTTAATAAGTAATCTGCCATAATAAATTCAATTCGTTTAGCCCAGCAAAACTCCACATTACAAATATGATCCTAAAATATCAAATAAACTTTTGCATGCCATAATTTGTGGCTTAACTGAGATTTTATATATTATTTTCGGTTTTTATCTTTTTAGCTAAGATTTCATCAAAAAATGACATGGACTAATAAGAAAAGCATACCCAGTGTCTTATGACTTTTGAATATTTGAAAATATGACCTCCTGCGCTTGTCATATGGCGAATCTCTGGGACTAGTGTACATGGTGACCTCACTGCACTTGCTTATCGCGAGTGCTTTTAACCTTCCAGCGGGCGCGCTGAGTAATTTTCCTTGAGCCATCCATGTAAATGGTATTTTATTTATATAAATGTTAAGGAATTACTGTAAGGTTATGTAAAATAATAAATGACAATTTTAAAAAAAATACATATTTAACTTTCTTAAACAAAAAACGAAACAACACTCTAATTATTTCAAAACACAATATTTTATCGACCTATTAGTCAGAATCAATATTCTCATCATTACGATTGTTGCAAACCATCTTAACTGCCGAATGGTTCTTGCGTGATACTTCATTGATGCTTAGGATCTTTTCTTCACCAGTGCACATGACCGACAAATCGGTTCAACTTCATTTCACTTCGGTTCATGATCAAAGCCAATTTTTTTAGAAAAATTCCCTAGACAAGCAAATTTGAGCATTTATGCCGCCAATATTTATTAGTGTCCAAATATCAATGAAAAACAAAAACTTCTAAGCACACCCGGTACGTCTGTAGTTTATAGAGATACTCGAATAGCTCGGAGCTCGATGCTTGCGACTGAGTGGTAAAAGTGAGAGAGGCGATAAGGCGCATTTGTCGTAAATTTTGTGACAGCGCGCCCGCTGGAAGATTAAACCAATTAAATCTTCCAGTTTTAACTGTAATTCGACAAATAATGAGTCAACTGACAGATGAATAAATATGTCATATGGAACACGAAGTGAGATGGATGAACTCTGTAGCCAATAATAAGTCTTCGCTGTAACCAATCAGAAACGCCACAAGTGTCGTCATAATCGCCCTTTATTGATAATGTTAGACCGATTGCCAACAAACAGGAATAGACAAGTTGTGTAACAAGTGATAGGTATCAGATGTCAGATCATAATTTACTGAATTTATGCATTATTCCGCATATGTCAACCAGCGGCGATGCTGCTTCATACCACTGTATACGTTCGGGAACCTACTATATTGAGATCTGTACAAAGTCCTGTGCATAGACCGGAAAAGACTGCAAAGTAACTGAAGGCTCCAGTCGCCTCGAACCACTTTTTCCACTGAACCAAGCCCTACATTATTCCAAGAGTATATTTGGATAGTATTGTGCAATACCATTTACATCTTAAACATTTTTACGCACATGCCTCTGCCATGGCCAAACCAATCGGTTAGAGAATTGGACTCCTCAGCCACACTCGGACTCACATTCGTGAACCATGGCAGGCGTCATTCTCGAAACGAGGGACCGCCGAAGATATTTGGGATATATTCTTAAATGAAGTATATTCCCCCGTTATACTCTATATATTTCGTGTGTCGTTAAGTTGTGATATTCGATTTTAAAAAATGAACAACTTCACACAATCATTTTTTTTAAGAATCAATGAGGTAAATTTTCCCCTTTGGTGTATTATTACGTAAGAAAATTGCTTTCGGAGTCTAATTCGCATCATTAGATTGAGTAAGTAACTGCACATCTTGGCTATTAGTATGTATCGTGTTGTAATTCAACCCTTAGTCATTGTTCCTTGACAGGTACCGTCGCTCTAATAAATTTGAGCTTAGTACTTAAAATACCGCAGAAACGCACAAAATGCTACTCATAATTATGTAAAGGATTCACAGACGCGTGGTTTCTGGCAAACGGGGGCATATCGTGTGCCTTAGAAAGTGTATTTGCAAAATAAATTAATACATGAAAATATTAGCAGTATGATTAAAGTAGATGATCAAATAATAAAACTGAAATGGCAACTTACCAGATGTGGTACCCCTCAACCGAAGGAACGCCATCCTTTAAGATATCTAAAGTGTAAGTCCTTACTGGAAACCGAAGCATAGATCATCGTAGATCGCTGGATCGATGACATAAGATAGGTTACAGAAAACTCCTAGATGCGAAAAACATAGGTGTGCATGTAAAACATCTTTGATAGCGTTAACCCAAGGTCCTGGGTTTCCTGTTGATAATACAGATAGAATATTATGTTCCAGGTCGATTTTATTTGGCCGCTATTTAGGTTTGGAAACTTTTTGTCAGTTTATATTTAGTAGACGTAAATAATAGTTGATTACAATTTATTATAAAGTATTTAACGCCTCAAAAACGTGTTGAAATTATTTAAACATTTTATCTAAATAATAATGACAATGCTGCATCCATTAATGCTATCGTCACATGTTGGAAAACTTATCGGTAGCCGAATCGAGTCAATTAGGCCTGAAACACATATAGTTTTAACAAAATGATGCCACAGCACGAGCTACGATTGAAATTTTACGAGAAATGTCAAAAATTGGTGATATCAACTGGGCTTCCTCGATCACCTGATTTGACAGCTCCCAAATATTTTCTGTTGTGGTACTTGAAAGGAAAGATCTACGCTAATCCTTATTGGTATAGACCTATACCGTATACTGTCCTTTAGCATCGGAATTATTGCTACCTTCAACGATAACTCCGATGTTAAACGACAATATTCGAAATGAAATTGCTGAAATAACACGCGAGGTGTGCGAGAATATTATGAAAAATATGTTTAAAAGTGCACGAATTTGTGCTTTTACCAGAGGCAGCTACTAGACTAATATTCTATTCTACACATAATTGTAATAAACAAAATAATCTATAAATAAAAACTAAACTGAAAAATTGTGTTATATTTTCCACTTATTCAAAAACAACATTAGCCTGGAACATAATATTCACCCTGTATAAGACAGATAACTACTCTAGTAAAGACAGATAACCACTAACTGGCCTCTCAGATGCAATCCAACACCTAAACTGGAGAAAACATATTCAGTATCTCACGAGACAGAGAAGTACTTGATACATCCTTGAGAAGAATTGTATACTTTGCACTTTTCCACTCGTTACTTAACTGCGCGATTGTTAGTTGGACAGATAGTGGTATTCTAGAGCCTGTAAGTAAAGCCCAAAAAATTATTTTAAGAGTTATTCATAAGAAACCCTTTCGCTATTCTTCAAATTAATTTTTCAAAGAATGTCACGTCCTAGACATCTGCCAAATGTATATTCTTGGTATACTAAAACACTTTTACCAGCAAATTACGCACCCTCACTTAACAAGGACACAGGCTAACTGTCACTTTCTTGTGCCAAAGTTAAATTAATTTTTGCGCAAAGAGTACATTTATTTATAGTACAAAAAATATATAAATATACAAAAGTGAAAGATTGATTTCTCATGAAAAGTACTAAAACGAGCAGTTCTGGCTCCACGAAATGGGGAGAAATTACGCCCAAGAACTTTTAAAGGTCCAAACCTGAGAATAAAACTGCGACAACTTGAATTACCTAATTGCATCTCTTGATTAATTGTTTAATAATTTTTTTTATGTACATTGATCATTGCACTTTGCTTACTGTTACACCAGAGGAATAGTGACTGCTATAATATAGTAAATTACTAGTGTAGCAGGTAGGGTACCCAAATATATGTCTTACTTTCTTACTGATATGTGTTATTTACTCTCCCAAATTTCACATGCATACCCTCGGTACATTTGTCTGATATTAGAAACATTACACCACACTCATAGTAATTAACTAGGTGAAATATACCTAATGAATATTAATTTGGAAGAGTAATACGTCAGACCGTTAGACATTATTTATCAATGTAAGTACATAATGCATGTAAAATGTGAACCTAATAAATGTATTATTATTATTATCATTATTTAAAAAAAACCGGACTGCTGGATGGTCCTCTGCTGATTCGTGGTGAATGTTTTCTTGGCTGGTCTCCGTAAATTTCTCGCGTGCTCGCCGAAAACTTCCTAGAGCGTTTTTTGAGTAGACCGATTTCGATGATGGCTGTATTATTTCTGACACAAGTCAAGCAGCGTTCCCAGCAAAATAGGTCTACACTCTCAACATACAACTTAGGGGTACCAATCGAAGGATATAAAACACGCGCAAATAGCTTTATCTAATAGTGGATGGACGTGGGATAAAGAAACAGAAGGATGATATAATAATATATATCTACTTTAAAGGTATCCAACTTCACAGTCAGGTAACTATTCTGTATTTATGTAGCAATGTAATTGAGTTTATTTTGATTTATTTGTGTGAGATGTGATGACATATAGTTATGGAAAAGAAAATAGAATTGTAACGAATTTAGATTGACTTTATTTTCATTTAATTGCAATGATTACTTGGGATCTATTGTTGAGGCTGTTCTTGCTGACTGCGTTCGCGTGAGTCGCCGGTATAAAACGGTTGCATTCCTTAGTGTTTGGTTCTGCTTGGTGCGTTCAGCTACACCGACCTTGCTCGGGATAGCTCTACAATATACAGTTAATAAAATACTATATCAAATGAAAGAGATATTAATTTATTCGTCATTCATGTAAATCCCTCATGACTGAGCATCGAGATTTTCATGCTCCTCCACGTTTCTCGACATCCTGCACATCTTAGAATAGTCACCAGAGAATTTCTTGCTGCTTTTTCCACTTGGTCGATCTAACTTCTTCTTTGTCTTCGTCATTTGACGTGGCCTACCACTACAAGCTTTTTCAAGCTATCTCTTCTCACAAGAAATTATTTGAGAGTCTGTCCTTGATCTTCAGTTAATGTAGAATGGAGACATTCATGCGTCTCAACGTCCACGGTATGTGCAACATGTGTTTCCAACACCACATTTCAAAGGCATCAATCCGTATTTTCTCCCTTGCCTTCAGGGTCCATGATTCCACACCATATAAAAACATAGAATGCATCAGAGACTGTACAAACCTGACCTTTGTTGTCTTGGATTAATTTTGAATATAATTGCCTACAATAATTTTTCAAATTTATTTATATATTTTTTTAATATATATCATTTTATAAATAAATTGTAAAATTGTTTTTTTAGAAACGAAAACATATATTGTACAAGACCTCAATTAATGTTTTGAAAACTGACAGACGAGCATTTTTGTACAAACTTCCTTTTAAATTTGAGCAAAAAAGTTTCGTTTGGCTTATCGCATTTTAATTATTAATTTTATAGCACGAATTTCCGATTCGTTAATTCTTCGAATTAAATGCTAATTAATAATTCTGCCGCCGCCACTGGGCGAGGTATTCAAACCGACCGTATTTATTATATATACCCTCATCAAAGAACATTTAACCAGAGGCGTACGATAAAAGAAAACATTTTTGAATGCTTTATTTACAACTCAAATAAAACTGTCATAAAAATATTCTAAATTATTTAAAAAAGGGTTGGATTTGTATAGAATATTGTTTTCATATTTTTTGTATTTCAAAATCAGTTTTAATATATAGGAATGCGGTGGACACATTGGGATGGAGAATTTTTCCAGATTCTAAAATAAAACAAAAAACCTCAAAAGAATTTAAATTTATTATATATTAAATTATATCTAATAATAATTCATATTTAATTATATTTTGTGTTTATTTTATTTCAACGAGTCAGATTATTAATAGGTCATTAAAGATTCTAATCATTAATGGCTCTTTTTCGTATCCGAGGAAAACTTCTTTACGTTTGCGAGTTATTAGTAACTGAAGAGTCCCATCCTGGATCCACAAGTTCTGGGCCATCTTGGGCATGGAAAAACAGCGGCTTTTGACTTCCACGCCCTGTTTGTCTGTTTTCTCCTGCACCTTCTTTTATTTCCAGCATTCTGTTGAATATCATTGACTTTCAATTCTGGAGCTAATTTCCAAGTATTGCTTTTAGTATTGATCTTTTCAAGGTTTGCTTCCAGGGAGTCTATAAAGTGTTTTTGTGGCCCTCACGAGAGTGTTTACCCTGGGATAACTGAGAAAACATAGTCTCTTTTGGTAGTATGGTTTCAGGATTTATTCTAACCAAGTGGCCAATCCATCTAAATTATCGCTGAATGATAATGTCTTGGATTCTCGTTAGAGACCCTAATAGATAGTCCTACAAAGAGACCTAAAAATCTTTTTTAAAATAAAAAACAGAGATACGTACACTGAATACGTATCACATTAATATTCTTACTATTTTAAAACCAAGCTAAACACTTGTTCTATGAAAAATAGAACTAACTTGATGGCTTCTTGGAACGAGGCTCGAACCCGACCACTAGATTACTAGGCAAGTATCGTAACCACTAGACCACAAACACATTAAGAAAGATAAAATAATAAAATTAATTTTAATTAATTAACAATTGAAAAACTATTTAAAATATATGTTACAGCTATATAGTGCTTGGTTTTTAAGGTCAACGATATCGTAACACGTGACGCATTACAGTACTTGGCATTTGCAGAAGAATAATGCAAACATGGTTGTATGATAAGCATGTATTAAACTCTTGAAAGATTATAAATTTATTAAGGAAAACACATTCTTATTGTGAAGTTGTAATTATTCAGAACAGACGGTCTGTGATATTTTAAATACTAATTAAATGTATTAATTAGAAAGATATGTATATAAAATCAATTTTAAAGAAAAATATTGTTGTTGCTATCGAGAATCGAACCTGGATTTCTTCCTATTGCATTAACCGAATATGTTAGCCAACACAGTGCCTTGACGACAGTTTTTTTAATATGATCAATTTCTCTATTAATCTGACCCTGTGTCATGAAGAATATATCCACGTTATTTATTAATTATTTTGTAATGCGTCATTAGATCAGTGATTTTACGATATCTTTTCAATAAATTAGGTGAAAACTTTTAGTCTCGTGTCATATATATCAAGAGTCTCGTTGACATGTTGAGCCTCGTTGACATGTTTGAAATTCAAATTGAAATATAATTGTGGACTTCAATAAATAATCAGATTGTTGATGAGAATTCCAATAAGCTGTTGATGGGGGATGCACAAATACCATATGGATGAATCGTGAATTTCTTTAACTACGTATGTGTAAAAAAATAATATCTGTTTTCTATATAATTCTATATAATAACCGAACTAAGCCTAATATTGTATAGTTATTCTTTAGAACCACTGCGAAAAATAGAATCCCTCCCTCTCCTGGTTACTCCATCTCCCTTTCGATATAAATGTGTATTGATTTTGCACAGTTACTCTTTAGGAAACCATTTCAAACTTTTGTAAGCGCTTCTGATCTAATATGACTAACTTGGTGTCCTTCAGACTCGTTCACGACGACTTTAACCGACCGATTACGCATGAGGTGAATATTCATTTTCTTTTATCAATTTTATAATTTCGTAATTTTCGCTATTTTGCCATATAATGAACCCTGCAATGGTATCTGATACGTCGGCTAGGGAGATCGGAGACACATGGCAGATTGGCCCAGAAAACTACACACAGAACATAAAATCTATTTCTTTCTCACTTTCTGTTTTTTTTCCTGTTTGTACACTACTACGAACTATTTGTCTTCACTCTTCGCAATCTTGAATCTTACGTACTAGCCATGCTCTGATCATATCTCAGACTTAATCAGTCAATCTTATTAAAGATTGAACTGTCACTCTTCGTCTTGATATAATACATTTCCCTTTATCACCAATTTCTCAGATTAGGCTATCTCGATATCTGCATGTTATTGAGAACCTTCCTTTAGTGTGGAGTATTTGAAAAATTGAGATATTCGGACGCCTTGTAGCAAAAAAATAAATATATAATGTTAAATGCACGTCTCTGAATTGGCCGAAACTTGTTTGTTGAAGTAAGCACCGGTTTAGAGGTTGTTTAGATGTACAGGGGTAGGTGATTAGGCTGCGAAAATTAATTTATCTCTCCCCAAGGCGAATTTAGGACTGCTCGGTTGGACTCAGACTAATTTTAGGTATATAGGTAGGTACTACATTTCGCCTTCAAAGCTGTAAAAAGGGTCATTGATTGCAAATAGCGTTGTTTTGAACGGAATAAACTACCGATTGATTTTCTCGATACAATTCACAGAATTTGTAATAATAATGAAGTATTATTGGAAAACACTACGATTTTATTAAAATCATGAACTGAATAACTATTTATTACATAACTGAATTCCAGAAGCATAATAAATAAATAAATAAATAAAATAAATGTGTAAATTTCTTAGGTAGCCTTCCCGCCCCGTCAAAAAAATAATAGTATTGGAGTAGATTTCAGAAAAGTACGACGTCAAATTGTTCATAAATACGAGGCTCATTTAAAAAGTAAAAGTTGTTTTGTCATAATCTCGTTACAATTTGTTGAAACTCTCTGACAACGATGAAAATATGAGTTTACACAACGCGTTTGGGATTTGGGATGTAAGATGGATGTAAGGAATTTGGTACAAGGACAAGACAAGAGAGGGTTGAAGATCAACCAGATGCGAGGAAGAATACGACCTACCTGAGGTGCTTCTTTATCTGGATTTTTTCTTTTCGCTATGGCCACAGGTCTTCCGATATCACTGTTTCGCATGACAATCTTACCCGCACCATACAGAAATAGCAATATGCATTTCGATCGATAAGCACAAGCGAGAAAACCGATCACACTCAATCGCGTTATGTAATACAATGTACAACACACATGAAAGTCGTGTTCTGGGGTATAAGAGGGAGGAGGAATATATAGATATTAGGATAGGGACCATGATGTCTACATATTGATGCATTCGACAGCGACCGACGATTCATGGATTTATTATAAAGATCGAACAATATAAACAATGTAATGTCAATTTCAAATTTTTATACAATGTCACACAACGTCACGATTGAGATTTTTAAGAGACTTCCAACTCGAGACAATCGAACTGCGTATAGCTCACTGTAAGCTTCTTAAGGTTTCGCAGTACCTTTGCGCTTTTAAGGTTTCTACTCGATGCAGATACTCAATCAGGTGAATGAATGCCTTTCTGGCATTGGTTGGTATTCGATAATATCAGTGATTGAAAACTGTGATTGTGATCACAGTTTCTGATATCACAATACACGAAATATATTTTTAAAAAACATAATTTTGAGCGTATTTATTTATTTTATTAAAACATCTATTCTAGCATAAATAACTAGTAGAAAATTATTGAACCAAACTAAATTACCTACAAGCTTGCGTAAACATTATCAATAAACTCAGATTACAAAAGATGGCGTTAATCAAATTATGGAAAATCTGGTAGATAGATAATCGATTAAAACGAAATCAATAGAAAATTTAACGAAAAATAATTAGAATCACGATATTCCCAGATATTCAATCACTGATAGTGAGTGTGACTCAAAGATATCAGTGATTGACTCACGGTTCGTGATTTTGAGCTCAAATTTTAGAATGGGGATTGTGGTAAAATTTGTGGTAAAATTGTGGTAAAATTGGCTGTTTATAATTTTTTGATTACAGGCTTTATTTATGTCTAACGATTCCATATTATTTAATTTATGACCAACACTGTTAACATGCAAAATAGACAATCCCAAATTGTTATTAAAACCAAAATTAGAAAACTCTGAAAACCCTCAGTCAAAAAATTATAAACAACCAACTAAATTTAAACACAAGTCCCATTCTAAAAATTTTTCCTAATAATTATTCCAGTAATTGTGCATCATCAAGATACAATTTAAGTTAGGTATTAAATTTATTTTTAAAAAATAGATTCTGTTAAAGAAGAAACAACAACATATGTTTTTGATTAGTTAATGACATCCTAAAAAAGAAAATGATATTTTTCGAAACCGAGAGATGTATTTTAAAATTAATAAAACATAGTTAACAATTTAAAATAAACTACTTTGGATACTTACAGTACAAACTATATATTAAATTTCATTTTGTACGAGATATAAATAGACGTATTTAGGTAAAAATATGACGAAAAATCAAATTCACATAGATAAGGGAAAAATAGATTTTTAATCGTCATTTCTGCGTAGTTGGCTTACAAAAATTATAGTTTTCATTGTAGGTTAAAAAAAAATGCACTCTTTCAAATGACTCGAAAGTTTGGTAAAGTATGTAACAGTGTATAAATAAATAGCTGTGTTTATAAACTGTAAATATTGTACTGCTTTTTACATTGGGTAAATATAGCGTATCTACCTCCTAAGCCTTGTTTACTATATTTATTCACCTCTCGATGAGACGAAAATCGAGTAGTGCTAATAAACTCAAGTAGAGTTATAACATTGTTTTATTCATATCCCATCCATTTTATGAAAATTGCATCTAATATGATAGGTCATGTATTAGCATCCGCACAATACGTATGTTAGTTTATTTATCAAATGAAACAGGAAAAGTTTACTGGACATTTTTGTCCATTCAAAAATTCATTCCATTCATGTATGTCTAATTGCGCGATACCATATAGAGAAGTTTTCCAATATGTTATTTGCTCACGGCATAGTCATTATCATTTATTGTAAGAGAAGGGAGATCCGCAATAAATGTAAAAAGATTATATTTGTGGTAAATATGGAAGTACTATCGTTGTTTTTGTTTGTTTTTTTGTCACTTTTGTACAACTTCACGTGACTCGCTTCTGGAAGACGCTGTCTACTAATTTATTTATAAGAGAATTTCTTATGATTTGTTTGTCATTGTACGATATTAAATGTTTTTGGAGAAAATTCCTCTTGCGGTAAAAATATCAACACATTTTTCTTTCGTCCTTATTTGAGCAGTACGTTAATGTAAATGGTATCATTAATTCTTATTTTTTTGTTAGAGGTTGTATAATATTGTAATTAGAAAATTGTACATAATTAGATTCGTTAGTTTGTTCAAAATAATTATATTGATTATTTATTTATTTCATCATGATTATCGTCATGCAATTTCTATACACTGCTGGATGAAGGCCACCCACTTTTTTCTGTGTTATTTTTACTCACTGTACGAACGTGTATAACCGAGAATCCACCTACCCACCAACAAACAAGTACATAAGGCCCTGTATGCAACATTTCTTATGTGGCGTGTTTGACGGTTAAAAATAACACCTGGATCCGATCGTTCGACCGGTTCCCACATTATTTCATGTACAGAAACACGTGTCCTTTTGCATTACTTCCACCATAGCCTGTAAACAGCACGAAGGCAGGAATAATAATCTGCTTATATAAGATGCCTGTAGATATGTTTCAATCAGTTATTTTGATAAACTTGGCAAACACACCTCGGAGTTTTTTATTGTTTTATATTGTTATTATTATTAAAAAACCAGCAACTGACAAATAATAAAAATAATATATAGTCTTTATTCTGTACGTAATAATTAGTCCGTGAAATTTTAGGATAGGGGGTCAGTCTCCTAATTACCTTAAGTTATTAATTAATTAATAACCATTAATTAATTAATGGATGACTGGGTTTGTCCAACAATAGTCTGCCCTCTGAGCATTTTATTTTCTTGGCGTATTCTATTATGTCGACAAGTCTTATTTATTCTCTTATTTGATGCCCAACACACACCTTTCCATTTCTAAGCTTTTGAAACAATTTTTTGTTGAGAATCAATGTTTCGCAGTACACACTTAATCATTTAATATTAATTACATACATAATACAGCATGAGAAATGCACTCGAAAACTGGAATGGTGGAGTACAAATTGAACAGAGATTTCTAATCTCAGGTACGCGGACGATACAACTTTGATTGCTAAATCTAATCCACGAGATAAACAAGGAAACAGCAAAACTAATGGTCATTGATCGACATAACCAACTTTCACAAACAGATGCCCTTCCAGATCTTGAAATTGTCAAGGATTTCAATTACCTCTGGTCCATAATTACTGACGACGGTAGCTGCAAGCCAGAAATTAAACGACGCATAAGTATTGCGAGAAGTTCCATTTCCAGACTTGAAAAATATGGAAAGACCGGGGTATATTTAAGACAACAGTTTGCACAATCTTCGGCTCATTCTATATTTTTATATGGTGTGGAATCATGGATCCTGAAGGTAAGTGATTGATGCATTTGAAATATGACGCTGGAGATGCACGTTGCGCATACCATCGACGGCGAGACGCACTGAATGTCTCCATTCTGCATCTTTCGAGAAGAGAAGATAGTTTGTTGTGGCAGTCCACGTCAAAGGACGAAGAGGAAGAATAAGATCTCCCAACCTTCTCTGGTGACAGTCTAAGGTCTGCAGGATGCTGAGAAAAATGAAAGTGGAATAGACGAGAGGGCGGGAGTTCATGGAAATAGAGATCCATCTGTAATGAAGGACTGACGTAGATATATACATTACGGGCATTGGTTAGGTTGGTTATATACACGATAAAGTACGTAATATATACATGATAAAGTACGTAATATATACATGATAAAGTACGTAAACGAGAAAGTAATTTTTTTTTGGTATCCATTATTCGTCCATTCGTAGTATTGTATTGTGTCATTTACACATTACATTAAGGACCAAGATTTTGACTAGTTGATATCTTTTTTTTAAGGAAAACACATTCTTATTGTAAAATTGTAATTATTCAGAACAGACGGTCTATGATATTTTAAATACTAATTAAATGTATCAATTCGAAAGATATCGGTTTACTCAAAGGTATTTGAGATTCCGTAAAAACAAAGTAGATGGCTTTCAAATAATGGAACGATAGTGTATATATTAATTTGAAAAGTGTAACACACGGGTTCAAATATTTGTCATCAAAAGTACTATTGCTGTAGCATAGTTGAATAATGTACGGTTTAAAAAGAGATTCAAATTTGATTCCCAGTGGCGCAACAACAATAAGTATATATTTCTAATAAATACATTTAATTAGTATTTAAGATATCTTTTTTCACTGGTGGTGGTTTTCGTTCATCATTTGGTCCATAACCCAATTATTTCGAGCTGCTGCAAATAAAATAATAATCGCTATCATTCGTTAATCGAATAAGTACTAAAAGGAAAATAATAATTATTATGTATGTATAATTAAAAATATTTCCATTATTTACATAAAAAACGTTAAAAATGTTCTTAGGTTTTCTCGGCCGTTCAGAATCATCTGTTTATAGTTTACTGGGTTAATCTTTCTGACCGACGTTTCGGATCCTATTGCAAGGTCCATCATCAAGTACGATGTGATGTATGACTGTTAGTGTTGTAGTTAAGTACTGGATTGCAATACCGTGTCGAAAACAGGTGTTGTGTGAAATTAGTAGCGTTGTGGTGTTATTCTAAGTTTCATCTACTGTCGGATCACTATCTGTGAGGTCTCATCGACTCCTATGATTTTGAAGCGCCGGATTTCACGAGGTTTTTATTCTTTGGTCGTCATCAGTGACGTCATTACGACTCTTGAGCTATCCAAGGATCGGAAACACTTGTTTTCAACACGGTACTGCAAACCAGTACTTAACCACAACACTAACAGTCATACATCACATCAGCCCTGATGATGGACCCTGAAATGGGATCCGAAACGTCGGCCAGAAAGGTCAGATAAACACGGCAAATTAGCCCAGAAAACTATGCACAGAAGATTTCAAAAACGTTGTTCGTAGCTATTTTAATAATTTTTTCACGTCTCTCATTACCATACTATTTTTATTTTTTATCCACTCAGGTACTAGAATTAGTTTTTTATATAATAAAAAAAAAATTGAATTAATGAAATAAAAGACAATTATTGGGTTAGTTTTATTACACTGATGTAGGAAAATACATTTTTCTGAAACCAGTTTGTTTTGTGTTTAAACATTGTATTAATAAAATTAAATTAAAATAAAAAATTTTAAACACAAAAATAGCACTACTTTGATGCTCATTACGTAGTATGTATAATAGTGTAGACAATTGTAGGCAATTTTATATATTATTGGCAATAAAAAAAAAAAATCTTTCGTTTGTGGCTTCATATCCGTTTCCATATTTTTTTATATTTCATTAAAAAAATTATACACGTGTAATTTAATACAAATTAAATGAATCAACTAGAAAGATATACAGAAAAAATCTATCTATCTATGGAAAAAAATATTTAGTTGCTACCGGAATACGAACCTGAACCTCTTCCTATCCGGAAAAGCGCGTCCACTATTTTATACGATACGATACGTCTATATTTCATCAACTTTATATTACCGTGAATTTCAAATATCTTTGAGGATACCCCAGAATTGAAGTAATTTATCAAATTTATTAAATTTGGACTTACATATTTTCAAAGAGAACACATTTTATTGTGAGGTTATATTTTCAGAACAAAGTTCTGTTGTTATTTAATTTAAATTAAATTAATCAACTAGAAAGATATAATATGGAAAATATTTTTTTCATGGATAGATTTTTTCAGTGCTATCATTATGGTTGATAAATTTAATTTGTATTAAAATACCATAGAACTATGTCCTGAAAATGCAACTTCACAACGAAAATGTGTTATGTATTTTTAAATACATATCATTTATATTTTTTATTTATTATCTTAGTTTTATTAACCACTAATTGAGTTTAAAAAACATCTACCGGTTTCGGAAAATAGCTTTTCCTTCTTCAGGATGTCACGTGTTTTTTAAACTCAATTAGTAGTTAATAAAACTAAGATAATAAATAAAAAATATGAATTTTAACCACAAAGTTAATATTGCTAATTTTAAAAGTACATATCATTTATGTATCAATGTGGAATGGATCGTCAATGTTTTGATAAGGTATCGTGTGTATACAGGCCATAATATATCTTTGCAATTTTTTTATTTTCATTTCATGTCCCGTGTTGCACCCCTAACTGTGGAAAGTAAACTCATACAAAGGCAAAGTACAATCCCCGGGTGACCCCGATAACATTTATTTATAACTAAGGGTTGGTCCGTCCTAAAACGTAAAGTCTATTAATAATCAAATTAATTTGTAATTCTAGTATTATATTTATTGGGATTACCCTGTCATGGGACGTTGCGGTTGATAAAACAGGTGAAAACAGATAAATCAACTATAAATACAATTTGTAATGTTGCCTTGATAATTTTTGATTAATTTTGATTTCAAAAATATCACAATTCGTATAAATTAATGCACATCTGTATTTCTTGTGAATTCCCCGTTTTGCTGACGTTCATCTGGTCTAGATATCTTAAATTGCGTCACTTCAATAAAAATTGTAATATTGTATTACACATAATTTTTCATATTTCGAACCTCTGGGATTGATTGCAGTGATAAAACATAAATTTACATTTTAAATGGTGGATATAAATTAAACACTGTTATTACTCTACTTGAGTTTATTAGCACTACTCGAGAATTCATCGACAGGTGAAGTAAACTGACTACACATAAATATGGGAGACAAGACTTAGGTGGTAGACATACAAGTAATTATTTACTGACAGGCGGAGGGGGAGGGGGCGGTGGACGGTGGAGGGGTGGTTGTAACGGGAATATTGAGAGGAGAGATGAGTTAGAAAATATAATATTATTTAACAGATTAACACCTGAGCTTAAATTACGATGATGAAACTCTACATTATTAACGGCGATTCTATTAATAATATAATTATATTTTGAAATTTACAATCATTTACAAAATTTAGCTATGTATATTTTATTTTTCTTCTTTTATAATATGTTACCCCCTTACTAGGTTGATCCTGTGTCGAAGGTTACTCAAGTCTGTATTAATATTTATAAGACTTCTCTTTTTCTGTTTTTTTATGTAGTGCTCGTCGTTTTTTAATGTTTCTTTGTCTAATTCCTTAATCCACTTTATAATTATTTATTAAATATAATAATTTGAATTTTTGAATTGAATTTTGAATTTTCACTTTTAATTTTAATAGTTCTCTACCCAATTATTACATATTTAATATATAATAATACATACTATTACATATAAGATCAGAACTAAAAGGTAACGAATCAGCTTAATTCGTATTTCAAAGAAAGTTAACACTTCACTCCGATCTAACGTATCCGTCTCCTTTCAAGTTTGCGCACAAAGAAAGGGTTAGACATAAATATGAACTTTTATTTATATTGTATTAGATTAATATGTTGCTATTGATATAGTGCTTATTTTATATAAAACGTTGAATTATTGTGTCGACGTTAGGAAGCATTCATAAATTTGAAAACATGGAGGAATTTCCATATCTTATTCAAAGAGACATTAAATGGAAATTTCTCAATTTCGGACAAGAATGATGAATGGTGGGTGGAACTGACAGCTCGCCAGGACTCCAGGGAAGAGGTGCATGGATTGAGGAAATATCGTTAATAATAATTATTATTTCTGGAAGCACTTTGCAGTAATTAATTATTTACTAAAGTACAGTAGCTCCAAGATTGAGGGCCTGTGAGACGAGATGTCAAAATATTATCGCTAGAAAATAATTTATGAATTTATGTACAGGCTATGGAGGTCTATCGCCCTATCACCTATCGCCGCCCGGTAAGACTAAACTTACCCAGTGAGTACCGATGGTGAAACTAAACTCCCGTCAACCTTAAATACACCCAATATCGACGGCATGTAACAACAATAATGCGGCTAGTGACGCTCGGGAAGATCGCAGTAACTTATGTATATTGTACGGGTTAACTTCTGCATTTGTAAAGCTTACTGCAATAAACTGAGTGAAAACAGTAATTAATTTCTGCCCTCATAACCTGCCGCCTGCCATATTCACATATACACAATACACTCTGCGACATTCAAATGAGCACGAGAGTGAAATACTGGGGCATCCTTTACCTCACATTAATCACATTATTTACAATATAACCTTCAAAACTCTTCTGATTCAATTCAATATACATATACTTTAAACCACACACATTCATTCAATCATCTATAACTTCACAATCAACATTTCTCCCCATAGTGTCGATTCTCACATCCCCATAAAGCCAATTTTTCTGTGAAGGAGACAGAGGATAGAAAACTACGCACTTCTATCTCAACATAATTTAAAAATTCAAGGCGATCAATTTTATTTTTCTTTTACACTTATATCAGTATTATTATCATTATTTTTATTTATTGTAGGGGCATCTTTCTAAAACAATCTGTAATAAAGCAACTTTCCAATGCCTATTTGCTATTCTATGAGAACTGATTTATAAACCAAACGGCTTCTAAATTACGATGAACGAAATTGATCCAGAAAATAAACATCTATAGCTATAACAAATTTAAAAACTATATTATTTTTAATGAAAACACATTTTTGTTGTGAAATTGCAATTTCAGAACAGAGTTCTGCAGTATTTATAATACAATTAGAAAGATATATAGAAAAAAAATCCTGGCCACTCCTAGCGTGTATTACTGAAAGCTATTTGAGATCCATCGCAATATAAAGTTGATTGCTTTTAAAAATAGAATAATACGAGTGAATAAGAAAACTACAGAATATAAGTTTAAAATTTGTGGAAAACGTAATGAGTTGATGTAGCGAAATAGTAATGTACTTCCCCGGAAAACAAAATGTCCAAGTTCGAATCCAGGTAGCAACTAACTATTCTGTACATGTTTCTAATTGATTAATTTATTTTGTATTTAAACATATTCGTATTCAATTTTATATTTTTTAAATATACAATATCTAGTTCTTTATACAATAAACCATACATGTAAGCATTCATCGTATTTGTTCACGAGCTTAAATATCCCGTTGTTGTGGTTATCCATCGACAGTCCGTTTGACTAATTGTTGACTTTTTCATATTCATATGTCGTCTGCCATCGAAAGTTGGTGACCATTGTAGTATGCTGATTTTTTAGTGCAATATGCATACGATCTTCGAAATTTTGCACATTGAGCTGCTTTCTGAAGTTACACAGCCAAGATAACTTCTCTACCTACACCTCTACGTAAGAGATCACATTATATTATTATTAGTTCTCTTGATTTATTCATGGACCAATAGATTCTTAGTCACATCTCAAATACCTCCAGCTTTTTGCAAGATGCAATTCGTCATCACTTTTAAAATGCTTTCCGTCTAAGATCGATCAAACAAAAGTTAAAAATCGCTAGGGTCGGAACTATACGGCGGATGATCTAAAATCTGCCATAAAATTAATTATGATTTATCTATTATTTTAGTTTATTAATTTTGTTTTATTAACCACTTAATGAATTAAATACATCTACCGGTTTCAAAAAACATCATTTTCTTCTTCAGGATGTCATTAATTAATCAAAAGCATATGTTATATTATTTCTTTAACAGAATCTATTCTTAAAAAAACAATAATTATCTAAAAAATATATCTAGTACCAAACTAAAATTGTTACTCGATGATAAAATTTTTTAGAATGGGACTTGTGGTTAAATTTAGTTGGTCGTTCATAATGTTTTGATTAGTTTTATGCGCTTTATTTATTTGCAATAATTACATATTATTTAATTATGATCAACACTGTTTACATGTAAAATAGATAATCTTATTCTTTTATCAAAAGTATGATCATTTTCTAACAAATGAATAGAAATTCCGAAAAACCACTATTATTCAAACATCTCAAATGTTTCTTTTCTCTCATATTAAAAATTCGACCTGTTTTTCCAATATAAATAGCAGCACAATCCTTACAAATAAGTTTAGAGACACCGGAATTGTTAAATTTATCATCTTTGTCTTTAGAATTTATTAGCAAATTTCCTGTATTATTATTTGTATAAATTACCGATCTAATGTTTCGTGATAGGTGTTTAGATATTTGATTTAAAAATTTATTTATAAATAAAATCCTTCG
The DNA here is from genome assembly GCA_022840565.1 of Eubasilissa regina. NCBI lineage: Eukaryota > Metazoa > Arthropoda > Insecta > Trichoptera > Phryganeidae > Eubasilissa > Eubasilissa regina. The sequence continues at coordinate 15,194,228 of JAINEB010000017.1, read as the reverse complement.
CCAATAATCATAATTATCATTATCATTTCTGTCTGCCCCTTTCTCTAAAGTAATATGATGAATTTTTAATGAAATTTGTATTAATTTAATAAAATTATTTTTCTAATTTATACAATTGTTCATGTCTAATATACGCCACTGGTTAATAAATGTGTAAACGATTGCAAGCAAGCCTCTCCTTAACAAGGAATAGTATTTAATTGCCATGCGAAACACTAATGGGAACAAATCCGTAGTAAAACGGTTGGCAATTTTCACATTCAGTCTAAATATTTTTGACCCGCAATTTAGCGAGGGTCCACCCATCAAATATTGTTGGACTTAAACGTGTATATGCTTTCCAAACTGTGTGTCATTACTTCATTGAGAGACTCGGAAACACCTTAAATATTATCAAATTAAAACAATAATAATCTATATTTTTTATTTATTATCTTAGTTTTATTAACCACAATTGAGTTTAAAAAACATCTACCGGTTTCGGAAAACACCTTTTCCTTCTTCAGGATGTCATAACTAACTAAAAATATAGCATTGTTTTTCTATTTATCCAGAATCTATTTTTAAATTTTTAAAAAAAATAACAATTATTTAAAAAATAAATTTAGTACCTAACTCAAATATTGTATTGAGCAGCAATTTAAGTTAGGTACTAAATTTATTTTTTAAATAATTGTTGTTTTTTTAAAAAATTTAAAAATAGATTCTGGATAAAAGAAAAATAATGCTATATTTTTAGTTAGTTATGACATATGACAAAACTAAGATAATAAATAAAAAATATGAATTTTAACCACCAAGTTAATATTGCTAATTTTAAAAGTACAATAATAATCTGATACGCGATGAAATTTCCAGAGAAATATCAAATCTTGTATCTCATAATTCAGGAGAAGATTCCTGAAAGTTGGGGTCCTGAAAGAAAGAGATCACCATGACTGAAAGACCTGAAGCAATGACAGTCTATTGTATAAATTTGTTAAGCCTTTGTAAACAAAGTGATGATAGCTAACATCCGTTGAACGGATACGACACAAGATGGAAATATCTTTTGAAGCAATGATACACGGCGAGGAGATAAGATCCTGGAGGAGAGGCTTCTAAAAAGAATTGTAGGCCGCCTTGAAGCTCTGACATAAATTTTTTAAATATTTATTTATAAGAAACAAACAGCACAAATATATAATATTTTATAACATAACACATAAGTAAAAATATCATACTAATTGGAATATACAGGGGAACCGGAATTCACGTTTTCTCTCCATTTGCGTGTTATTTTTGCAGTTCTGTGTCATTTCAGAACGTTAAAAAGCCTGTTTAAATTAATTGAAATTCACTCAGCCAGTTCGCTATTTACTATAGTGCCAAGAGTATGTTGGTCGTTTGCTTGTCTTATATTTTCATTTTTCATTCACATACGTATTTAGTACGTTTAATTGTTTTTTATTATCTGAAATCAGTATGAAAATTGCGTAGAAGATAGAACAAACAACATTAATGGCTGAGAACGAATTCATGAATAACCCTTGCAGACAAACTTATATAATAACATCGGATTTAGTGGAAATTGATGAAATAGTATACAGTCGTATAAATGAAAACTTGACAGAAGAAGAACTATAAATCTAATTCCTACAAGAGACGCTGCCATGAGGCATATTGAAGATTTCAAAGTATATTTTACTAGTATTAGTAATGTACCGCCAGAAACTTTTAATTTAATTTATAATATTGAAAGAACTCTTTGAAAACAACAAAAAAACATTTATCAACAAAATATTTGTTTGATTTTTTTTATTTTTTATTTTTTTTTTTAATATCCCCCAATTTACATTTTTTTTGTTAGTCCCTTCAAAAACTTACAATCGGGGTTTCACTGTATACTAAAAAATAGTGCACACGAATAAAAAGATTAAAAAAAGGATACATATTTACTCTATGGGGATGGGATAGAAGGGAAATGCAATAAAAATATATAATTTGTTTGTTACATTAAAAAGTATACAATTATATACTCACATATATATATATATATACGTACGCATACACACGCACATGTCTGTCAATAGTTATTAAAAAATTGGCGTAGTTTAATTTTAAAGGGAAGCAATTTTTCGTTGAAAATGTCCAAGTTATTAGAAGAATTTACGATATTCTATTTTGACATAAAGCAGGTCATAAAACAATTTTTTAAGTAATTTATTCTGCCAAAATTTTGAAAAAATAGATTATTTTAACGTGTTGAGCTGTTTAAAGTTCTAATAAATAGGGCGAGTTAACTAAGTTATTTAAAAATTTATAGAGGAAGCAATAAATCTTGTGCGTTTCTTTTACATATTTAAAAATGAAGGTATTTTAGGGAAAAACTCCCTATCTGAATGAGTTTTAATGTCTAAGCGGGAACGAGAATTTAATATATTGAAAAATTAGTGTGGAAAAATGGGTGTGTGTGCTAAACTACCGACCCGAATTCCAGTTGACTATATACAAATGAGAAATATAAAATTGTTGTGGTCGCGTTGTGATTGACATGGCCGCGTAACAAATCGCCTAACAGCCATATAGTGCTGAAACACACCGACCAATAACAGATTTCAATAAATCATGATGGACGTCCTAGGAGTTAGCCAACCACTTCTCCGCAGACCATTCTTTTGACAACATTTCTCGTCTTCAACTTTAATCGCGTAACTTTCTAACCGTTTTAATTTCAATAGTGCATCCAACTTACAATTTCGTGCCAACCTTATGTAAGTACGTTTTAAAAAATCCGCCTGCTCTAGTAACAATAATCCCTAAAGCGGTGACCCCGATATGATAAGAGTAAAAGATGATTGGAATGGGTTAGACGTTCTAGCAATAAATCCAACGAGTTTATAGAACTTAGCAATTACTGACTCTATAATTAATGCAGAGAGAATTAGGTATCATTGGAGGATGATGACGATATTGTGTTTATATGTTTTTTCTTTCTCTCCAGTAGCAGCCTTACAGGATTTGGATGTCCATGACCACAATCATTACAGGGTGTCATCCATGCCTTGCCGCCCTAGTTATGGTCCAGTCTGCACTTCTAGGTCTGTCCTGACACTATGTGTCCATCTACGTTTTAATTTTGATCCTGTACTTGTGTATTTGGGTTTTGTGCATATTACGTGATTCGTCTACTTTTGCAACGTATCCACCGCTGTCTCCTTGCCTTCACTTTCTTCAGGATTTAGTTGTACAGACTGGGGCATCATATCATTCCCGAAGTTCCTTTACTTCCTCTATTATTCTTATTCTTCTGAATCCGTGAATGGGACCCACCGCTTACACAGGACCGCTCTATGAGCAAAATCTGTCATATCGGTCCTTCTCATTCGCCGCCAGGTTGGCATTTTTTAAATACTACAAAGGCGACCGTGCTACGTCTCAGCTGCTCAGCAAGACGGAGGCGTGGCACAGTCACCAAAACCGTTCACTGTCCAATTCAGCGCTCATACCCTTTACCGTAGCGTGGTATAAAATACCCATATGCAGCCATGCTGTCAATTCGTGTTACCGTAAGAAATTTTAAATGTGAAGAAAGCTTTTGTTAGTTTAAATGGCAATACAAATGTTATTCCTATATACTTATTCTAAATATTGAGCATTTATTACGAAAATGGGATTAATATCCTAATATAATTCGGAGCACTCATCAAGTCCTATAGAATACCACATTTTTTTCTTATCTCTCTTCATTAAATTAGTGAGAAAGAGAGATCATATATTCATTTTTTTGTTATTATTTTTATTGTGAAATTAATGTACCATATCTATGTCTTACCACAAATGGTATTTTTTCCAGCGTACTAATTTTACAACTGACTGAATTGAAAAATAATTATTTTTGTAGGATTTGCTTTACACAACTGGTTTTTCACTAGTCAGTTCTAAGCATAAATAATTTCCTTAGAATTAACTAAAATATAAATTTTATGCCCGTATATTAACCGATATATTACTGTTGTAATTGGGGCGGCAGACCTATGTTACTCCATGGTTTTGGAAGAAATACCCAAAATAATTATTAACATTTTATATATTTATATTACCCACATACAAAAATATTAACATTTTACAGTGTACAGAAAAAGAACAAAAGAAGTGAAAAACATAAATTATTATGTAAGTTTCTTGGTTGTCAATTAACTGTTAATTATTTGAAGTAGTCTTGATCGAAAAGTTTGAGCATCCCCGTCCCCCGTCGTACGCTGTGAACGGATTCCACCGACGCGGGGTAATTAGGTTTTGTACCCCGATTGAAAGTCCGTTTATATTTTGATTTTGAAAACCTTTTCGTGTCGGGCTATTAAGCGGTTTCAGAGCCGCTGCAGGCTTAATTAAAAAGGGTTAAATGTTTGCACTTCACAATCGGGTCGGTGGCACAATATCGCCGTTTCATCACAAAGGACTCATTAATAAAGGAAAATGTTGAAAGGGTGTCTTACCCAGGGCTGGACTGGAAAGTAGGGCCGGATTTGAAAGTTCCGGGTTTGAGTCCCGGTGGTGACTAAGTATTTTTTTTATATACTCATTTTTTCTGTTAATTTTTCTAATTGATTCATCTCGTTTATTTAAAATATGTTCCGAATTGAAACTTTACAATAATAGTGTGATTTCTTATAAATTTTATTATTATTTTGCAAATTTATATACATAAAAGTACATATATGCGTACACAGTATACATATCATATGAATATTTGTGCTATTTTCGAACTAAGCTAAACGTTTGTGCTATGAAAATAGGACTAACTTGATGGCCTCCTGGAAGGAGGCTCGAACCCCCGACCAATGGATCACTAGCCGAGTATCGTAACCACTAGACCACAAGCACGACGTATTGTACAATTGAAACGTTATACGTGTAATCATGATAGTAAAAAAAACCCTTATATCTAGTCAACTAGGTAGTTAGCAGGTTCGTTTTGACATTAAGGTCCTCCCAAGTCTCCTTCATTCTAAAATTTGAAGAGTATTTTATTTACTAGATATAATAATAATAGATCTTGAAGAGCTGTAACCTCCTTGCCAAGGTGAGACACCAAACTTCGTCTCCACATAGTTGTATCAACGTTGTATGATGCATGACAGCGGTCTAAGTCATGTTACTTTCGTTTCGAGATATTTAAAGGTTTGCGTTTGAATTGATAAAAAAAAATATTTTTATTACGCAACACAATATTTATTAAGTCTACTAGATATATAATTTATTTCTATATATAAATGTTGCATGTAGTTTATAAGAAAATAAACAATTTATTATTGAAATGACTTACTCCCTTATCTAAATAAACACTAGCGTAATGACGTTGAACATCGTAACAGTACACTGAGTATAACGCTTCAAATTTTTTACTATTTTTTTCAATTTATTGACTTAAACCACTTTCATAATAATGGGTACATATGTTCTATTGAAATTCCATACCTAGATAAAATTTCTAGAATTAAATATAAATATAACGGTAATTTTTTTAAACTCTTTGTATTCTTTTGTAAAAAATAATTTCTATAAAAAAATATTTTGTAATCAATACTAAGACGGCTTTGCAAATTTCGCTGTAAATAGATACTGATAATATCATAATCAAATCTGGTTGTTGGGATTATAAAAAGAGTACACATATTTGTAGAAATATTGGCAAATAAATTGAAAAAATAAATTTGTTATTTGATACAATCATCGAATATCAAAGGAATAATTTAAACTAAGAGAAAGATTAAATAATTCAATTATAATTTCGTTACAAATAGAAGCTCAAAATAATTAGTATAATATTAAAATCGATTTGATAGTTTTTTGAGAAGTCATTAACGGTGCCTACAAAGGTATCTTGTTTTATATTTATTTGTTATTTTATTGTTTGAAATTAAATTAAAGTTTTCAACTCTTTTTCACTAAATTTTAACGAGTGATTGAAAATCTCAGGGTAAATTTAAATAATCCGTCAATAATGACGGGAAATCATTCAACTAAAATAAAATGAAAATTGACTTTTGTAAATTAATAATCCTGTATAAAATATCGAGTTTTTTATAATATATATTGTATAGCTAAAAAAACTGTTTGTTAGATATAGATTTTTTAATACAGAAAATTAAAATGCATTGCCCTACTAGGCAAACCTGTTGTAGAGAAAATTGGCAAATAAAACATATTTTGAAAACCATATTAACTCATTAAATACCAGATAAAACACAATTTTAATATAAAATGAAAGTACATACAAGGCAAAGTAAAGGTGAAAATATATAAAATCAGAGAATAAAAATACAAATGTGCAATACATTATGTATAAATAAAATGCAAGCACATACAAGGTAATGTTGAGTGAAAATACTATACTTTATACTTTTCATTATTATAATATATATAACATTAGACATCTGCATACTCCGGAACGTCGATAAGGTTGTTATATTCTCAGACTTACAAGCAACTCTTGAATCCTTCTCTGCTAATATGAAAGTTTGGCTAGACTGGCTAGAAAATATGCTACTCTTGACTCACTGATGTGATTGTGATTGATATTCGATAATAGCAGTTATTGAAAACTGTGACTGTGATCACTATTTCATTACTAATATGCGTGCGCCGCTTAATATCACAATACATCAAATAAGTAAATAAATAATATTATTTTAAGCGTATTTACTTGTATTACTCAAACTTCATTTGCGTGAAAAACATATTCTAGCATATATAATTAATATATATCTAATTTAATATCATCAAAAAGAGAATAAAAACCCTTAAAAAAATGTGAGTTCATGTTTTAAGCCAAATTTTCAGCATTTCAGGTCAAATGCGTAAAACGTTTTGGCAGAATCCATTAGATGGCGCTTATCACGAATAATGTAATTTTTTCATGAATATTTTCGTTTCATTTGCAAATGCGACGAATCGCCGTTCACAAACAAATATATATAAAAAAAAATTTAAATCACGAATCACGATAATCCCAGATATTCAATCACAGATAGTGAATGTAACTCAAAGATATTAGTGATTGACTCACCGTTCGTGATTTTGATCTCATCACTGTGGCTTTTCTTCACAATTTACTTTTTTATACAGTACAATTTATTAGCAAACACATCTTTATATATATATATATATATTTATTTACTGATATACAAAGGTTAGACACAATACGTAGAAAATACAAAGATCAGAGTAAAACAAAAAATGAAAAATAACACAACGAAATCATAGTTAATCGGTCAGCAGCATCCTCTGTTATTTTCTCATACGTCTACTCAGTAACAGCACTACCAAATTCAAATAGTGAGAATAATACCAGTGTCTCAGAAGGTTTGTGCCGAATCGAAGGTTGTACTTCTACATGGAAACCGGTGACATAACTCACGGAACGCGTGATCTTTGGATCTCTAAACGAGTGGCCTACCAACTCGGCCATAAACCACGTCTCACTCTTTAGAAAGGTTCTAAGGAAAATGGTAAACATTTCACGACAACGACGCAAAAAATATTTTTACCACCGTTTTTGATGTCTGCTATTTTTTTATGTTATTGAGTAAATAAATATTTTTCTCTTTTCTTAGCGGTACCACTCGAGGATTTTTATAGCCAAACGAAACCTTTGCGCTGATGGGTTGGGGGCATCTTTTATGTTATCCTTTTGTGTACGCGAAACCTTTTGACGGCACAGGGACACGAATATTCAGATTAATATCATCTGTCACATGAATTGACCTTATATTAAAAAATACCACGTACGTATTCGAGTACGATCGATACCACAATGCGTGGTTCAAAAAGAAATAAGTATTCTTCTTTAGGTGATCATATGACCGCTTGTGATGTAACTGATTGTAGGGGGGAGTTTATATGTGATCAGAGCTGGTTATAAAACTATTTGATTTATTGTTAAACACAGATTATAAATATTAAAAAATTTGACCGCAATACCGCAAATAGTTTACAGAGTTAATTTCTGTAGTCGTTGATGTTAAGGCGGCAAAGAGAAGAGTGAGAGAAGATAACAAGTAAGGTAAAGGGCATCGTTGGATGCCCTTTACCTTACCTGTTATCTGGCGTTGGCACCGGTTGACTCGACGGCTGCTGGGTGTTTGATTTCATGCACTGGTGTCTGCAGGGTGCGTTCAGTAATACCAAGTGGTGATGATAAGAGCGGAGGCGTTTCCACACAGTATCAGTAACTTCTACTTTGAATTTTTTTGGTAATACTAACTAGGGCTTCCAATTAACCGCATAATTTGATATATTTAAATGTTATGGTATTTTAAATACTAAATTAATGTATTAATTATAAATATATACATATAAAATCAATTTTGTCGAAAAATATTGTTTTTGCGTCACCGGGATTCCAACCTGGATCTCTATTTCCAATCCGGGGAAATGGAAATAGAGATCCAGGTTCGAATCCCGGTGACGCAAAAACAATATTTTTCGACAAAATTGATTTTGTATGTATATATTTATAATTAATACATTAATTTAGTATTTAAAATATCACAGACCTATGTTCTGAATAATTACAACTTCACAATAAGAATGTGTTTTCCTTAATAATGTTATGGTATTTATTTTTTAAAGTCCTTACTAAAAAATATCAGCATTATTTTTCAAAAAAATTGATGCAAATTGACATGAATATAGACATCATACAAGAGGAAAATACGAATGCTGAAAATATGAAAAATGAAATGAAAAATGAAATTCAGGAAGAAGGCTTAATTTCAGAAATTAGTGATGTACAGTGCGATGAAGATATTCAATGATATACCAGATGATATAAGAAAGAAAGAGAAATTACATAGATTCAAAATTAAATTAAACAAATATGCACAATATAAGCTATAGTAAATAGGAAAATGTTGATCTTGTTTATATTAGGGCATATATTATATATGCTTATGTATGCACTGTATTAAAAATTTTTTTTTTCCAATTTGTCTGATGTTCTACCGTCACGAAGATTCTACATCAGACAAGACCACAGCTTGAGACTTAATTATGATGGATCGTTTTTTATAAGGCTTAATAAATTCGGAAAGGCAGGTAGTGTGATTGCTGACTTTGGGATTGATAAAACTTGATTACAATTAACTCTCCGTTAGCTTCGGTATGGTCATACAAAATAACACACGTCACGTTTGAAGCCGTTACTGAATGTACCCTGCAGATACCTGTGCGTAAAATAAATCTCCCAGTATTGATGCCATGTAACAATACCAACGCGACCTTCCTAGAGATAGGTACAAAATTCACCTCCATAAACTATTTGCGCGTAGTAAATTTATTGTATGGTCAAATTTATCTGTTTGTAATATTTGCTTGATAATAACCTGTTCTGGCCACATATACATAACGCTTACGCAATAAATCCCGCTACTATCAATAGGACTATCAATCTAAACATCATCTGCATCATCCTTCTGATTCACACACAACATGTACCAACCTACATCATCCTTATAAGGGGTCTTTTAATAGGGACGCTCAAAATTTGTTAGGTTATAGCAGCCATGTTGTTAAAGTGACATCTGTCAAATTTATTGTCAATTGTTAAGTAGTATACGGCAAATCACCACGGAAGGTTGAACAACGTGTGTAAATCATCAAATTTTATTATCAAAGTCACGAGCGATTTGAGGGCACGGTTATCTCGCGCGGCGGGGACGTGAACTGGCCACAGAGATCGTGCGATTTAACGCCTTTAGACTTCTTTCTTTGAAACTATCTTAAATCGCAAGTCTTTACAAATAAGCCGCAAACAATTGACTCCCTCAAAGTCAACATAACAAACGCCATCCAGCAAATTTAGCCAGATTTATGCGATAAAGTCATAGAAAATTGGACCTCCCAAACCTGCCACCGAACAAAACCACAGCGGATATTCGAACAACGTTATATTTCACACTTAATGCCATAAAATATACTTTCAAATGAAAGAAAAATTGAGTGAATATCTCACACACAACCTATTTAACTTACATTTTAAAATCGAGCGTCCTCGTTGAAAGACCCTATATTACACTTGTTCATACAATATTTCTCTACATACCTGTCGATATCCTCAAATCCAATAAAGCTATGGTGTAAGCTTCAACATAATATAGCAAAATAACTGATTAAACTTTATCTTATGGTGCTAAAATAAAATCGCGCGTTCCGGTGCTGTAAACTCAGTGTACATTATTTGCTATTTTTAAATCGGATAAATATTAATATTTTATATTTATTACTTATATTAATCACTCAAACAATAGTTGATGTAGGTTTACGAGTATATCAATGAAAATATATCAATAATTGTGTAAAAGTGCTAAAAATGAGAAAAAACATTGGTTATCACAAACGGTGACAGTATAAAGACGCGTCTGACTCGACCGATGCACACTCCGCCACTAAAATGATGATCGGCATCCGGGTCCCCGCGCTACGCGCATAGTGCCTTCCACACCACTTTATACGTCAGGTTCTTCGAGAAAACATTTTTTATTGTTGCGTATGGTAAATACTTATATATTGTAATTATTTTATCTAATACATAATAAAATTACTGAGAAATATTAAAAATATTAACTCTGTATTTAGTATATGTACAGAAATATTTATATAATTAGAAGCGATGTCATCTCACTTTACATCATCGGAAAGGAAAGGTTAACCGAATAGAAATAATCATTTTTCATACTGAATCTTGATTTGTGTACTTGTCAAGCCATTATATTTCAACCCTAAATAATTAATTGCCAAATGATGGATTACTGACCACGTCTGTGAATGGGACCCCAGCATCGGGGGGGTTGCGGACCGACCCGGTGATCAATCCCATAATAAATTATCAGCTGGAATAATGTTTTGGCTTTGTAAGCTGAACGGAGAGATGCCTGGTTATTTGGTACCAACAACACTTTTGGCTAATCTTGAAGGGCTTTTGTGATTTGTTCACTGTAAATCGTTGGAATTGATTTTAAAGGTCAAAGAGGTTTGAACTTACTATGTGACTTCGTCACAACGCTGCGTCCGCCTCCCAATTGGACTTTTAGACTCGTACGAATAAATATAATACAAATTTTATATATTATTTAACTTTATTTATTAAAACCACTTAATGAATATTTTAAAATATCAACCGATTTCTGAAAACATCATTTTCTTCTTCGGTGTGTCAGATTAAGTAACAAAAAAACATAATTTTTTGTCAAGTTTATTTCTACATTTTTCATCATCATAACAATTAAAGTTTTAAAATTTTTTTTTTTAAACATTAGATTAATATGACAATGTTTTTTTGGAATGAACGTAATAATGAAGACCCGATTCGCCATAAAGATAATATATATTATATAATACATCAAAGTGACGAAATATTATTTACGTTATAAAAAGAAAACTAAAGAAAATATAAATAAATAACAAGTTCACACATGTATATAATTATGAACAAAATATAATTGTTAGGAAAACACATTCTTATTGTGAAGTTGTAATTATTCAGAAGAGACGGCCTGTGAAATATTAAATATATTAATTAGAAAGATATACTTATAAAATCAATTTTATCGAAAAATATTGTTGTTGTGCCACCGGTTGAACAAAATAAAAAGTTTATGAGCATTACAAAATACATTATACAAGAAAAACAAGACGAACGTCATATAGATCCAGAAGATCCGTCTGCTTCTTCAAATATCATCACAAACGTCTCCGCTGTATTGTTGCCCTGGAGAATGGCAGCTAATTCTCCAGTGTCACAATAATTACAACTTATGGGGACACATCAACTCTAATCTTAATAATAACTGGGAAATGATCTAGGAAATCAATGAATATTCTGAAACTTGAATATTTTGCCCATGCGAATCGAAACTTGAGAGATATATGTAATACAGTACTCTCCACTTTATCATTATAGCAAGATTGAATCACGAAAAACAAGGTTTAGTCGCATCTGAGCATCTTCTAATATGTATCATACTTGAGAAATTCCCAAATTTCTTTTCCTTAACCTCCCCACACTCTGCGAATAAAATGTGCAAATTTTATGAACCATTGAACTATTTTTCGACCCTTCAATGAATATTCATACATATTTTTTAATTTTTTTTTATTTTATTTTATTAAGGAATTTTGACAGTGAAAGTATATTGTAATAAACATAATAATTATTTAACATGCGATGCTAATAATGAAAATCCACAAAAAATATTTGGATACAAATTATGTTTAGATGAAAGAAGGAGAAGAGTGGGGAGGTTGCGACTAACGTTGCGGTAAAGGGAGAGCAACAGCCAAAGTTTAGATTGTGGTGGTTCATAAGAAGAATCCTTTGAGCGTAGTAAGGCTAATGTTAAACAAGTCAATTTCTACTTTTAAAATTAGCAATATTAACTTGGTGGTTAAGATTCATATTTTTTTTATTTATTATCTTAGTTTAATAACCACAATTGAGTTTAAAAAACATCTACCGGTTTCGGAAAACACCTTTTCCTTCTTCAGGATATGTCAAAACTAACTGAGTTAGGTTAGGTTAGGTTAGTTTTGACATATCCTGAAGAAGGAAAAGGTGTTTTCCGAAACCGGTAGATGTTTTTTAAACTCAATTGTAGTTATTAAACTAAGATAATAAATAAAAAAAAATAAGTCAATTTCTGTAAATTTCTCATTATGGTATTTGCTTGACCGGTGAATGAATCAATTTTGTATGTAAGATGTTCTACTTCTGGGAATGTGGAAGAGTACGGATTGCCGGGTTGATCTAGATGGCACATAGAGAGATATTAATTCCAATTGGCTGGGACAATCAATGTGGCCTTGTAGTAGTTTGAAGAGAATTATTACATATATAAAATATGACAATTTAATATTCGGACTATGGTTTGGGAAAACACGAGGTTTTTGGATCCGACGGGTCTATGTATTTTTGCCTGTAATTAAACAAATGCATATTCTTAAGATTAGCAAAATCAAAATTGGTTAAAATTCATTATTTTAGATTATTAACTTTGTTTTATTAACCACTTAATGAATTAAATACATCCATCGATTTCGAAAAATTTCATTTTCTTCTTCAGGATGTCATTAACTAATCAAAAAACATGTTATATTGTTTCTTTAATAGAATGTATTTAAAAAATAATAATTTAGTACCTAACTCAAATTGTTACTTAGAATAATTTTTAGGAAAAAAATTTTGTATGGGACTTTTTTTTATTAGTTATGACATCATGAAGAAGAAAATAATATTTTTCGAAACCAATCTTAAATAAATGCATATCCAGTAAATTATTTATTTTTATACAAATATACGTACACATTTTTAATCTTTAATAATATTTTTAAGGCTGATCTTAGAATAGTGATTAAGATTAAGAAAGGATCACTTAGGTGACTTGGTCATATGGAACGGATGGATGAAGACAGAATTGTAAGAAAGATATAAAGACACAAGTGTTGATAGCACCAGAAGTAGAGGACGTCCTCGGAAGATTTGACACGACCAGGTAAAACAGATACTGAAAGATGGTCCTTTCAGAAGCTTCAATAATTGTCGATCTTGTATGAGAAGATGTATGAATGTGAATGAGATGAGAATTGTGTGTCAGGACAGAAGAGTGTGGTGCTCTAACCTCTATGCGGCGTGATGGTAAATTAGTTAGTTCGTTAGAAATAGTTATAAATTTATAACAACATCAAAAAAATTGTTTTGTGTGTATAAACTTAATAGTATACAATTTTATTAAATGTTTAATAATAACTATTAATTTTTGTAGCTGGATAAAAGGCATTAAACTTTCTGGCCAAAAAGCGATTTTTAAGTAAAATTCGTACAGCATACAAGGGCATAAAAATAGCTTGCTCGGAACGAAATCCTCCACTGTAAATTGTATTTTTTTTTACTGTTATGCTTGCGACACACTTTCTAGATGTTGATCAAACACTACAGAAATAAAGACGTGTGTTCCAGATGACAAACGAGTCTCAACTGACCGGCAAAGCTATTCGGGTAAAAATGCGACCTTTTTTGGGTACCTCTAATATAAAGATGAACCAGGGGAGTATTTTGAAGGTGATAGTAGCCACGGGTGTATAGTTTCACACGTATATTTCTTTAAAGATGCATTCCGAGAATTAAATTGTCACAACTCGTACACTCAACACATTTTCTCTTTTTTAAATAAAGAAATATTATAGTTATTTTTACATACGATAAGAAAATCTAATGGTGTGGTATATTTCCATAATTTTTGAGACAGATTTTTTAACCTAGAAGATGCTTATTTAGACATAATCAAATAATGTAATGTAATAATGTAATAAGCAATGTCTAACCACGAGGTTACTGCTTCAAACGTTACAAATTACTTATATATGTTTTATATTTTTAATAAAAACACATTTTCGTTGTGAAGTTGCAAGTTTTGTATTAATATATTAATATAATTAATATGTTATAATTTTAAAACAAATTTGAAGTAAATAATTAGACTTTGTTTATATCACTATTTATTAATTATTCGACATATTTCGATACCTATGGTATGTATACGTATGTAAACAATGTATACTGAAAATAAAAATACAAGCATAGATAAAAACAAAACTATAAAGTGGTGAATAAGTAAGAACTAATATGAAAACAAATTTAAAAGGTGACTATTCGCAAAAAGGATATAGTTATTTATGTTGTGTATTTATCTAATTATTTATATAAAATGAGGCCACAAAGTTATTTTGCTAATATTTAATAATAAATTTAATGAATCAATTAGAAAAATACAGAAACAATAACTCAAAAACATATTTTTGTTGTTATTGGGATACGAACTCGGATAAAAAATTCTAGCGAACAAATATTTTGATGGCTACCGGAATACGAACAAAATATTTTTTTAATACATAGATTTTTTCAGAATATATTTCTAATTGATTAATTTAATAAAATAAAATAACAATAACTTAATAAATAAGGACGTATTGGAGCTTGAGATAAGCGAAACCGATTGATGTATAATAAATTTTGTTATTTCATACAAAGTTATTGTTATTTTATTTAATATAATATGTCAAACCACAAATTGAATGCATGAAAAAGATTTATTTAATATTATATCGCATGATAGAATATTATATCGCGTGATAGAAAATTATATTGATATGAATTGAGTAGCTGATGTATTTACATATATGTCAAATATACGCAAATAATAGGAAACTAGCAGATAGCCGATTGCTTACTGCTGGGCTCTGTGGGCGGATATTGTTGCCGCTTCGCGGCCAATAGTAGCCATTGGTGATCGCTGCGAGGTCAGGGTCTCAATAGAATCTATATACCAAAGTTAAAGCTTTCCCCAAAACAAACTACACGTAAATAAAATCTGGTAATTAAAATTATTCCACCTTTGTAAGTTAGCTGTCAAAACGAACATAAATGACATCTAGATGATATATAAGAATCTCGAATAGACAAAAATAAACACAAAAATGCTATTTCATTAGTACGGAACGTCTAAATTCAATAAGGAATGGCATAGACAGCATAGATAAGAAAATATGACAGATGTCACGCATGTTTTTTCCAACTCGTAATGAAGACAATGTACACTTCGATTAATATTGAATATATATTACGTACTGTTAATAAATATATAAAAGAGAAAACATTTAAATAATCTTAACCTAAAGATATTTAATAAGCGTTCGTTTTCACTCTGCTCGCATCTATTACCTGGCCGTTTAATAAAGCACTACACAGTCGTAGACTCTCTGGATCCAATAATTTCAAGACGTCCAGAAAGTCATAGAAATAGATGGTGAAACGCAATATATAATAAGAATTACATAACTTATTCTATAATTATAAACGTCGCTCAGTCTTTTCGTTTACATAATCACTTAAACTCCTGTGGATTGCCTGTTTAAAAGAAGAAGCAGAAAAAGAAGAATTACTTAAACTCCAATTTGAAGATACAATAAATTTTATTGAAACTACATGTAATTCGAGAACAAGACTAAGATACAGATACAGCAAAATAATTGACACGTATTTATACAACCCCTATTTGATTTCACTTTCCAGCGTAAGGTTCCACTCTAGACTCATTAAATAAGTAAAATCTTTATTCTTGAGCGTTTTACAACAATTTACAGCCGTCTCTGTGATAGAGCTTATGTCTAATTAAATGTATTTATTCTTATATAAATTTATATAAGAATAAATACAAGCTTAAGACTGTCATATTCGGAACCTATCTTTTTCATTGGACCAATTATTTCTGAATAAAGTCTCTCGGATGTACGTCAACTATCAATGTAATTCATTAAATTATAATTGCGACATATATTTGGTATACTTCATTAATTGAATTATTATTTATTTCTCTTTCTAGGATCTTACTACAGAAATTAAAGTAAACATGTAATAATATTAATAAATAATATTGTATAATTTTTTTAACGCCATTTTCGTGAAAAAATTCGCCTCAAGGACGGATTTTTGTTTTTAGCTTATTGAGTGGGATTCGAACCCGAGATTAGTTTATAAACACGTTTATCTATTTTATTTTATATATATTTTATAACATAGGGTTTATCTATTTTATTTTATTTTATTTTATTCTTCTTCTTTATATAAAGATCGTTACGGCTCGTATCCACGGAATGAGTAACGATGTCGTAGATTTAGTTGAGGGGGATTTCAGTACCGTGACACATGTTGAAATTTTGATCTGAAGATATATTGACTGGTTGAAATAAGCAAAAACTGAAACACGCATACACGACATTCGACAGCAACAAGTATGCAAAAACGTCACCTGGTACCATAGATATCAACAACTATTTATTCAGAAATACACAGAAGTTGCAAGGCCTGCAGCAATCATGGCTACTTCTTTCTGCAATGAATATTATGGAATCTTCTGTGTACAGTTTTCCGGATCCCATTGCATCATGATCATTAGTCCTTATGATGGACCCTGCAATGGGATCTGAAACGTCGGCCATAAAGGTCAGATATGCACGGCAGATTAACCGAGAAAAATACACAGAAAATTTAAAAGGTGAATATTTTTAATTTGTTTTCATATTAATTCCTACTTAATTATAGTTTTGTTTTTATCTATGCTTGTATTTTTAATTACAGTATACATTGTTTCCTGAAGAAGTACTATAGGTATCGAAACATGTTGAATAATCAATAAATAATGTAAATATGAATTAAACATATTAAATAGAAAGATAAACATATAAAATCAATTTTATCGAAAAATGTTCTTGTTGAGCCACTGAGATTGGAACCTGGATCTCTTTTCCAACCAGGGAAGGTGCATTGTCCAACTATGCTACAGCGACAATATTTTTAGCGACAAATTTTCGAACCTACATGTTACCTTTTTGATATTAATACATTTAATCGTTCCATTATTTGAAAGAGCCATCAACCCTATTAATCACAGACATATGTTCTGAATAATTACAACTTCACAGTAGGAATGTGTTCTCCTAAAAATAAATAATGGTTTAAGCAAACTATTTTCTTTTATTATTTATATAAAATGAGGCCACAAAGTAATCTTGCTAATATATTATCAAAATATTTGTGTGTGGTGTAAACTTAGAATTGATCTCCTCGTGTACATGTCTTGTTTGAGTGTCTGGAATGTCTGAATTGATCTCCTCGTGTACATCTTCCCAAATGTAAGACATCAGGACATCAAAAGACGAATAAACTAATAAATATTTAATTAGTAACGTGTCATTTTATATCAACCTTTACCAT
Source organism: Eubasilissa regina (assembly GCA_022840565.1). Classification (NCBI taxonomy): domain Eukaryota; kingdom Metazoa; phylum Arthropoda; class Insecta; order Trichoptera; family Phryganeidae; genus Eubasilissa; species Eubasilissa regina. The sequence goes on along the minus strand of JAINEB010000017.1, from coordinate 15,176,419 downwards.
ACCATGACATAAAATTTCCGAACGCAACCATGCTGTCAACTCGTGTTACCGTAAATAACAGATAGAAAAAATGTTTTTATTAGCTTAAATGGCTTCAATAGCACGAATTTACTCTAAATATTGAACATTCAATTTTGAAAGAATGATTAATAACATTAGGAGAACACATTCTTATTGTGAAGCACACTATTTTCACAGTGGAAAGAATAACAAATATATAAATATAACTAACTCTTTCTTACTAATTAAATGAAGAGAGATAAGAAAGAAGGACACATTGTATAGGACTTAATGAATGCTCTAAATTATGTTATTAAACTGAATTAAATATATTAATTAGAAAGATATACATATGAAATCAATTTTATCGAAAAATATTGTTGTTGCGCCACCGGGATTCGAATCTGGATCTCTTTCCTAACCGGGGAAGGTGTATTATCCGACTATGAAATAAGAATGTGTTCTCCTAATAATAACGTTGTATCAATGTGTCCAAAATTTAATAAATTCTGGCGACTGCTATCTGATTACTAATAGGTATTTGAGATTTCGTAAAAATAAGGTAGATGGCTCTTTCAAATAATGGAACAATTAAATGCATTAATATCAAAAAGGTAATATATAGGCTAAAAATATTGTCGCTGTAGAATAGTTGGATAATGCACCTTTCCCGGTTAAGAAAGAGATCCATGTTCGAATCCTGGTAGCGCAACAACAATATTTTTCGATAAAATTGATTTTATATGTATATATTTCTAATTAATATATTTATTTCAGTTTAATAACATAATTTAGAGCATTCATTAAGTCCTATACAATGTGTTCTTCTTTCTTATCTTTCTTCATTTAATTAGTGAGAAAGAGTTAGTTATATTTATATATTTGTTGTTCTTTTCATTGTGAAAATAGTGTGTGATCTCTGTCTTTCATATCACAAGTGGTATTTTTACCAACGTATTAATTTTTAAACGAATTGAATGGAAAAAATAATTATTTATGTACGATTCCCTTTTCATAATTGGTTTTGCACGAGTTATTCTTAAGCGCTAATATTTTCTTTAGGATTATCTATAATGTGAATTTTATGTTGCGTATGTGGTAGACCTATTTTACTGCACGGTTTGGGAAGCGTTAAGAGAATACTCTTACTAACAACGTCGGCGCTAGACGTTTTGCCGCCACAGGCAAAAAAAATTTCCTCGCTAGTTACTTAAATGAAGATGTTCTCATTTTTTGTAAAACCATCCCCATAAATTGGCCGCCTCCTAAATGGGCCGCCCGCGTGCCACACACGTTAGGGGCGGTATTTTGTTAGGTCGGCATTTTGAAACTTACCCAAGGGCGGCTCTTTACCAAAGAAGTTTTGTACAATAGTGTTGACTACAAATTACTGCTTTATTAAGAAGTAACTATAATGTTTTTTATTGGATTGTTTAAACTTGGATTATTTTTATTACACACTATTATTATGGGATTTTGTGTTTCATTATTTATATATTTTTCGGTCGCTCCCTTGATTTGGCCGCCACAGGCAGGCGCCTGCTCTACCTGTGTGTAACGCCGGCGCTGCTTACTGATATATTCTTCCGATCCTCACATATGATAGTGAAACCTTCCGGACGACAGATTGTTGAATGGATAAAAATATTTTTGTAATTATTAGAAGAGACAATGTCAATGGAAGAGTCACACTCATCACGCATAGATAAATATATTATACTTTTATATTCAGCCAAATTTAAATATCAAAGAGAAAGTAACTTACGATGCTGTTGTATTTCTTCTATTTTATAGTTATATCGTGGTGCTGGATCCGGGTCAACCGCCGTCTTCGGGAATCGGAAACAAAACGAATTTCTACATTCCTCAGAATATTGCCCGGATTGCTTCGGTACGCCACCACTAGGTGTGGGTTTACAGTCGCTACATTTACGAGACAGAAAAAGACCTAGAAAGTCTAGATGGATGAGGAATCCACCATGAACTGCTGTGAGAGTTGTGCACTCCCGATTCGATTTCATTTCATTCGTATTAATCATTCAAAATTTTATTTAATAAAAACCTTATTAAAAATTATTATAAAAGAAGTTTTCAATTAGTTCTGTTTCGTCAGTTAAATTTACCTTGTTACTTTCCTTCACGTGTTTTACTTTATTACATAGCTTGTGGATATACAATTTGATGATACGAAGTTACAATAGGTATGAACAATTGAGTTTTAAATTAGTCATTTACTGATGTAGGCTGGTTCCTGGATCACCGTACCGAAGCCATACCTATACAATATTTATAATAAACACGTATGGTATCTGGTATTTATGTCAGATCCACAGATAGCCGATGGCCGTGCGCGTGTGGATGCTCCATTATGTTTACTACATCTATATGTCCCCTACTCTCCCTATACCCAGAGCTCCCTACATCCCTATGCTATGCTCAGAGCACGACTTTTTTTGTGTGTCATGTATGAACTTTTGAACTGTTAACAAGTGAACACCCTGCTATGTGCTCGATATGCTGGTCTGATTGAACAGCTACTATGGTTATTGTGTATTTTCGGTTTTCGGTATCGAAACTACTACTATTTTCACAGTGCTTCGTGCTGATCACCGAAAAAGTTTATTGATGTTCAGGTAAGTCGTATTCTTCCTAGTTGGTCATTGAGTTTTTATTGTCCTGTCCCTATATCAAATTCCTACCATCCTCTCTATATCCCGTTTCCCCACCCCCATGTGAAAATAGTATCAATTTGAGGTGAGGCTCGTTTTCGTTCCAATTCTAGAAGGCAGCCAAAAAGAAGCTATGAAAGCCACACACCCTCAAAAGAGCAGAGTAAACGTCACATTTTTGCGTTGAAATCACGTGATTCAGTTACAGTCCGGCAGAAATGCACCCTGCTCATGTGAGAGCCAGCAGAATGTTCCGTTAGGTCTCCCTAGCCGCCGCCCTTCTCTGCATCTTCCACCCCAGAAACCTCCCAACGGGAGACCCACACCCTAATAAATTCTCGAAAAAGTCCGAGGTTCCTTTCATTTCTTTCCAAGTCTTCGATGCGGGGATGTGATGACCTATTCCTCCTAATCCTGCAATGTATCATTCATAACCACATACTCCTAGATGGACAGACGAAATAGTTGAAGATGCGAACTTTGTAAGGATTGAAGAAGTGCCAAAGACTGGCAAAATTATAGAAAGGCCTGATGATTATGATGATGTACGTTAGCCGATAATAGAAGAAATTTTAATTTAATTTTGCCAACAAATCGCGTGGCAGACACACCACAAAATGTTAGATTAGTTACCGGCCTGCGATAGGCACCAGCCAGCATAATTATTAAAACTTCTACCCGGCAATGAATGGAAACTCGTGGAATACCCAAAACTGTCAGGAATAGTCTGATCAAGCATGGCAGTATCATCACGACTAATGAAAGAGAACTGACTATTTAAGATGTTCTTTTTCCAAAAAATAATGTAGAAACGAAAAAATTGCATGAAGAAAAACGAATTGAAAAAAAGGATAAGAAAAAGTCTTATATTAAAATTTTTGAAGTATTAAATAATAACCAAAATAAAGTATTTTTATTGTCGTGCTTTCGATGTTGGTTAAGGTGAGATGCCTAAGTTGCAGTGGCGTGCAGTAGGTATAGATTTAGGTTATGCTGTTACCAATGATATTATACAATCATATATAATATATGTTCGTTTAACCAACGTCAAAATAAATCTGTCGTTTAAATGACCCTATCGTGTATTTATTTATTATTTTAGAGTACTGTTAAGTGTTTTTAAAGTTCAAGTTTTAACGTGAAATAATACTTTCTTACCTATTTAAAAAATGTATAAACATTTTTAAGAACACTTTCTATGGCTTAACATGATTCATTTATCGTTCAAAAATACTTCACGTAATAACTAAAGGAAATAATTATTTTTATTATAGGTTAACGTAGAAAATAGTTCTCCCAATTCTTTTTTGTTTTTCTCAAATCAAAAACCAATCCATGCACCAAATTTAAAGAACAATCATGAAATCAACACGTTAGAAACAGTTAGATAGTAAAATTCGCGAGAAAGAGGAAGAAGACACTTCAATGATTTGCACGCAGTTGTAACCCTTTCTAATGTTATTCTGTTAATAAACAGCATAGGTAACGACTCCATACAAAACGAAATAACCTAAAGGAATTTTCAATTAAGTAAATAGCCGTCATTTATATGACTTGAGTAATTCACTAGCTTAAAGACAGAACAGAGTAATGTAAGTGCGGCAAATAAAAAAGAGCGTCATGAGTACAGCGGAGAGTTGCGGTGAGTCTTAACTAAACAATTAAAGTCTCTACTGGTAAACAGATGGCACTAATTGCAAAATAATGTTTTCGTTAAAGTTATTCCAATTTTTTAATTTTTATTTGTTTCCCAGAATTTTTAGTTTCGCACAGATTTTTTGCTTGTATGCACTGCACGCCACTACTAAGTAGTAGTAAAACTATTCAGAATTCTCCAATAACCTTTTGGAAACAAACCATTCTTTTTATATTAATAAGGGTTTAAAAATTATACATACAAATAATAGGGGTTTACAGTTAGATAAATTTGAAATTTTAGAGATAAGAAAAAGTGTTAATAGCAAGCTAAATATTATAACGAACTAAATACTCTTTGCAAATAATCACTTTTTAAATTTGTTTTTATATTAGTTTTTGCTTATTCACCACATTATAGTTTTGTTTTTATCTATGCTTGTATTTTTAATTTCAGTATACATTGTTTCCTGAAGAAGATACCGTAGGTATCTAAACATGTTGAATTATCAATAAATATTGGTTTAAACAATGTATTTTGTCTAATCATTTATATAAAATGAGGCCATAAAGTAATTTTTCTATTATTGAAGATGTATCATAATTTTGTTTAGTGCGGCCCGGAAAAGTTCAACAGGGGACTAGCCTAACCGATGCCATGGTGTTCTCCTTCTTCCAGGGCCCCGACTTTCATTAGTATTTTCCTGTATTATGAAGTGCTGTTCTGAATATCGTTGAAGTTATCGAATTTTTATTGTTTTAAATATCTGTTTTTTTTCATCCAAACCACAACATTTTTATTCCTAACTCTATCCATCCAGATTATTTTTATTACCAAGAATGTATGCAAGGAAAGCGACCTTACTATGAATGTCAACAAGTCGAAAGTGACGATATTCGCAAAAAAGGGAAAGCAAGACAGTGCAAAATATTTGAGACGCATTTAGTCTTATAAAAGCATTATCAATCTAAAAATTTATCACAACAACTTGTATTTAATTGTCCCCCACTAGATATAAATGTTGTATTAAATTGTTAAATCGATAATGCCCTTACAAGGCGAAACGCGTATTAAAAAATAATTATATTATATTTTCACATAAGTGTTCATCTATTCTAAGACCTTTAATAATGTATACAATAATCTTGAATTCAGTCACTAATTTTAGTGTGTTTTAATTGGTTTTAAACTTTAATGTTTAGTAAATTTTCATTTACAATTATTTCGCATAATTTGTCCAAAATGGCGGGGCACGCATCGGGAAACATTCGTGCGCAATCCGTATTAGCACAACTTATAAATAAACTCATCACAGACTCGTTAAGTAAAACTCTGATGCGATGAAATTGGCGGGAAATTTAAATTGCGAAGACTGAATTTGGCGCCTTTTCGCCATGATGGATTTACATAATAAATTTGCGACCGGCTCGTCAAAATTTTTTTAGCGCCGATGTAGGTACTGCGGCAGGCCGTTTTAACATTTGAAGCGACCATTGCTCGTATGATCGAATCATGCTCGCGATCATAATATAAATGTTAAGGTTTTTGGTGATGATGGAATGAAACGCTCGGTTCGTGAGTACAGAAAATATCGGATCTTGAAATATGAAGAGTGAGAAGAACGAGTCGGCGGCGTTCGGTTTCGGTCCCGAGACTCGCTGTGGCGGAGCGGAAGAAGTGACATCGGCGAACGATCGGGCATACTAGCGCGGTTTTTCTCCGCTGAAATCTGAAACCTGGATACGGATGTCGCTCGCGTCTTTGATCAGCCGAGAACAGCGATTCAAACTCATCGTCATCGTCGCACACCCAACATAGTTGAATACCCCATTTTACTCAAATATACGAGGGCGAGTCAAAAATTGTCTACTAAAAAAAAATTGTTCGCCATAATATACCTTCAAGGTTATCATACTACCTTACGTGCTTAGAGTTGGTACGATTGCGGTCACGTGTGCGAATTTTGATCCCATTTGCGTCATTTACCTTCTTTGTAAACATGTTTGCTCTACATGTTTCGTTACCTATGGTATCTTCTTCAGGAAACAATGTATACTGAAAATAAAAAATACGAGCATAGATAAAAACAAAACTATAATGTGGTGAATAAGCAAAAACTAATATAAAAACAAATTTAAAAAGTGATTATTTGCAAAGAGTATTTAGTTCGTTATAATATTTAGCTTGCTATTAACACTTTTTATTATTTATAAAATTTCAAATTTATCTAACTGTAAATCCCTAGTATTTGTATGTATAATTTATAAACCCTTGTTAATATCAAAAGAATGGTTTGTTTCCAAAAGGTGATTGGTAAATTCTGAATCGTTGTTGTTATTTAGGCATCTCAAGTGCTCCTTAATTTTAATATCAACATTTCTGCAATTTATTCTATTTTTATCTATGCTTGTATTTTTTAATTTCAGTATACATTGTTTCCTGAAAAAAGTACCATAGGTATCGAAACATGTAGAATATTCAATAAACAGTGGTTTTAATAAAGTATTTTGCCTAATTATTAATATAAAATGAAGCCGCAAAGTAAATTTGCAAATATCGAAGAAGTGAATATATCCGAGTTTATTTCACCTCCCACAGTGGTGGTTGGGCACGTATGGGACCATATCCCGATCACCGTACACATAAATTGATAACGTTGTTGTTACACAAATCCCAATTTATTACCAGTATCGAGTGGGCAATTACAATGAAAATGGCGTAATTGCATGCTCGGCCATTTAGAATGCGCCTCGGGGAATAATTCAAACTTTCCGCCCGCGTCGTTCCACTTGATTACGTCTAATTGTTAATTCGATCAGATTTAATCCCGGCCGCAGAGAGACGGGGACCCCACCCGGCCGGAGTCGTGTAGCGCACAAAACCTCGCCAAGCTTTGTATTTTTTCTTCAAATAGCTCCGAGAAATAATGGCGGACACCATTTTTTACTCGTCAAGGAAATTTCAATGGAATGGCCCGATTTATCAATGTTCGCCGGAGTACCTCGTTAAGATTCCAACTCGTCACGTAATGTTCTCTTGTAACAAATAATTCATTTAGTGGTATTACATATTTTAAAAAACAATAATGGTACCTACTTGCAATTTAAAATATGAATACATCGTCTGTCATCGATGTCTTGTTGTTAGACTTTATGGACAGTTGTAATGCGAATAGTGGTATATGGCCAGTGTTTCCGAAATTGGTAAAACAGGTTAAAGAATACACCGCGGCCAATAACGTCCGCTACGCGCATGGCAATAGCAGCTAGTGGCCGTTTCGCGGCCATTGATGACCGCTGCGCAGGGTTTCATCGGCTATCACTAATTGCTGTCTGTATTTCAGATAGAGCTTTACCTAAAACTAACTATTATTATTATTAGAATACATTCTTATTGTGAAGTTGTAATTATTCAGAATATATTTGAGATTCCGTAAAAATAAGGTAGATGGCTCCTTCAAATAATGGAACGATCAAATGTATTAATATCGAAAAATGAAACCCGTAGGTTCGAAAATTTGTCGCTAAAAATATCGTCGCTGTAGCATAGTTGGATAATGCACCTTCCCTGATTTGGAAAGAGATCCAGGTTCGAATCCCGATGGCGCAACAACAATATTTTTCGATAAAATTGATTTTATATGTATATCTCTCTAATATATTTTATTAAATATAGATTTTTTTTCTTTATATCTTTCTAAATATATTTTTCCCTGTGTTATATTTTATTTATATAAAAAAAATGTTGTCATTTACTTACTTACCATCACGCCGTTTCCCTGCGGGGGAAGGCGGAGAGAATAGAGGCCACACTATCCTGACACAGGATTCTCGTCTCATCCACATTCATACATCTTCTCATACAAGCTCGACGATTATTGAGGCTTCTAACAGGACCATCCTCCAGTGTCTGGTTTACCTGATCGTGCCAAGTCTTCCGCAGACGTCCTCTACTTCTGGTGCCATTAACACTTGCATCATATATCTTTCTTACAATGCTCTCCTCATTCATCAGTTCCATGTGACCAAACCATCAAATATTTTGCACGTTGTTTTGCTTTCCTCATTTTTGAATATCATTACTTTCGACTTGTTGACATTTATAACTTGTTTAACTATGTAAAAGGCAATCCATGCGTTTAGCAAAAAATACAATTGTACATATGTAATACATATGTGATAAAGATAAAATAAATATGTAGAATAAAAAAAAACACACGTAAATAAAATCTCGATGTAATTAAAATTATTCCCATAGAATCTATATTTCAATGATAGAGCCTGTCCCAAAATAAACCACCCTCCACCTTTACTCGCGGATTGACAATAATAAACACAGAAATGCTATTTGGAATATTTGGAGTAACTAAAAATTAATCGGTATTCCATTTTAAATTAAACATATATTTACATACTGTTATTGAATATATAAACGAGAAAACATTAAAGTAATCTTTACCTAGAGATATTAAAAACATGTTATTTTGTGCCATGATCGCGTCTCAAGCAAGCGCTAAACAGCCATAATGACACCACTGAAGTTGTCATCCAGAAAGTAACAGATGTAAACGGGAAAACGTAATATTAATATATATACTAAAATATAATTGATTTTTTCTGTATATCTTTCTAGTTGATACATTTAATTTGTATTATGATATTTTTGTTTATATTACAGTTTTGTTAATAGTACACTGTACGTACAAATATATAAATAAATATTTTGGAATGAATAAAAATATTTAAATTAATCTAAATAGTCGAAAAACTACGAAATTGTTTAAGGACATTTCCAAAAAAATCGCCTTTTTTACAATACTTTTGAAACTTTGAATACACATACTTATGAGTGTCTTTTATACGTAGAAATATTTTTCAATACACCTTGCGGTAGTAAATTTGTAAATATTGACTATTAAAATGAGCATATTTAACACACGAACCATACCCCGATCGATGTTGTAGCGCACTTTTAATTGAATAGCGATAGTAATTTTCTTACGATTGTTTTGGAAAACTGAGACTCATTTCATTGAAAATTTAACAAATATCTTTCTGTAAAAATAACTAAAACAAGCGGTATTCGTTTTGTTATAAAAAATATTAAAAGTGAGCTACTTTTGAATTGTTTTGAGGTTTCCTTCTATAATTTGAATAGTGAGAGATTTTTGAACTTCTGCGCATGTGACCGGAAGCGAAAAAGTTCACTGTGCTTCAACTGTTTTTTATTCTATTCATAGTAGTTCATAGTTTTTTACATACGAGGGAATCTTTTTGAAGATTGAGTACGACTGTTCTTTGGGAACGTCCTTAAATTGTTAAATCTTGAAAATGGTTGATATTAGATATGTGCATATTTTTAAAACGTATCTACCCCTAAAATATTACACTTTGGGAGTGTTATACTAAGCCAAAATATATTTAGTAAACTTTTGGTCTACTATATACATTCAAAGTGTCTTACTTTAAAAGTGATCAGTTTATCTGTAAATCTGTGCTTAATAACATGTCTCCCCAGTGTAAAAACTTGCTATCGATATAAAAGTTAATTATTTTATAAGCCGCTTTTAAAAATTTGGTCCCAGGTCTCCAAGATATCTGTGGGATGCTGGACGTGACATGAATAATTATGTATATTTTAATTAAATAAATTTATAAAAAAAAAATTTTTTCACCCTTCCCCGCTGTTATTTGTGGCCATGGAGTGTTTCACACGTTTCTGACGAGATTAATTCAATTAATAAGGAACCCCGTGGGAAAAGGGTTTGTTTATTTGAATTCCAGACATGACAAAACGGGGTAAATGATAAAAAAAACACAATTTCTATAAAAAAATGTGTCAAATTGTCTAAAAAGAGTAAAAAAAACTTATTTTTCATCCGTGTTAAAGAACTGTATTGCTCTGCTTCTTACTATCAGTGGCGTGCAGTAGGTATAGATTTAGGTTATGTTGTTACTAATGATATTATACAATCGTATACAATATATGTTGTATACAGAATTTTGAACTTTCATTTAACCAACGTCTTTTGAAATATGAATCCGTCATTTATACGACCCTACCGTGTAATTATAGAATACTATTTATGGTGTTTTTAAAGTTTATGTTTTAACGTAAAACAATACCTTCTTACCCATAAAAATCTTATATCATCATATCAGACTTATCCACAGTGCCCGTGAACTTATTATAGCTTGATATAGATTATGGTTTCGTAATTGCAATTTTGATTTTGTGATTAAATTTTCTCGTTTCCATTACAGAAGCATCTTATGCAGTTGTTAATATGTACACCTCTCTTTTATCGTTACATTTTACGGCGAGTAAACATCCTGATGCCTTTTGGTAATTCTTCAAATTTTGGAATATTCTTTTTCATCTTTTTTACTGTCCCACAGGCATTGATTTTTTGTGTATGCAAATACCGAAACAACACTGGACTTGTATACCAATTATCCATATCATATCCGTGTCATTAATGATGTCATGACATTAACTGAGACCCCTAGCTGTTTTGACAACACTTGGTCTATATTGCTTACCGGCAGTTCTGTTTTTGCCCCACAGTACATAACAAATTTTAAAACTAAACAAGTTTCACATTTACATAAAACAAACGGCTTTATTACAAATTTGTGTATTTTGGCCGCGAGTTATTGCTTTATTCTTAATCTACCTTTAAATAAAACTGTTGATAAATAAAACTACCATTGACACACAAATTATTGGACGGATAGAAGTATTTTTTATATTATCGATATACTATTGTATTTTTTTTTTGGTTTTTTCTTATTTGAAAAATGAAGCATACTGAGGATAGCTAAATAACGATGCCGCGGCATCGTCTCGCGAAGTCTCGAATTAGTATCAAATTGTAATAGTTTAGATAAACGTATAACAGCACTGGTTCAAGATCTCCAAATCATAGACTAACGTGTAAATTATCGTCACTCGTAAAGTCTCACTTTTTCACAAGTGCCCGTTTCACCACACTGATATTATTGTATTAATCTTGCAAGTATCACAATCGAAGTGTTTTCCTGGATATTTAGAAACCGTCAACCCTACTCCAGCCAAGGGAGATTTCCACTAAGTGCCTCCCTCATTCCCCCCCCCCTTTCCCACCTTACCCGACTCACCAAAACACAGCTTTCAATAGATGCAAAAGGCAATTGTTTTGGGTGGAAACAATAGAACGCCGAATCGTTAATTATTTTCTAGAACAAAACGTTAATTGGACCAATGTCAGATAAACAGAATGTTGAAGTTTATCGACACGCAATTCAGACATTTTGTCTGATAAAATTGAACCATTTTTTAGCGTTTCATTTTAAGTAATAGAGAAAAATCAGAATTAAATTAACATGCTATTATAAAAAATGTACACGTCGTTTAATTATAAATTCGGTTCTTATATAGGATGTGATAATTTACGTAGATTTAATAAAATGTCAAAAAATGACGATGTTTCGGAAATAAGCAAGACACGTGAAGAATTTTCTTAAATTACAATATGACTTCAGTTAAATATATAACTATGAGTATGTATGTATGTATATTAGAAGAATATCTTATGCAAGAAGTAATGTTGGCTTGCCCACAAATACAATTCATCATTGTGTTCGAAATGTCACCTTTATTTTATGTAAAGGGTGTTTTTTTAAAAGTATAGAAATTTAAAATCAAATAAAAATCACGGTATTAGCTTTATTGGAAATATAATTGTATGCCATTAGTGTTTAAATATGATTTCGCGCATATGAGCGCAGCGGCTGGTACGAATAAAGCGCTATCTGGAAGTCTAATTTTCGACCGCGTTTTGGAGCAGCTGGGGACATGTATCGGCAATAACACGACGCATGTTGGCTTTAAATTCGTCTATCGTCTCTGGTTTATCGGCGTAGACTAACGACTTCACATATTCCTACTGAAAATAGTTAAAAGGTATTAAATCACACTATCATGGAGGCCAATTCACAGGTTCTTTAGGCAAAATTATGCGCTCGTCGATTGTTTCATTCAATAAATTGATTATGGCGCGCGCTGTATGACATGTTACGTCGTCTTGTTGAAACCACAGCTTTTTCACATTAATGTCATATATTTAGGGAAAGAAAAAGTCAGTAATCATGGATATGTAGCGCTCTCTATTCACTGCATCATTCCGGTCGGCATCATTTTTGAAGAAACAACACCTTTTTCGGTGCGCCCTGTATGACGTTTCTGTGGATGCGTATTATCAATTGCAGTATGCGTGGTGCGAAAACGATTCATGATTATTTGAATTCTTTGCTCGGATGAACGATTAAAATGGACATAGCGCACGGTAAGTTTCGCGAACTGAACCACGATTTTCGAAATAAATTTGAACAATTTGAGTACAACTCGACACAATTGAAAAATTACAAAATAAATGTCTGAGATTTGTTAATGATAAACTGAATATGTATACCACGAGAGCAATTAAATTGTGATTTTCTCTTATATTCTCCTATATCATCAAATAGAAAATCCAAATTTTTTGTTCTTTTGTTTGCATTCGACCTTCATTCGAGCATTTCCCACCCTTAAAACATACGTGGTATTGTTTTGACGGTAACCACTTGACCAATACTAATATACAATATAAAACAGGGTCAACGTTAACAAGATTAATTATATCTGTACTCGAAAAGTGTATCAGAGTCAAAATATACAACAAAAATATTTTCATTAGAACACGTTCTGTTCATTGTTAAGTGGAAATTATTCAAAATATAGCTCTATATATACATATATATATATATTAATATATATTAATTAGAAAGATATACATATAAAACCAATTTTATCGAAATATATTGTTGTTGCGTCACCGGGATTCAACCTGTATCTCTTTCCAAACCGAGGAAGGTGCATTATCCAACTATGCTACAGCGACGATATTTTTAGCGAAGATTAAATGTATTAATATCAAAAAGGTAACATATAAGTTTGAAAATTTGTCGCTAAAAATATCATCGTTGTGCCATAGTTGGATGATGCACATTTCCCGGTTTGAAAAGAGATCCGGGTTCGAATCCCGATGGCGCATAACAATATTTTTCTATAAAATTGATTTTATATGTATATCTTTCTAATTAATATATTTAATTCATATTTAAAAATACTTTGAAGATAAACGTATATATAATATAAATATTTATGAGTATATATATTTAATAATACATATCTATACTTTTAAAATTATTTTAGATATATAAAGAGGTATAAAAATATTTACTTCCTGTTTAAATCGTTCTTCACTAGCATGTATACGTGCGAGTTCTGGTTACAGAATTATGTTCGGATTGGTGCGTTGTTGTAGCGCATCTACAATGTTTGCCGATGGCCGTATACATAAATTGAAAGCTGACATGAAACATGAAAGCTGGTTTCCTAACCAGAGAATGGCAACGACTACAGAATAGTTACAGATACAATAATGGCCGTGACTAAAATATAGTATCTATATATTTTTTATATTTATATACAGGGTGGTGTCTCACCGAAAAAAAGTGAGAACATTTCGTAAAATGTGATGTAATTAAATCAAAATTAGTTTAACTATATCAACAATAGCTTAAACGGTTTACTAATTTACTTACTTACCTGTTTACACATATTACGTTTTATTTCAACTATTTCCGATCGCCATCTTTGATTATTCATTTTTGGTGTTTTCAAATTGTTGTCTAGAATGACAAAAATCACTGTAGAAGATCCTATTCTGATCAAAAATTTCCGAATTGAAAAACGTTGAGGTGCTAAGAAAATGATCAAAGAATTTCAAAACAAAGCCCGGAGTATAGCTAGACATTGCAGCATAACTGGACATTACAGTAGGATGGAGTTTCATCTCACACAGCCAGAAATACAATCAACTTTCTTCGTCGTGAGCCTAGATTGAAACCCAGTAGAATATGTAATATAGGGTGTTTTGATGATTTATGATTAGCTAAATATTGTGCCAAAAAAATTATATTAAGAATTATAATTAATTATGTTATGTTTTGAAATAACTCATGTGTTACTTGATGTTCTCACTTTTTTTGGGCCACCCTGTATATGTGTAAACTTTTTAATTTAAATTTTTTTTTACGTTTCTTTTCACAAAAACGCATTATTATTATTATTAACATCCATATTTAATTTTACTCATACTTTACTGAGCACTTGCACCATGAAATAGATGACTAACTTGACCTATTGGAACAAGATTAAACCCCTAACCCTTAGTCATTAGATGAGTGTCTTTCTGCTATGCCAACAGCAAGTCAATATAATATGTACATATAGAATATCTTGGGCAGATGTTCGTGACCTGACCCACTAAGAAAATATTGTTATTTCTGTGACTATTTTTTTTTTTTAAATAGGGTTTCCTTTTATTTTGGACCATCCTTATTATTGTATATTCTTCACATTATTGCACTACCCGCAAACCACGTACACACGTCTCTCTCCGTGAATTATTGATCATAACATTATACGCATGTAGTTTTTCATGTACCTACTTCACGTTAAATAAAGTACGTCACTGAATTTATTTTCACATGCCTCTGAGGTATTTATCATCAGTGTAGTGTCGTCCATGATACGAGAAATATTTTCAGGCAGTAAATAAAGAGAGTGTAAACCTCAATTACTCCTGGACTATGTAAAAAAATGATTACATAATATTTTGAATAATTTCAAATTAAAAGATAGGCAAGAATCATTATTTGACATGGCGGTTATTTTGTAGTGTCATAACTTGATTATTTTAATTTACACAATTAAACTTTGTATTACACACACTGTTCCGAATTCTTAAACACACTTTTAGCGCGTCTTTCGATTCAGCCGCGACCTTTGTTATTGACACAATTCCGCATCCAAATTACCATTCATACATTTCCTTATGCTCATCTTGTAAGTGTGAATTGTGACTTTAACGTCAGCAGATCTCAACATCGGGATAGCATTCACGGTGTGGACTTTTAGCTCCGGTGCACCGGCACTGTATTTTGTGATATTGTGATATTATTGTTCAGATAACAGTACTTGGATGGTTGTTTGGTTGTCTTCCAAAACATCAATAACTGCAGCATCGTTCGTGACGGAGTTACTAAATGGGTGAACGTTAAATTTACAAGATTACACGGTGAGGAATTTCACTATAAAATATTCAATGAATACCTTCCTAAATTACTGACATATATGAAGTAATTAAAACTTTTAGATTCCTTATATAATTTATCGTTTTATTTTCGCGTGTGTTCTGTGGTTTCTTTACAGTACGCTGACAAAATAGGTATTCGCAATTAAAAATGGTGATAGTTTACAAATAAATGAAACGTTGGATGTATCAATTAGAAATAACTGCAACATACTCGTTTGAGTTCAAAAATTTGTACACTATTTACAAAGCTGACGTTGTGTAATTAAACAGTGCACTTCCCCGGATAGGAAGAGATCCTGGTTCAAATCCCGGTGGCAGCTAAAATATTTTTACGGTAAATTGAGTTTATCTGTATGTATAGCTTTCTAATTGATGCGTTAAATTTGTATTAAACAATATAATAAACTTATTAATTTACTGTGCGGGATGCAGTAGGTATTCACCTCTGATGTATAAAGCATTGTCTTGGTAACTTTGCTAGACTACCGTCTGTGTTTAAGTAGACGGTTTTTTCCGCATTGTTGTAGTGTCATTTAGTTAAATAGAAAGAGTAAGATGCGGCAGAGATATATAAAAAAATACATAGAGACAATAAAATAGTGTAGTAAATATGTTTTAAATCTAAAGTGAATCATTAGTACTATATATTGTGATTAAGCTGGAATGTTGAACAGCGATGCTTCCAACTCGTCTCTATACAATTTAATCATGTATTGAATCCATATTTGCGTAATTTTTTTGTATGTAAAAGATTTCCAGTCAGTGTTAAGCGTGTTGTACAGTTTTGGAGCTAAAAACATGTAGAAACACTGAAAGAATGTCGCTGTAACTCTCGGGTGACAGGTGTGTAGGTGTTTATTCGTTGTCTTGTGTTGTGACCATGATTTATTGCTAAGGGTGAGTTATTATTTGTATGGAAATATTGTACGAGTCTCAACACATAAATTTGTCTTACATTTAGAGCATTGTACTCTTCAAATAGAAAATCTGATAGAGTAGCTTGTTGGTGTAGTGGTCAAGGCGTTGGCTTAGTGATCTAGCGGTCGGGGGTTCGCGCCTCGTTCCAGGACACCAGCAAGTTAGTCCTATTTTAATAGCACAAGCATTTAGCTTAGTTTTAAAATAGTATGAATATTGATGTGTATTCCGTGTAGGCATCTCTATTAAATATATAGATATATATATATATATCTAAAAGGACGGCCATTTATTACCCTAAGAATTATTGTTTTTAGCAAGGTAGGAAGTGCTAACATATAACATATAACAGTCTTGCATATAAATAAAATGTAATATTTAATATTTATTTTACTAGCTAGTGTATTAATTACTTTAAAAATGTTTATATTGATACAAGCTTCAAAAGGAAGTTATTAAGCAAATAAACACCGATTTATCGGTACTGAAATCAATTAATCAATTATGGCAGAGGAAACTGTTGAGCGTTCGTGCAAATATGCTGTCACGGCGTTTCTACCGATGCAGTAAGGAGGTGAAGAGCATCCTGTTTAAATCGTTCTTCACCAGCATGTATACCTGCGAGCTCTGGTCGAAATACAAGCAAGTGACGTATAACCGTCTCCGAATTCAGTACAACAACTCATACAGAATACTGTTCGAATTGGCGCGTTATTGTAACGCGTATACAATGTTTACCGAAGGCCGTATACATGGATTCGTTCCGCTTCTGAGATATCGAGTTGCTGGCGTAAAGCTGCAGCTAGAGCTCAGCACCAACTCTCTGCTGCAAGCGGCGCTCTCGTGGAAAGCTGGTTCGCTGACCAGAGAATGGCATCGCTTACAAAGTAGCTATATATACAACAATGGCCGTGACTGAAGTAGTTATATATGTAATATTTATATTTTGTGTGTATATATGTATGAACTTTTTATTAACTTTTTAAAAATATTTTTTTTTATTTATTAATATTTTTCTTGGATTTCGTTTTCATAGCATTATATTTATTTCATAACCTTTAATGTATAACATAATATGTATCAATCAGGTTAAAAAAAACCTGATCACGCTGAAATAAACACATTATTATTATTATTATTTGTCGTATTGGTCTGTGTATATATAAAATCATCAATTGTATTAACCCCTCTATGAAAGGATTAAATCCCTTTTCAAATAATTGTAGTTCTGTTTGTTTTCAAAACCAGTGATGCAAAAATATTTTAGATACAATTTTGGAATAATGCTACACTGTGTTCGGGAATCGACGCGTTGACCTAAAACTGCAATATTACGTTTGCAGTTTCAAGTCGTGAATTGAATGAACAGGGTGTTGCTTTGCGAGTTTGGATATCGCGTTGACAATGCGTCGCGTATGAAAGGGAAATTATAATAGTTCGCCGGGTGGATTAACTTGGTCGCACGACCTAAAACCGGTATAAATTGGCGACACGTGTAGCGGCGAACAATAGTAGAACGGAATAAAACTGAATTTATTTACGAATTATTCAAATATGAACATTAAGGCCTGTGTTCGAGGAACGAGACATGATGAGATAAACTCAGAGATCTATTTGAGATAGATTTCATCACCGTGTGTTGAGAGTTTGATCTGGAAATAAACATAGAGATCAGTTTGAGATCGGTAGAAAGAGACAAAAATTTTAATCTGCGAATACGACAGTTCGATCTGATAGCGAGATGTGACACTTGCACACAAACTTCACTTAAAACTATCAAAGATCCGTATTTAACATTAACATTAATTTTCTCGTGCCTTATCAGTTCAATGGACGTTGGTTATCATGTTGCTATTATAACATTCACTAGCCAAACCGTGGCTTCAGGTTCTTCAGCCATGATGTTCTCCTTTTTTCAGAATCTCGACTTCCAACAAGCTCTCCCTGCATATGAGGTGCAATATCTCGTACTTCTCTGGATGTCTCGAAAATTTCGAATTTCCTTTATATTTCTTTATTCATCCGAAGATTAACAAATTCTAAATACAAAATAAATGTATTAATTAGAAAGATATTGTGATAATTCTTTGAATACCACCAGATTCCCCTGGGGTTCTATCCTCTGATTACTTGGGTCCGAATTCCTTGTAAGTGAAACTCAGTCTTTCCAGGTAACAATATTATACATATATTACAACACGTTATACAGTAATTTTAAATTATACATTCAGAGATAGACTAGTTATTCAGAAGAGCTATGATGGAAGAGAGCTGTTTCCCCAGAGACGGCCTCTTATAAAGTTCACCCCCCACCACTCATCTACTCAATTCTACGATACACATACATTTACAAAGTGACAGTTCTCACGTATATACATACGAAATCAATTTTATCGAAAAATATTGTTGTTACTACCGGGATTCGAACCTGGATCTCTGGATCTGGAACGTGCATTAACCGATTATGTTCATCACATCACTCAGTACGTTGATGAAAAATTTTCGAACCTATATATTACACTTTTCAAATGAATACATCTATCGTTCCATTATTTGAAAGCCATCTACTTTATTTTTACGGAATCTTAAATACCTTTGAGTAATCCGATAGTAGACACCAGAATTAACAATTAAATTTTGGACACATTGATACAACTTATACATTATTAAGGAGAACATATTCTTATTGTAAAGTTGTAATTATTCAGAGCATAGGTCTGTGATAGACCATTCGGGTTATTCAGTTTTAACTGCTGCTGTGGAGAGTCAAAATCACTCAACTAACGAATGACATTTGACGTTCATGTACGTAAGTAAGGGACAAGACGGCAAATTTCTGAGATATGATGCGCAAACGTAGACTAAGAAAGGTGAGAGTTATCTCCAAAGAATCTCACGAGAGCAAATTCCGAATCTCGGAGATTGTCTCTAGTCGAATATCAAAGCAAAAATGCATTTATTTAAGTCTCTGCATTAAGCAGTTTGTTTGTTAATATGAATACAATATATTGCAAGTTTGAGAAGCTGTGTGACTTTCCGTACGTCTTTTTTCTCAAAGTTTTTATTTCGTGATCATTCACAAACTTCTCGATGTTTTTGAAACTTGGCGTTTTCTGATATTTAGGTAATCGTACCATCATATGTAATATTCAGATGACTCGATTATATAATATTTAAGAAATATTTTGATATTCAGTGACCCGCAGTTATACATTTATAAGTTTATAAGGAATTTACTTAAGTCATTATTTGTGTTAAATACGGATAAACTCTACTTAATAGTAACTCCAAATACAATGTTACGACTACAATAACTCCAAATACAATAAACTAAATTGTTATGACTATTTGACATTTTATATAGGATAAACAGCACGGAGTATTAATATTAGAATAAAATAATATTTAAGTAGTGATAATGATAGTTTCTCAGAATTTTCCAACCCCTTTTTAGAGACAAGTCACAATTTTGTAAAAGGAAACGACATTGAAATTTAACATATTAATCATAAAGGCCTAAGATTAGATATTTTAGAAATTCTACAAATTAAAACATCCCTTAATACTAAGTCTAAATACTTAATAACCAATTAAACTTACTTATTTCAATGTCTCACTTTCAATCACCTTCTCACTTCTAATCATAATTTATTTATCTAATAATATTTTATTTATCTGGAATAGTTCAGTTGTTCGCCAGTTCTGACGAAGATACTTTAGTATCGAAACCGGTTGACGTAAAAATAACTCACAGTGGTTTATTCAAAGTTAAATATAGATTCAATTTTCATTTTATTTAAATCCACGGTATGCCTGAGAAATTTACTCATTCATAAAAATGTAATATTATAAAATATTTCCATCTCCCACATCATCTAATCTTTAAAAATAAACAATTTAAAGGCTTATACACCCACCGGCTTCGTATGACGTAGGCACCAAGTCTCCCTCGAGAGTATGTAGGATGTAACACAGTTACTTTTAGCGTCCAAAAAACAATGCAAATTATTCTAAAAGTAAGCGCTCGCGTACACGAACGAGTCAGGGACAAGACACCCTCGTGAAGTTCTCACCAATGAAATTCCAATATAAATGCTATTGGGAATTTCAAAATGTCTGTCAAAAACCCCTCATCAAATACTTGGGTGGTCGTATTTCTTACCTTTAAAATAAATTTAAAATTCAGATAGATTTTTTATATTCTAGTATTCAATAGAGTAGGGTTTATTTATTCTTTGATTTTATTAAACATTTATCCCAGTAGCTCTCTACGTTCCAATGGACAACATATCATGGATTTTTTAAAACTAAATATTAACGTATAACGTATTATAAGGGTTGCGGTGTTAAATATGATCGACTGTGATTTATCAGAAGGTTTTGTGGATGTGAGACTGAAACCCCTAACATATTCTAGTCTCACGCGTGTTAGTGTATATTGTGTGCGTGTGTGATTATTTATATTCTAAATGAAAAAGCACTATTAAGGTTGGCTTTTATGGATGAATTATACAGTCGCCAGATCCTAGGGCAGTGTCCGTCATGGTGTATGGTGTCTGCTGATTTGTTGGTTGGGTTTCAGCTCTAAATGGTTGTTAAGTGAGTCCCTATACGGCTATGTCTGTGGGGCGCGTGCAGGGTCACGTATAACACGAGGCCTCTGTATTTTCAAGAGCTTTATATCCCATACAATTTGAATAGTAGACGTCAAACATTCAGGTTAGCCTCTACTTGGTTGTAGAACCGACCAGCCGTTACCAGAAATCTAAGTTCAGTGAACGGGCATCTGCGGTGGCAGACTCAAAAGCGTGGAACTCTTTGCTCTCCGTCATAAGGAACAGTGCATCAGAGACTTTATTTTAGAAGCGACATAAGCGCACGCTTTTAATAGTAATAAATTATAATAACAATTTTTAATTTTAAATATAAAGATAATGCAGGACTACTAACACTTGATGTGAAATTTTTTACGAAAATGACGCTATACAAATTATTTATTATTATTATTTTATAAAACATTATGTAATTAACGCAGTCATCAAAATATACATTTCTCGAAGATCTAATTTCTTTACCTTTTTTAATTTTACGGTCAAGATTTTATTATCGAAGACTTGTAACCTGGTTTTCTTCGCTAGGATAAAAAATTAAGTTTCACACCTTTAAAAATCGGTTCAATTTATTTTTTTAATTCTGTGGCAACACCATAGATTATGTACAAGAATTTCCGTAAAGAAAATTTACAAATGTTTATTTATTTTATCTTGCTGTTTATTTACTTGCCGGATAACATTTGACCCTTGTCATATTATAAGTCATTGTCTAACGATAAATGGCGACAGAGATAACGGCGACTTTATAGTATAGGAAATTTCGTTGACAAATGAACAAACAGTAATGAAAAAGACGTGAAAATAAACGCTTACACAAATATCTTAAGTTTTTTTATTAATCAAGCTTATTTCAAAGTTTACTAGGTGTGACAGTTATCAAATTATATTGAATATTAATATTTAAATTTAAATTTAATGTTAATAATTAGGAGAACACATTCTTATTGTGAAGTTGTAATTATTCAGAACATAGCTTAGAATTAAATATATTAATTAGAAAGATATACATATAAAATCAATATTGGCGCAACAACAATAATTTTCGATAAAATTTTCACATTTTAGATAATCCTAAAGAAAATATTAGCGCTTAAGAATAACTCGTGCAAAACCAATTATGAAAAGGGAATCGTACATAAATAATTATTTTTTCCATTCAATTCGTTGAAAAATTAATACGTTGGTAAAAATACCACTTGTGATATGAAAGACAGAGATCACACACTATTTTCACAGTGGAAAGAACAACAAACATATAACTATAACTAACTCTTTATTACTAATTAAATAAAGAGAGATAAGAAAGAAGGATACATTATATAGGACTTAATAAAGGCTCTAAATTATGTTATTAAGCTGAATTAAATATAATAATTAGAAAGATATACATATAAAATCAATTTTATCCAAAAATATTGTTATTGCGCCACCGGGATTCGAATCTGGGTCTCTTTCCAAACCGGGGAAAGTGCATTATCCAACTGTTCTACAGCGACGATATTTTTAGCGACAATTTTTCAAACCTATATGTTACCTTTTTGATATTAATACATTTAATCGTTCTATTATTTGAAAGAGCCATCTACCTTATTTTTACGGAATCTCAAATACCTTTGAGTAATCTGGTAGCAGACGCCAGAATTATCAAGTCATTTTTTATTAAATTTTGGACACATTGATACAATTTTATTATTAGGAGAACACATTTTTATTGTGAAGTTGTAATTATTCACAGCATAGATCTGCGATATTTTAAATATGAATTAAATATATTAATTAGGAAGATATACATATAATATCAATTTTATCGAAAAATATTGTTGTTGCGCCACCGTTGTAGCATAGTTGGATAATAAACCTGGTTTGAAAAGAGATCCAGGTTCGAATCCCGGTGGCGCAACAACAATATTTTTCCATAAAATTGATTTTATATGTATACCTTTATAATCAATATATTTAATTCATATTTAAAATATAAATCGATGTGCTAAATTCTAACAAAAAATCATAAATCAAGCAGAATCGATACATGGTGGCTAAAAAATTATTTGGATTTAAAAAAAGTTTGGAAGCAGCTGGTATCGATCCCGGCACCGGTAATGGTAAAAATACAGTACAAAATGCTCACTTAATGAACATCTTGTTTAACGATAGCTTACGACGCCCACTAATACTACGACCTTAGTATGAGAAACATCAAATGTTTGCATCTCATTATTGACAGCAGAAAAAATAAGTAAGAAAGAGACACTTAATGTTGTAAAATGTGTCGCGTCGTCCACCTCTAGCGCCAAGTGCGCATCTGTCGGACTGTGTTAATAAAGTTAGCGAGCATCGCACATAGCGGCCGTTGCCAGTTAAGAGTTCGTTTATCGACCGATTCGCTTTACGACCAGATTCGGAGGACTGGCTGTAAAATAGAAGGTAAAAGTCGGACTTTTCCGAGAATTTATTAGGGTTTGAGTCTCCTGTTGGATGTAGCTGGGGGTGTGCGGAATATTACTCGCTAACAACTGCTCGCCAATTGCCGGTTAAGTTAGGTTAGGTTAGGTTAGTTAATAGGTTTATAGGTAAATAGTATTTTGTTATAATTATAATCTAAAATTTCAAACCCCAAAGAAAACCTTTAAAACCCAATTTATAATATAAAATTTGAAATTATCCGGGAATCGTAGCTGGGATGGGTGAAGTTGGGAAGAGCACTGGCTAGGAAGACCTAGAGGAACATTCTACTAGCTCTCCCTTGCACCCTCTTGCGACCTGGACAGGGTGAATTTCTGAAGGACTTCTGCAACTTCGACACATAAATGTGACGTTTACCTTCCGCTTTTGGGGGTACATGACTTCCATAGCTTCTTCTGGCTGCCTTCTGAAATCAATATGAAAACGAGTCTCATGTCAAATTGATACCTTACGAATAAATATTGTTCAAGTATGGATTTAGTACGATGATATATCACTAAATGATCAAATGTAATAAATATGTACACACGATTCTCTTTTTGCACGATTTGGGTTACACGTTGATGGAACATGGGTTAAAAATCTAAAAAAGTAGATATATTCAAATATTGTGTCGTACCCTTACAAGATGTTCATATTATTCAAGATACACTAGTAAATATATCTCCCATGTATTGTCCAGTACATGTCAGCACATGTATTGTCCAGTAGTGACATTGAATGACCGATTATGTTATATATAAATTCAATTTGTTTAAATGCTGCACTTTTTCAATTAAAAATATAACTTTCCAAATATAAGACTTACAGGTGATTTATATGGTGGAATCTATCTCCAATTTTACACGGTTTGGAACGTATCCTCCGTGCAAAACAGAATCGGGTGTAATTTGTTCATTGTACCATACAATAAATTTTAAAAAGTAAACAATTAGGAAAGCTATAATGTATTAATTATCTTACTGACAGAACATAACATAACATAACAAATCAAACTTATAATATATTCTCAAAAACTTTGAAGATTCTGTTAATTATTACACGCGTCGCTTTGTTGAGTGGAATCGGAGCGGGTGTGCACGACACATGTAACGATTCCGGGATAGGGTGGGACCCTTTGAGGTTTCCATTTTTATTTTATTATTTAAAAATATAATACATTTTCAAAATATTCAGTAGGATATACATATATTTCTTTTAACATTTATTTTTACTCTATGAGAGTAATACTTGTGTTATAGAGAAGGAGTACATATGAGAATTTATCTTTCAATTAGTCTGTGTATATATCTTTTTTACTTGAGATATAAATTTATAGTAGTCTATAATTTTTATAATTGTGATGAGGAGATTGTTAAAAAATTTGATTCCTTGATAAATATATTGATTTTGGGTTGCGGTATATTTTAGTTTTAGAATATCTTGTATTTTGTATATTGATTTTTAATTTAGAAAATTTAGATTATTGAATTTTTTTTGTGTGTCTATTATTTTTGATACTTTGATATCTGTGAAGAGTTGTTTGTATACTTGGATAGTCATTTTTTTAGAATAATTTTTATTATAATTATGCTCTTCCCCATCCAATAATACCGTATTGCAAAGACAACATTTATTTATTTTTAACGCATTATATATTTTTTCTACATTCTCACTTTTGTCAAACAACAAAATTTTTAACAAATTTGGGTACAAAAATTTAAAAAATTTATATAGTTTAAAAGCAATCGTTATTGTATTGTCTTTATTGTACGAAGATTTTTTGCAGAATTTATTGTATTCACATCAACTTGACGTGCAGTAAAACGACAGGAAAAATGCTTCAAGCATTTAAAATCGTGACTGGCATAACCGGCTAAGGGTTGATGCTTCGAGGGAAATTTACGGCAGAGTTACACAACAACCGCGGAGAATGTTAACACCGAGATTGGCGCGAGAGATTAGATTAGATTAGCACGCAGTCAATCTAATTTCTTACAAAAGTCTTCAGTGTTTTATGAGATGTTTAAACATGGCAGTTATCTGACCCCGTTACTAAAATAGTGGCAAGATTGTAATCTCTAATCATTGGCGAGAATTGTAACAAACTAGTTTGCCTAACTCTTGGAATGTTATACATTATTTTTGAATATTTTATGTATATTTTAGGAATTCATTCACCAGTATATATTTCTCAAGAATTGGTTTTTTTTTTTCAATTCAATTCAGTGCCGATAAATGGTTTATTGGAAAAATAACATTTTTTTACAGCTTACTCTAATATAAACATTATTTTTTTTTAATAGCCATTAATAGAATCCATTTAGCTATTTATTTTTTATTTTTAATATTCTTGAATATTAACATGTCCACATGAGACAAGACTGACGGTTCATAATGGGTTCTGGTATGGAAGTGAAGCCTGGAATGAAAATAGACTGAATGCAGTGGAAATGAGATCACTCCGGCGTATATGTGGCAAAACCATTTATGACAGAGTAAAGAATTAAGAAATAAGGAAATAATGTAAATCTGGTCTTAATATAGTGAGTAAGATTAAGAAAGGATCACTTAGGTGGTTTGGTCATATGGAACGGATGAATGTGGAGAGAATGGTAAGAAAGATATATGACCCAAGCGTTGATGGCACCAGAAGTAGTTTACGTCCGCGAAAGGCTTGACATGACCTGGTAAACCATATACTGGAGGATGGTCCTGTTAAAAGCCTCAGTAATCGTCGAGCTTATATGAGAAGATGTATGAATATGGATGAGGCGAGAATTGTGTGTCAGGACTGAAGAGTGTGGCGCTCTATACTCTCTACCTACCTCTGTGTAAATAAGTAAGAATTAAAATAGTTAAATCAAAAAAACCAAAATAGAAACAAATAAACAAGTAAAACATCAAACAAAAGTAAATAATTGTGTGCAAACTAAAGACATCTAAGAAATAAGGAAAAGTGAATGGTGACCCACCTTTTACCCAGGACCAATTTATAGGCAAAAGCTCCCATAATGGTCCTTCACATTCACCGCCAGGCTGGCATTTGATCACGGCACGGCTGCCGACCAAAGACCATTAACTGTTCGTACAGTACAGTAAAAAACATATATTCAGTAAAACAACACAAGACAGAAATAAATTAAATGCATACAATGCATGAATAGACAAAATATACACTTAAGGATAGAGGTACTGAGATGGACAGAAAATGGTGGGTCCTAAGTCCTTCACACATCCCTTAAAGGGAAAAAGAAGACAATACACAAAAAGAAAATAGGTTCCTTCTGGCAAAGTGTAGCCAGGACAGGCAGATATTAAACATAAGGTTTTACGAGCAAGAATGTAAGAGCGGATAGCTCTCACCCTCTTTCTAAATATCTAACCATCTCAAAATCTCCCAGCGAGTCACCCACATACCCACGAACACCCAGAAAAGTCCGAAATTCCTTTCGTTTTTCCTCAGGTTATCGTTCCGAGCCGGACGATGACCTGCCACGTCCAATCCTGCTTTAAGAAAAATGTTAGGTCCAAAGACGTAAGAAACGGAGTAAAAAAAAGTAAAATAAGAGTATAATATCTCTATTCTGTTTCTACAGCACGAACTACTTGCTTCCACACATCGCTATCTTGGGCTTGGTTTTTTATATTATCTTCTTCTTCACCGGTCTTATGGGACTTGGAAGTCCGTGACCTTAGTCGCAACGACGTGCCATATATCATTTGACATTGCAGGCCATTTTATTTATTTATACTCCAATCTTCGGTTAGGTTTTCACGTATTGGGCAGCAAATCTTTATTTTTAAAGACCTGCATGTTATGTACAGTCATCTTTAAATTTTATGCCAACAACCTCGAAGTCAGCAATTTCTGTGAAGCAGAGTAACAAACCATTTCCTGATTTCATCCTACAATTTACAATTTAGCTCTTGATGGATTTCATGATTCTATATTTAATTATACCATTCTTAATCTATTTATTCAGAAAATCGTCTACTACTCTTAAGCATTTATCACGTTTATTCACAAGCTTTAAAGTCCCCCTGTTGTAGCCGTCTAACGCCAGTTCATCGACTAAGCTTTGTGTTCTTAAGTTCAGGCGCGGTCGCTTCATACATGCTTTGGATGCTCCGCATCCCTTATGCTCTAGGGTCAAAAAGCTTCGGACTTTTTTTCTAGCTGAAAATATTACTGCTGCATATAAATTCGTTCTATTATTTAGAGACCAATCATAACATACACTACGACGCAGCGCGCCCACGGAGCGAGTCGAAATATATATACATACATTCACAACTTTCGAACATCTATGAAACGCATAAGCATACAGATACCAGCAACAGTGAATTCTATCATTCGTTCCGTATCCATAAAGTTTAAAAGTATTCGAATTTCGCGCATTCGTATTGTCTTCAATGTATATATACCTATCAATGTCATCGAATTATGTATAACAGCATCCAACGTACAAAAAACGTATTTAATGTTTATGGGTTTAATGCATAAAATAGCATACATATTACGAAGTGAGCGAATTGTTTTGAGGGAATTGTTCGTGTGACCCATTTTTGACAGTTTGGCTTGAATTCTTGAAACCGAATTATTTAAACATTGAATATCCTTCGATTATATGTTATATTTATATATTTGATATAAACTTGTTGTCCAGCATCACTTCTATAAAAAGCCACCGACCGCCACTGGTAGGTACCTACTACACGATCACTTAATAATAATTTAATTTGATACCAGAAGATAGATATCTACCAACTCTTCTCCGTAAATTTATAATATGATATATTATAATATTTTCCCATCATTCACCTAGTTTGAAAATAATATTCTCGGAAGAATTATTAATCAAGTATGTTGAACAAGCAATTCATAATTATCAGAAAACACACAGTATACAAAGAAATCTATATATTTTTGTGGAATGTAATAATTGATATGTTTCAAAGTAGTCTACTGGATACAAGAATATACAGACTTAGATTAATAAATGTTCACTGAAAAATTTCAGTCGTGTCTTTGAGCCAGTTTTAGAAATTAAATTTTGGTGTAGGTGTTACAATAATGAGGACTATACTTTGTATAATGAAATAAGCGTCTCAAGATAAGAGTTATGAAAATAGAAAGACTTCGGCGATTGGGTCATGCGGAATAGATAACAGGAGACATTGTTTAACATAAGACCAACAGAGCTGGAGTGAAAAGGCGTATTTCGTGAGTTGGTTATTGACAATAATTGGAAAAGTGAATTTACAGAATCAGTAAAACAGTTCACAACACTAAATTACAATATTTTGCACCATAAGAAAATCCGCTAGAAAGCCGCTATTCTGGTCGAGTGTACGAGAGAGAATGGGCTCCCTGGACAGTTCGTCCGGCTCGATCACTCTCCGTTAATCTCTGCCGACCGACTCACAAAACTAATGGTATAGCATCTGCCGGCTGCGCCATCAAGCTCGCTAGCAACGCGCTGCTTCTGGTGTGTATCGTGGCTAAAGCAGCTTCGCCGCATGGCACCATAGCTATCGCTTTCTGTCCGCCTTACGTATAATAGAGATCGATAGATAAAAATTCTAGAGGAGACCACAACCCACTAGATATTGCAGAGCCAACAGTGACTGATTGATTGTAATCATTAAAAAATATATTAGTATTAAGGAGAACACATTCTTATTGTGAAGTTGTAATTATTCAGAACAGACGGTCTGAGATGTTTTAAATACTAATTACACATATATAAAACATCACAGAGCGTCTGTTCTGAATAATTACAACTTCACAATAAGAATGTGTTCTCTTTACTAATATATAAGTTGAATCAATGTATCCAAAATTTTATGAAAATGAATTATTAATTCTGACATCTGCTATCGGTTTACTCAAGGTTATTTAAGATGAGATTGAGAATGGAAAGATAGGTGTATTAATTTGAAAAAGTGTAACATATTGATTCGAAAATTTGTCTTCAAAAATACTGACACTGTAGCATAGTTGATAATGCACCTTCCCCTGATTGGAAAAGAGATCCAGGTTCGAACCTCGGTAGCACAACAAAAATATTTTTTGATTTTATATGTATATCTTTATAATTAATATATTTAATTAGTATTTAAAATATATTAATATTATACACAATAAATAATCTTCAAGGGTGTGGAAAAATAATTAAAAGTTTTACTCACCTTAATTATTAAAATACAGAACAGTGGTAGTTTTATTTTAGGTTATTGAGTCATGAATCCTTGATCGATACATTATTGCGGAACCTTCTTAATGGATATATAAATATATTATATTCTACCCTTAATATACTTAACTCACGTAAAAGCTCACCATTGGGAAATCTTCACTTTCCTTTACAATTATTTTCAGTGAACTGTTTCTAGAGAGAATAACTAACTAAGCATGACGTTTCTCCGCAAAGGTAGACAGAGAAAGTATAATATTATAATGTATAAATCTTGGATACAACACAAGACAACAACGAACATCTACATGCCAGTTTCGAGAGCAACAACGACATTTTATCAAAGATTCTTAGCTCCGAAACTGTACAACACACTCAGTACCAACTGAAAATCGTTCACTTCCAATAAGATTACATAAATATAGACCCAATATATGATCAAATCGGGTAGAGATCAATCAGAAGCATGTCTATCCAATTTTCTAACATAATCATTATGCAGAGCCTATACTGATAATTCACTAATTCTACAACACTCTCACTTCTTTTTCTTATTATCTTATCTTACTATCCTCTACGTCGTACGAGGATAGTAAGATATAAGATAGTATAAATCTTAAATAACAGCACAAAAAAAACTAGCTACTTTAATACAAACTTCAATCAAGCAAAGTAGCCAGGACAACGCTGTATATATCAGAGGTGGAGTCTCCTCCATCCCACACAATAAACATATTACCATGTTATATTATAATATATTTACCTCTGTTATAACAAAAATATGTATGTCAATAAATAAATAAATAAAATATGTGTATATTTATCATTAAACGAAAATAAAACTCACGGTTGGCGTCGAATTGTTTAATACAGAGTCAGGAATAAGAAAATAAGAGAACAGTAAATAGTGGAACCTGAAGTATGAAGAGTGAGAAATATTTCTCCGCTGAAGCCTCGAACCTGGATACAGATGTCGTTCGCGTCTTTGGTTAGCTGGGGACGGCGACGATGGTGGTGAATTTAAAATGCCATCCGCACACTTCTAACAGGGTCGCCCTTCAACACCTGGTCTCTATCATGCCAGATATTTTATTTAGTATCATATTTTATATTTTCTTTTATTTAGTACCATTTATTTAACGTCTCATCCTCATTAAAATGTTTCACATGCTCAAAGCTAGTCACAAACCTTTTCCTAAATCTAGTAAACTTGTAATTCTAGTAGTGGCAAAACTAGCGTTACACAATAGAGTCCTAGTACCGACACCGAATAAACAATGAAGAAATAAAGAAAGAATATACAGCTGATCTTAGTACAGTGAGTAAGATTAAGAAAGGATCACTGAAGTGGGTTGGTGTATTGTTAGGTTATTTCTTCTTTCTGCCTCGGCTTCATGTTCAGGGGGAAGCATCTAGCCTAACTGGTTCTTTTGATTCATTTATTGTTTGAAAATTCTTCACGTAATAACTAAACGGAATGATAATCATATACCAAATGCACCTTGAACGCAAAGAACGGCCATAATATCAACACTTTAAAAACAGAAAGATAGTAAAATTCGTGAATTAGTAAAAGAGGAAGTAGATACTTCAATGATTTGCACGCAGTTGTGAGTCTTTCTAATGTTATTCTGTTGAAAAACAGTATAGGTAAAGACAAAACGGATCAACCGAAAGAAATTTTCAATTCGGTAAATAACCAATTATATGACTCGAGTAATTCACTAGCTTATAGGTAAAATAGAGTAATATGAATATCGTAAGGCGGCGAATGCGTACAGCTGTGAGTTGTCGTGGTAGTTTTTAGAACTAAGCAATTAAAATATCTACTGGTACACAGATGGCGCTAATTGTAAAATAATATTTTCGTTTACGCTAATCCAATTATTTAATTTATATTTGTTTCTCAGAATTTTTAGTAATACACGGCTTTTTTGCTTGTATGCGCTGCACGCCTCTGTTAGTTAGTAATTATATACATTCGTTTCCTTCGCCGTACACCACAAGCTTTTGAATTTTCCAAAAGTTACATTATGAGATCCTCTATCGATATCTACCTTAAAATAAGAAAACAACTTTAACAAATCTTTTCATTTACTATTTTGTGTTGTATTATTATTAATATGAATTATTATAACATTTCATAATTAAATTCAAAGTATTTTCTATAGTTCAGGAAAAATAGGATTGTGTAACACCAGCCTTTCGCTGCCATCGGATACGTCTTCTGGTGTATTTATTTATGTAGGTCGGCACTTAAAGATGCGACGCTCTTTACTGGCGTAAATAATAAAATAATCACAGGTGTGCCCCTTACGCGACTTTTTCCGCACGCTCAACGTAGGAAAAGTATGTAATAATATAATTTGGGGATGACGTCACCAGTTTAATATGCTGTCTGTTTTCAGATCCATCATAAAAATGTACTTACGTAGAAGAAATAATAATAAATAAAATGTAAAATGGACAAGTTGTATTAACCCCTTAATGTATTTATTTAAAAACCAAAAACAAAGAAAAAAATCTATGTATTGTATAGTATATTTATGTCCTTGAGATGACTGGCTATTTCACTGTTGTGACGTTTAATTTTTAAAGGGATGCAATACCAACCCTTCGCTTAACCCTTAAACATATTAATAAAAAGACAATGTTGATGTATTGTATCAACATTTCTATAGTAAACAAATTTTATACCATTAAATTTGTAAATTATGACAGTTTTTTTTAAATAGTAAAATGTAAATGACAAAACAGTTTGAATTAATGTTATAAATATGTATTTAAAGTCTATAATCGTTTACGTTTCTCTCTCGTTCGATATGTCTATGACTAAGAATCATGATTTTCTATTCTATTTCTACAACGCGAACTGCTTATTTCTACTCTTGGCGATTTTGGGCTTTGTTTAATGCGATTTGTAGCAAGTCTCTGATCACGTCTTGGACTTAATCTGTTATTGGAGATCGACCTCTTATCCATTGTCCTTGTAAATTTTCTGTTTACTAATTAATTAATTTCTCTATCTCTTCTAGCAGCATGCCCAAAGCATGGCAGAATTATTTTTCTGCATGTTGTAGAGAGTCTTTCTTTAATGTGGAATTTCTGGAGATTAGAAATTTACGTTTGTCTTGCAGTCTATGGAATACGCAATGTTCCCGTGAATCCCTTCGATAGTTTGTTATTCCCCGGGTATTCCTATTGATAATATGGAAATCAGTGCAAGCATGAAGGTCACTACTAACCAGATATTAATGATGCTTGTTTTCATGTTCGTCGTGGGTTGTATTATTCTTCTTCTTTGTTCTCCGATCTGGTCCGGAAGCGCCGACTGCTGACTCCACGTATTATTT
Source organism: Eubasilissa regina (assembly GCA_022840565.1). Taxonomy (NCBI): domain Eukaryota; kingdom Metazoa; phylum Arthropoda; class Insecta; order Trichoptera; family Phryganeidae; genus Eubasilissa; species Eubasilissa regina. The sequence continues at coordinate 15,143,406 of JAINEB010000017.1, read as the reverse complement.
TCACCGGCTGAAACAATTAACTCCCGTGGCATAATTATACGTTCTTATCCGACTAACTAACTTCACACTCGCACGGACAATCATCGGTACCAACATGAAAAAACATGGGGTGCTAACCAAAGAAATAATAATGTGCGTAAACACGTAGCATACGATGAACGTTATCTCGGAGGCGTCGAGCATGTTCCTTTTTTTCCATCGTAGGGTCAATGTTTTGACCTCATACAGAGCTATGAAGAACTGAATGAGATGAAGTAATTCGTCAAAATTCATGTTATCAGTCAGCTCGAACGTGGTAGACTTGGCCATACAAATTCTCCTTCGGACCTCAGCCTCGCACCATTCATTTTTTGACTTGAGAGATTCCAGGTAAATAATATCAATAATCTAATCGTAGTCGGTAAAAACATTAGTTCTCTTTTTCATTATATAACGTAGGTACTCTTAAGATTTTATTTTATTTTGTGACGCTGAATATAACATAACATAAACCGCATAAACAAATGATTTGAAAATATAAAATGAAATCCTTTTCAGGGATTCTTTATTGTGATAAGTTCATACATCCCTTGTACGTTGCTAGGTCTGATTTTAAGTCTTGCTTACTGCATAGCTTTTAGGGTTCGACCAGAACATGTCTCCGTGAGGCAGCAGGTACCTGCTGACCTGAATCACAATGGACGACACAACAATGCGACAAAAGGCTCTTTTTTTTTTCTCCATGCGCACCATCGAATATAAGGGATTCTGTAATTTGAATTTTTTGTCGGGATTCGAGAGCCAACATTTTCAAGTCCCGGGAATTCCCCGGGAAACGAGACCCTTAATTTAATTTAATTAAAAAGAAAAGGTATTTTAATAAATATTCATACGCGTGATGCATCCACAGCTATTAGGTCTATTATCTATGTAAAAAACATACATACTTTAATGTATAATATTAATTTATTAAAACAATAACAAGCTGTTTGATGAAATAATATATTAAATATTTAACAAAAATACTTTGTGGTTATATTAATGAAAGATAATCTAATTACTTTGTTTTTAACCATTACCAACTTAATCTATGTACACAAGGCTTATCCAAAAAATCTTTAATCTTCAGATCCTTAAAATATTAAAATTTTCACATATTTCATCATTATAACAAATTTAGTCGGATAGGTACTATATATATATATATTTAAATATTTCTTAAATTAATTTCGTTTAATTTTTAGAGTAGTTGAATTTAAAACACACGAACACTTTAATATGAGATTTTAGATAGTTATTATGACCCTGATAACGAAAATTTTATTTATCAAAACCGGTTGATAAATTTTTTTATAATATACACTTACTATGTTTTAAAATGTGAGGCGGTTTCCCTAAATCACGCCTAGTCTAAATGGGAAATTGCCATAACAATATTATTATTGTGAAAAAATTATTTTTACTAAAAAATTATAAATCAATTAAATATAACTCACAATGTTTAAAAACAAAGCTTAATAATTATTTATTGACTCACAATATTGTTTTGGTTTTTTAAGTGAAATTAAGCTTACGTATTAGTTATGAAAAACAAATTATTCCATAAAAATTACAATATGTTAAAAAAAGAATTCTTAACAAAGAAACACAATTTCAATTATTTACTTTAAAATGTAATTACATATGCATTTATATAAAGGTTTCTGTAAATTCACTATATAAAAATAAGAATGTGAAGTAGCAAGCAGTTCGCCCTGTAGAAGCAGTATGGAGAAGTGCGATGCACAGTCACGAGCACGTCGTTGAAAGAGAGAATAAAAAATGTAAGCAGTGTCATGCCTCGTCGTATAGTGATTGTTTCAGAGGACCATCCAAACTGCAGGGTCAAGAATTGAAGAATTTCACAGAGTTTTTTTTATAGGGTGGCATTTATTCATTTTGCATTAGGGCCTAATTTTTTTTAAGAGTTGTGTAGTTCCAAACTCCTTACGCGTGAGGATATCCTCGATATTCAACTGAGAACAAAACTACACGGACGAAATATAAATATAATAACATATCTTTGACATGTTGCTATGAACAAGTTCTGCAGACGGCTGTAGTAGTCACTTCGGGGTCAGTGTTTCTATAAAATTTATATTTAAATGTTAAAAAACATAATAATGTACCTTTTAATCTTGTTTCACGACTAAAGGCTGGCTACGCCATGATGTCAACAAAGATTATGTGGATCGTCATATATTGTACAACTTACGAAAATTGTATATACGAGTATGATAAACAGCTTTGCTGACAAAAGTGATCGCTCTCAACCACGGTTAGTGTTTTTTCAATTATGAAATAGATAAGTGATCTATCATACTACAATTTACAATTACAACAAAAAATATACAAATACTAAATTAATGTATTAATTATAAATATATACATATAAAATCAATTTTGTCGAAAAATATTGTTTTAGCGTCACCGGGATTCGAACCTGGATCTTCATTTCCAATCCGGGAATTAATTAATTTATTATTTAAAATATCACAGACCTATGTTCTGAATAATTACAACTTCACAATAAAAATATGTTTTCCTTAATAATATACATGATATTTTTAATATTTGTTGTAAATTTTACATTGTGGTTTTCATTTAACAACAATTTAAGTTAGGTACTAGATTTTGTATTTAAATAATAATAAAAAATAGATTTAATAGATTTTTAAACACATTAGAAAATTTTACATTTGATTATGGTTAGTTTATGTAACAGTCTGATGAAATAAATGCTATTTTACCAATCCGGTTAGTGTATTAAATTAAACTCAAAGAGGTTAGAAAGAAATTTTTAAATAATCTATGACGAAACATACGTGTGCTACCCTTCATAGATAATTTTTGAACTGGAAACACACAACATACTGGTGTTTTTAAAATAATAAATTAAAAAATAATAATAATGATTAGAATCAGTTAATATTAAATTGAATTTTCAACGTGAAATTTCAATGTCAGACGCTTTTCCTGAGAGGTTGTAATCGCAGCGCATGACTCGCCGTCTTTTCCAGTCTCGTTTCCCGTATCTTAAGTTTTAGCGAACCGATTTAAAAAAAAAATCAAATAAGGTTCCTTTTCTTTTCGCAAACTGAACAAGAACAATGCAAAAATATATAATGAAAAATACACAAATCTGTCTGGCGGTGTTTGGAATTTGGTTTTGAAGCCTTTGTCTCCTGCCGGAAGTGCGCGAACCGGAACGGTGTTCCGGAATATTTCATGGGCGCCACTACAGCTTTAATTACAACGGCACCTAAAAATTACTATCTTCGTATTATTATTGTTTTGAACTAGTCAACACCGTTCATATTGCGTGGAAATATTTACATCGAGCTTCTTTCAAATTAATTAAATTTATCAAGAAAATATGTTACAATATTAAGATGGTGAGTATACTAGGCATCCCTTGCGAAATATTTTAAAGTAATTAAATTTCGTATTCACTTATTCTAGTACATAAATTGAAGAGTTATTTTTAAATAGCCTGTCAAAATAATTTAGTTGCTTTTACGCAATAACCGCACACTTTCACGCGAATCGACATCAGATCTTGATGGTTTTGTGTTGCCATGTGACAAGGATAGCTGTTAATTTGTTTATTCTACGATGTTTTTCTTTTCGACACGGACGAACTTATTAAAGAAAAATTATTATTATTCAAAATTTTAATTATAATATTGATTTAATAGGTTGTGGTTCACAATACCGTATACGGTTTTTTTTTGTTTATACTATGATGGTGCGTATTATATTTATTATTTTAATTTTCTTTGGAAACCAAACAATTTTATAAATAAAATCCCAAAGTACTTTAATATCTGTTTACCACAATTAAAAGGAAAATTCATACATTTCATTGAAGAGAAGTTACATTTTTTTTTAAATAGTAAACAACAATATTCATTTATACGGTGAAAAAATTTTAAATTGGAAGTGTAACAGTAATATTTCTAATGCGAATAAATTATTATATGATTTTACTACAGACCACCAAATATATAGACATGAACTAACGCAAATTTCTTATCCCAATATTTTCATGTTGAGGTTTCACCCACGTGATCACTTTCATACCACTTTCGCTATTAAATATCTCCACGAATTTTTTTTTAAAATATGACTCGATTGGAACGAAAATTTAAACACTGACAATATATATGCATTATTGTAAAAAATACATCTTGTTTACACAAAGATTCAATTTTCGAAAAGTGAATACTTTTATTGTTGCATAAATGTGTCATAAACTATCGGATTTATGTTTCCACCAAGAATGTGTGTAGAATACCCCCCGTCCCACAATTAATGTTACAAACTCCTCTCCTATATACACACTTTATTTCATGTCTACCTTCTTTTTTAGAAATATCCAGTACAAAACATTACTTTTTAAAAAAATTAAATCTTTTTTCTCAACGTTTCTATACGTTTGTTATAAAAAAATGTTTGTGATGTTCATTTAATATGGACGAAGATATAATTTAGAAAAAAGAAGAATTGAACGACTTTCTAGAACGGGTTTTAAATACTAATTAATCAATAATAAGTAAAATAGTAATAATATTTAGTATAGCAATAAATTCAGCCAATTACATATCTCTGAATTTCCATACAAGTACTAATAATTTAGTGTAAAGTTATTGATTACACGTAATTATATATAACAGGGAAATTTCTCAATTTTTTTTCAATAGAATTACTAAAATAACTATAAAAGAATTGAAATATGAATTAAATATATTAATTAGAAAGATATACATTGATTGTTGCGCCACCACGATTCAAACCTGGATCTCTTTCCTAACCGGGGAAGGTCGATTATCCAACTATGCTACAGCGACAATATTTTTAGCGAAAAATTTTCGAACCTATATGTTACATTTTTGATATCCACTCTTTGAAAGAGCCATCTACCTTATTTTTACAGAATCTCAAATACCTTTGAGTAATCTGATAGCAGACGCCAGAATTGTCAATTCATTTTTATTAAATTTTGGACACATTGATACAACATTCTTATTGTGAAGTTATTGTGTATTTAAAATATCACAGACCTGTGTTCTAAATAATTAGAACTTCACAATAAGAATGTGTTCTCCTAATAGTAAAAGAATTATTTAAATATTTTGAAATATAAGCTTTTGTAACTTGATAAATGACATGTTACCTGTGTTGATTTATGATATAGTAAAGCATGAAGGTACTAGAATCAAAAAAAGATCGCTCAGGTGATTTGACTAGATGGAACGAATGAATGAAAAGATATATAACGCAAGTCTTGAATATTAATATATGAAGACTTGTCGTGACCAGGATAACCAGATGTATGATGTATGAATGCGGATGAAGCGAAAATTGTGTGTCAGGATAGAAGATTATGAGGCTCCATCCACTCTGCCTACCCCTAGGAAACGGCGTGATGGTAAGTCAGTTATTTAAAATTGCCACGGAAACGGTCTCTTCTATCTGCGATGTAAATTTTTTATCACGATCTCACTGGGACTTCCCGCGCCCGCGTGATCTTTATTTATGTTTCGTGATATTTGAGGAATTTAATGAAAATTTTTCGTCGGCACCACAATTTCGAAAATGGTTTATACTGCGATTTTTAGAATAGAAACAGATAGTTTTCGTTTTTAGTGAATTAGTTTAAAATTAGAAAGGAACAATTTAAACATTCCAAACTATAAAAGCTTAAATAAGTGTCTCTCGCTATACAATTTCTAAAAGTGTACAATTTTTGGATTCGGTCTCTAGACCACACTGATAATTTTTCATAAATTTGAATTAGATTGATATATTTATTTGATTACAAACAAACATTTTCTGAATTCAAATTATTGAATTTGTAATTGTTTTGTAAAAAAAATATTCTTGAATCAATGTTAAACATATTGTTTAAAATAAAAATACGTGTGAAATTATGTTTTCAATATCAGTATATCTCCGGTCACCATTCATCTGATAATCTATATGCATGTTGGTACTAAATTGTAATTAATTGTGCTATTTCCCCGTGGAGGTAGGCAGAGAGGATAGATCGCCACACTCTTCTGTCCATCCACGTTCATTTTTCTGCTCATAATTATCGTGTTTAATATACTACATAATTGTGTACACTGTCAAATATTTTGATATTGTATTTTATATTTTTATTTTGATTTTGCTATCACTCACGTGATCACTCTTGTCACCACTTGCGCAATCAAATAGCTTCTCGATTTTTTTTAAATATATGATTCGATTGAAAAGAAAATTTAAACGCTGATAATATAATATGCATGAATGTAAAAAATACGTCTTGTTTACACAAATATTTAATTTTTGAAGAGTAAATACTTTTATTATTGCATAAATGTGTCATAAACTATCTTATTTCCATGCTAATAATAAATAACTCCAAGCAATAAATCATGGTCACAACACAAGACAACGAACGAACATTTATACACCGGTTCTGAGAGCAACGATATTTTATCGACGTTTCTACATGTTCTTAACCCCGAAACTGAACAACACGTTCAACACCAACTGGAAATCGTTCACATCCAATAAACTTACATAAATATGTACTAAATTGGGTAGAGATCAATCAGAAGCATCGTTGTCCAACATTCCAACATAATTATAATACAATATCTACACTAATAATTCACTAGTTTTACAATACTCTCACTATATTTTTATTTTTTTTATTCTTGTCGAATCTTTATCTTTCTTGAATTAAATAACACCACAACAGCACGAAAAAAACTCTCTACTTTAACACAGACGGCAGTCTATCAAAGTAGCCAGGATATTGCTGTATATATCAGTGGTGGAATCTACTCCATCCCGCATAATAAACTACGAGTATTATACTTAACAGCAATATAATTTTATCTTATGTTTATCATGTTATATTATAATATATTCATCTCAGTTACAACAAAAACATATATGTCAATAAAGTATAATATATGTACACTTTATTTCATATCTATTCATTTACTGGTCTGATTGTGCATCGGTAGACTAGATAAATATATAGCATATTTAATTATTATAATCTTACTAGGCGTGAGCCCGTCAATGAAGACAAAAAAAAATATTTTCAAATTTATACTGAATCGAATTAAATTATTATTAAATAGTTTGGATATACAAAGCTAAGTTGATTCATTTTAAAAAATGGATCGTCCAGATAGAAATATTTTTTCACCTCCAATCAAGTAACGTTATTTTATACGAAACGCGGGTGACACACAAAAACCGCACACAAGACAGACAACTGCATAGACAGTCAACTACACACGAAATACTTACTTTTCTTTTAAGATAAAAAGTTATTTGATATAAAGTCACGGCTGCGGAGTAATATATTATGCTGGCCGTGTGCAATTGTATATATGTGCACCTATCTAGTGTGCAGTTGTCATGACAAAAAACGTTGAAAATTATTATTTCATTATTATCACGTTATTAACAATTATATTTTTAGAAAATTCGTTGTAAATTTTTTAATCTTTCAATTGACTAGTCATTAACAACAATTTAATATTTCCAACGTGATATTATTATTTTTTCATTACATTATTAAGTTATCCAACATTTCATATTTTGCCAAATTTCCGTTTATTGTGAACACGCTTATTGCATAATCCAATCAAATCCCACCGTAGATAGGCTGTGTAAATTAATACAGTCCATAAGAGCAAAATCAAATCATTGTGTGAAAACTCTACAGCTGAGCTGAACTGCACAGTAAATTGATCCATTTAATATATCTGGGGGGTGGTGTGGAGAGAATGAAACCCACGATTGATGTAGATCCGTGTATTGTGTCAGATGATGGAACAGGAGAGAACGGAGCGTGAAGATGAAGAGTAGAAAAGCGAATCGCCGGCGTTTGATCTCAACTCGTCGTGGCGTGCAGCGGAACTGACTGAGGCGGCTGCCTTTTGCAGCAGGCTGCGTCCTCACTCCGAGTGTCGCTCGCGTCATTCGTCAGGTGTCAAATATACGAAGGATATTTTTATAGTTAGAATGGTTTTTTATTTATTTATTTATTTATTTACACCGTATCCCGAATCATTTTGAGAATATTACTATTTTTTTATTACATTAACTTAATAACTGGTGCCGGTATCATCGTACCAGAGACGTACCTGTACAATTTGACGTGAGACTCGTTATCACATTAAATTCAGAATTCAGAAGCTATAGAAATCATGCACCCCCAAAAAGGGAGGGACCTCACATTTATGTGTTGCAGTCGCAGAATTCGGTCACTGTTCAGCAGAAATTCACCCTGTTCAGGTTGCAAGGGGTGCGAGTGGGAGCCATTAGAATGCTCCGTTAGGTCTCTCTAGCCACTGTTCTTCCCAGCATCATTCATTTCAGCAATCCCCAGCGGGAGACCCACACCCTAATATTCCTATCATTTCTTAATAACCCCGCAATCATGATCTCGTGTGTATCATTCATAATCACACAGTCCAAGAGGATTTGCTCCGGCGTCTGAATAGTTTTGTCTTAACTCATATCAGTTACGATCTTTCCAACTTTCTAATTGCAATGAAAATGTATCGTAAATTACTTTTCAATATTATTCCCGTTGACGTCCAAGCATTTTTGAAACTGAAACTAGTAGGGTAATTCGGTGGTATGGTATCAGCTCTACCACTGATATACAATAATAGCTGAATTACTTGCTGTCTTCTTCTTCTTGTGCCTTCTCGTACTATCATCATTTTGTTCGCTGCCACCCAGAAAAGCTAGATGGGGTTGAATTTAATTCAAACTTAAGATATTGCACTTGGTACAAACGCAGCAGTAAACGAATTTAAAGGTTATTAAAGAGAACACATTCTTATTGTGAAATTATTAATTCTAGCGTCTCCTATTGGATTACTCAAAGGTATTTGAGATTCCGTAGAAATAAAGAAGATGTTTCGAAAATTTGTCAACAATTCACTGTGGTGCCACAGTATAATTGATTAATGCACGTTCCCCGGATTGGAAGAGATCCAGGTTCGAATCCCGCGACAATAATACTTTTCGTTAAAAATGATTTTATATTTTTTTCTTTCTAATTAATACATTTAATTTGTATTGAATTTAAAAGGATGAAGACAATAATCTCCACGAACTCTCGCTCTTTTGACTTGAATATATAATTTGAATAGTGAGAGATTTTTGAACTTCTGCGCATGTGAGCGGAAGCGAAAAAGTACACTGTACCTCAACTGTTTTTTATTCTATTCATAGTAGTTTACATACGTGAGAATCGTCTTGAAGATTGAGTACGACTGCTCTTTGGGAACGCCCTTACACTCCTATTTGCTGTAAAAATCGCCATTATCACTCATGCTTGATTTATTCGACTATCAATTCATTTGGTATTTCGACACCTTATAATGACAAGGTGTCGAACTAACGTTTTGGGCTAATTCCAAATGCATTATTCTGTATTTTTTTCATACACTCTCTAACTCTATTTAATGGATATTAGAAGAAATAGCGAGAGCTGAAAGTTCCAACTGCGTCAGTTATTTATTTCAATTTATGGATCATTATTGTCAATTTACAATGATTTTTTATTATTTTTATTATCCCTCACCTCACAGTGGTGATTAATAATACTGAAAATAAATTAAAACCTGAAAACTGATCATATTTGCATACTCAAAACAAAAGATACATGAATATATGTTGAAATTCAATGTGTCAGTGTCAGATGGAACCTTATTATTCTGAGGGGTCGATTTATCGAGTTACAATTAAAAAATTGCAGATTTAATTGGTTTAAATGCACTCTTGATAACTATTAAATGCACAATATCTGCATTAAGTTCACCATGTAAACAACACGTTCCAGAACTTCGTTATTTCACATCGCGCTTCGGATACCCAGACCGAACTTTGCTATTAGTACACCCCTCTGCGTAAAATATAATATACTATTTACAAGTTTTCATAAGGTTCTTCGTCGTCTTAAAATGGTATTTCCTTCTATTTCCCGAAATTGTGCGGTTGACGTCAGAGGCAAGCGGTATTGCATAAATTACCAAACCACAATTTCTACTCCGTGAAGAACTAGCGCGTGCACACCACTTCATCAAAAAGTATTTTCATCTCGAGGAAAGTGCGTATAATTCAAAAAGTGAGAGAGATTCATGTATTAAATACTTTTGGTGAAGTTTAAAGTCATTGTTTGGTAATTTTCCGCCCCAAACTTTCCTTGATCTTGTCCTTAACGCTTTTTATAAGCAGGCTTCCAGCATCTTATCGGAATTTAAATTTCCACTCGAAATTCTCCAAAATAATTTGAAAATATTTTGTGGTTTAATTGTCAACAAAAAGACGATTCTCTTCAGAAAAAGTCTTGAATTCAGTGATTCGTCTAATTGGTTTTATTTATCAAAGAACTATGGTTTAAAATAGCAATTTTACAATAAAAATATGATTTTATTAAAAATGTATATATACCTGTTAAAGATTTCCTGATTAAATAAAAATGAATTTGAAATCCTAGAATCATCCAGCATGGATTGTTAAAGATTAATTGCAAATTAATAGATGGTATATATCTCACTAAAATAGAAGAAACATATATGTGAAAGTAAATAGTTATTTTTAAAAGAAGCATATTTTTTATGTAAAGTTGCATTTTCAGAAATTTTTTATTTTTTTTATTTATTATCTTTGTTTTATTAACCACTTGAATTGAGTTTAAATACATCTACCGGTTTCGAAAAATACCATTTTCTTCTTCAGGATGTCATAACTAACCAAAAATATATAGCATTGTTTCTTCATCAGAATCTATTTTTTAAAATTTTTAAAAATTAAAAAAAAAAAAAAAACAATTATTTAAAAATAAATTTAGTGCCTAACTCAAATTGCTGCTCAATACAAATTTAGTCGAATAATTTTTAGGAAAAATTTTTATGATAGGACTCAGTAGATGTATTTAAACTCAATTCAAGTGGTTAATAAAACAAAGATAATAAATAAAAAACATGAATTTTAACCACAAAGTTAATATTGCTAATTTTAAAAGTATAAGAATATTATTTTATGGTATTTTAATACAAATTAAATTAATCAACTAGAAAGATATATATAGAAAAAAATCTATCAAAAAAATATTTAGTTTTGAACGCGCTTATAGGAAGAGGCCCAGGTTCGAATCCCGGTGACAACAAAATATTTTTCGATAGATTTCTATAGATAGATAATTGTAATTGATAACTTATCTCCCGGCAAGAATTTGGCTTCAAGTCCCGGTGGAAAGTTAATATTTTTCGATATACAGAATTTTGTGTGTATTTTTCTCACTGATTTATTAAATTTGTATTAACTTTTAAAAAACCTTTAACAAAATTTTTAACTTTTCATAAATTTTAAATATTTTGTTTTGAATTTTTCAATTGAGTATCATAAAAAATTGTTTCATCTAATACTAACAATATTTTTCTATGTAGTCATTAAAAAAAATTACTGATGAATAACAATTCAGTCTGGTTTGGACCAATAAGCTTTGCTTAATGTCATTCTTCTTCTTAAGGGACATTGCCAAGTCGCTGTAGATCTGTGTTCTGTGCCCAGTATTTTACTTCTCAATAGTTTCAATAAAAATATTTTTCCTTGGCCATCTTTTTCATCTTTATTTTACCACCATGGCTAAGATGCCCGACGATATAATACAAACCGCGTCTGTTCGTTATTGTCTTCAGGATAATTCTACTATATTTTACTCTATGCCCTCCGAAATATCATTTTGTTTCCATTAAATAAATTTTAATTATGTTCCTCTAGCACTAAATTTAAAAAGTTTCCACTATGTTACTTAACATAATTATATTTTTTTACTAACGTACAATAAGACCTCGAACAATGCAGATTTTTTAAATGTTAATCTCGGGATAATCAACGAAACCGAATATAAAATTATGGCGTCTGCAGTCGGTTTACTCAAAGGTATTTGAGATTCTGTAAAAATAATGTAGATGGCTTTCAAATAATGGAACGACATGTGTATTAATTTGAAAAATGTAACATATAGGTTCGAAAATTTGTCAAGAAAAATACTGGCGTTATAGCACAAAGGTAGTGCACTTCCCCGGATTGTAAATCCAGGTTCGAATCCCGGTTCGAAATCCAGGTTCGAATCCCGGTGACGCAAAAACAATATTTTTCGACAAAATTGATTTTATATGTATATATTTATAATTAATACATTAATTTAGTATTTAAAATATCACAGACCGTCTGTTCTGAATAATTACAACTTCACAATAAGAATGTGTTTTCCTTAATAAAATTATGAATTTAGATTTAGTTTTGTACTGGTTCAACGAAGGAACTAATTAGCGTTAAACAATAAATTATTTCAAATATCAAAAATATTATTTTACTCTAAAGTTAATATAGAAACAATAAAATATATAAATTTAGATGTTATATATCTACCTTGTAGTTTTCTGTAGAATATTATCTTTGTTTTATTAACCACTCGAATTGATTGAAGTTAATATTGCTAATTTTAAAAGTATAATTACATTGGTTATTATTTTACTTATATATGGATAAATATCGTCGCTGTAGCATAGTTGGATAATGCACCTTCCCCGGTTTGAAAAGAGTTACAGGTTCGGTTCCCAGTGACGCAACAACAATATTTTCCGATAAAATTGATTTTATATGTATATCTTTCTAATTAATATATTTAATTCATATTTATAATACTTTATATTTGGCTAATCTCACTAGAAATTCTGCTGACCCCTGGACCAGTGATTCATAAATCAGGTGGCACCGCCCCCTGGACGGCGCCCAAGGGGTTCACGCCTAAAGGGATGGGGCGCGGCTAAGCTTATTCAAAGCTATAAAAATAAACAAAAATAAATAGGGTTATTTAACGACTTTTTACATTCTTGGCGTTGGAAGAACTAAAAATATCTAATGTTATAAGGAAGATTTAACATATCCTAAGAGATTTTTATCTCTAGACTCTTTCTGAGGCAGGTATTATGCTCCCATGAAAGTCTTTGGAGACAACTCTTGACTTTTGTGGTCTGACGTGTCATCTCAGAGATTCAAGGGTCGCCACTTACCGCCAAGACTTCTTCTCTTTAAGAATTCTTGTATAGACGTCAAACGGCACTTTGTTAACCTTTGATGTTCTGTTCGTACATTGGGTCAATTTGAATCAAACCGTAACTGTAAAACGTCATAAATGTTTGTAATTCTATGCTTTCTATTTGTCAAACTTTGTATGTATCCATGGTCTGACTTTTGTCTCGTTCAACCAATCTCGAGTGGTGATTTAAGAGCTTAACTCAAGATTGATATCTCAACATGTGTTCACAATACTGAGATATATCTCAACTTAATCTTTGAGACAAGATGCTCTGCCATAAGACGCTCCAAGAGGGTGTCAGACGCTTCTACAGAAGCGAATCCGGCACAATTTATTGCGGTAAGTTTCCGATAACATTAAAACACTGTTGACACGGCGACCAACAATATTTTTTATTTGTCATCTGTTATTTAAAATTACTACGCGTATATTTTATAATATATTCTGAAATTTTTCGCATTTTCTAGACCATAACATAATCCCAAATGAAAATTAGAACAAATATTTGTTTACTGAGTGGTCTTTTGAACAAAACTTAAAAGAAATTAAAACTTAGCAAAAAAATTTGGCAAAAACATTGAATTTTTCCTCGACACAATTATTTTATTAGATATTGAGGGTTTGTGACCACTTAGTCTGACTGTAGCAAATCAATCTATTTAAGTAATGGAAAAGTAATTTAAAGTCATCTTGAGAAAGTTGCAAAATTCGCGATCGAAATGAATTTTGATTCTTTTTCAATTGTCCTCTGAATAATGTATATAAATCGCAGAGAAAAAATATCAAAAATACCGAGGAATGATATCAAGTGTTTTTTATCCAAATCATGACTATTCATGTAAAATACTTTCTTTCGAAAGCTGCAAAGGAACTCATCGATATTTTCTAAAGACTTACCTTTATTATTTTATTTTATTTATTATCGGTTTCGAAAAATATCATTTTCTTCTTCAGGATGTCATTAACTAATCAAAAACATATGTTATATTGTTTCTTTAAAAGAATCAATTTTAAAAAACAATAATTATTAAAAAAATAAATTTAGTACCTAACATAAATTGTTACTTGATGATACAAAATTACTAGAAAGGGAGCATTTGAGATTTGAATAATAATGGGTTTTCAGAATTTTCTAATCATTTGTTAGAAAATCCTCATGGTTTTGATAAAAATTTGAGATTGTCTATTTTACATATAAACCGAGTTGGTCATAAATTAAATAAATTGGAATTTTTGGAGATATATAAAGCATGTAAAACTAATCAAAAAATTATAAATAACCAACTAAATTTAACCACAAGTTCAATTCTAAAACTTTTTCCTAAAAATTATTGGATCAAGTAACAATTTAAGTTAGATACTAAATTTTATTATTTTTTTATTTTATTGTTTATTAAAAACAGAGTTTGTTAAATAAACTATAACATATGTTTTTGATTAGTTGATGATATCCTGAAGAAGAAAATAAATTTTTCGAAACCGGTAGATGTATTTTAATTCATTAAGTTGTTAATAAAACAAAGTTAAGAATTTAAAATAATGGATTTAACCACAAAGTTAATTTTGCTAATCTTAAAAATACTTTTTTTATTACTCGTTTTAAAAGCTCTGCGCTGTTATACAGTGGCGTAACTAAGTCAATGCAGTGCATTGGGACCCACATTAGATAAGAGTCCCAAATATATATTAAATATTAAAAAAACAATACAGAAAACTTTTTTAGAAGAGGACTTGTTGCTAAATTTAGTTGGTTATTTATAATATTTTGGTTAATTTTCCAAGCTTTCTTTATTAGCTTTTAAAGCATGTAAAATTATCCAAAATTTTATAAAAATCAACTTACTTTCGAGTCTATATTAACTGATAAATTCAAACCTTTCATATGCTTATCTAACTTTTTAGAATAATAAAAACCTTTAACTCGCTATCACGACGACTCACTATATACGCTTAGCAATTTGGAGACCATCATACAAAGTCCTATTAATATACGATCATGGAATGTGATGTAATTTTCAATAAAATTCAATACACTTTTTTCGATTTCGATCAGGAGACCTCAAAAACATTCCGTTAAAAAGTATATATATAGGATACAACAAATTCTGTTGGGCAAGATTACTTCCATAGTTCTGATTTTGATCAAAAATTTCTGAAAAATTAAACATGTAAAAATTTCGGCTAAGTTTCGGCTAAGCCAGCCTAATCCGCTATCTCGTACCAAAATATTTCAAAATTTATAACTCCTTTAAAAGTGTTTTTTCATTTTTTTTCATACACAGATGAAGTCTACCGATTCTGGAAGAGATTTTTTTAAATAATGTGCGTGTATTCTTTTATATGAACTTAATTAATTAAAACAGCATTAGATAAAAAATAAATAAATTGTTTCAGATTCCAATAACACGTCATTCGAATCTGCGTTCTGCGCTATGCTGACGCAGCCCTACGGCTGGCCAGTGTGGGAGATGTCCAGTATTGTGTTCTTCCTGCTCCCGGCCTTCGTGATCATGGTGCTGTACTGCCGCATGGGCCTGAGAATCCGGGCCAGGTCGAGGAACCACCTCGGTAAAGGCGTGAAGGGTTCCGTGCACGGCGAGACGCGTCAGACTCAGTCCAGGAAGGCCATTATCAGGATGCTGGGTGAGGGATCATTTTATTTTAATGATTAGATAACATCTCCTTATCTCATCAAGGTGATACAAACTATCATTCAACTTCATATATACAACTCTATATTCATATATATTTTTAACAATGTACATAATAGCATAAAGTATTTTAATTAAAATACATACTTACATACTTACATTTTACGCGTTCTAAGATGAGATGATCAGATAAATTGTTAGATATGAAAAAAGGAGAATTTTGTCTATTATAATTTTTAAAAATTAAAAAAACAAAAAATCACGTACGGAAGCATACGAGTTTAAAAAATATTTTTTTTATTGTGTTATGATGAGTTGGCGATTATATGTGTTTACAAACTCTATGATCAGTACATGTAAATAGGACGCACCCCAAGATGTTTGCCTAGGACACCATATAGATATTATATACAAAGGGATTGATAATTTTACATACCTGGTCTCTAGTTATACCACGTTAAATCTAGCTGGAAAATTCGACATCTAGCTGGAAATATAAACTTTTATTATTAAAGAGTGCACATTCTTATTATGAAGTTGTAATTATTATGAACATAGGTCTGTGATATGTTAAATACTAATTAAATATATTAATTAGAAAGAAATGCATATAAAATCAATTTCATTAAAAAATATTGTTATTGCTACCGGGACTCGAACCTGGATCTCTTTCAATCCGGAGAACGTATTAATTCAAGCATTTTCTATCGGATTACTCAAAGGTACTTGAGATTTCATAAAAATTATGTAAATAGATTTCAAATAATAGAAAGATTATGTATCAATTTGAAAAATGTAACATATAGGCTCGAACATTTGTCGTCAGTGTAATGTGAGCTGTAGCATAATGAGTTAATGCACGTTCCTCGGATTGGAAGGGATCCAGGTTCGAATCCAGGTAGCAATAACAATATTTTTCAATGAAATTGATTTTATGTGTATTTCTTTCTAATTAATACATTGAATTTGTATTTATAAGCATTCATGGCTGTAAAACTTAGTTGAGCAAAAAACTATCCTAAGATTCTGATAGTCCCGAAGTCTGCGATAGGCTGACCATGTTAAAAGAATGTCAGATGATAGGATACTAAAGATCATTATCAAGTGGATACCCCAATGGAAGCGACCTAGAGGCAGACCAATGAAGAGATCGGTTGACTGAGGATGAGGCCTGAAGGATGGAAGAGTCCGGGAAGTGGAGAAGAATGACCAGGAATATGATACCGTACAAAGCACTATTGGAGGAGGCCAAATCCCGCCCTGGAATATAATGCCGTGGTAGAAGAAGAAGAAATGTATATGTAAATGCCTTCGATAGCTGGTTTTCAGGTTTTCGATTAATAATAAGTACACATATTATATATGAACTGCGCTAACCTTTTAACCTTGCTGTCCTTAGATTTTTACCGACTGAAGCGCGCACTGGTAGTTTATTATGACTGCTGGACTGGTCGAAGCACGGAATGCAATGAGAATGACGCCTCGATTACCGTCTTCTTAGATTCCGAATATGAGCGGCAATACTTACGCATACATATGCAAATTATTATAAACCAGAAAACTCAGTGGTGCCAATCGAAGTAACAAGGCGCGTAAATAATAACTTGCTCTAAATTTCTGCATTCATTCGTTATTTTGTCTATTTTCCAAGATGGCTGCCTTTGCTTATAAACCTCTATTTTTTTGCCGTGTGGATTATTTCTGAGGAATTATTTGGACCGAATTTTTTTAATATTGCTGCCTTACGCTCTTATAGTCACACAAATTCCCAAAGCACGCATTAGAAATTCATTTCTTATTTCCTGATTAACTCCCTCCAAATCCTCCCTTGGATTTTAAATTGCTCGGTATATTTACATTTTTTCCAACACACAATAAGATATTTAAATAGTATGTTTATTAAAACATTTTTCTTTTGTGTTTTTTTAATACGCCTTTGTTGGGAAACATGAGTATAACTTTATTTTCTGTTAGTATTTAATATCACATTTTTGTGATTCGTTTTCGTATTTTTTGATGGGCTTATAAATGCTACTGAAGTCAGAAGAATTACGTCTGCCTCCAATTCCAACCTTATCCTCGTGCTCAGATGTATCGTGTAAGATGTAAGCGGGCAGCAGGAATGATTAAGATAAAACGCTACTTACGGTTGCACTGAGTTTATTACGCATGTTACTATCGAATCTTAGGTAATTAAAGGGTGAGGTCCGAGTGGATGCTTTTGGAGCTGTGCTAGCGCTGACAGTCAGTAGGAACTAAGCTAAACGCTTGTGTTATGAAAATTGAACCAGCTTGACGGTCTCTTTAGACGAGTCTTGAATCTCGAGAACTCACTAGACTTATTTGAGATTAATACTCCATATTTAAAAGCGTGACCTAAGCTGTGATTTTATCCGTTTTTATCTTTTGAATAAATAAATATTATATTGGAAATATTTGAATATGTCCAAGAACACATTGTTATTAACCTTTACCACACCATGATATAAAATACCCGAACGCAGCCATGCTGTCAACTCGTGTTACCGCAAATAACAGTTATAAAAAATGTTTTTATTAACTTAAATGGCTTAAATGTCTCGAATTAATTTACTCTAAATATTGAGCATTCAATTTTGAAAAAATGATTAATAACATAATTTAAAGCATTTATTAAGTCCTATACAATGTGTCCTTCCTTCTTATCTCTCTTCATTTAATTAGTTGGAAAGAGACAATTATATTTGAATGTTTGTTGTTCTTTTCACTGTGGAATTAGTGTGTGATCTCTATTTTTCATATCATAAATGGTATTTTAACCAACGAATTAATTTTACAACAGTTTGAATGGAAAAAATAATTATTTCTGTACAATTCCCTTTTCATAATTGATTTACTAGTCATTCCGAAGCGCTAATATTTTCTTTAAGATTATCTTAAATATGAATTTTATGTTGCATGTATTTACCGAAATATTACAGGTTTAATTATGATGGTAGAAATGTGTTACTGCATTGTTTGGAAAGGGTTAAACAAATATTAGATATCTCATAGAGACAAAGCTATTCTTTTATAATATGTAATGGAACATATTATATGGAAGTATGAGGTAATTATAGAGCTTACGACCTGCCGTCGGCAGGCTTAAGTAATCACTTATATATATGTATATATATAATGTTCACCAATTCTCACCCCTCAATCTCCATATTTATCAAATTTTCCATTAAATATAATAAAAAAAATAACTTTATCTCTATGAGATATCTGATATTTGTTAAATATTGTATGTTCATTTGTCGACCGTATATTTTTTTACGTTCATAAGCGAGTTTACACCGTATTCCGTATTATCTATATTTTTATGTTCATAAGCGAGTTTACACCGTATTCCATATTATCTATATTTTTATGTTCATAAGCGAGTTTACATCGTATTCCATATTATCTATATTTTTATGTTCATAAGCGAGTTTACATCGTATTCCATATTATCTATATTTTTCCTGTTGTAAGTGTAACAGATAACATGGATGTTAAACATTTTTTATGCAATCTATATTTATAATCTAATTTTTTTCGGGTATTCAATTATAATTATTTTAATTATACCCCTAATACTAATAAGATTTGTCTCGAAAAAGCGGATAAAAGTTGATATTCGTTGCCGCATGTATTTTATACGTACAGCAGATTAACGTAATAGAGTATTTTACTAACAAATCTTGGAGATGGAAGATCAAAGTCTCACCCGTGAACAATCATCCTTTATTACAAAATTAATTTGAAACCATTTTTTACACAAAGTATTCATTTAAAATAACTTTCCTAAAATTAATCAAAAAAATATTTAGAAAATTAAATGTATCAATTAGAAAGATATACAGATAAAATCAATTTATCGAAAAAATATTTTTATTGCCACCCCGACTCGAACCAAGAACCCTTCCTATCCGGGGAAGGGCGCTGACCAATTACATCACAGTGCAGTAGTAAGATAACGACAATTTTTCGAACTTATATGAATTAAATATATTAATTAGAAAAATTTACATATAAAATCAATTTTATCGATAAATATTGTTGTTACGCTACCGGAATTTGAACCTGGATCTCTTTCATAACCGGGGAAGGTGCATTATCCAACTATGCTACAGCGACAATATTTTTAGCGATATATTTTCGAACCTACGTGTTACCTTTTTGATATTAATACATTTAATCGTTCCATTATTTGAAAGAACCTTATTTTTACAGAATCTCAAATACCTTTAAGTAATCTAATAGCAGACACTTAATAAAAATGATTTTATCTGTTTATCTCTTTAACTATCACATTTAATTTGTAATAACATCACAGAACTATGTTCTGAAAAACTACAACTTCACAATAATAATGTGTTCTCCTTAAAAACATATTTAGTACTTAAAATTATTAACAAGTTACAAAAATATTTCATTGGCGTGTCCTCCACCGAGACTGGCTGGGTCAAATTACCTATTTCCTTACAATTGTAGCTATTCGGACCATTCAATTTCTATACTTAATTTGATATAGTCGGGACCAGTGTACTGCATTAGTAAAATTACTTTGGGAAAATATTTCCCGACCATATTCTCAATACTCTGAAGTTAATGTCGAACCGACTAGCAATTCACCAGGATTATACTTTCGTTTTTATTTCTTATTGCTCAATCAATACACTGATTTAGTGAACGTGAAACCAACTTTTATTTCGAATAATTAATCATTTTTAACTTCGAATACTCAAAAAATATGATAAAAACTTGCGCGAGTATCACAAAAATTAACAAAAATGAAACAATATCATGATTCACTTAATAAAATGAAGAAACGGAAATGTAATTATTTTAGTCAACTAACGACTTTTAAACAGTACTTTTGAAAGTCGTCGCTCGCTGAAATAAAAATATGTTTATCGCAAGCATTGCTTGACTAAATGAACAAAGGATTGTCATAGGCATGGCTTGACTAAATGAAGAAAGGATTGTCATAGGCATGGCTTGACTAAATGAACAAAGGATTGTCATAGGCATGGCTTGACTAAATTAACAAAGGATTGTCATAGGCATGGCTTGACTAAATTAACAAAGGATTGTCATAGGCATGGCTTTACTAAATTAACAATGGATTGTCATAGGCATGGCTTGAATAAATGAACAAAGGATTGTCATAGGCATGGCTTGACTAAATTAACAAAGGATTTTCATAGGCATGGCTTGACTAAATTAACAAAGGATTGTCATAGGCATGGCTTGACTAAATTAACCCATCAATCACCAAAATAAAACTACATGTGAAAATATTTTTTTTTATAATTCAATTCAATATTATAGACTAAATAGAAGGTTTATAAAGAAAAACTGTAAAAAAATATCTATAACTTAGAAATTAAAGAGATTTACACACCTGTGTACAGTGGTCGGTTTAGGGATTAAAGCATTGTAAGATTATTTTAGCTATTCTGACGCGTGTTCACAAGTGTTTTTTTTTCAAATTTATATCTGATCATTGAATAAACTCATAACTCTTTGTAATTTTAAGAAATACTAGGTTTTTCAAGATACGTACGTCGTAAGACTATGTCTTTTGGAACCTAGAATGTCAGTATGAGAGTTTCAGGTTAGAACTTAATAAAAGTAAAACAAAACATTATTAGCAAATATAGCATAAATATTGGAAATAGGAAAAAATTTTATGTTAAAAATTTGAAAAAATACTAAAAATTATATACCTGGGTTGCAATATAATTCCAAGAAGGATCTCTTATGTTAAAATTAAATGCCACGTTCAAAAAGCTCGTAACATTTAAAAACTACGAATGCGAGTGTTCAGATGCTGTGTGTTCTCAGAATTATTTTATAGAATGGAACCAATAATACTTACCAAATGTTCTAGAAAAGTTCACCGTCGGAAAGCTCACCGACAACAATTCACCGACCGGAAAGTTCATCTACCGAAAAGTTCACCGAAGGGAAAGTTCATCGACTAAAAAGTTCATCAACCGATGGTAAATTTGTCGACTGGAAAATTCACCGACGGTTATGAATTATGATTTTTTTTAAATGACGTTGCGAATAATTAAGCAATGATAAAAATAATTAATCGGCCGGCTATAAATTGATTGGAAGAGAAACGACGACGATGAAACGTCCTAGACCCTTGTTTTAAATTTCATTGAAATTAGATCAATAGTTACGGAAATATTAAAAAAATAAATTTCGTATGTATGTATTTTACGAAAAAAATGACATACTAAAAAATTAAATACGTTAACTGAACTTTCCGTTCGACGTCGGTGAATTTTCCATTCGACAAATTTACTACCGGTCGGTGAACTTTTTGGTCGGTGAACTTTTCGGTCAATGAATTTTCCGGTCGGTGAACTTTCCGGTCGGTGAACTTTCCAGTCGGTGAACTTTCCGGTCGGTGAACTTTCCGGTCGGTGAACTTTCCGGTCGGTAAACTTTCCGGTCGGTGAACTTTCCGGTTGGTAAACTTTCCGTCTGTGAACTTTTTGTCGGTGAACTTTCTGAATACCAGCAATATGAAGTATTTGAGATATGGATCTACAGAATAATATTTAAAACAAGTTGGGTTAATAGTTGCGCTAGAAAAGTATCAAACGCAACAAAAATGAAAATTTGAATACCTCTGATCTTGCATTTCATAACTCAGGGAAAAATTGCTGAAAATCAAGGAACTGGAAGAAAAACATTATCGCTTAAGAACTAATGCAATGGTTTGACCAGTTTATTGTGTAGAGTTTTTCCGGGCCGCAATAAACAACATGATGTTGGCCAACGTCCGTTGAATGGATAAGGCACGAGAAGAAGAAAAAAAGTAACCTATTTTCATGTTGATTTATATCTCATTCATTATCTGCCTCGTTTTACAAATAACCTACTAAAACCAATAAAGATTGTTTTACGACTTAAGAAATGTGCTCCAAATAAAACAACTCCAAAAATAGCTGAACAAATTCGAGAACTTTTATAGTTCACAACCATGACCGTAAGTATGATGGAACGAGCATTTTAATATGAAAAGGAAAATCTTAAGGGGGTAGTAAATCATAGTTGGGCGGGTGCGCCGGTTAGAGACACCCTTGCTTTTTATTAATATGGCCTTTTTACTACACTTGCCTATGTCGTAAAGAAACGAGATAACATAATAAAATAATCAAAATTTTCTATTATTTTAAGTATGATTTTTATCTACAATAAAAACATACGACAAGTAATAGTCTAGCCGCTCATGCTATATTGATAAAAATATTATTGTTGGCAAAAAAAATCGAGTCTTGTATATATATCCGTTTGTGTTTTATTTTAATATTTCCAAACAAACTGTTGTCAATAGTCAATCGTTATGGTGGCGGCAATATTGATTACAACTCTATTAGATGCAACTCTATTACAACCTGTTAACTTGACGAAACATTCAAAGTTCTACTAGAAGAAAGAAATCAGCATCACTGATTGCTTTTAATTGGTAATGTTTCCGTAAAACCAATTGTTCCATAATATAAATATAATTTATTATCAAAAAAAGGATAAATGGTTTATTATAATACAAGTTCATTTAATCAGTAATTATTCACATGCCTGAACACATTCTTTAAATGATTTAAATATTAATATAATTGAGCAATCACGTCACACGCATGATGGGAAAAAAAATATAATCCGAGACTCGCTGCCCTATCGGCGATTATTAATATTAGCCTGCTTTTAAAAAATCCTACAAAAGAACTGAGCGGATTATATCTCGGTTAATTATTAAATTAGATTATTGGTGTTTTTACTTGCTGACAATACAAAATACACAATATTGTTCGACTTTTGCACAATATTGCACACTATTGTATGTACAACATATTATTTAACATTTTTATTATATTTCCATGACATTTAACAGAATGTGGATTTTTCATTAATTTTTATACACAGAAAAATAATATATTTAAAATGTAACCGTTATTTTAAATTGTTAACATTGTTTTATTAACCGTTTAATTAATTAAAATATAAAATATGAATTAAATATATTAATTAGAAAGATACACGTATAAAATCAATTTTATCGAAAAATATTGTTGTTGCGCCAGTATTGATTTTATTTGTATATATTTCTAATTAATGTATATAATTCATATTTAAAATATCACAGATCTGTGTTCTGAATAATTACAACTTCACAATAAGAATGTGTTCTCCTTATAAAAATATTTTTGTTGTACATTTTGACTCTGATGCACTTCTCGAGTACCGAAGAGATATAATTAATCTTGAGCCTGTTTTATATTATGTTTTAGTATTAGTCAAGTGGTTACCGTCAAAACAATACCACATATGTGTTCTCCTAATTAAAATATATCTCCCGGTTTAGAATCATTTTCCTCTTTAGAATGTCATTAACTAATCAAAAAACACATGTTATTGTCTCTTTAACAGAATATTTATTGTTTTTGATTAGTTAATGACATCCTGAAGAAAAAAATGATATTTTTCGAAACCGGTAGATTTATTTTATTTCATTAAGTGGTTAATGAAAAAAAGTTAACAATTTAAAATAATGAATTTTAATTACAAAGTTAATTTTGCTAATCTTAAAAATAAAATGTAACCTTTCCATTTTCATTCGTACAATTGAAAGCATCGTGTATATTTACAAAAATATCCGTGCTAGGTAGAATATCGTGAAAAATATGAATAGTTGTAAATACCGATGGTTCTAAGTGACGTTTGTGCGCATATATCGAGTCACGCTATCGAACCAAGGTCATATACACGGGCTTGAGTTTATGTCTCTTTCTACCAATGTCAAGCTGATCTCTATATTTGTCAAATAAAAATGTCAATACGTGTATATTGGGTTGAGATCTATCTCACCTAAATCTCAGAGAAATTTTCGTCTGTTACGGTTCACGATTGTGAGTCCGAGTGTAGCTAAGGAGTCCAATTCTCGAACCGCTTACCCGTCCACGCGTAGTGCGCGTACGTCAGCCGGGCAGGGCGATCCCGAGTGACGGATCTTTCTCCATCATTTTTGTAACCGTATAAGGGGGATACTGCTGAGTGAATCGTTTAAGGTGTAGATGATATTGCATAGTACCACTCACGCACACTCTCGGAATAATGGAGGGCTCGGTCCAGTGTCAAGGTGGTCCGAGACGACTGCAGCTCTCCGTTACTTTGCAGGCTTTTCCTTTTTCATATAGAAGATTCCTAGATGTGCAGAATGATATATATATACGGGACAATGCATAAATTTAGTCAATTATGGTCTGACGTCTGACACCTACAATCGTTGTGTCAATTCGTCTATTCCTGTTCGTAGGCAATCGGTTGAACATTACCAATAAAGGGCGATTATGACAACACTTGTGGCGTTTCTGATTGGTCGACTCTCATTGTTTCGCCTACCCCACCTCGTGTTCCGTATGACATATTTATTCATCTGTCAGTTGATTTATTATTAGTCGTATTGCAGTTGAATCTGGTAGATTTCAGTCGTGATATATGTACACGACGAATCCCAAAAATTCGCTATTTTGCGTTCTGATATATATCTCATATTGAACGTAAAAGTTAGCCACAATATCGAATTTAATAAATATATCGCAAGCACAATTTTCGACATGCGCAGCATATTTCATCACCTCTCAGCATTCTGATGTCGTACTGAAATTATATACATATAGCTTAAAACGTCTCCGAAGAAATGAACAATATGCTGAAGGAAACCGCCACAAAATCGATTCAGCCAGACAAACAGATGTTGCCTTTTGAATCGATACCTATTGATTCTTTTGTCTATATAATTTTATTAGATGAATTATTGATCTGATGTAGAATGATAGATATAATCCAGATAGTTGGATAAACTATTCTATTAAATAACCCAATATCATTTACAACTTAGTATTTAATAGGAATATCTTGACTTTGGAACGACAAAATATCATCTGACATTTAAATCAAAATTGTCTCATTGTATCAACATTTTTATAATAATTTTATTTTTAAAATTGTGTTATAAAAATTAAAAATTTTATAATTTAAAAAATAACAAGAAAACTAAGTTGTACTTTAATATAACTTGTAATATATTTATAGAACAACTGTTGATTTGAATACAAATAACATGTATAAGTTATATTGTATAACGTGCCCGAATCAAGAATCGGCACAGGCTTGAAACATTATTTTATCATTTTGCACACATATATCCAACGAAACTTAAATCCGATCGATTATGACACATTTATGGAAAAATAATATATTCTCTTCTAAAATTAAATCTTTTTGTAAAGAAGACTTTTTTTATTATTTATGCATATTATATTGTTAGCGTGTTAATTTTCGTTCCAATCGAGTCATATTTAAAAAAAAACTCGCGGGGCTCATTGATTTATTTATTTATTTATTAGATGACATACGTATTTTTGTTCTAACGGAGGTGAATATATGATAAGATAATAAACATAAGATACAATTAATACTCGTAGTTTATAATGTACGATGGAGTAGACTTCATCTCTTATATGTAAAGTATTGTCTTGGCTACTTTTCTAGACTGAAGTCTGTGTTAAAGTAGTGTTTTAGTAACACTAAAGTGATCAGGTGGATGCCGCCAAAATGAAAATTTTGAGACAAGGAATTTGCGATAGTTCATGTCTATTTAAATGGTGGTAAAATTTCACATCGTGAGCGATGAACTTCGCCGAAGAAATCAGAAAATGAAAATGATACATTTTTTATTAAAACCACTTAATGTGTCATTTAAAATATCAACCGGTTTCGGAAAACATTTTTTTTTTTCATTAACTAACCAAAAAACATATAAACACATTATTCTTTTTAAATATATTGTTTTAATTTTTTTATTAAGTTATTATTTAAAAAATAAATCTAGTTATGATGATAAAAGATGTGGAAATCGACTTGATGATACAACATTATTTGATCAATTTTTCGGAATTTTTTTAAAACAGGACTTGTGGTTAAATTTAGTTAGTTATTTATAATATTATGATTACTTTATTTATTTCTAATGATTCTAAATTATTAAATTTAAAACCAACATTATTTATATGTATAACAGATAATCCTGAATTTTGATCAAAAGAATGGTAATTTTCAGAAAAACCGTTATTATTCACACAATTTTCGCGACTGCACGTGCACTTATCATTCCGTCATCATTCCATATACATCTGAGTTAGTAATTACGACAAATGTCAAGTGTCACACGAATTCATTAATCACGTGGTCAGAACTGATCATAATCATCATGATAAAATAAATTAGATAAATCTATCCATCGAAAAAATATACTCAACATCGGGATCTTTTTTCTGTATATTTTTGCGTTTTATCTCATTTGTTCAATTGGCCGCACCACCGGAAGTTGTTAAATGATTAGATTAAAATTTATATTTGAAAGATTGCCTGCTATTGGTTCCCGAGTCGCCCTTCGTAGCTGGAGGGCAAACACGAATAAGAGTTAAATTCCAATAAATGTTTTGGCGTGCCGAATCCGACGCGCGTGCTAAATATTTACCAGCTATAAGCATATTAAGAATCAGACGAGGAAATAGTTAAGATCGATGGCCACAGATTTTGTGCGTTTTGAAAGAAAATAAATCCTCCGAGGCCATAAATCCTTTGTCTCACGTGTCGAATCTAGGTGTCGTCTTTCTGTGTGGGGGCTAACCTTTTGTCTTATTAGTTAGATTTTGATAGAAATATTATGTATTTTTGAAAGTCTCACGACAAAACTTCAGCTGGTAAATTTCAATGTAATTTTTTCGGTTATAATGAAATATACAATATTATAAATATAATAATCGTATGTTTTTCATATATTTCGATTTAATTTGTTGCTAAATATTCCCAATAAGTATTTCAAGATAATGTTTCCGTAAATGCCGTCGTCAGCTGTAGATCCCGGGTTTCCTATTGATAATATGGTCAGATATGAAATATAAACACATTTGATTGTGCGCGCTGATGCTCTGGCATTGTAGCTGGTCCGATGTTGTTGTTCTTCTTCTAGGTAGATTTCCGATCTACCGGAATACGTACTCCCGTCGCCCCTTCATTTTGCACGCTCTTTAATCTCCGAAAAAGGCGGCAATATTTATTCACATAAATTACCAATACAACAACAATAAATCTCAGGTGTGTCAGTCGAAGGAACAAAGGCGCGTAAATAAATAATATGTAGATTTTGATAGAAATACTACCTTTTGCGGAAGGTTTGACTTTGACGCAACTTTTAGAAAATTCAATATAACTTATTCAATCATTACTGGATACCACGAAACCACTATACATTAAAATGTGTATCTATAAAGAGTACAGTATTTATATTTTCAAAATACAACATTTTACAGGTAATCACATCTTTATTAAGTTACTTAAAACTCATAAATCACATAAACTGTATATTAAAACAATACAACACATATAAAATTAATAAAATAATTAATACTCTAAATATTTGAAATGTCACCATTGTGTTATATATATTCAATAAATATTATATAACATATTTATATGGATGTAATGGATATTTTAAGAATACGGTAACTGCTACGTTATTAAGCCAACCTAATCCGCAACACAGCTACAAAATGTTATTAAAAAAATTCACGCGGCCTGTACCGGAAGGCACTTTTAATAATAAGAAATTAAGGTATATAATTTTCTAATCTTGTTTTAAATAAACTTAGCTCCACGTTAACCGCATTTAATAAAACCAACCCCATGGGGGAATTGTTGTGGTAGTGTTGGCAGTTTCTGGTTTGCTCGTGTAAAGGGTTTGAATGGACAAGAATTTGTTTCTATTTCACTTCAGCATTGAAGGTTTCACAAAAATGGGGCACACAATTTTTTAAAAGGGCGGTTTCATCCCCTGACAAATAACTGTCACATGCACAACATTTTCTGAATTTACGATTGATTTTATCGATATATTTTAAAACAAATTAGTTAGAAAGGTATACATAAAATATTTACGTATAACCGGGACTCAAACCAGGAGTTTACTCTTACCGGGAGGATGCGTTATATCATATTAATCATTTAATTTTACAATAAATTCATTCACTATGTGTAAATTTTTAAATGATGTATAAATTAAAAAAACCTGGAGGGAGGCGCGGTGTCAATATTTTGAGCTCCGAACCTTCTATAATAGGTGTCGAAAATAATGATGAGATATTAATTCCAATTGATGTTAAACTTTACAATAAAATGTGATTTGATTAACAGTTAAACTTTTAATAATACTAGTGATGGTTAAATCGTTATTTAAACCATTATTGTGATTGCGTTCGATTTCAACGATGGTTGATAACTGATTATTCTTATCTCTTCGAGTAAACACTGATACACTAGAAAGTAAACCTCTAACATTTACCGATCATCTAATCTCAGTTTCCAATCATCGTCACAATTAGAGTTACATAACATGTTACACACAATTAGACTTACATTTAATCTTCCACATTGCAACACCAATGCAAAACTGAACTCATTTTTCTACCGAGCACCCCTATATTTCAATTCACAACTAAACGAAATAGACATTTTCAATACTCCAGTTACCTCAATTATATTTAAATTCAATACATAAACTTTAAATTGTTTTTATTTTTTATCACTTAGATTTTATTCCCTATTCCATTTTCCTCTTCCTTTCCATTCGAATATTTTCTTACTTTATTTTTTATAACTTTTCCCTCTGTTTAAATTTTTATTTTCAACTTTTTTCTCATATTTTTTTGCTTTATAGTCCTTCTTAAATTTTAAATTGTACTCACTGTATAAATAGTGTAATGTATCTTCTGAGAAAACGTGTAACTGGTTTAATTATTGTTTAGCTATTATTGTGATTTTCCATAAGTCATCCACGTTAGTCCCTTATCTCCAATGGTACAATGATCTCCATAAACTTCCTCCGCTCCACTTTTCTCGGCATCCTGCAGATCTTAGGGCTATTACCAGAAATGTGTCTGTTGGCTCTTCTACTTGGCCGGGGGATCTTTAAAGTGGCCTACCACAACAAGCTTCTCCGGGCTATTATCTCTTATCGCTAGATGCCCAAAAATTGAAATATTCGTCTCAGGCTAGCAAGGAGTGTAAATGTATTATTTTATATATATTGCAAGATGATACATGTATTCTCCAAGATTTGATTTGGTCGTTCCGATTTTAACCTTATAATTGAAGTAAATGCAATATTGGCGATATTAAACTATATTAATCAAAGTAAGAGCCATTTGATTAAATTAATATTTGCCTGTAGAATAAAATTCAGGCGCAAAAGATCATTAATGGTATTACTTGTAAATAATTATCGAGATTCTTGTAAAGATAAAAGTTGTCGTGGCACAGAATGGGTCATCTTCAATTAATTAGTGCTGGTTGTCGCGTTTTCTTCTAAAGCTTTCAATTCGACCTTCTCTAAGGGCCGGTTGTATCATCGTAGTATGCTTGCGGGTTGTTGGTAAGTCAAATTTACTACTATCCCGCCTAATATTGTGGCCAGTCGAATAATCGTCAAATACATGCAATGTTATGCTTAATCCATGACTTTATTCACCCCTACATTCGAAATCTGTCACTTTTCTGGCGATAAATCATAGCGGGATATTGAATTATTAATTATGTATCAATGTGACAAATGACTTTTGTAAAAACTGCGAAGAGTCCGTAGTTTTTGAGTAACAATCGGAGAGTAAAATTTGAACAATAGTGGGTTTTCAGAATTTTCTAATCATTTGATAGAAAATGGTCACGGTTTTAATAAAAAATTGGGATTATCAATTAACGGTGTTGGTCACAAATTAAATAATTTGGAGTCGTTGGAGATAAA
Organism: Eubasilissa regina; assembly: GCA_022840565.1. Lineage (NCBI taxonomy): Eukaryota > Metazoa > Arthropoda > Insecta > Trichoptera > Phryganeidae > Eubasilissa > Eubasilissa regina. Next base: position 15,112,712 of record JAINEB010000017.1, on the reverse strand, counting down.
TAAAGCATGTAAAACTAATCAAAAAATTATAAACAACCAACTACGATTCCCATTCTAAAAATTTTTCCTAAAAATTATTCGACTAAATTTGTATTAAGTAATAATTTGAGTTAGGTACTAAATTTGTTTTTAAATAATTGTTGTTTTTTTTTTTTTAAAAAAAAATAGATTCTGGCAAAGAAACAATAATATATGTTTTTAGTTAGTCATGACATCTTGAAGAAGATAATGGTATTTTTCGAAACCGGTAGATGTATTTAAACTCAATTCAGTGGTTAATAAAACAAAGATAATAAATAAAAAATGTGAATTTTAACCACAAAGTTAATATTGCTAATTTTAAAAGTAATAAAATTAATTTACTACTGGATGTACTTTCGAAAAGTAAATATTTTTACCAACGGTGAAACAACCCGTTTTCGCAAAATTTTTCGCTTTAGTAAATTTATTTTACCATAGATCACATAATCTGCCCTAACACCCCTAGTCTCCGTTCCTAGGCTTTTCAAATCAACGCCACACTGTTCATTCAGAAGTGGTTCCTTCACTAACATTGACGTTGCGTGTTTGAGATTTATAACAATCGAGAACTTTTTTTAATTCCATTTACGAATCATTAATCTAATGCAAATTACAAATTAATGTAATGTAATGTAAAAAAATAAATAAAATAAAAGGCAGATTTCTTATGAAAACACCTTATTAATTAAACAACCCCTAGTGTGTCTTAGCCTCTTCAAGAAATTCCTTACTTCATCATTATTACAAGCCATTTACTTCCTGGATGTTTAAAACTAATATGTTCTTGAATACATTGTCACTCCATCTTAGTTCTGATCTTCCCAAACTTGTGTGCACTGTTTAGGGTTTCCATATAACTTCAGTGATTGCAGTTTGGTCATCTTCTTGGCAAGACTTAACTGCCAAAGTTTTCCAATTTAATAAACCCTGAGGTGCCTATCTCATTAAACAAAGAGGCGTCATTATTGTAGCTTCTACTCAAAAATTTATTTTCTAAAACCGTCCCAAAGACGCGCCTCAAAAAATTAAAATCCTATAATACCCCTTACTTATAAGATCCCTTGAGGTGGCTTAAGATATTTTCTTCAGAAAGTCTACCTCGATACCGCTTTCCATATTTTACGTCGATGAATACAGAATGAATATAATTTCTTCTATAAATATCTAGAACCACAGAAACTTATTTATTTATTAGACTTTATTGACATACATGTTCTTGTTGTAACAAAAATGAATATATTATAATATAACATCATAAACATAAAAAACAATCATTGCAATTAAGTATATACTCGTAGTTTATTATGTGGGATAGAGTAGACTCCACCTCTGATATATGCAGCATTGTCCTGCACTATCACTACTAGACTGCTGTCTTATAGTATTTTAAAGTTGCCAGTCTTTTCGTACTATTGTGGTGTTATTTAATTCAAGAAAGATAAAGATTCGACAGGAATAAAAATGAAGGAAATAAATAAAGGGAAAAAAATGTAGTGAAATTGTTGTAGAACTAGTAAATTATTAATGTAGACGCTATATAATGATTATGTTAGAATATTGGATAGCCATGCTTCTAATTGGTCTCTACCCAATTAGATCATACATTGTGTTCATATTTGTGTAATCTTATTAGAAGTGAACGATTTCCAGTTGGTGTTGGGTGTGTTATTCAGTTTCAAAGCTTAGAGCATGTAGAATCTTTGATAAAATATCGTTGTTGCTCTCGGAACTAGCGTGTAGATGTTCGTTGTTTGTCTTGTGTTGTGTCCATGATTTATTGCTTGGGGTGAGTTGTTGTCAGCATGAAAATATTGGACTAGTTTTAATATATCTTATGTTTAGAGCATTGTACTCTTTAAATATAAGATCTGATAGATATCTAAAGGGACGACCATTTATTACCCTAAGGATTGTCTTTTGTGCTCTTTTAGCCAACTCTAATATTGTTTTTGCTGTTCCTCCCCAAACTAAAATAACATAATTAATTAAGGAGTAGCAGTATGCAAAGTACACCGAACTTATAGCAATAGCAAATTATTCACACCATCATGTAGTCACGGGTTCAGTCTTTAAGTTCTAGAATATTTATTTAATATTTAGCTTTGCCGTGATTCATTTCGTGAAGATGTGCCCTCTGAAATAGATGTTATTCTGCTTCGAAAAGTACTAACTCATTTACAGTTGAATAACTTGACGAATATCAAATATTGTAAAAAAAAAAAAGACTCAAGTCTTACTTAGGTCTTACAAAGTTCTGAGATAAATCTCAGTACCGTGTATACGTTTTGAAATTTTGAAGTGGAGATAAACTCGGATTAATATTAAAAAGCGACATAAACTTTGAATGTCGTGAACTCGTGTACACAAACGTCATATACAACTGTAGATATCAAAAACTAATTAACAATTTATTCTGGCAAGTTAGACACACAAAAGGTATTAAATTACAACTATTGTGAATAGAATAAAATTCACAATAATAATGTGTTCTCCTTAAAAATATATGAGTAAGTTGTATCAAAGTTTTTCCAATATAAATTGTCGCAATGTAAAAGTGGTATAGCTTTTTTAATAATAGAATAACAGATGTATCAATTTGAAAAAAACTGCAGCATATGAGTTGGAAAATTTGTCTTCAACCTACTCGTTTGGCGTGGTGTAACTGGTAACGCATTTCCGGAGCAACAAAAATATTTTTTCGGTAATTAAATTTTTTTCTGTATATTCTTTCTAATTGACGCATTTAATTTGTATATTTAAATTCACCCAACTGTCGAACGTAACATTCATGGACCGACATTTGACGTTTGATAAACAACAGCGTGAAGTAAGGCGTGTGACTTTGAAGTGTAGAATGTATACGGGGACAACTACAAAATCTCACTAACGCATGAGAAAAGACGCGGAACAGAAATCAATTATTTAGGAAACCGAAGCCTACCAATAGTTGAATTGCCGTTGTGATGATGATGATGATTGGCTGCCCTTTAAAAGCTGTCATTCAATTTACGAGAAGATATTAAAACATTTTATTTTTGTATAGTTAGTTACTTATCTGTTGGTAAAAGAGAGTCATAATGTGGCGTAATCTCTGTTTCAGAGATTGTCTCGAGCCATAAATTTCATAAAAATCTCATTTACAGACACGGACCATAAGATCTCCCCAAAACTGGCAAAAACATTTAAACGTGGACAAAATATGTCCCCCTTTTCCAGACGTTTGTCTGATGGGGTGTGAATGGTGCAATTTATTGTGAACATTTAAAACGTAATCAAACGATAAAAAAAAGGTTTTTGTTTTACCAACGTAACATTAGACCGTAAACGGTGCAAACAACGTTAAAGAAAATTAAAATCTTTAACTTCTGATACTTCAGCCTCATCCTAAGTACCACAGATATTGCCTGAGTGACTACCATTTTTTCAGGCCTTTAGAATTTGTTTCTGTAAAAAAAATAAAGAATAAAGATGAAACAAATTAGATAAATCTCTTAGAAAGATACACAAAAAAAAAATATATAGTTATCAACACGACTAGAAACTAGAACTAGACTTGGAACTTTTCAGTCCAAATTTCGATAACGCGGTCTACCAGCATAGAAAGTTTCGAGTCAAAATCTTGGCGGTAAATATTTATTTTTTCGACAGATAGATTTTTTCTGTATTTTTCTAAGTGCATTATCTAATTTGTTTTACTTTTCAAAAAACTAGTAAAATTGCGATATCTCAATAAAATTAGTTTAAATGATTTAATGAATTCAAAATGTATAATAAATTTATTATAATTCTTGACGTCATTTACTATGTATTATGTAAAGATTTTTGAGATTCATTGCTAATAAAAAGATTTTAAATGGATCAGTAATAAAAAGGAGAACACATTTTAATTTTAAAATAGTAATTATTAGTTGTATCAATGTGTCCAAAATTTAATAAAAATGAATTATTAATTCTGGCGTCTCCTATCGGATTACTCAAAGATATTTGAGATTCGGTAAAAATAAAGAAGATGCCTTTCAAATAATGTAACGATAGATGTAAAAAATTGAAAAGTGTAACATATAAATTCGAAAATTAATAATTATCAATATTGTTCAAATTGACGTGGTTACGATACTCGCCTAGTGATCGGGGGGTTTGAGTCTCGTTTCAGGAGGCCATCAAGTCAGTTCTGTATAGCACAACTATAGCTTAATTTGAAAATTTTAATAAGAATATTGACGAGACACGTATTCCGTGCACGCATATCTATTTTAAAAAAATATATAATTTGACATGATAGTAAAATATAATGTAACCTTGGCGTAATCGGTATTGCGTTCTATCGGGTTCGAATCCTGGTGGTAACTTAATACTTTTTGTGTGTTTTTCTAAATAATTCATCTTATTTAATTTGTTTTAAATATCAAAAAAATGTTCCAAAATTTCAATAACAGCAGTCGTCTGTGTTAATATTATATGGTTAAATAAAAACAAAAAAACTGGAATTTCTAAGGCTTTTTATTTAGCATGTATTGCGTAAAGGTTTTTGATATTTATTGAAAATAGAAAGATGATAGCTTTTAAAACGAAGTAATATATTAAATACTAAATTAATGTATTAATTATATGTATATATTTATAATTAATACATTAATTTAGTATTTAAAATATCACAGACCTATATTCTGAATAATTACAATTTCACAATAAGAATGTGTTTTCCTTAATAAGAAGTAATATATGACTACCTAAAAAATAAAATAAATATATATCGTCCGAATTTTGCGCGATTTATCGTTTTAGATTTCAAAGAAGTGTATTCTTTAATACGTACATAAAATAAATGTGTTTTCTTTAAAAATTATTAAAGATTATGTCAAAAAAAAGGTTATTTTGCTGTAAAATCTTCTACTCATATGGGAATAGAAATTTACCAAAAAACTGAAAGAAATTTACCAAAGGAAAATATATCATTGATGAAAATATTAAAATGTGTTTTTTTTCCATTTTTCTTAATATCTCGAAAACTCGTGTACTGATGTGTGTACTTGTATGGCTGTACAGACGATAAAATATAATATGTTCGAGTACTGGCAAATAAGTTCATAGAATACTGATCACGCTCATTATATATAACACTTTTATTTTATTTTTTTTTTTTCTAAGGCCAAACCGTTAATGCAGCATTTTAGGAGTATTTATAGATAATAATAATAATAATTGAATTCTAAAATACTGATCGATAAAATCTAAATGAACGAATTCCGCAAACTCCGGGTCCCCGTTCCTCGGAATGTAAATACGACAATTCCGGTCGTAAATCGGAATCACTGCAGGATAGGGATGGGAAGTAAGGAAATATTGGTGTAGGATGAGGTCGGTGAGATGATAAGGATTCCATTCAAAGGACCAGTGAGCTCGGGAATCGGGATTCGGTAATACTCGCCTTACCTTGTATATGATGCATTCATCACCCCTGCAGTCGCCACCGTTTCTCCTAGATCACCGTTTCCAATTGAAGATGACAATATCACAATTTTACCCACGATACAAACAAACAGTACGTGATCAAAATACAGTGCTGGCGCACTGGAACTGACAAGTCTACACCGCGAATGCTATCGCGATGTCGAGATTGAACAAATATCAGTCAAGTTGATGTCTGCTGACGTCAAGGTCACAATTCACACTTACAAGACGAGCATGAGGAAATCTATGGATGGGAATTTGGACGGGGAAATGTCAATGACATGAGTCGTGACCGATTCGAAAAGACGCGCCAAAAAGGTGTTTACGAATTCGGACCAATAATAATGGGTTTGTTTATTCCAACATGATCAGGTTTTTTTTTGTGAAGACCTGATTCGCTATGAAGACGATGCACATAATAGAATACAAAATAAGATAAGTAAAGTTCATACATATACACATATGCGAGTAGTGAATGGTGAAATCTGGACGCTGCGTCAAAAAATGCTCCAGCTAACAGCCAGCAGTGCGAAGAACATCAATCTAATCAAGATAATTGAATCACCGTGTTGGCACATTTGCTTACTACTAACTACACTTTCTTACTAACCAGCACGCCGATTCTCTCTGGGGTAACCAGAGAGGATAGAGCGCCATACTCTTCTGTTCTGGCACGTAATTATTGCCTCATCTACATTAATACATCTTCCCATGCAAGCTCGTCGATAATTGATGTTTTTACATGACCATCCTCCAGTACCTGGTTTACCTGGGTGTGCCAAGTCTTCCGCGAACATTCTCTACTTCTGGCGTCATCAACACTTGCGTCATATATATCGTTCTTACCATTATCTCCTCAATCATCTGTTAAAAGTGATCCTTTCTTTACATTATTTCCTTATTTCTTTATTCTGTACTCTGTCACAAATATATTTGCCACATAAACGCCTAAGTGATCTCATTTCCACTGCATTCAATCTACTTTTGTTTCTCTTCTGCCAGCTCCAGGCCTCACTTCCGTATAGAAACGGCGTCATGGTTAGTTAGTTAGTTACAATTTTGGATCAAGATTTTATAATAGTAATATTTTTTTCTACGAAATTAATTGTCAGCCCTATTAATCCATTAAATATCAAATAGTATTGGTATTTTACAAATATGTTTCTTGTGTCTCTTCAGCGGCGGTGGTGGTGGCCTTCTTCCTATGCTGGGCTCCATTTCACGCCCAGAGGCTGATTTACATCTACGGGCAGGATTGGACACACTTCAAGGACATAAACGAGTGGATGTTCTCCGTGACGGGCTGGCTTTACTACATCTCCAGCACAGTCAACCCAATCCTGTACAACGTCATGAGTAACAGGTAATGTGGATTCGTCATTTAAAATTACCTAATCGTGAAAAAATTACAAAGAAACATCTACAATAAGAACGTTAGTTTGGCAGTTACTTAGTGGTGCAGCACTTTAATTATAAAAAATATATAATATTAATTAAAAATATATATATAATAACCATTCTTCCGACAGCTACGATCTAAAATTACTCCACTCTGTAGCATATAGGAGAATAATAATGAATAATCTTGAAATGGTACATATACAGATAAAATTTATTCGAAGAAAACATTTATGAACAATATCACATTTACAAATCTACTTCTTCTTCTTTTAAATAGGCAATCCACCCTTCAAGGGTGATTTGTACCATTAATCAAGTTAATAACCTTAAAAACTAAATTAATGTATTAATTATAAATATATACATATAAAATCAATTTTGTCGAAAAATATTATTTTTGCATCACCGGGATTCGAACCTGAATCTCTATTTCCAATCCGGATTCAAATTATTGCTCAAAGGTATTTAAGATTCTGTAAAAATAATGTAGATGGCTTTCAAATAATGGGACGACAGGTGTATTAATTTGAAAAAATGTAACATATAGGTTCGAAAATTTGTCATGAAAAATACTGGCGTTATAACACAATTGGTAGTGTAATTCCCCGGATTGGAAATAGATATCCAGGTTTGAATCCCGGTGACGCAAAAACAATATTTTTCGACAAAATTGAATTTATATGTGTATATTTATAATTAATACATTAATTTAGTATTTAAAATATCACAGACCGTCTGTTCTGAATAATTACAACTTCACAATAAGAATGTGTTTTTCTTAATTAATAACTTTGTTTTATAGAAAAAAGTATAATAATATTATAAAATAGGAAATACTATATTACAAGTCAATACCATTGTCGTTCAAAAAACTTGCTATTATATAGATTAAACGTGGCGAGTTAAGGGAAAGAAGATGACACAAGTTAACCGGGAGCTGAAAATTACCATTGATGAGACCACTGTAAAAAAAACCTGTGATCCGCAATGAACAGTTAAAAAATATATGGACAAGGGTTTCCTCCTCGGCACCACACTCACACATTGGGGAATCTATCAACAATCTGAGCAAATGAGAGGCCACCTGGCAATGCCCAATTTTTATTCTAAAGATATTTAATACTGTTCTTTTGGAGATTTTCCTTTTTGACAACCAGGAGATGCGGGGAATAGCTTCTTGAATTACTTTAAGACGATCACCCTTATGATTATTTGGATCTATCCATTGTGTAGTCCAGATAGAATACGTACGTTATTTTTACCATATTAAGTCTGTCATACATCGGGACATGAAATTGATGAGGGAAGACTCCGGAAAGAGTGGCCTCCTTGGCCAGTTTATCAGCGCATTCATTTCCATGAATTCCCTTATGACATTTTCAAATCCTTCGCAAACTATTATCAATTTTAGTTCAATTTACACCGATAGATAGGAAGGACTATTCTTCCTGAAACTAGTCGTGATACAACTCAAAAAATTGTGTGTGTGTAGTACAAAGTGAAAATATTATATTTTTTTTAAATCACCATACACGTATTGAGATATCGATCTAATCATAATTGAGACCATATTAAGTAGAAACATACGAAAACACAAATCCGATATGCACGACGTTCGATTTGATAGTGAGACTCATTAAGTGCGTATAAACTTCACCTAGAATTATAGATATCTAATATATATTCTGAAAAAATTTAATTAATTAATTTTTTTTTAAAATTTTAACTGCTGCTGGAGAGATTTAAATTCTGCCGATTGACAATCGAAACCATCAATTTTCAGTAGACTGGTATTTGACGTTTAACGTACAACAAGCTGAGTAAGACGCAATCGGCGACTCTTAAGACTTGGTGTATATATGATAGACTACGAAAGCAAAGAGTTGTCTCTAAATTATCGCATGGGAGCAAAATCGGTCTCAGAATTGTACCGTTTCAAATATTGGGTGATAACATCAGTAGTGTTTTTTATCTAATGACTAAGACAAGAGGACCAAAAAAAAATTTACAATATTTTTTTTATTTATTTATTTACACCCTATCCCGAATAGTTTTGAGAGTTGTTTACTCTCGTTTCGATTCGTCATAATTATGTATATTTTTTTTTTTTTTACATTCAGTCATTACTAACATTATCATCATAATACTGTCATTGGTTGGCTCCGGTATCATCGTACCAGAGCCACACCTGTACAATTTGACGTGAGACTCGTTATCACATTAAAGTCAGAAGTCAGCCAGAAAGAAGCTATAGAAATCATGCGCCCCAAAAGGGGAGGGTAGACGTCACGTTTATGTGTTGCTGTCGCATAACTCGGTCACAGCCCGGCAGAAATTCTTCTTGTCCAGCTCACAAGAGGTGCAAGGAAGAGCCAGCTTTGTTAGGTCTCTCTAGCCACTGCTTTTTCCGGCATCGTCCATCTCAGAAACCCCCAACGAGAAACCCACACCCTAATAAATACCCAGAAATGTCCGAGTTTCCTTTAAATTCTTAATTGGTCATTTTTCCGCGGGATCCGATCACCTATTCCTTCTAATCCCGCAAACATGATCTCACGTGCACCATTCATAATCACAATAAATTAGTTAAATATTGTTCATTATTTATAACTTCTTGCCAACGTTCTACAAGTTTTTCGATGCCTCTGCGATAAAAACCATGGAGGCTTTATTCGTTTGATTGAACGCAAACAAAAGAAATTGTCGAAAGTGCTCACGTTGTTTATTTGACATTCCATTTTGAAGGCCTGTAATTAAATAAAATAATAAATCTAACGTAAAAGAAAACACAATATCTTGTAGAGTAGAAAATTTTCTTTTAAATGAAGCATATAACCTTTATATATTTGTTTTAATTTTGGTGCACATTTTTAAATTTGAAATTAACTTTCCCAGAATATATAAATCTTCCATAGTTAGCGTAGTTCGTAGCGTAGTTAAGTTCGATTTTCAGTTCAGAGTATAAGCCGCATGTATGTTTCTTTTCTTCTCAAAGTCTATGTCAATCTCTAGTAAATTATAAATCCTCTTAATTTAACTACAAAAACTACTAAACTAACTAAACTACAAACCCCTAATAATATACACACTAATATAATGATCTGTCTTTCTCACATCTGTCTACAAAATTAATATACGAGTAAATATTATGTTCCAGGCCGTTTTTGTTTAGCCACCATTTTGGTTTGGCATATATTTGGCAGTTATAGAGAGTAGTTGATAACAATTTATTATGGCGTATCTTACGTGTTAAAGTTATTGAAACATTTTATCTAAATAGTAATGGCAATGCTGTAACCATTAATGGTGATCGCTATCGTCAGATGGTGGAAAACTTATTGGGTCATATGTAAAGGGTCTTTCAACGAGGACGCTCGATTTTAAAATGTAAGTTAAACAGGTTGTGTGTGAGATATTCACTCAATTTTTCTTTCATTTGAAAGTATATTTTATGGCATTAAGTGTGGAATATAACGTTGTTCGAATATCCGCTGCGGTTTTGTTCGGTGGCATATTTGGGAGGTCCAATTTTCTATGACTTTATCGCATAAATCTGGCTAAATTTGCTGGATGGCGTTTGTTATGTTGACTTTGAGGGGGTCAATTGTTTGCGGCTTATTTATAAAGACTTGCGATTTAAGATAGTCTCAAAGAAAGAAGTCTAAAGACGTTAAATCGCACGATCTCTGTGGCCAGTTCACGTCACGCCGCGCGAGATAACCGTGCCCTCAAATCGCTCGTGACTTTGATAATAAAATTTGATGATTTACACACGTTGTTCAACCTTCCGTGGTGATTTGCCGTATACTACTTAACAATTGACAATAAATTTGACAGATGTCACTTTAACAACATGGCTGCTATAACCTAACAAATTTTGAGCGTCCCTATTAAAAGACCCTATATATACAAGATGGTGCCATCTCACACACAACTCGAGCTACGCTTGAAATTTTACGAGAAATGTTTCCCGGCCTCATAATGTCAAAAAGTGATGAAGATGAAAAACTAGCCTCTTCAATCATCTACTTTGACGGCTCTCGACTATTTTCTGTGGAGGTACTTGAAAGGAAATATCTACACTAATAAGGCAATAACAATTCCGATGCTACAGGAAATACAACACGAAATTAAATTGCTAAAATAACACGCGAAGTGTGCGAGAATGTTATGAAAAATATGGTTAAAAGGGCACGCATTTGTGCCGCTGCCAGAGGCGGCCACTTGGCCGATATCATATTCATTATTTTATAGATTATTTATTTTTGTTTACAATTAACCAATTAACGGGTAGTTTTTAAACATCAACCAGTTTCAAAAAACACAATTTTCTTCTTCAGGATGTAAAATTACTAACAAAAAAATATATATTTGTTCTAATGTTTTAAAATAAATAAAAATTTGAATAGGACTTGTGGTTAAATTCAATTGATTTTTTACAATATTTTGGTTAATTTTACATGCTTTATTATTTTTATTTAATTATTTAGAATCATTAGAATTTTTTTAAATAATTATTATTATATTTTTTATTAAATTTGAATAGATATTTTTTGGTTAGTTAATTTAACATCCTGAAGAAAAAAAATAGTGTTTTTTTTAAAACCGGTTGATGTTTAAAAATTACTCATCAGGTGGTTAATTATAAAGAAAGTTAATAAATTTATAAAATAATTAATTTATTATAATAATATAATAAATCACAATGCTCATTTTGTAAATATTAAAAATGATGTCATACTCAACACATAATTGAAATAAACCAAATAATCTATATATAAAACCAATTTAAAAAATTGTTTCATTTCCTAGTTATTTAAAAACAACATCGGTCTGGAACATAATATTAACCCTGTATCACGATGTACAACAACCTCATTCCAATACTCTATCATTAACCTTTTCCATACCGTGATAAAAAATACACGTTCGCAGCCATGCTGTCAACTCGTGTAACCGTAATAAATTAGATTGTTTTATCCTTACAAATGAGAAAAAATGCCTTTATTGGTTTAACTGGTTCTAAAATTGTCTAAAATATTGAGCATTAAATAGGAAAAAAATTTTTTATTTAATATTACACTTCGGAGCATTCAAGTTTTATACGATACGACCTTCCATCTGTTCATTTAATTAATGACAATGAAACATAATTATATTCGAATGTTTATTATTCTTTTCACTATCTAATTAACGTGTAATTTATTTATGTCTTACCACAAACGATAATTATACAACGGATGGAATTGAAAAAAAAAATTTTTTGTAGGATTCGCCTTGCATAATTGGTTTTTCACTAGTGATTTCTAAGCGTAAATGTTTTCCTTAGAATTAACTAAAATGTGAATTTTATGTTGCATGTATTTACCGATATATTTATTACTTAATTAGTGCGGTAGACCTGTGTTACAACATGGTCAAGGAAGGGTTAAGATCTGTTGAAATGAAATAAAAAATGTATTGGATAAATAATGTCAAGGCCTCGCTCAATCAAGGGGTGGAAATATGAAGAATGACGTATCATGAACTGATTTCTGAAAGACCAGCAGCCTCCGTTGGAAGATGAAATTTCATAATTTGATCTTGTTTTTCGGTTCCTTTGAGTAATTGAGTTAGAAATTCTGCCTTCAAATTTATTCATGTTTGAATTATTTCGATATTTTTTTATAAAGATCAACAATTTTATCGTTATAATATTATGTCCATCATTGTTATAGAAAAATATTAAGGAATAGATTTTCTCCAGATAAAAAAATATTTTATTGGGTTAAAGAAATATTTTTATATAACACAAATATTTTTTTTATTTCTTCAATCTAACCATTGATATCCATTTTCAAACTACGAGTATTATATGTAAACGGAAAGGCTGAGAAAGATATCAAAAGGAGGGTGACTACAGGGAATAAAATGAAAGGTGCTTTGAATACAATATTTTTTTTTAAAGAGAACACATTCTTATTGTAAATATTCAGAACAGACGGTCTGTGATATTTTAAATACTAATTAAATGTATTAATTAGATAGATATACATATAAAATCAATTTTATCGAAAAATATTGTTGTTGCGCTACCGGGATTCGAACCTAGATCTCTTTTCCAATCCGGGGAAGCTTCAGTACCAACAATGCTACAGCGACAGTATTTTTGACGACAAATTTTCGAACCTATATCTAATAATAATTTGAAAAAGTGTAACAGATAGGTTAGTTAGTTAATTAATATTATATATCAATGTGATTGAAGAGTAATGAACCCTTAATTTTATTTAAATGATAGTGTGTAAACTGCTTCTACGTCATTTTTAGGGTTATAAATTTCCTAAAGGTAATGACGCTACTGTGGCAACCAAAAACATTAGTGACGTGTACGATAGTAATGCAATTAAATTCCAATTACTCCAATGATGGTTTCGAATTTGTGCTTTATCCGAAAACAGTGGAACCACAAACAGGGTGAATTTTTATTTTTCAAACAGCAGTGAACGAAGAACAGATCATCAGAGTTTTTTTAAATATTTTTTATTCATTTATTGTATAATATATTATAATACTTTTAAAATTAGCAATATTAACTTGGTGGTTAAAATTCATATTTTTTATTTATTATCTTAGTTTTATTAACCACAATTGAGTTTAAAAAACATCTACCGGTTTCGGAAAACACCTTTTCCTTCTTCAGGATGTCATAACTAACTAAAAATATAGCATTGTTTCTTCATCAGAATCTATTTTTAATTTTTTTAAAAAAACAACAATTATTTAAAAAATAAATTTAGTACCTAACTCAAATTTCTGCTCAATACAAATTTAGTCGAATAATTTTTAGGAAAAATTTTCGAATAGGACTCGTAGTTAAATTTAAACGGGTAGAAATTTTAATATAAGAGTAAAGGAGCATTTGAGATGTTTGAACAATAGTGGGTTTTCAGAATTTGCTAATCATTTGATAGAAAATAGTCATGCTTTTGATAAAAAATTGGGATTGTCAATTTTGCATATAAACGGTGTAGGTCACAAATTAAATAATTTGGAATCGTTGGAGATAAATAAAGCATGTAAAAGTAATCAGGAAATTCTAAACAGCCAACTAAATTTAACTACGAGACTAAAAAATAGAAGAAAGAATGCTATATTTTTAATTAGTTACGACATCCTGAAGAAGGAAAAGGTGTTTTCCGAAACCGGTAGATGTTTTTTAAACTTCAATTGTGGTTAATAAAACTAAGATAATAAATAAAAAATATAATATATTATAAATGAAAATAAAATTACACATAACATAAGCACATGCCTATGTCTCGACAGCTCTGAATATAAAGTTAATATATTATTTTATACGACAAAAAACCAAAGAATCTCAGTACGAAATTCAAGTGAGTACAATTATCAGCGTGTTATGGTGTAAAAATCATGTTACAGTTCACAGAAGGAGTGAAGTTTTAATGTATTGAATTTTAACATTAATTTGAAAATTCATTATCAATCGGTTACTCAGCATTATACTTTGTGTAGGTAGGCACTAGGTATGTATAAATTTTGATTAAAATATTTTGTACAATATTTTGAGTATGTCCAAATCTTTGTAGGAACTAATTACTGGGTTCTATTCCCTGCGGGATTGTCATCAAGATTAAGATGTCTCACAGAGACAAAGCTATTATTTTTATATGGGAAAGTATGGAAGTCTTGGGCATTACAGGACTTACGACCTATCATCGGCTGGCTTAAGTGATCACTTTACAAAATGTAACGTTCACCTATTTACCCACGATAAATCATCTATCAAATTTTTGGAAGTTGTATATATTAAATCAAGATGGAACATTTCACTTATTTATTACCGATTATGCTGTCGCCATCTATTGACATTTTTGAAAATTTGATATTCTTTCTCATGTAATGGTATAGATTTTGGTATACATAAAAACATAGTTTGATTTCTGAACACGTGAATTTCTAAATCTGTCAATACGTAAGTTTGACGTTTTAGGTACTGAATAAAACATGTTATCAACTTGTCTCTTTTCGTCGCCAATTTATGTGCGATTTTTTGGGCACGATCAGAAATATACGCATCTAAGATAATAGGTTGATGCGAAAGTAATTGCCGTTTTTGGTAAAAAAAAAAATATTTTAATGTTAATTTAGTGAATTACGTAATTTCCGTTATCTGCAAGTTTTCTTAAGGCTAGTCGAAGGTCTGCATCAATTCTGATAGGTCATCCAGCGGGGGGCTCGTTTTCCACTGATAAATTACCTGAACGAAACTTGCTAAACCGCGTGCGACTTGTTCGAGCTTTCAAAACATCAAAATTCACCATACGTTGAACAAATATTGGTAGGCGTGGCAGTTGCGTCATCTTCAATTTTAAATTCGTACAATATGCAGTATCGAAAATTAATTTTCTTCTTAGCCATTAATAAGTTTATTTGGGGTTTCATATTGAACGTTTCAAAAAATAGGTTTCAAGACAAACGACAACTATTAACATCATCTTAACATACTTGTTTACATAAAGGGTGGGGAAACGGGATGTAGGAAGGATGAAAGGAATTTGGTATAGGGACAGGATAATAAAAACTCAAGGACCAATCAGGAAGAATACGACTTATCTCGATTTTCTCTCCTACAGCCATAGCTCCTGAACTTCCGTGAACTACTGCACCTTAATTTACCATCAATTTTCCATATATATGTAATCTAAATATGTTTTCTATGGATTTATGTATATAAAGACAGCACTTAGAGAACGCTGGAAGGTCTAAATTAAAACTTTTGCAAAAATTGCTAATAACCATTATTTTTTTGTTTTATGTAAGTACATTGAATTACATTGGTGTATTTAATTAAAGTTGCTTGCTTTTATTAACTTTGATGAGTGGGACCGATAAGGGAGCTCTAGCTTCTAAACTGGACCCGGAAATAGATGGGTCCTCCCCCTCCAGTTGTCCTTTAATAGCTCCCGAACTTCAGGAAACTTCTTCGATGATCGCCACGAATCACTATGATACACAACAGTGGTTTCGGCGCGCATGCGCGAATACCAAATACACTAACAACAAGTAACTTTACAATAACTTCAAGTTAGTGACGAGCACATAGCAGGACGTCTACTCTTCTTGACAGTTCTAAAGTCATAGACAATACACACAGAAAAGTCGTGCTCATAGGTGTAGGGTATAAGTAGGGGGGGTTAGATAGGTTTAGTAAACGTAGTGGAACATCTGTATACGCATACAGTGATCCGTGTACCTGTCTCATAAATTTTGTTTTTGGCTAATAAAAAGGAAATTCCACAATTGACAGTATTGCAAAATAAAGCTTTGAAAATAATACTCAATAAAAATTGATATACTCGAATGAATGCAATGCTGAAAGATCTGAATATTATAGATGAACCTTTAAGCAGAAAAAATATCGTAGTATAGTGGTATTTATTTATAAAATCCTCAATAAGAAAATATTGGCGGAATTTATACGAAAAATTGATGCAAATCAACATGAGCACGAGCATCGTATAAGAGGAAGAGATAGACTGAGACTGGCATTCAGAACGATGGCCAAATTTCAGAAATAAATGATGTATAGGGCGATGAATATTTTTAATGGAATACTAGAAAACATAAGAAATGAGAAGAAATTAAATAGATTTAAAGTGAATATGATCAGATATGTAAAATATAAGTTTTAGTAAAAGGGAATACTTTAATCTTGTTTATATAAGAGCATATAAAGGAGTGCTTATGAATGCACTATGTTAAGTTGTTAAAACAGCAACAACTTTCACACGAACCCAATATTTAAAAATAGCTATTTAACAACTCGTAAAGAAGTAATAGTAAATAGTAATAGTAAACATGTTAGAAAGAAAAACACGTACGAATACTATATACTATATATATATACTAATAAAACCTTTGCATCAACGTAAAAATTTTATTAAAAAATTACATAGCTATCCTGATACTTCTCGTTATTGATTCTCCTGACTTCCCAATGCGCACTGTCTATATTAGAAAGTATTGAATCTCGATACGTTTCGGATCGTCTCGTCGGTATGTAAAAAAATCTAAGAATAAAAAAAATAAACCGAAAATACCTCAAAGGATAACTTTAAAACGCGATAAGACATACATTCTTTTTACAAAGACAAACATTCAAGTTCACCGAATATTTTAACATCGATTACCGCTTACTCCGCGCCATTCTCGCTTCAGAGCGTACCAATTTCGCTAGGGTATTTGTCTAAAATAATATTCTGCCTTGGGAAAATATACTGGGAAGAGGATTGTTTTATTATATTTTACGTCGCTAACTTCGGAGTACTTGGCCCTCGAAAGCATATGGCAGAGACAAGTAATCGCTGTGCCTTCGTGTATCCGATAAAATATCTGCTCGATAGACGGGTATTAAGGAACAATATAGTATCCGCTCCCCTAACCCTAAACTCGCGACGGGGATGGTAAACTATTATTTTATTAAATTTTGTAAGATTTTATTTGCATTCTTTCGGCGCTGTTTTTCATGGTAATAAGCAATATTGTTCCAAACCCTTATTCAACCTCAACTGGAATACGCGTCCAGCATTTTATAATACACAGGGTGTAACAGACCTAGTCCACAATATTTTATGGGTAGATACCTGACTATATTACGAGTCGAAAATGTTCAATGAAATTCAGCACTTTTACGAAAAATATTACTGTATGAAATTTTCACAAAATTGTGTCTACGATTTAACCTTTTTAACCTTTCCCCCTACGGTGCTAAAAATAAAAACGCACATTACGGTGCTGTAAACTCAGAGTACATGTAAACTTTTACGATCTTTAAGTCGGATATATATGAATACTTTAGATTTATTACTTATATAAATCATTATAATAATAGTTGACATATACAGGTGTAACAGACCCAGTCCACAATATTTTAATGTTAAATACCTGACTACATTACGAGCATTCTGCACTGTTACGAAAAATATTATTGATTGAAATTTTTACAAAATTGTGTTAAGATTGAAGTCTACGTATTTCGAAATAAATATTTGCAAAATTGTTCAATTATTAATTTATACCTTTGCTTGAGGCCCTAAATCATCTAACAAAAAATAGTCTATCCGCTAGAAATTCGATGATCTTAAATTTTTTATATTCAATATATAATTTGGAATACATAAAATATTTCAATTAATCGAAATAATTGCAATATTACTATTTTTTTAAATGCTTATATATCTGACATGGTCGAGAATAGACACGTATCCTTTGAACATTCCATAATATCCACCCAATAAGTATTGTAGACTAGGTCTGTTACATCCTTTGTACGCTGATAAGTTGTAAATAGTTAAAAATAAGTTCGTGTGAACAGTAAACAACAGATTTACTGACCAGTAAATGAATATAAAGTGTACATATAGGAGAGAGGTTTGGAACATTAATTGCGAGACGAAGGATATTCTACACACATTATTTATGGAAGCATAAGTCCGATAGTTTATAACACATTTATGCAGAGCAAAAGTATTTATTCTACGAAAATCAAATCTTTGTCTAAACAAGACGTATTTTTTACATTAATGCATATTATATTGTCAGCGATTACATTTTCGTTTCAATCGAATCATATTTTGTTTTAAATTCGCGACACTATTTGATTGTGTGAGTGATTACGTGGTTGATACCTAAATGAAAATATTGGGACAAGAAATTTGTCTTAGTTCATGTTTATATATTTGGTGGTTTGTGCTGTAGATTGCGATTTTCCCGGTAGTCCCATATATACAAAATCTATCGGAATCAGTTTAATTGTGCACTCTTTTTGTCATTAATATACGAGTATTTAACGTTCCATCGCGAGTATCACGATCGCAACCTTTCCTACGCTATCCCATAGTCAGAATATGCCGAGCTAACAATGATTTGTTTACCGATAATGATTTATTTTCTGTTCAATTATGACTATTTCAAAACCTAATTAACAATGTTATTCAATGTAAATGATTTTTCCCTGTTTTTGATGTTCACAACTTTTTTATATCGTCTGTAGGGGTTGTGGTTTTTGAATATGATTTATTATAATTTATTAGAAGGTTTTGTGGATGTGAGACTGAAGCCTCTATCTCCTAGTCTCACGCGTATTAGTGTATACGGTGTGCGCGTGTGTAAGTATTCATGTTTTGTCTAGAGCAAGGCATTAAAATGAAAGAGAACTTATAAAGGTTGGTGTTTATTGGTGGTCGAATTATACAGAGGCAGTACATAGTTAAGTTAAATGCGCGTACGTGTTTGAACGCCAAAGCAGCTCGCTCAAAATACCTGCGGAGAAGTGTTCGCTAGATCCTAGGACAGTGTCCGTCAGGATTTATGGTATCAGCTTAGAGGTGGTTTGGTTTCGGCCTTGTATGGTTGTAAAATAAGTCTCCACACGGCCATGTTTTTGGTGTGTTTTGCGCGTGCAGGGTCTCCACAGTACTATGCTTTTTTGTGTTGTTTTCTTGTTCATTTAGGATGCTTATTTGTCACCATTTTTTTTTACTTATACATGTATTATTTCCAATAAATAAATAATAATCGGCTTTGCGGATTAGTTTTACTAGGTAGAGGTCTCTTAGCGATCTGAACTATTTTTCTGAAATAACAATTTTTCAATATTGAAAATATAATTATTACAAAAAGACAAGTGGTCTAAGATAATATAACTTAACTTAACCAATTAATGTAAACGCCTGATAAATAAGGCACATTTTTAAAATGATTTTAATAATAATGTAACATACCGTTCTTGCGACACACGTGACATCTAGCGACACCATCATATAGGCGATTATTATTAGTCTGTTTTTTAGTTAAGTTAGTTTGCATCTCCAAGCACAAGAGCTAATCTCTTTTTTGAAGAGGTTGCGAAAAAAACCATGTAATTTTAATATTGTAAAATACTTAATTCATGTTATAAAAAAATTGTAAATACGTTAAATAAATAAAAAAAGCTTGGATTATGTAAACTAATGTCTATCTGAAATATTTGCTAATATTAGGTGTACCCATAAGTAATCAATTATTTTTAGTGTGAAATGTTTGCTTCAGGCTAGATCAGAGCGTGAACGTGTAAAGACGTGTTTTATACGCAATATTACAATCCGTGGTCTTGTAACTTGACATATAAATTTAAAAAATTGTATTACTCTGTCGTAAAATGGCGGACAATCAACTAACTGAAGAACATTTACGTCATTGCATGCTGTACGGCTAGTTGATTTGGAGAAAGCCATTGTTTAGTGCGCTTGTTGTTGTTATACAAGACCCATTTCTCGTCACTAATAACAATCCTTCGTAAAAATGGATCACTTCTTTCTCTGCACAAAAGAGATGTGCAAATTGTACGCCGTTGATCTTTATTCATCTCCGACAATAGATGTGGGACCCATATACTCTGTCTGCAAACCATTCCGATTTCGTAAAGATGTCTTTGAACTGTTGACCAAGTAGCTTGAAGAGTGTTTGCTATTTCCTGGATACTCAGTTTAGGATTTGTTTCCACCAATGTTTTTAAAGCGTCATTATCAAACCCTACCGGGCGCCCACTTCGATCGCTATCAGACAAGTCAAAATCACCATCGGAAAATTTTCTAAACCAACGTTGGCACATATTTACTTTCAATACGTCTCCAAACACATCACAAATTTTCTTTGTTGCAACCGTTGCATTAACACCCGATCGAAAATGAAACAGCATGCAATGACGTAAATGTTCTTCAGTTAGTTGATTGTCCGCCATTTTACAACAGAGTAATAAAAAAAAATTAATTTACTTGTCACAAGTTACAAGACCACGAATTGTAATATTGCATATAAAACACGTCTTTACACGTTCACGCTCCAGAGCTAGACTGAAGCAAACATTCCACACTAAAAATAATTGATTACTTATGGGTACACCCGGACTTTTGGACATATTTATTTGGTTATTTAGTATCTACCTATTATTATTGAGTGATTTATTAATTTATAATGCTTCTAAATTATGTGGGTGCTTCTAAATTACATTTTTGTGTAACACTTAGTACAATAGTTCGATATTAAAGTTGTTCCTATGGAATTCACACCCTTCTCTCCCACCCCCTAGCTGATATTTATTTGAAAAAGGGGCTTTTATTTTATTATATGTAATATAATGAGCACACCAAGTTCCACAACACGTTGAGAATACTCATTCAGAATTATTCTTATGGACATATTTATGTACCCGGGTGTAATATAAGAATAATTCTGAATGAGTATTCTCAAAGTGTTGGGGAACTTGGTATGCTCATTATATTACATATAATAAAATAAGAGCCCCTTTTTCAAATAAATATCAGGTAGAAGGTGGGGTGTGAATTCCATAGGAACAACTTTAATATCGAACTATTGTACTAAGTGTTACATAAAAATGTAATTTAGAAGCACTTACACAATTTAGAAGCATTATAAATTAATAAATCACTCAATAATAATAGGTAGATACTAAATAACCAAATAAATATGTCCAAAAGTCCGGTATTAAAGTTGTTCCTCTGTCCCACTTTGATATACTGTTGCTCTCTCTTCTTTACCTCATATTTAAATATCTATACTTAGGCTAGTCTGAAGAAGGTTGGATTTGACTGTAACTATTTGATTTTAGTATGCGTGCATGATAAAGTGGTTTAAAACTAAAATATTATTTTATTGAAAAAAAAAAATAAGCTAAAAAATGACCCCAAAAATGATATGCCGGTGCCTTGAAATCTAGTACTCGTTTAGGGTCAGGCTGGTAATATGTAATTTTATTCAGAACGTCCCGAGAATTCGTGATTTTAAAAGAACTTTTTGCCTGATCGAATGGAAGTAACGTAGGGATTTACCAAGGGTATGTACCACAACTCTTACTCAATTTTAGATGTAAAATATCAGATATTGTAAGCTTTTGGAGCACGTCGCATCGTAAAACAATAAAATATTCTCTAGAGATGAGATCTATAGAGTTAACACCACCACGCCCTTTTCTGCGTGGATTAAGTGGATAGAACGCTACGTATAATAGGGATGATATATTTGTGATGAATTTTATTTAATACAAATTAAATGTATTAATTAGAAAGATATATTATTATTGAGAACGCGTTCTTATTATGAAGTTATAATTATTCAAAACATAAGTCTGTGATATTTTAAATACTAATTAAATTAAATATCACAGACATCTGTTTTGAATAATTACAACTTCACAATAAGAATGTGTTTTCATTAATAATATATATGTTGTATCAATGTGTCCAAAATTTCATAATAATGAAATGTTAATTCTGGCGTTTGCCATCGGTTTACTCAAAGGTATTGAAAGAAACAAAGTAGATGGCTTTTAAATAATGTAACGATAGATGATTAATTAAGATTTATTTGAAAAGTGTAACATACAGGTTCGAAAATTTGTCAAGCATTCATCAAGTCCTATACAACACTACATTTTTTTTTATCTCTATTTATTAATTAGTGAGAAAGAGAGATCATATATTCGTATATTTATCATTATTTATATTGTGAAATTAATGTACCATCTCTATTTGTCTTACCACAAATGGTATTTTTCTCAGCATATTCATTTTACAAATGACTGAATTAAAAAATATTTATTTTTATAGAATTCGTTTTACACGACTGATTTTTCACTAATCAGTTCAAGCATAAACACTTTCTTTATAATTAACTAAACTATTAATTTTTTGTTGCGTATATTAACTGAAATATTAAAGTTTTAATTGGGGCGGTAGACCTATGCTACTGCATGGTTTTGGAAGGGTTAAAAACTACAAGATTCTTTGTAATTGTGAATTAAAAACAAACTCCATCGATATGAATAGTATATATAGTCCATCCATTGGAACCTAAAGCATACAAATCATAAACAAATTACCGAGCATTTATAAAATATTATTTTTAACTGATTATAATTAATGACAAAAAAATCTTCTTAATGTTTTAACGTCACATAACTCTTCAGTGGTCCTAGTAGGGCACGCTACTGGCTTCTTATTTTGGGGGATTAGGCTTTATTTCCCTGTGAAGATACAATATATCATGTGATTTTCTCAAGCTTGGTAGTTTTAAATATGTTGTTTTTTTATTTTTATTTTAAATATTAACTTTTATTCTCATTATATATCATATTTTTATTTTATCAACCATAAAAGTCTCTTACATACTTTTATATTGCACCTTAATGCCATACATAAAATTATCTGTCAGGATCCTCAACAATTTGTTGATAGTCTGAAAGTAATATTTTTGTTGTGAAAATGTATTTTCAGAATATAATTCTAGAGTATTTTTAATATAAATTAAATTAATCAACTCAAAAGATAAACAATAAAAATTGAATAATGTCGGAAAGATTACAGAACTTTAAAATTTGTCAACAATGTACTCGATTACTATAGCGAAAATGGTAAACACGCTTCCTCGGATAGAATGAGGTTCGTATTCGAATCCCGGTAAATATTTTCTCTAGTCGATTCGTACATAATTTAGATTTCTGTTTCACATCATCCATGTTTTGAAATGGAAGCATCTAGATGTATAAACTCATCAATCTATTCGTAGTCCCCTAAGTAATTGTTACATAAATAAAATATATGTAACTCTAAATAAATATTATGATTTACTCGTCTCGGAGAGAGTATCAATTTGGCAAATTTATCAAGCTCATGCAAACAGAATTTTGTTATTAAGAGCCCGGACTTATATTTTAGTAATATTATCTATTCTTGACATTAATTCCTCCGATTTCAGATATTTTTACATCATTTGTTTCTTTGAAGAGAGAAATTAATTTAAATTTAGTCGTCTTGCAATCCATATTATTTGTTCTGTTGTAACTTTATCAATTTGTTCCTCGTATTAATAAAATTGTCGGAAAGTTCTCAAACGTCTGGAGCGACATTATTTGTTCTGGCAAGCTTTATAGCGGTTGGATTTTGTATAAGGATAATTCTGGTATTCGAAAAATAACAAAAAATGTGTACAATATTTTCATTCTGAAGAAAAATTGATATTAAAATTTTTCAGCATGCATATTTAAAATATTGTTTAATTTTTGTTTTAGGTAGATGGAAATTTTTGCTTTTATTTTTTTTAGAATCACCGCAGGGTTGGGGAGGGAAGTAGAAAAACGTGGTACAGGATGAGGTCGGTGACGGGATGAGGATTTGGGGAACCGGGATTGAGAAGGACTGCTCGCCTTACCTTGAATATGACGCCTCACACTAATGACACGCGGATGAGCCGATCTTCAATCCCAATTGAATACGGCGATGTCACAAGTTCACCCACGGCACACAAATAACAAACAATACGTGATCAAAACACAATATCACAAAATACTGTGCTCTTGCACTGGAGCTGAAAGGTCCATACCGCGAATGTTATTGCGATGTCGATATCCAACAAATATCGGTCAAGTTGACGTCCGCTGGCGTCAAGGTCACAATTCACACTGAAAAAACGAGTATGAGAAAATGTATGGATGGGAATTTGGTTGCGAAAATGTGTCAATAACGATACGAAAAGACGCGCCAAAGTGTGTTCACAAATTCGGAATAATATTCTTACTATTTTCAAACTAAGCTAAAAGCTTATGCTATGAAAATAAGACTAACATGATGGCCTCGACCAATAGATTACTAGGCGAGTATCGTAACCACTAGATAACAAGCATGTCACGTTGTTATTTTTATTCTCGTGTCTTATCATGTTGGGTGTCATTACTTTGTTACTGCGGCCCGGAAAAGAATTGGAATGTGGTAAGTGCAAACCTCCTTCCGAATATCCTGTTTCTTTCGGCATCTATGCTTTTACGCAGCATTGATTCGATAACTAATAAAGGTCTCAAAATGCTGGGATTTGTTTTGCGAACTGCAAAAAACTTTTCAGATCTGCACACTTATAAAGTCCTCCACACTTCTCTAGTCAGACCTCAGATGGAATATAATTCAGTCATATGGTCGCCACACTTAGCCGTCTGAAATTGTTAAAATTATTAGTGAGACGTACGATAACCTACCTTATATTTCTATACAGGATCATCAATGATATGATATACTGCCCCCAGATTGTTGATTTGCTTGACTTTCACGCACCATTGAGGTCATCGAGACCCAATTCATTGTTCTATTACAGTGGTAATGTCAGAACTCATGAATTAGCTAACTCCGCAGTTCCCATAATGCATTCTTTAGGGAATGAATATGCGGAGGTAGTCGATATTTTTTCTTTAAATTTAACTCTTTATAGGACTACATTATTACAAAGTTTTTGTGTCTCAACTCAATGGTGACGGATAAATTGCTTTACTTCACATTTTATATTTATTTATAATTTTGATTATGAAATAACACGGTGACATTATATAATTATTTTTTGTGTATTATGTGTCTGATGAAAATTTCTGTTATTTTACAAATTATATTAATGCCTGAATAGAGCGTGTATAATAATAATTAATAAATAACGCAGGTTATTCAATAATATCATAATGTACATTCTGTTTTCTTCATTTTAATTACGGTGATTTTAATTCAAACATATACTACTAGTTTAAAATAACAAATTCGTGTTTATTACCGAAATAAAAATATTGACTTACATCGCTAGTGTGCGTAACAATACGTCATTTATTTTTATTTTTTATTTTATTTTATTTTTTTGGAGAAACAAACAGTGTAACAATAATAACTGATAATTACATAATATATAAAAATAACACCAGTGAAGTTTCTTCGGAAATTAAATACATAGTACATAATAAATTAAAAAATAGTAAATAGTACATAATTAAACACATAGTACATAATAAACTAAAAAATAGCAGACTGATAAACAAAAATGCTTTTACATAATCATTATTCAATTTATAAGAAAGAAAATCCATAATTAATGTATTAATGTATATAATAAATACGGCAGAATATTATAATTTGCTGTAATTTGATATCCACGCATTTTTTCACGATAAAATTGACAACAGATCGTATTTGTTTTACATTGCCGTGCAACTATTTATTTTTTGTTGCTATGCTATAGTAATGAGTATATATTGGTACGCAACTCATAGCATCCAGAACTATGCAACTAATGATTCTACTGATGCATGGTGGGCGCTTGCATATTATGGATTATGTAATTTACATTTATTTCCCAGAACTTTTAGTAATGCATAGCTTTTTTGCTTGTATGCAGTGCACGCCCCTGTGTACATTACATATTTTATAAATAAAAATGCTTGGTTAAATCTTGGTTTTTAATTCCACATTATGTGTATGTAACAATTAACGAAATGTCTATCGAAAATAAAATGATTGTCCATATTTTTAGAATCTCTTATTAAATATAGCCGATTTGTTTGATTACAATAATATTTAATTTACAAACTTTTTTAAAAGCATTTTAGATATTTATTCTTCAGTTGTTTTAGCTTTCTTGAGTGAGTCTTCAAGAAGAAGTCTGTATGTATAATAGATTTATGGATAGACAGTCAAAAGGAAATTATAATAAAGTATATATCAGAACTATAATACTAAAATCGTCAAATTAAATTAGTTTTATTTTTTGCCATTCTTCATTTACGTTCTCAACATTGCTATTTTCTATTTCATATTTTTGTATTGTTCTACTAATAAAAAATATTTTTTTGATGATGGCTGGAATTGTCAGTACAATTTTTTTTCTCGCCGAAAATTTATTGTTTGATAGTAACCCTTAATATATAGGATTTAGTAAGTATAAATATTATATTACATTGTCAGAAAACTAAAACATAAAAATCTTATTCCGTTTCTATACACACGTGTATGCCTAGTTTGACCAGTAATTTGACACATTTTTAATGCGAACAATCAACACTAATCTTAAGAACTCATAATTTTTTTCTGAACAAATATTTAAATACAAATTAAATGTGTTACTTTAAAAGATATACATATTTATATGGTACATGTATATTTATATAATTTTTAATTTTTTTATTAGAAGATTAAATGAGATATGTGTATACATTTTTAAACATAATCGATATTTATATACAATTTCTTATAACATTTTTTTCTTCTCTGTGAGAGTCGAGACTCGTATATAGAGAAGGAGTATATAGTATATAATTTATTTGTCTGCTAGTTTGTATACATATTTTTTGATTTCAGATACAAATTTATGATAGTATGTAATTTTTCTAATATAGTGATAAATATAGTGGTTTTGGCTTGCGGCATATTTAAGTTCTAGAATATCAATTTGGTCTCTAAATCTTGTAGATCGAAAATTGCTTCTAATATTTAATTAGTTTTTAATTTTAAAAATTTGGACTAATGATTTTTTTGTCTGTCTAATATTTTTGGTACTTTGAATTCTGTATATAGTTCATATATAGACCTATGTTCTGAAAAATTGCATCATCACAATAAGAATGTGTTTTACATAAAAATATACAAATTGTATTAATTTCTGGCTACTTTAACACAGACTTCAGTCTAGCTAAGTAGCCAGGACGAAGCTGTATATATGAGAGGTGGAGTCTACTCCATCCCACACAATAAACTAAAGTATTTAATTGCAATATAATTGTATCTTATGTTTATCTTGTTATATTATAATATATTCACCTTTGTTACAACAAAAACATCTAAGTATGTAAAATTTAATAAAATTTAATTATCAATTAATTCTAGCACCTTCTGTAGAATTTTACTCAAAGGTATTTGAGATTCCGTAAATACAAATAAGATGGCTTCCAAATAAATAATAACGACAGATGTGTCAATTTGAAAGTGTAACTTACAAGTTCGACAATTTTTCGTCATCTTGAAGTGTTGGTGTAGCATAATCGGTTAATGCATTTTCCTGAATAGGAAGAGATCCAGGTTAGAATCCTGGTAGCAACAACAATATTTTTTTATATATATATCTTTCTAATTAATACATTTAATTTGTATTAAAAATATCACAGACCTATGTTCTGAAAAAATGCAATTTCATAATAAGAATGTGTTATTTTTAAAAATATTTTAATAATATTATCAAAATAAAAATAAACCTACTTATTTATAGTAAGCCGCGAACTCAATAAAATTTCAAATATCCCGAAGTCATTGCGTATTCAAAGCATGAGCCTCAAAATAATACTTTAAAATGAAGTCGTGTTATGTAAATGAGGCATGATCTCAAGTTCAAATCAACATATATTTTGTGGAGGCGAATTTAAAATACTCTTTTAAATTGAAATTAAATTAAAGTCTTATCTAATATAATAAGGGATGTCCTCATCTATGGTCTGAATCAACCAGGCCTTGGTTGTGGAACGAGTTAAAGTATAAATAGATTGCATAACGTACAGTATATGTATTTACAAATATGTACGAAGCGCATTTTTTAAGTATCGGAATATCATAAAATTATTTCATCGGACGCTACACACCTTAAACTACTTCTCAATATGGTTTCTACTAGTATTAAGACACTTGTCATAACGGAGCATCTATTTTTGTACAATTTCGTCACAGAACGACGCCACCTGGGATTAAAATCAGTCTGTACTCCGTCTTTGAGTTCAACATCGTCATAAAAAACGCTTGCCACCAAGGAACCGCTTCAGATAAAGTAAAAGATGGAAATCACTTGATCAGGATAAAACAGGACACACTTGGCGATGAATGTCAGCTGGTTTCATACTTCGTTCATCTAAGAAATGAATCATGGACCAGATCTCACAGTAGGCGGGCTGATCTATTGTCTTGAACATTTCAACCATTCACTACAAGATGGCCACACTATGTGAATGTTTCTAACGTTGCATGTGGTGAGTCAACAGATTAGGGAAACCATTGTGCATGCGTAACATCATATCGCAACCCCGGGAATATCAGGCACGGTGCTTACTTAAAAAACGCATAATGGTAATGGTAAACCAGATAATGGAGGATGGTTCTGTTAGAAGCCTCAACAATCGGCGAGCTTGTATGACAAGATGTATGAATGTGGATGAGGCGAGAATTGTGTGTCAGGAGAGAAGAGTGTGGCGCTCTATCCTCTTTGCCTACCTCCACGGGGAAACGGCGTGATGGTAAGTAAGTAAGTGTAAAGGCAAAAGTCACTGATGTGTCGTGTGAATGTTTAGTATCGGTTTGCAATATCATGTTGAAAGCAGGTTATGTCTGTTTTTCTTTATTTGTATGTCTCATGAACTGGCGGATCACTCTCTGTGAATATTTGACTCGACTCAGCTCAGTCCTGATGATGGACTCTGCAATGAGATCTGATACGTTGGGCGGAGATGCCGTACATACACGACAGAACGGTCCATAAAACTCTGAACATGTGATTATTTACGACTGTGAAAAACTGAAAACATTTTTAACTTTGTTGTTTGTGATGCAATTTTGGTCATATTGATTGTATCCAGCTTGTGAGACGTATAACTAAATTATTTTTAGAAAAAAATTCAGAAATTTAATAAGTTCTTAACTATCATTTTAATCTTCCTGATATATAGGCACAACCACTAAAACGATACACATTGAACCTCAAATTCTGGAAGAAATATCTGGTTCATTGGTGACTTGTGAAGTTGTAATTATTCAGAACATAGGTCTGTGATATTTTAAATATGAATTAAATATACTAATTAGAAAGATATACATATAAAGTTTTATCAATGTGTACAAAATTTAATAAAAATGATTTAATAATTCTAGCGTCTGCTATCAGATTACTCAAAGGTATTTGAGATTCCGTAAAAATAAGGTAGATGCCTCTTTCAAATAATGGAACGATTAGATGTATTAATATCAAAAAGATAACATATAGGTTCGAAAATTTGTCGCTAGAAATATCGTCGCTGTAGCATAGTTGGATAATGCATCTTCCCCAGTTCGAATCCCGGTGGCGCAACAATAAAATTGATTTTATATGTATATCTTTCTAATTAATATATTTAATTCATATTTTAATTTAATTTATATTATTTGTTCTAAACAAACAAATTAACAATATCATCAATATTTGAAGCCTTTATCGGTAATTCGAAGCAAAACACCGCTAAAGTTTAAGTTTACGAAGCTCGCCAGCTAATTGATTTCTTTCAAGTAAAACATAATTTTAATTTTAAAAGTAATGCCAAATTTCTCGATAGAAGATGGCAACCCGACTTCAACGTTTCTCACTTGTGGTTGCCGGCTACCGAGTGCCCTCGCCTTTAGGTACACAGGTCCTTCGGCTGTTTTCTCGAAAGTTTTCTCTGAGAGATCAAATTATCTTCTACACAGAAAGTGGTTTACGAAAACTAAGATTTAATTTTACGAAAACTAAAATTTAATGAAGTTATTAATAAAACTTTTTCATTTTAATATGCAAAATTTATTTTGTATTTATGTATTCACGATGGTGCGTTCGTAGACGCGAATTTTATTAATTAAAAAAATAGGAATATTTTAGTAATCGGTCTCTATCTCTCAGTCGACCCGCTGATGACTGAGCATCGCGGTAATTTAGTCTGCTTCAACAGCGCTAATTGATTGCTTCTACTTTTGAACTTGACCTGCCCATCCTGTTAGAGGTCGACCTCTCATCCTCCATCCTTGCATACCTCCTTTTCATTTAGAATGAACAAGTGTATTAGTGCGAGTAATACAATACGTAATGCGCACATTGCAACAGTGTATTGATGCCGCTTAGCGTTTTAAATGGTCAGTGGGCGGGATTGTCGTTTGATAGAAGTAATTAAACACGGTATCCACAAAAAATATGTACGGAATGTGTGAAATTTGTTGATTAAAAAAGTTTATATTTATATATGTTAACTTTTTTAATGTATTAGTTGTATTTTTATATATTTTTTTTTGTAATAATTGTTGTTTTTTTTTAAATAGATTCTGGTAAAGAAACAATAATATATGTTTTTAGTTAGTTGTGACATCCTGAAGAAGAAAATGGTATTTTTCGAAACCGGTAGATGTATTTAAACTCAATTCAGTGGTTAATAAAACAAAGATATTAAATAAAAAATATGAATTTTAATCACAAAGTTAATATTGCTAATTTTAAAAGTATTATTTTTATACTAAATTAATGTATTAATTATAAATATATACATATAAAATCAATTTTGTCGAAAAATATTGTTTTTGCGTCACCGGGATTCGAACCTGGATCTCTATTTCAAATAATGGAACGACAGGTGTATTAATTTGAAAAATGTAACATATAAGTTCGAAAATTTGTCAAGAAAAATACTGGCGTTATAGCACAAAGGTAGTGCACTTCCCCGGATTGGAAATAGAGATCCAGGTTCGAATCCCGGTGACGCAAAAACAATATTTTTCGACAAAATTGACTTTATATGTATATATTTATAATTAATACATTAATTTAGTATTTAAAATATCACAGACCTATGTTCTGAATAATTACAACTTCACAATAAGAATGTGTTCTCCTTAATATTATTTTTATATTTATTATTACCAACATTCGTCTTAGTCGAATGCATTTTTTGGTTGTTCCATTGTTATAAATATAATATATAACTACGTACTTACACGTTAAAATACGTATATTAAAAATAAATATTCTTAAAAGCATTATATGTCCCAATAAATCATTTTTCTCTGTATATAAATATATCACATATACAGTGAAGGAAAACGAAAAATAAATATCGCAAATTTTTCTATGAGGATTCATATTTAGTGACTATATAAGAACTTCTCCAACAATACTGTATATTGGTTTTTATAAATATTAATAGATAGATAAGGCGTCAGTCATCTTGGATGATATACAATGTTGTTCCAGGTAAGATCATTTTATTAATTTTATATGGCTGTTTAATAAACCATTCGACGCCCAAGAAGATATACAACGTTGTGGCATTCATAACGTAGATCTGCCCACATGCCATATATAGTGTTGTTGCAGGGGTAGTCTCATATATTGAAGAGGGCCTATACACAGCTTAAAGAATAGTCAGTTTGATCTTGAAATGAAACTCAACTTGAATTACAATCAACGAACTACAGAATGAATATTGTGTTCTAGGCTGGTGTTGTTTTTAAAGAACTAGGAAATACTACACAATTTTTTAATTTGGTTTTGATTTATTGATTATTTGATTTAAATCAATTACGTATGGGATATGACATCGGCCAAGTGGCCGCCGCTGGCAGCAGCACAAATGTGTGCTCTTTTAACCATATTTTTCATAATATTCTCGCACAATTCGCGTGTTATTTCAGCAATTTCATTTTGAATATTATCCTCTAGCATCGGAATTGTTGTTGGCTTACTGGCGAAGAAAATTCATTTCAAGTATCTGCACAGAAAAGAGTCGGGACCCGTCAAATCAGGTGATTGAGGAGGCCAGTCGATTTCACCACTTTTTGACATTTGCAGCCGGAAAAAATTTCAAGTGTAGCTCGGACCGTGTGTGAGGTGGCAACGTCATGTTGAAATCACATATGCTGCAGGCCTAATGGACCCAATCCAGCTACCAATAAGTTTCCCAACATGTGACGATAGCAGTCACCATTAATAGTTATAGAATTACTATAATTATATAGATAAAATGTTTTAATGACTTCAACACATTTTTTAGGCGTTAGGTGCTCCATAATAAATTATAATCAACTACTTACTCTCTTCGATTACTAAATGCGAACTGACAAATATCTGCCAATCCTAAATGGTGGCCAAACGAAATCGGTCTGGAACATAATATTTAAGAGGCCGTTATCAGACCTGAGTACTGTGAATTTCAACGGCCTTACTGCATTTTCAATTCTAATACATTGAGGTACACATCTGCGTATATATAAAAAGCATTATTCAAGAACACGGATAGGTTAGGGCAATGCAGAAATTCAGATATACTAGCTCAGAATTTCAATTTTCGTTTTACCATAGACCAACATATTATTACACAATATAGGATACTCTAACGCAGATCGGACATCTTTTTAAAATAAATTCATTTTTTAATTTAAATCTATTAAAAACTTTTAAAAAGAAATGTTTAAAATTATACAGAAAATATTTGTTTTTAATACAAATTAAAAGAATCGTTGAATCATGAATACACAGAAAAAATGTATTCGAATCTGGACCTTTTCTCATCTGGAAAACGAGTTAAACATTTTGGCTATATCAACCGAGTACGTTTTCGACATATTTTGAACCTATAGTTTTTTTATGATTGATGTATTGACATCTGTCCGTATCGCGTTTCAATATAAATTTACAATATCTGCCGATAATTCTATTACGTGAAAGTGCACGATTATAACTTGAAACAATTTTTTTTTTTAATATGTTTGTATTTAAAACATATTTTTATTATGAAGTTGTAATTTCAGAACATAGAAAACAAATTAAATGTTTTTTTTAATGGAATCCATGTCACATCAATATTCTTACTATTTTAAACCGAGCAAAACGCTTGTGCTGTTAAAAAACGACTGATTTGCTGGTCTCTTGGAACGAGGCTCGAACCTCCGACCACTAGTTCACTAGGCGAGCGACTTAACCACTAAAACTACTCAAGACAACTATGACGAAACATTAGATTGCTACCGCGATACGAGCCTGGAGCTTTTCCTATCCGGGAAAACATCCAGTAGCCACCAAATATTTTTTCAAAGTTTATGTATTTCTTCCAAATTGATTCAATTTATTTTAATAAAAATTGTGGTGCAATATTTACGTTAATTTTGTAATTAAAGTATGTCTATAAATATTTATTTCCCGTTAACCTTTACCATACCGTGATATAAAATACCTGTACGTAGCCATACTGTCAACTCGTGTTACCGTAAGATATGTAGAGTTGTCTTGTCCTCCAAAATGTGAAAAAATGCTTTTATTAGTTTAAGTGGTTATAAAATTGTTAATCTCATAAATTTTCTCTAAATATTGAGCATATAATGTGAATAAAGAATTAATATTTTATTATAATTCGGAGCATTCATCAAGTCCTATACAACCTTCCTGTTTATCTTTCTTCATTTAATCAGTAAAAAGGTACATAATTAAGCTTGTGATCTCTTTCTGTCTTACCACAAGTGATATTTTTGCCAACGTATTAATTTCACAATAGATGAAATAAAAAAATAATTATTCTTGTGAGACTCGCTTTACATAATTTGTTTTTCACTATTAATTTCTATGCGTAAATGCTTTTCTTAGGATTAACTAAAATGTAAATATTATGTTGTGTGTATTTACCGATATATTAGGCTGTATGGTTTGGTTATTTTTAGTTTACAAAAAAAGCAATTTTTGAAATACAAGATTCGCAAATTTCTTAAAAAGCTGGTCGCTGCTCCCGAGCCACGGGTCAGGGAGCACTACCCCAGCATAATATTATATTTCAAAAGGCTGTATCTTGCTCTGCCTCTTATTTCCTCTGGGAATCTTCAGATAAAGGGTTTTTGATTTGAATAGAACGCGACAACCATGTAGGTAACGTGCTACGAGCAATTACGTTGGACGTTGTGGATTTTTCATAATTGAAAATAAAAATGTTAAAATTGTAGAATAATGTCATATTGTAAGATTGCCATTAACCTAATTAATTTCTTTTTTCAAAATCGTTGACTACCGCTACACATCATTATCTACTACTGGAGGAAGTTCTCTCCATGACTTCTCTAATAATTTCTGTCCATCGAGACATTGTCACTCCATCGACACAGACAGCCATATAGGGCCGAAACGAACTGACCAATAATAAGGAGATTTCAATACATCGTGACGGACGAGTCCTAAGAGCTAGTCGACCACTTCTCCGCAGACCGTTCTCTCGTCAACATCTCAAGCGAGCCACTCCATACGTGCAATTAACTTAATACTCATCGTATCTGCCATTATAAATCATCCCGCAATAAACGACAACTTTTATTTAAATACCTTGCTCTAGACACACCATAAATAATCATCCCCACTGCGACATGCACCAACACGCGTGAGATTGGAAGAGAGTTAGGGGCTTCAGTCTCACCGTGCTCAAAATCTTCTGATACGATCACACAATTAAAATCCTCGTGAGTCAATAATATTCTACAGCCACAATCCCCACACTCGTTTACGTCAAATATAAACCAAATATACAACAATAATAATTAAATTCTGATTTTTTCTTATGTACTTATTAAAGCTTAATAAAAGAATAATTATTTTTGATCTAGCATGTCTAATTAAAATTTTGCAACTTTCAAGTACCTGCCAGAAACACTAAAATTTTATTACCATATTACTGTAACAATACTGAAACGGTCGCTCATTTTAATTCTCCATTACATATTTAATATTTTTACAATTTTTTTCACATTTGAAGACAAACTGAAGACTATAAAAAATTCTATTCGGCGACAATGACATTTGAAGTTTGACGTAGGTACGTATACACGGGGACTAATAAAGCTGAGAGTTGTCTCTAAAGAATCTAAAGAAAATCTCACAATAACACTGGCCATAAATATTGTGTAGAATTAGTTAGGTCTGTAATTTTTCATCCTTTTTGTAAAGAGATTAGGCGGACATTTAACTCAGGGGGTTTAACGAGGGCAATGGTACGGAATAAAGGATAGATTGTTAATTATGCAAATGCTTAGTCTGACGTTCTAACCTCGATCGTAACCAGTTTACTCGGAACCGCAGTTCCTGAAACTAAATTAATGAAACATTTTAGTTCAATATTAGTTTTTTAACTTTTTGTTTGATGTTGGAAATTGGACAGAAGGTTGTTGCTGATGACATAACTAATGGCTGGTCGGTCAATCAACGTCGATTATTTAGGTCATGTTCAAAGCCTCGACAGCATCCTGTCGTGAAATTATGTATTTGTATAACATGTTTATACATGAAATTAAATTAGATGACATTAACTATCTTTAATAATATTTCTTAAGATTAAATATTAACTTATTCTTTTTTTAAACATTTGTAACATAGAATATGTTTTTTTTTAAAGCTTTCCGAACGCGTAACCAAAAAAAAATTGAGGATTCCCGAATAAAATAAACAACAATTTTACAGAATATTATCATTATCTGCCATTTTCTTTCCGCTGCTGGATGAAGGTCACCCCAAGATTCTCCTACTTTTCTCTAACCATTGTTATTTTCTGCCATGTATTTTTATAATATTTAATAATATTATTAGTTCAATAAGTTTTAGGGCGTTGTAATAGAACAGTAAGAATAAATTAAATAAATTGAATACCTATATAAAATAATAATAGTTTTTATTTTACACAATACTAAAGAACATCATCTAAACTAAAAAAAAAAATCAGACGATTTTTGAAGAGGTTGTAACAAAATACAACAATAATAATAATAATACACTTTTTTCACATGTATTATGTACTTAAATTGATAAATAATGTCTAGTGGTCTCACGTATTACTCTTCCAATTATAATACATTTTCACCTAGTTAATTACTGCAAGTTTTGCGTAATATTTCTAATATCGGACAAATGTATCGAGGGTAGGCATATACAATTTGGCAAAGTAAATACAACATATCAGTAAGAATGTAAGACATATGTTTGGGTACCCTGCCTCCTACACTAGTAATTTACTGTATTATAGTAGACAGTGTTCCTCCGGTATAACAGTAATCAAAGTGCATTTATCAATGTACATATATATATATATATATATATATATATATATATATATATATATATATATATATATATATATATATATATATACTGTGGCGTTGTTTAAGCTCGAAAAATATATAATACGATTGAACT
The DNA here is from genome assembly GCA_022840565.1 of Eubasilissa regina. NCBI lineage: Eukaryota > Metazoa > Arthropoda > Insecta > Trichoptera > Phryganeidae > Eubasilissa > Eubasilissa regina. The sequence continues at coordinate 15,076,010 of JAINEB010000017.1, read as the reverse complement.
GCATAATCTTCAAAGTAGTGGAGGTATGTGAAGCTGGTAGTTTTTCAGTGACAACAAAGTAACAGTTGAAACTGTGACAAACAATATGTAAAAAAATGGTTAAAAATAACATGGTTATTTTCTCGTCACGCTACGCATGTAACACTATCTGTGCAGCCGTAGTGATAGTTACATCACCAAATAAATCATCATTGTGACTGTGATCGTATTCGATTGTAACTATTGTATGTATATATATAATAGTTAATCAAGAGGTGCAATTAGGTATTTCAATATACTGTTGTAGCAGTTTTATTTTCAGGTTTGGACCTTTAAAAGTTCTTGGGGGTAATTTCTCCTCATTTCGTGAAGCCAGAACTGTACTTTTCGTGAAAAATATGCAAGACTGTGGCTGCAATCTTTCGCTTTTGCATTTAGACTGTTGTATATTTTTTGTGCTAGAAATAAATGGAATCTTTGTTTTATTTAGTTTTGGCACAAGATAGTAACAGTTAGCCTGTGTCCTTGTTGAGTGAGGGTGCGTAATTTGCTGGGAATATTGCTTATGCCGGTAAAAGTGTTTTAGTATACCGAGAATATACATTTGACGGATGTCCAGGACGTGACATTCTTTGAAGAGTTCATTTGAAGAATAGCGAAAGGGTTTCTTATGATCTGTATAAGAGGAGGTGAGACAGGGTGAACCATAAAAACGTGGTGTGATACGTGTGTCCGCCATATGTAATTTGAACTTTGTTACCTTTAATATTTATCAATAAGAGATTTGAACTCCAGGTTTTACATCGAAGCCTGAGTGTTGACACCAAAACTCCATTACGCACCGCTTAATTTACTTTGTATGACATTTATTATATTTGCGGTAATAGCATTCAGATTTCCACTCACTTGATTACTTACTTTCCTGCATCTATATTTCTTTTCTAATTACGATACCATTATCAACTTTTCTGACCTAGAGAATATGCTTCTATATTTTTTATTTATTATCTTTGTTTTATTAACCACTGAATTGAGTTTAAATACATCTACCGGTTTCGAAAAATACCATTTTCTTCTTCAGGATGTCATAAGTAACTAAAAACATATATTATTATTAAGGAAAACACATTCTTATTGTGAAGTTGTAATTATTCAGAACATAGGTCTGTGATATTTTTAAATACTAAATTAATGTATTTTTGCGTCACCGGGATCCCGGTGACGCAAACAATATTTTTCGACAAAATTGATTTTATATGTATATATTCATAATTAATACATTAATTTAGTATTTAAACATATATTATTGTTTCTTCGTCAGAATCTATTTTTAAAAAAAGAACAATTATTTAAAAAATAAATTTAGTACCTAACTCAAATTGTTACTTAATACAAATTTAGTCGAATAATTTTTAGGAAAAAAATTTAGAATGGGACTCGTAGTTAAATTTAGTTGGTTGTTTATAATTTTTTGATTAGTTTTACATGCTTTATTTATCTCCAACGATTCCAAGTTATTTAATTTGTGACCAATACCGTTTATATGCAAAATTGACAATCCCAATTTTTTAACAAAACCATGACCATTTTCTATCAAATGATTAGAAAATTCTGAAAAACTTCTTATACTATATATACTTAATATACTTCTTAAAAACACCAACTTTACTTAATCACTTGTTCTAGGCATCAATCATTTGTCATTCCACTTTCATTTCTTTCGATTTCCATTACCAGCTTCGTTTTGCTAACATCTATCAGAAGTTGACTTTCCATGCATGCATCAAACTTCCTAGTCACTAAGTACAGTAGATCAACTTCAAATAACAACACAACTATTAAATATCAATGAAAGTAAAATAATAAAAAAAATTCAACTGAATTTTTGTAGAAAAAGATGATTTATTTATTTATTATAATATTTTATGCTTAATAAAAGATATTTCTTGTTTAAATTAACCAAATAAGTCTTATTATAGTACCTGCTTAATATAGCTACATTTATAGAAGCTCAAAATGTTTAAGTATTTTAAAAAACCAAATAACATCGTAATTTGTTTTTAGCAAATTCTTATCAACAAGTTCTTTTTCCATTTTTTCCCTCTAGTGATGACTTTGCACTTTTTGAATTATTAAAACCACCTAAAACGTGGGGATAATTTTTCATGGAGACTTCCACCCACGGAACATTCCCGCCGCGCTCCCATGGTGTGTGAAAAAAACAGAAGGTATCTATCAGGTATCAAGATTTTCTACTTGGCAAACTACGCCTCGCTTTCATCGTACTATAGACATGAAAGTCCATGACCGCAATTTAGGGTACTAGATGCAAACTCAGCAACCTTCATATTTTTTTATTTGGAGAAAAACATTAAAACTGATAAAATGTGAAAAACTAAATGAACCTTTTATAATGAATGATGATAATGAAAATTCAAAATAAATACAACACTTTATTTAAAAAACAAGCCAGTTTTTCAACTGGCGGCCATTTAAACTTCAAAGTAACAAAAGTTGAATTCTAATACAAATGTCAGCTGGTAAAAATGACTGATTTTTCAACTAACACCGATTTTAGATAATCGAATTCCTTCCTCCCCCGCCATGTAGTCGAAAGTCTATCTTTTAGTTTTAAGATTTAGTTTATTACTGAAGATATCGCATTAAGCGACGAAAACGTTTTAATTTTTAGCATAGGGCGAAGTAACCAACGTTGTGTTTTATTTTAATAATTATATAAAGAGTGTTTTAAAAGTTAAGTTAATAAATTAATACAATTAAAGGAGAACACATTATTATTGTGAAATTGCAGTTCTTTCAGAACATACTTCTGTGGTATTTTATTACAAATTAAATAAACTAGAAAGATATACAGGAAAATTAAAATATTGAACATTTTTTAAATTCGGTTAACGCATTTCCCCGGATAGGAAGGGATCCAGATTCAAAACCCGGTAGCAACAAAAATTTGTAATAAATGAATATAATAAATGTATAAGAAGACAACTGCATTAAAAGTTAAGAGAAAAAATTTGCTTACTTTACAACTAGAATTTTTAATTAGGTACTACAGAACGTTGTCTTCCGGTCTACTGGAAAGTTGTAAAAATAATCTTTAGCACAACATCGATAGCTTAATAATACAAAAACCTATCTATATATTGTCAATTTTCATGAAAGAAGAAAATTGAAATCTTTCAAGATTGAGGATTGATTAGCTCACTAAAAATAATAACCGAACCAAATTTTAACAGATACATTATTAGAATTTTCTCTTTTAAATTGAATAGTTATATAAAACGATATATTAGAAGTTAATTTTTTGATTTGGAAGTTCTATAAGATTTTAGACCAATCTTTCTATACTGTTGTATTCTATGTTAAAGATAAAGGTCATAAACTGAATCTCTGGAATTTATAAATTGAAATGTAAGGACTGCCCCTCATTTTATATAGAAAAAATGAGTAGTAATTTTGATACTAGAATTAAGAAACATGATATACCTGTTAATAATAGTATTTTCAAATTTGCCAATCAAATTATTGAAATTGAATAGCTTTCATAAAAACACTGAAGTCAATATTCTCCACAATAATCCAAGTTAACATTAAGTAAACACCTAGACCTAGAAATCAAGAAGTCCATAAATAATAATGAATGCATAATTAACAACCAAAAAAATCTAACCTACAGTCCTGTTAAATATGTTCCCTTTCACCATATCATCTGTCTCTGTTCGTCCCCCACCCTCCGTCACCCACCCTTAACATCTGACACTAATTTATAATTGCCCATATTCTGTAACACTGAGTTAGTATATTGTACACCCTGAAGAAGGAACGGTAGTTCCAAAACCGGTTAGTGTTAGCAAAAATATAGTGGTGATTAAACAAAGTGAATTGTTTTTATTAAGGAAAACACATTCTTATTGTGAAGTTGTAATTATTCAGAACATAACACTTTTGCGTCACCGGGATCCAAAATCCAAAATCGGGTGACGCAAAAACAATATTTTTCGACAAAATTGATTTTATATGTATATATTTATAATTAATACATTAATTTAGTATTTAAAATATCACAGACCTCTGTTCTGAATAATTACAACTTCACAATAAGAATGTGTTTTCCTTAATAATATATATTGTATTAATGTGTCCTAAATTTAATAAAAATGAATTGATAATTCTGGCGTCTGCAGTCGGTTTACTCAGAGGTATTTGAGAATCTGTAAAAATAATGTAGATGGCTTTCAAATAATGGAACGACAGGTGTATTTATTTGAAAAAAATGTAACATACAGGTTCGAAAATTTGTCAAGAAAAATACTGGCGTTATAGCACAATGGTAGTGCACTTCCCCGGATTGGAAATAGAGATCCAGGTTCGTATCCCGGTGACGCAAAAACAATATTTTTCGACAAAATTGATTTTATATGTATATATTTATTATAAATACATTAATTTAGTATTTGAATTGTTTTTAATTATATTTAAATATTTCGGCTAGAACCGTTAATTCTGAATAATATATAAATGTGCATACTTTATTCAAAAATGCATTTTGTTTATACAGGTTTTTTGTTATCGAGTCATCAATTATCTACATACTTAATATTAATTAATTACATTTACTATTATAAATGTGTTAATAAAATGTTAACGTTGACATTCAATGAAAATATTTAACTGCGAGTTATTGCAGAGGTTAAATAATATACAGTTGTATTCAGAAGAATACATTAGTAGTTTTTTTTAATGATATATAACATAATTTATTGTGAATTTACAATTTCAGATCGTAGTTCTATGATTTTAAAACTAATTAAAAAGATATATATAAAAAAGTTCTATCTATCGAAAAAATATTTGATTACCAATTACTTTTCCAATTCTTTAACCATGATTTCGCTGGATAGAAAAAGTTACAGATTTTTTCTGTATATCGTTTTAAATTATTCATTTAGTTTTGTTTTCTTTTGAGCTTTAAAATCAAAAAGTTAAAAGCTTTTTATACAATTATGCCGTCTTAAGTAGAATTATTTTCCAATGTAAATCTTATAGTTACAATTTAATGTTTGAAGTTTTACCATAACGTTAATTATACTGTTAAATCGAGAAAAAAAAAATTATCTCAAAAAATTATCACTTATTCTCGTATTAAAAATGTGTGCGACATCGGATACAATTTCCATCGTGAGTAAAATCACTTTAATCTCTTATTTTGTTTCAGATACCGCGTCGCTTTCCGCGAAACATTATGCTGTAAACGTAAACATTCTCACAACGGTATCGGATTCTCCAGGGAGCAATCCAGCTTCAGAGAGACCACCATAGCGGCCAGCGGCGAGGGCAGCCACCTTGTCAGGGTCAGGTCCGTATCCTCGGAGCCTCTGCACAGAGCCAACACCACCTCGCGCCTCTCCAGACACGCCACAGTCTCCAAGGATTACAACCTCAACCACAACCCCCAGAAGACGAGATGGAACGACAACAGCCCCGGCGGTAAGAAGTGGAACAACAACGACGCCCGCGGGAGAAAATCACCTACTCACAGCCCGTTTAAAGGAATGTTCTCCAATTTTAACGCGCAGGAAGCGAACGAAGCGAATTACAAACGTACCGAGATAACTCTCGAAACCGAAACGAACAATTTGTTGAACGCAGATAAGGAGGACTATGAAATGGATAACATTAAAAAATATAACAATACCTTAAAGGTTGAAAGCATAAACGCGAACATTCGTCTACCTGATTCAGCAAGTCAGATACTTAACATCGCGGAAAATAAAAATACAGCTACTTTAAACGACTTTACCATCGCCAAACTCGACAAGAGTAACATTCAAGAAAGGCAGAGAAACTTAGTGGATCCTATTATACAAATACACGATAGCATTCAAGTCGTCGTGACGGGGAAGAGTACAAGCAATGGTCTGAAGAAGTTCCCTCATAAAAATGTCGGCTTCTCCAGCAGAATAGGCGGGCCGCACGACGACTCTCGCGCTGAAGATATCTCAGAAGAGATTAAGAATCTGAAAGAAATTTCTGACACATCAGAAACGCGTATCTAAAGACATTTTTATCAAAATTAAAGTGTAAATTATATTCAGCCATATTCATTTTAATTCGTACATAATTTAATAACATTATTTATATAGAAGACCTTTCTGAGTGTGTTGAAAAAAGTTGACTGAAATTTTTTATCACTGTATCTCAAAAGATTGTACGTTGAATATAATTAATTATACGTATTTTAATATTTATAACAGAGCATTAAAAAAATTTTTTTTGTTAATAATTTGCCAGAAGGTATTGATAAAATTAAATAACGTAAAAAAATAGAAAATATTAAGCACATAAAATATGCCTGATACATTTTTTAGTATTTTAAGAAATTCAAATAAACAATAAAAACAGTATTAACTTTTTGAATTTACATTGAGAATGAATATTTTAATAATAGGAGAATTGGCTTTTTAGTGTGAAATCTGTCCCAAGTTTGTAAAAACAGTGGTTTTATAACAAACGATTTTATAAATACTAACTAAATGTATTTAATATTAATTAAACATATTAATTAGAACGATATACATATAAAATCTATTTTATCGAAAAATATTGTTTGATTTGAACCTGGATCTCTTTCTAAACCGGGGAAGGTACATTATCCAACTATGCTACAGCGACAATATTTTTAGCGACAAATTTTCGAACCTATATACTTTTTTGATATTAATACATGTAATCGTTCTATTGTTTAAAAGAACCATTTACCTTATTTTTATAGAATCTCAAATAGCTTTGAGTAATCTGAAAATAAATATCAATTCATTTTTATTAAATTTTGGAGACATTAATACAACTTCATTATTAGGAGAAATTAAAAGTATTAATATCAGAAAGGTTCGAAAATATCTCGCTAAAAGTATTGTCGCTGTAGCATAGTTGGATAATGCACATTCCCCGGTTTGGAAAGAGATTCAGGTTCAAATCCTGGTGGCGCAACGACAATATTTTTCGATAAAATTGATTTTATATGTATATCTTTCTAATTAATATATTTAATTCATATTTAAAATATCACAGACCTATGTTCTGAATAATAACACTTCACAATAAGAATGTGTTCTCCTTGATAACAAAAGATTTTATTAAATATAGCAAAAAAAATTAATAATGTCTAAATTTGGAGTGGAATATAGTCTTTACTCGGGAGAGGTACGGTTAATTATGCAATGATATGATACGTTATGGCTTGAAAATAATGTAGTGTACACCCATTCTTCGCTTAACTACCAACTCTTTTAACGACCACTTACGTATACTGTATGAATGCCTACCAACACTACCCCACCACTCGTCAACAATAAAGCGACTATAGTCCGACCAACGTAACTTGGCGAATGACAAAGAGCGACACTGTACCTTGGACATAAGTTTTTAATAATATTTAATACGTAATATTATAATTTAAAAAAAAATGGTAACAGAACAACCTACTTTTATGCTTACTTTTATACTGCACGCAATTTTGATGTTTTGTACTACACATAAAATTTAACTCTCTTTTTTTTTAAATTCAAATGTAGTAAATAGATATCTTATACAAAAACACAAATACTTATTAATCAGAAATTACATAAAAATAAAGTGAAAAAAAAAATGTAATTCAATATAATCGTATTTATTTAATACAGTAATTTTTTTTGAAAAAGTAAAAGGTAAGAATCAATTAAAACAAAAGTAAATAATAAAAACAAAAATACGATAATGTGAAAGTTTCGTTACTTTCTTTTTTAATTCTCGACAAAGTTCTTTGAGACAAACTTAATAAACAAAACAAAAAATAAATTCACATTTTAATATGATTAAAACTTAATTTTATGTATTGTAAATTTTTATTCTATTCCTATACAACAATCATTATTATTAAAATAATCACCATGGCAGCACTAAGGCAAACGAACCTGTAATCTCTGTAGTGTCCTGTGAAATGGAAATACCGGCTCTTTATTAGCTTTTTCGGTTTCGCAAAACTTCAATACCTCATTGGCAATTGTTCGAACATCACCACGTACTGTTATAATCGTTTTCGACATGATTCTTCTGTAAATTTTAATAATTAAAATATCAGAATGTTTCAGAGCGCACAATAACCCTCACAGCCGTGCGCGGGCTGAGGGAATTTTAGTTCGAAAAGTCACCGCTCGCCAAATTACGTTGGTCTGACTATACTTTTACTGCCAAGTGAGTGGCAATGCACAAGATGACGACTGACAATTTTACCTGAAGAAAGTAAGAAAGAAGACTATAGATCGTTTCCATTCGCATAAGTTCGATAAACCTGAAACTGAGGACTGTCTGTAATATACAAAGTTACAACACTTGGGACAAAACGCCTATTCTCTTTTTAATATATATGCTGTTTATCTTGCTCAAGCACCTTTGTTGACGCAAATCGAGTACTCCCTGTGCATTTCCGTCTTTCCAATAACCTTTATACCTGTCCTTTTCTGGCCCACTACTAATCAGGGATTTCGCCGACGTGGAACCAGATTGCATTTCGACGCAGAGCTGTCAAGAGACTTTTTTGTGGATCGAAAATGTCGCCGTGTGTAAAAATCTGGACCACGAAGGAGCGGTGTTCTGCACCATTTGGAAGTGCAGTGATCTCCGTTTTTCACTACAAAAGTGCGGATCAAGTGGAGGTTAAAATTGTCTTCCAACACAGGACTTAGATCAAGGTAGGCCAGATCCATCTGCCATTATTCCTTTCTAAATTCCATTCGAATTGCGTCAACTAAAACATAATTAAACATATTGATTATTTATTCACATAATAAATGGTAACATTAAAATTTTAATGATATTAAAAAAACACTTATTTTAATCACATAATCATAAATTTATCAAAGATTAAAAAAAACATTTATATAATTGTAAATAATGCTGTTTAATTCAAGTTGAATAATCATATTAAGTAATTGTAGTTTTTGTAAAAATCTTTTTAAGAGTATTTTACTATTGTATTTCTCAATTAGATTATATATAAAAATGAACCAACATTTATTAAATTTATGATATTTTAAAAAATATTATACATTTAAAAAAAAATTATCATTACAATATTAATTTGGTTAGGTACTCAATATTTATTTATTTTATAGAAAAACTAAGGCAGCTACTTGTATTTAAAGAAATATAAAAAAAAACATTGATAATTATTTATTAAAATATAAATTCAAAACATCTCACTGTATAACTGTTCGAATTAAATTACTAATCTAAACATATGAATAATTCCAACTTAACTCATTTTCGCATGAAATACTTTGAATTCTTTGATAAATTTTAAGAAAATCTGTGTTATAGTGTTAAATGTAAAAATATTCCAATATACTTGATTATACTTTTTATGAAATTTTAACTGATTTTTTTTTATCCAAATTCATCCATATACATATATATATATATATATATATATAAATATAAAACTAGATGCCTGTCTGACTATTCTCTATACATTTCTATACCCTTTGACGATCTAAAGTAAATTTTTCAGTTACTTTTAGAACCCTGCAAAAAACATAGGCACCATCCTCCTTCCCCTTTCCACCCCTACACCGCCCCCTGTAAAAACAGTGTCACCCCCTCTTGCAGGCCATCCCACCCCTTCTCTCCGATATAAATGTATATTAAGTTGATTGCCAGTTGTGCTCTAAGGCCCGAAAGAAATAAAATCATCCCCTTCCTCACTTCTCCGGATAATACTCATTTCATGTCTTGATATAATTTATCAACATTGTAAAAGAGGCAATTCCGGGTAACGCCGGATACAGAAACCTAGTACCTTATAATTCTGGAGTAAGTTTTGTCAGTAAGTATGGTAACTTTGGAAGTACCACCAGATTCCTTGGGGTTCTGTCCTCTTTTTGTACTCCCGTGTTGCTTGGGTTGAGCCCACGTAATAATAACTCAGGGTCCCATGATAACAATTATATTTTATTATAAATAATATTACTGTAGTTGACAATTATATAATTCATAAAAAGACTAATAACTATTGCGAAGCGGCGATGGAAAAGAGACCCGTTCCCCCAGTGACGGCCTCTTATAACCATTGTCCCCCACCACTCATCTAACACACACACACATACATGTTCAAAGTGATAGTTCTCACAGTAAGTATAGTAAGTGCAGCAAAATTTATTTGTTAATACCAAGGTCTACGGATCACGGATCGGATTCCCAATGGGTGCAAATTTTTAAAAATGTTACTTAGAAATAAATTGTCTTCGGTCTGTGTATTCCCTTTTAAACCCTCACACTTCTACCATACCATATATCAATTGTTGAAAAATAATTATTTTTAGTAATACTGTAATTTAATAAAATGGAGAGCTAAAAATAAATTTAATTAAGAACGTCTCTAGCTAAAATTTGACAACTAAAGTATTGTAGCTAAATCAGTAAAGCTCTACTGGGAATAGAATATTCCGGGTTCGAGTCTTAGTAATAATCGAATGTTTAATTTCTTTTAAATTGTGAGTTATCCTTAAGAAGAAAAATGTGAAGAAGCTACAGTGGGCGGGTCATGTAGCGGGAGTTGAAGAGTCCTGTGATACGCACAAAACTAGCAGAATTAAAACCAGAATACAAGTAGATGCAAGATGGACCTACAAGATCAGCGCCATGACGGTGAAATAAAAGGACTACCTAGAACTATCTTTAATTGATATGATTATCGTCAGAATTTTATTATTGTAATAGCATTAATACGAAGGATATAGTGAAGTCATGGAAATGATATAATAAGAACAGGTAATTTTTTTTACTTAAAATATTAAGTGAATACTGTGTGACATCTATTGCACAATACTAAAAGATTGTAAATGAATATAAATATTTATTTTCATTTATTACTAATCTGTATCTACTGCCATCTGACGGATTTGTAAAGGGAATGAATATTAATATTCATCCAGATCCAATAATACATTAATCGTAATGGTCCGCGTCCACGGTTGAGATTTCTCTCGGAGATTTGACTCGAGTGCATATAAATAACAGTGCAGATATCACTGTCATCACCATATATACATATATTTTCACGGATTAAGCTAATACATCCAATACATACGTATGTTTACCGACTCTAAGAAATCAAAGTCTTATTGAAAAATCCTCATAAACATGGGCTATACTAATTCTTTTCTTTGTCATATTATAAACACTTTTTTTTTATTAAACTACGATTTAACAAAACCATGAATATATTATATATTTATATTTTACAACAAGTGTATAATTCTACCCGCATCAAAAAAATTTGATATGATAATTTTTTTAAATTATAATGATTAATTATTCACGGGAAAACTAAAACTTTTAACTTTGTTCAACAGCACGCGCCGCGATCCGAGCGACAAAAAATATTATTTTTAATTAAGTTCCTGTTTTACTTCAAAATGATTGGCGGCATTATTTCTACAGAATGTATGACAGATTAATTTTCCTATAATTTTTTATTTTATCTTAATAAACTATGATCTAATAAAAAGCAGGGTAGCGATAAGCTTAAGCCGCGTGTGCAAGAGTGAAATTTTGCACTCGAATCAAAATTGGAACATTATAAAAAAATATATTATGGCCGCTTCGCGAACAATAGTGGCGGCTAGCAGACTATACGAGTATTTCAATGCGAAAATCTTTTATTACATTACTTCAACAATGCACCGTGTAGTGTACTTTGTTTTTAAACAAATTATAGATATATCATAGAGACGAAGCTATTTATATTATATTATGTGTCAAAATGTGGAAGTATGGGTAATTACAGGGCTTACTACCTGTCCACGGCTGGCTTAAGTGATCACTTTACACAATGTAACGTTCACCATTTCACCCAATCAACCTACATATCTATCAAATTTTTGGACCATGCAGAAACACTTCGAGTATATAGCACTTTGTTTTTATTTCCAGTAAGAAAATATATTTATACACATAATTGTTCAAATTTAACATAAAGAAATGAAATAAAATGTGGACAGATAAAAAAGTTAACGTCGAACAATACCCCTCCCACTTACCTCATCTGGTGATTTACGAGTAATTACAATTTAAATTTAAATTTTTTTGCTGGTCGCACTATACAATGCTAAAATGATATTAGACTGCAGACAGATAAGCCCAGCACCGTACAGATCCGTCGCAAAAAACCTCCCGGTGATATCTATTGCACAATGCGAAAAGATTGTAAATGAATATTAATATTATATATTTTTTGCTAATCTGTGCTGCCATCTAATGGATTTTTAAACAATGAATATGGATGTAACGAAGCGCAATTGTAATATGGATTCAAAATTAGACAATTCTCTAGCCGAAAGTTTCTTCAAAATCTCATTCGCACACGGGCCAAAATGATAAAATTGTTTAACTTCTTCAATAATTGCAAAGTAACTTTGTGACAACATATTATATTTATAATACAAAACACTGTTTATTGATAAATCTACATGTTTCAAGACCAATGATCCCTTCATCAGAATACAATGTACATGGTGAACATTATGTTCCAGGCCGATCTCGTTTGACCGCCATTTTAGTTTGGCAAATATTTATCAATTTGTATTTGATAGTCATAAATAATAGTTGGTTACAATTTACTGTGGAGCAACTAACGTCTCAATAACGTTGTTAAAGTTATTAAAACATTTTTTCTAAATAATAATAGCAATGATGTAGCCCATTAATGGTAATCGCTATCGTAACGTGTTGAAAAACTTATTGGTGGTCGAATTTGGTCGATTTCCACCTCATACACAGCCCGAGTTACTTGAAATTTTGCGAGAAATTTTCCCCGGCCGCATAATGTCAAAAAGTGGTGATATCGACTGGCCTCTTCGATCACCTGATTTAACGTCTCCCAACTCTTTTCTGCGAGGGTACTTGAAGTGAATGGTCTAGCCCAGTGGTCGGCAAACCATGGCTCGCGAGCCACATGTAGCTCTTTGGCCCTTTGAAAGTAGCTCTGCCGCAAATGACCACGTGTGGGCGCTAATTGTGGTTAATATCACGTATAGCGTCATAAAACAGTGCATGATCTTACTTAACGAATAGCATACGCTATGTCGGCTCTCTCTCTTAGCGCTTTTAAGTTTAGTTTTAAGGAATGCGTATAAATTGTGTGTAATTCATGTTCTGTAAAAAATAAGTAAAAATAATAGAAAACGTATTTTTTTATTCATTTACTGAATTACATACATTATTAGTTTTAAATACTAAATTAACGGATTAATTATAAATATATACATATAAAATCAATTTTGTCGAAAAATATTAGTTTTATTCAGAAAATCTTCTTAACTTAATAGATGAACAATTAAAAATAAATCGTATTTGTAAAAACACATTTATGGCTCTCGAAAATATTCTAAACCGTTGTGCTACTCATAATTGGCTATTTTGGTTCAAAAGTTTGGCGATCCCTGGTCTAGTTAATAAGCCAATAATAATTTCGATGCTACAGGACAATATTTGAAATGAAATTGCTGAAATAACACGCGAAGTGTGCGAGAATATTATGAAAAATGTGATTAAAAGAGCGCACGTGCTAGAAGTGGCCGCTTGGCCGATGTCGTATTCCATATACATACATAATTGTATTAAATCAAATAATCGACAAATAAAAACCAAATTATAAAGTTGTGATTCATTTTCTAGTTATTTAAAAACATCGACCTGTAGGATAATATTCACCCTGTACATGGATATATTATATTGGTCTTGAAACATGTTGATTTATTATTATTTATTTATTTATTTATTATTGATTATACACACCCTGTTGACATAATTTGACATTAACATAATTTGTAAAATAACCGAAAATTTAATCAGAAGTGTTAAAAGAAAAAGAAAAAAATAATGTCAGCATGTTTTTCATAATCAAAATTAAATACAAATTTGAAATAAAACAATTAATCCGCCACTATTGAGTTGAGACACAAAAATTGTAATAATATAGTTCTATAAAGAGTTAAATTTACAGAAAAAATGTCGACTACCTCAGCATATTCATTATCTAAAGAATGCATTCTGGGCACTGCGGAGTTAGCTAATGCATGAGTTCTGACATTACCACTGTAATAGAATAATGAATTGTGTCTCGATAACTACAATGGTGCAAGAAAGTCAAGCAGACCAACAATCTGGGGGCAATCTATCATACCATTGGTGATCCTGTATAGAAATATAAGGTCGGTCATCGTACGTGATAAGTTTAACAATTTCAGACAGCTAAGGAGGTAATCACACTTGATATCCTCAGAGCGTATATATAATTTAAAATTAATGAATCTTAGAAACTTTCTCTGAATTCTTTCAACCGCCGTCGAGTGAACAATGAAGTGTGGCGACCATATGACCGAATTATGATTTTTTTTCTTATTATTAAAATTGTTTCACATTCAAATTATTATTTGTCAATCTTGAACTTCTTGAAATTCAATCTTGAAATTATGTAATTTTTTGTTAAAATATTCCTTACTTACTTACTAAGATACAAATATCTTAAATAAATTGTACTTGCTCTGTGGAATATATTAACATTTTATAATTCCTATACTGAACCCAGGATTCACTATTCATGGCTGATTAATATTTAATACAAATTGATGGATTCCAAGTGGACCTTCATCACAGAGTAATTACGTTTATATTATTTTTAATATAAATACATTTTAATACAAATTAAATTAATTAATTAGAAAGATATACAGAAAAAATCTATTTATCGAAAAAATATTTTGATTGCCACCGGGATACGAATTACGAATACGGGAACTTTTTCTATCCGGTGTAATCCGTTACCATTCATTACTACTCGTACATCAACCGAATACGTTTTATACAAATTTTGAACATATATTCTGCAGTCTTACTAATTGATTAATTTAATTTGTATTAAAAAATATCACAAAACTTTTTAAATAGCAATTTCAGAACAAATGTGTTTTCAGTTAAAATATATAAGTTACATCTAGGACTATCAAAATTTAATAAAATTTATTTACTTAATTCTGCTGACAATTCCATCACGTGAAAGTGTGGAGTTATCATGTCAAACAAAGTAAATTATTTTGCAATTATATATTCGAAGATTTTTTAAATAAATTAAGGTTATAAGAAGTATTGATTTTCCGTCATTATAGACGAGTTATTTTAAACTGATTGATGATACTAAAAGGAACAATGTATCATCATTTTTTAAAGGAATACGATGTTTAGTTAATTACAACTCTTAAAATCGGTATACTTTGCACTGTGCTACTTCTTAATTAATTATGCTATTTTAGTTTGGGGAGGAGCAGCAAAAACAATATTGGAGTCGGCTAAAAAAGCACAAAAAACTCATTTTCTCATTTCAATTCTCAAGGTATTAATTGGTCGTCTCTTTAGATATCCATCAGATCTTATATTTAAAGAATACAATATCCTAGATATAAGACAAATCTTTATGTTGAGACTCGTTCAATATTTCCATGCTAACAAGTCTCCTCAAGCAATAAATCATGGACACGACACAAGACAAACAACAAACATCCACACACCAGTTCCGAGAGCAACAACGACATTTTATCAAAGATTCTACATGTTCTTAGCTCAGAAACTATACAACACACTCAGTACCAACTGGAAATCGTTTAATTCCAATAAGATTACACAAATATGGACCCAATATATGATTAAATCAGGTAAAGATGAATCAGAAGCATGGCTATCCAACATCCTAATATAATTTATACAATACCTTCACTAATAATTCGCTAGTCCTACAACATTCCCACTACATATGTTTTTATTATATTTTTACTTTTTTATACATATTTGTAATTTTCTTTTTATTCTTGTCGACAAATAACACCACAACAGCACGAAAAAAAAACTGCCTGCTTTAACACAGACTTCAGTCTAGCAAAGTAGCCAGGACAACGCTGTATATATCAGAGATGAAGTCTGCTCCATCCCACACAATAAACTATGTATTATTTATGTTTATTATGGATTCACCTCTATTAAAACAAAAATATGTATGTCAATATATATATAAATAAATAAATAAATCATCATCATCCTTATCATCATCAGCCTGTGTCTATGCACTGCTGGATAAAGGCCTTCCCAAGCATCGGCAATTTTCTATATTTAGCCTTAATTGTTCTTCACTACTCTTTTGATGTCATTACTCCGTTGAGCTTAAAGACGGCCAACATTCATTCTTCGTACCCCATCGTCCATCATATCAAATCCAGACTATTGCCACTTGAGCATGCAGACTATCTGGAAAATTTGTAAAAAATTACCCAAAAAGCAACAATCCGAAGGCCTTTACTCCAAATATCACTGAGATTTCGAATATCTAACGTACAATGAAAACTATTTTAAAGCTGAATAATTTCGTATACGTAGTGGAAGAGTGGTGTGAAAGAGTCAGTATCAAAAGAGGGTAAACAAATTATTTTAAAAAAACATTTAAATACAATGTTTTCTACTGAAATTTGATATTTATTTATTTATTTATATTGTAAAATATTATTAATAATACAGTGTGTTATATTGTTATAATAACATTGCAACAAAATCAAAACATATATTTCGGTATCCTACCTGCTACACTTGTATTTTACTGTATTATAGCAGACAGTGCATTTCCGGTATATTTGTACACAAAATGTAATATTCTATGTACAAAAAATATATATGAAGAGTAAAATATGATGCAATTATAGATATGTATATATAATGTAAAACTTAAAGTAAATTCATTGTTCAATGCATTTACTTTATGCAATTTCAATACAATATATATAAAGAGTATAACATGATGCAATTATGTTATCGCGAGTGCATTTATGTAATGTAGTAAAAAAAGAAAAAGATTAGCAATCATATTTCATTTTAATAAAAATAATCTCTATCATAACATAGAGCCATCAAATATTATGAAAGTGCCGAATTCTTAAAACATGAACTAGGAGTGTTAATGAACAAAAATATGAAACTAGGTTCATATAACAATCTTTATAAAGGTAACTTAGAAAAAATCAACGTAAATTTTTACACAATTTTCACTTAGACTTAAGAAACCTTTATTTTTACTTAATTAATTCTTAAAAAAAATTAATACAATTTTTTTATATAACTGAAAAATTCGAAGAGTTTGATCTAGATACTCGAAGCACGAGGTAAGGCGCAAATAGCGAAGTTCTGGGAATACAAATACCACTACACTATCGCCATCTATAGACAAAATTTGAAATTTTCCTTGAAACAGCATATATGTCACAATGAGAATCTAATCTTTTTTTGAAATTATTTAAAGCAATATTCTTTATCTGTAAAATGTTTTAAAGACATTAAACTAGAATACGCCTGAAAAATCAATATTTTCTTATTTTTACCAGTATATTATTAGCAATATTTGAATATGTCCAAGAATACACAATTACTGAATTTTCAGGTTGATTGGGTGGAATGGTGAACGTTACATTGTGTAAAGTGATCACTTAAACCAGCCGAAGATAGGTCGTAATTCCTGTAATTACACATTCTTCCATACATAAAAAATAGCTTCATTTCTATGAGATATCTATTATTTCTTTAATAATTTTAAACCTTTTCATGATTCGACGAATAGCTTGCTCAGATGGACGATTATGTCGCACATATAATTCACGAAGTGCACGTTAGGTTTGCCGAATCGACTAACTAGACTAATTTTGAAAATAATTTTTAATAACTTAAAAACGTTATTCTAACTTGGAACAATCCATGATAAAATGACATACAATACTGAATAAAAATAACAATGACAACTGTCTAAATTTTAATAAACATGGCTACCATTTTTCTTCGAAATTGTATCACATTTATTGGATACCTCTAAATATAAATATCAAAAACTCCATGAGAGTTTTTAGAATCGTACTAATAAATTAAAACGGCTCTTTCACGCCACTCTTCCCTTATACAGTATCAATATCGGTATCATTCGAATATTTTAGGGAGAGAAAGTTGATATTGGATGAGCAACTTCGCAGCTTTGAAGAGCAAGAATAGCCTTGATTGCAATTTGTAGATCAATATTGAGTTATAAACAAAATTCCATTACTTCTTGTTGACAGCTTTAAGGGCTCCTAAATTCAGGTTCTTTATTAACTAGGCTTTTGAAATTGAAATTGACATTGAAGTAACGAAATGTATTCCATATTCAACCATTTACATATTTTTTTTATAGAGCGATCCGTTAAAGATTATATTAATACAAATTAAATTAATCATCCAGAAAGATATACAAAAAAAAAAATTCCGTCGAAAAAATATTATTTATTGCTACAGGAACTTTGTTCTGAAATTGCAATTTTACAGTAAAAATGTGCTCTCCTTACTAAAGTGGTATTACTGTTTCTAAATTTAATAAAATGGATTAATTAATTTAATTCTGGCATCTTCTATCGGGTTTTACTCAAAGGTATTTGAGATTCTCCGTAATGTAAAAAATAATTCTTTTAAAAATGGAATAGTAAGTGTTATCAATTTGAAATATTACAAAATATATGTTTTAAATTTGTAAAAAATGTATTCGATTGCTAGAGCAAAATCAGAGAACGCACTTTCCCGGATGGAAAGAGGTCCAAATTCTTATCCCGGTAGAAACTAAATATTTTTTTGATAGATAGATTTTTTCTGTATATATTTCTAGTTGATTAATTTAAACCATAATAATATTACGTTTTATATGGCTTTATGATGTGGTGTCATTTTCCAGTAAAAAAAAATTCGCCAAAGTAGCGAAAGCTGACGAATTTTTAATACTGGCACGCTCTTATCTATGTTGTTGACGTTTCTTATTGAATTTTGACGTTAGTAAATCAAACGTGTTTTTAATATGTTTTCTGTATATTTTGTATATTCAATAATATTTATTATTATTAGTTTTAGTCTGCAATGTACATAGATTACAGTGAATAATTTTTGGTTATGTCAAAATCCGCACGTAATTTTAACATAACCAAAAAATGTATAATGTATTCTTGTTTGTATTAAAATACCACAGAACTTTGTTCTGAAAATGCAACTTCACAGCATACACGTGTCATCCTTAATAAAAATTATATTTTTCCCTGTCGCTTCTACGCCACTAAATATGAACGATTTTGGAACAAACTAAGAAAATCTGCTAGTCTGTGAGTGGATCAGTCTACATTTATATTTATGGAGAAAATAGCTTATACCACAGCAATCTAATTATTTTTTGTAATTTTATTTGAATCTTGGAATCAAACCTTGTTGTAAGTTGTCTGAAATCTATACCTCTTGAATACGCTATGAATATAGAATCACATTTAAAAAAGACACAAACCTTTTGAACCTTTTATAAATAATAATAAATTTAAAAAATAAATATATATATGTATATATATTTTTTCTTATTACTTCGTTAATTGAGCATTTTAGTGTTTTTTTTTTTAAGTTATGTCACCAATTTGAAGTTGAAAGAGAGATACGATGAAAGAAGTGATGTATTTTAGTAGAAATTTGAATATGGCAGCCTACATCCAACATAAAATAACTATTCTGGTTTTCTTGCAGGTAGGTTGAGAGTCTGGACTATTTATTTTGTAAGAGGATGTCAGATAGTAATGACAAAAAATATAAATATAATAGGAACGACCACTCAATATTTCCACGGAATTTATTCTCATTAAATCACCATAGTTGGTTGGAGGCTATTATGAGGGCAGACCCATTATAATAAATAGCTCATGTATGATCCTGCTCATTCACCGCCAGGTTGGCATCTATTTAATGCTACTATGACAACTGCAGTAACGTCCCACACAATAGTGAGGGCGGCGCCGCACAGTTGTCAATAAAAAATTGCTACTGTTATCTATAACGTTTGCGGTGGAAACGGAGCTAGTACTAAATTATGCAACCGAGGCGTAAACCAGTAAGGATGCTGTGTCACTGGCTGCATTCATGAGCCGCTGGTCTGCACCGGCGTTTCACGGTGATCGGTTCTGCAAAGTGCTTTCATATGCGCCTATCGTTACACGGGACGACTTCTCAAAGTTATTCACGTTTAGTAACCCTATATAATGAGATTCCTAATAAATCTTGTACGTTGTCTGAGCATTCTACGATTGCTTGAACGTTTCCATCTAAATCATATTATTAAATATAATTTGTAAAGCTTTATGTGAAGAAATTTAGATGGCATTAAAGTTTAATTATTTATATCTGTGGCGTAGTTCAGTACTGTAGACGTAGCGTAATCTCATCAAAATGGTTTCAAGAGATATCATATATATATATAGTTCAAGGCATTTGCGAAACGTAGATATAAATATAGATAATATTACATGAGGAATATTCGTGTTTCTATTTAATAAAGGGTGCCCAGCGGAAAGTTTTCAAGTTTAATATTAAATTTATAAAAACTACAATGTTATTCTCATACTTTATTTATACAAAATGGAGTTTAACGTTTTATAAACAATATCGTCTAAATACCGTCCATTTCTCTCAAGACACTTGCGATCGGACTCTTAAATTTGCGAACACGCGAGAGCAAAGCGTTGGTTCAATGGCAGCAACTTCACGGCGGATATTTTATTGTAGGGCCTGAATTGTTCGAAGATTGTTACTGTGAACTCTCGACTTAAGGTATCCCCACAAAAAAAAAGTCGCATGGTGTAAAGTATGTGTCCGTACTTATTGATTAATTTATTGGGAAAAATTCTCCTCAGCTTCTCCACTGAAACTCTAGCTATGTGTGGAGTGACCCCATCTTGCTGAAATTGTATTTTATTGTTGAACTTTGGAAATAGCTGCATTTGTGTATCAAGAACTTGTCGATCATTGGCAATGCACATCAGCAGTAGCTGTCTCTGGCTGGTTAAAAAAATAAGGGCCTATTATCCCTCTTAGCAGAAATTGCACACCACACTGTCATTTTTTGACAATGCAAACGTTTTTGATGGCGTTCCCTTGGGTTGTTGCGGCACCAGTATCTCATGTTCTGTTTATTAACATAGCCATCGATATGAAAATGTACTTTGTCAGTAAACAAAATATTTTCAAGCGTTTTTGCTGTTACAAAATGTTCCAGCATCGTCCTCCTTAACGTTTCACATAAAGCATAGTCATTTTCGTTGAGAAACTGCACGATTTGCAGTTTGTATGGGTGAAACTGTAGTTTCTTTTTCAAAATAACGTGCACTGTTGATTATTTCAGTACAGGCTGCAATCTTCCTTATCGATTTACGCGGATTGCGCATAATTTCACGTCAAACTTGAGCCACGTGTTCTGGCGTCGCTGCTGACGTTGATGATCCCGGAGGAGTTTGGTTAACCATTATCTCTGCTTGTCTGAATTTTTGAATCCAACACCAGATAAGTTTCTCGTCGAATATTAAAGTGAGTACAAAAAGCGCGACGCGCACGAACCAATGAATCACCGCGGTGCGCTCCCGACTAGTGACTCATTGCGACTGGCAAACCCGCAAATAACGCGCGTCGAACAATACCCCTCCCACTTACCTCACCCTGATGGTTTACCAGCAATTACAATTTAATCTTAAAAAAAATTCCGCTGAACACCTATATATAACACGAGTAAGTCATTATAATATCACCGTGAATTTCATACAAGTCAAAAACAGAATTCGGTTGACTGACTTGAAAATTTAAAAAGCAATTGAAATTATTTAAATGAGTTTTGAAGTAATTTTGCTAGACTTAGAGCGAGTCGCACAAAATAATATCGCAGACTGCACACGGGTCATATTTTGGACAACCCTGATTTAATCAAACTCATCAACGCATCGGTTGTACAAAATAATTGATTTTAAAATTATACGAGACAAGGAAATTGATATAAGAAGGAAAATTGTAGAATCTTTTTTATAGATTTAATAAAATTACTTCGTATTCTTGGAAAAACTAGATATCATCTTAAACTCTGGTTAAAATTGACTTTTATTGTATCAAAATTCTGACAATATTTTTTTCTCTGTTACAAACGTATCAAATTTCGTAATAGTTTATACTAGAAATAATTTTAAAAACAATGTTATATTTTTGTACTATAGTTATATTATAACGTGACCGAGTTCAGTTGAAATTTTTTACGAAATGGAGCTATACTAATTATCCAATACTATTATTAATGCTAAATTAATGTACTAATTATAAATATATATCCCGGTGACGCAAAAACAATATTTTTCGACAAAATTGATTTTATATATATATATATATTTATAATTAATACATTAATTTAGTATTTAAAATATCACAGAGCTATGTTCTGAATAATTACAACTTCACAATAAGAATGTGTTTTCCTTAATATTATTAATGACTTATATCTAATAATAATTCGGAATAGATAGTTGTAGAGGTCTGTTCCGTATTCGTAATTAATAAAATTAATTATTATTTTTTAGGTGAACACATATATTTCCACACTTAGGCATTCAGTTATAATATTGTTATTAGTGATATATTGTCACCAGTTTTTAGTTTATATTCCCCAGTACATATTATTCCTTTGGCTAGGTTGGTTGTCCTTTTGTAGGTCGAGGAGAGAAAGGGCATTGTGTGATTGTTCGTGTTGAATCTCTATTCGCACACCGCCGCGAATCTTGTTCTGGTGAACGTGACATTCATCAGAGTTTTTTTGTGCTGTGTCATTTACTACATTGGGTGAACTTCCGGAAGTGCAACGTGACGGCGTCACCGACCAGATGAGTCGAGCTGCCGTTTGATCCCGTGAGTCCATCCTGGTCCGCTATCGAAGGTACCCATCCTCTCATCCTTCCGATTCCTTCCCTCCACCACCCACCAACACCAGGGTCTATGGTTGTTTTAGGTGACGTTTATGTCCAAGTTGAATCTTGGTGTCAGAACATACGCCGACTACTGTAGTTTATATTTTCATCTCTTTCGAACAATCTCACGCTGATCTCCAGAACAAAATCTCATAACGTGTACACGGTATTTAGATGCTTCTTAGCATAATCTCTGAGATTATCTCCTTCCGTAATATTTCCGACTCGTAATTCAGTCTGATTTAGTATGTTACATCCTATATAACGACATTTTTGTACTAATTTCACTTCATCGGATGTTCAGTTTGATTTAAATGTCACGTGATACGTTTTCGTTACAAGGGTATGAACACGTAAAACCTAGTCGCTTTAAGGGTAGAGAGTTTTTAAGTACTATAAATAAATAAAAATCCTTTTAAAATTAGCAATATTAACTTTGTGGTTAAAATTCATGTTTTTTTATTTATTATCTTTGTTTTATTAACCACTTAATTGAGTTTAAATACATCTACCGGTTTCGAAAAATAGCATTTTCTTCTTCAGGATGCTATAACTAAATAAAAACATAGATATGCTAATTATGCTAAGTATGCTAATTAAAAATAAACATTACAAAATGTTTACTTTTAATACTAATTAAAAGTAAACATTACAAAAAGTTTACTTTTAATACTAATTAAAAGTAAACATTACAAAATGTTTACTTTTAATTAGTATCGTTCCGTTACATTTTATATTTGATAACTATTTCGTTCCACGAGCGGTAGACAGTTTCTATCGTATTTAATATCCGTTACTCGATAGCGAGGAAGTAATAAAAGATGGCGAAAAATCTACACATTTAGACTGAAAACTCAAACGATTTTGATATTTACACAGTCAACAAGTTTCAATATTCCGTCATTTGCAGCAGCCCTAGCAGCAGTGGCCGGGGGTGGGGATCCGACCGCACTCGGTACATCCTCCGGAAGGCGAGAAGGGTGATGGCGGTGGGACGAGGAGCTGTCACGTGGGACGAAAATACTGGAGCATCTCCTTAAACACCGGAACAGCGGTGTTCAGAAAAAAAAAATGCGCGCTTATCTTTCAACCTGAACTCTTAAGAGTTTAATATTTATTACGTTAACTTCATAACTTTTTTAATTCTTAACATGGTGCATATTTGGTAAGTCTAATTTAAAATCTATTCTATTAAAGAAAACACATTCTTATTGTGAAGTTGTAATTATTCAGAACATAAGTATGTGATATTTTAAATACTACATTAATGTATTAATTATAAATATATACATATAAAATCAATTTTGTCGAAAAATATTGTTTTTGCGTCACCGGGATTCGAATAATAATATATGTTGTATCAATGTGTCCAAAATTTAATAAAAATGAATTGATAATTCTGGCATTTGCAGTCGGTTTACTCAAAGGTATTTGAGATTCTGTAAAAATAATGTAGACGGCTTTCAAATAATGGAACGACAGATGTATTCATTTGAAAAAATGTAACATATAGGTTCGAAAAATTTGTCATGAAAAATACTGGCGTTATAACACAATTGATAGTGTACTTCCAGGTTCGAATTATTTATAATTAATGCATTAATTTAGTATTTTTTATTTATTATCTTAGTTACCACCAAGTTATTATTGCTAATTTTAAAAGCATTATTTAGTATTTAAAATCTATTCAATAAAAATTCTTAATACAATGATCAATGATTTTTAAATCTATTCAGTAATGGTTAGATATCATTTGTTATCATCATCTTCTTTTTATTCTCTTGTTTTATCCGTTCAACCAGTGCCGGCGCTAACCTTTGTGGCGCCCTAGGGTGAAATTTTTCTGGGCTTGATAATTAATTTAAAAAAAAAAACAGTGGATCTGTCAAACCATTCTCTCATTTTTCATTTCATGCTCAAACTTGTCATCATTAATTTCTTGTAAATCTGCAGCTTCTTCATTATTTTCCAAAATTTCCGTTCCTTAACTTTGGACTGATTATGTAACGTTATCTTCAAAACATATCATCGACTCATTGTTATAGAAATCAGCGGAGACCTTTGTGATGACATTTGTTATGATACTAGTGAGTAAAACATGTAAAGTCTACATAAATATAACATTTAATAATTGAGTACATCCTCTGGGACTGATGAATGATGCACGTGAGATCATGATTGCGAGGTTAGAAGGAATAGATCATCGGATCCCCCGGCACGATGACCTATTAAGAAATGAAAAGAATCTCGGACATTTCCGGGTATTTATTAGGGTGTGGATCTCTCGCTGGGGGTTGCTGGGATGGACGACGCCGGGAAGAGTAGTGACTAGAGAGTCCTAACGGAGCATTCTATTGGCTCTCCCTCGCACCTCTTGCGACCTGGACAGGGTGAATTTCTGCCGGACTGTGACCGAGTTCTGCGACTGCAACACATAAATGTGACGTCTATCCTCCCCTTTTTGAGGTGTATGATTTATATACCTTCTTTCTAGCTGCCTTCTGAATTGAATGTGATAACGAGTCTCACGTCAAATTGTACAAGTGCGGCTCTGGTACAATTATACCGGAGCCAACCTATGGTGGTATTATGATAATAATGTAATAAAATAAAATAAATGTGTAATTATGACGAATCGAAACGGGAGTAAACAACTCTCAAAACGATTCGGGATAGGGTGTTAATAAATAAAATATAACCTTCGAGGTTATAGCGAGACGTCAAATATGTATCATTGACCATTCTCAGTATTTATCTATCAAACACATGCAATTATAGAGAGCTACTCGACCTCAGAGACCTGGTTTCCGACATTTATATCAACCCTAAGGGTCTGAGTTATTCCTCTACTTATTTTGTCTGATTTAAATACTCAATATTTACTTTTAAATTAGCGATATTAACTTGGTGGTTGAAATTCATACTTTTTATTTATTATTTTTGTTTTATTAACCACTGAATTGAGTTTAAATACATATACCGGTTTCGAAAAATATTATTCGACTAAATTTGTATGAAGTAACAATTTGAGTGTGGTACTAAATTTATTTTTAAATAATTGTTGTTTTTTAAAAATAGATTCTGGTAAAGAAATAATAATATATGTTATGACATCTTGAAGAGGATAATGGTATTTTTCGAAACCGATAGATGTATTTAAACTCAATTAAGTGGTTTATAAAACAAAGATAATAAATAAAAAATTCTCAATATTTAGGTAAAAATACAAAAAACAACAATTTTATAGCCATTGACACCAGTAAAAGCACTTTTTTTACATTTAAAATGTTTAAAAATTGCGAAACTCATTTCGGTAACACGAGTTGACATCATCGCTGCGTGACTAAATTTTCTATCACGGTATGTTGAGGGTTAAGAATCAGAATATCAGGAACAACAAATCGAATCAACAACATGGCAGTTTAATCCACGAACCCTGGAATGATTGAATGCATCAATTAAAACCTCGTGCAGCATTATATTTGTAGAGACGTAGCTAACAACAACAAACAACAAACCAAACCATCATTTATTGCGTACAAAGGCAGGTTGAAAAAATGTTTATTTTCACTTGGCAACTAGATAAATTATTAGCAGGGAGATTCTAAAAAAAATAATTTAAACTTTAAAACATCATCAATCTCAAACAAGGGGATTTATTCGTTCAGTATATCACTCGGTGTGTTTGGCGACCAATGGAATAGGGCCAGACCCTTTTCCTGAATTATAGTCACCGTCAGATTTAGTCACTATTTAGTACAACCAGCAGATAAACTTCATACCATATTATTGTACTAACTGATATATCCGGCATTGTATAGGTCGTAAAGCCTCCCCTCTCTCCACCACCAATCTAAAATAAAAATATATTATTCTGTGTGCGTATCGAACCTAATCTAACACTTAAAAATCATCTACTGAATAAATGCCAATATTTATGTAAGATTATAAGATTAAATTAAAGATTAAGCGGTAAAATGTGAGTACATTACAAGTATTCATTCGTTTAATATTATGTAATAGTGATCGATGATCATCTTAACTGGAAATAACATATATCGAACCTAGCTAAACGCTTAAGAAAACTAATTTACTTTTTTAAAGGAAACGATGCATAATTGACTACAAACTCTTAAGACCGGTGTACTTTGCACTGTGCTACTCCTTAATTAATTATGCTATTTTAGTCTGGGGAGGAGCAGCAAAAACAATATAAGAGTCGACTAAAAGAGCACAAAAGACAATTCCTGTATTAAATGATCGTCCCTTTAGATATCCATCAGATTTTGTATTTAAAGAGTACAATGCCCTAGACATAAGGCAAATCTACATGTTGAGACTCATCTAATATTTACATGCTAACAATAACTCACCCCAAGCAATAAATCATGGACACAACACAAGACAAACAACGAACATCTATACGCCAGTTTCGAGAGCAACAACGACATTTTATCAAAGATTCTACATGTTCTTAGCTCCGAAACTGTACAACAAACTCAGTACCAACTGGAAATCGTTCACTTTCAATAAGATTACGCAAATATGGCCAATAAGAAGCATCACTTTCCAACATTCTAACATAATCATTATACAGCGCTTACACTAATAATTCACTAGTTCTACTCACTACATTTTTTTTCTCTATTTTTATTTTTATTCCTGTTAAATCTTATCTTTCTTGAATTAAATAACACCACAACAGTACGAAAATTACTAGCTACTTTAACACAGATGGCGGTCTAGCAAAGTAGCCAGGACAATACTGTATATATCAGAGGTGGAGTCTACTTTACCCACACAATATATACTTAATTGCAATATAATTGGATGTCATGTTTATCATGTTATATTATAACATATTCACCTCTGATACAACAAAAACATGTATATCAATGAAGTCTAATAAATAAAAGTGATCGTCCATTTGAAATCTAAGATACGCTTCATCAGGCAAATAGGCAAATCCTAGAGGATTATCTCGTTTTGGAGATCGTGCGAAAGGGTAAGATATATTGGAAAAGGTTGTTGAAGAAGAACGGAGATGAAAATAAAAATTCCCCACCAGTTAGACTGACAAAGTAGACAACCCTTAGATCTGCAGGATGCCGAGAAAAGCAGAGAAGTACATTTGGAAGAAGTTGTTCATAAATATTACGATATTCAGTCATGAAGAATCACTTCGACGTGGTTCACTATAACAAACTTCTTTCTCGCAAAGTGTCCAAAAAATATATGCATTCATTTAAAGTTTACTTGATGTGTATATGAAGAATAAAATTTGTGGGTCTCACTGTGACATGTGCGGTGCTCAGTATGTGCCACTACATTTCGAAAACATCTTGTGAAAGAATCGTGGACTCTGAAGGCAAGCGAGAGATTGGTTATAGCATAAATTATTAAAATAAAAAAGTCAAAACTACATGAAAAATATACATTAAAAAATATGTGAAGAATAACACGGAAATGAAAATCGCAACAAAAGAAAAAATATTTTTTTTAAAAAGGCTTCCTCAAGGCAAACTTTTTTCGTATGTTTCCTGTAAAGTAATAATTGGTTGATATTTATGGGTTCCCAAATAAACTCAACCATTACAACATTTTGTTAGGGATGAAAATTTCTTTAAAACTTTTGCCAAATTAATTCGCTAGAAACATTGAAAAACCATTTACTAAATACGACCACATAGTTACCAGAGTAACGGTATTGTAACTAAAGGAGCCATTTTTTTTCAATGGTGAAAGGATTCTTATCCTCAATAATGATATAATATCGCAGACTTCCTTGAATTTATCGCCTTTATTTATCGTAGGTTTTTACATTAATCTATTATACTGGTATAGGGTGTCCAGCGGAAAAATTTCAGTAATTGCTCGTAAACCATCGTGATTTGCGGATTTGCCAGTCGCATTGAGTCACTGATCGCGAGCGCACAGCGCGTTCGCGATTGAGCAATATTTAAAGTGCGGTGATTCATTGGTTCGTGCGCGTCGCGCTTTTTGTACTCACTTTAATATTCAACGAGTAAGTGATGGACCGAGCACGCAACTTATCAGGTGTTGGGTTCAAAAGTTCAGACGAGCAGTGACAATGGTTAATCCGACAATGCCCGTCTTGACACAGAATTTCTCTAGTGAGACGGACACAGTCCAAACAGATTTTTACATTGTATCCGCGTAAATCGATAAGGAATATTGCAGCCTGTACTGGAATAAAATAATCAACAGTGAACGTTATTTTTAAAAAGAAACTACAGTTTCACCCATACCTCGTACCTACTCTGTAAACTACCTGGAACTGTTCAGGTAACTGTGAGAATGTAACTGTGAGAAATCCTGGATCGACCTATTGCGGCAGGTGTTTGATTGGCCTGCCAGTCGAACCCCCGAACTAGTGTGCTGTTTCCTGAATAATATTTGCCGGCAGTGGTACTCGGGTAAAGAATCAACTTTTTTTTGTGGGCGTCTTGTATCCTGCCAGGGAGAATTTTGTGTACTCATTTAGTCGCCCCTCTGTCCCACGGCGCCTATGTTATTATTTATATTTGTTAATATTTTATAATTATTATTATTCTGTGTATTTTTTTTACATAACAAAGTTTTTTATATTGGGTCATAGGCGTAATGTAATAAGGGACGTTTTGGTTGGCGTCCGTGTGTCTATGCTTGGACGCTTATGCGCTGAGCTGCGTTGCACGGTCGCCCGTTCAACATTTAAAATATGCCAAACTGGCGTTGAATAAGTAGGACCGATATAGGAGCCTTTGCTTATAAAATGGTCTCAAGGCAACCATTCTATAATGAAACACGACATGGCTACCAGCAAAACACATTCACTGTTCTTTCAGTGCATATTCTGCCATTATTCATTTTAATTAATATACAGCGAAATAATATATAAACAGTAGAACACATTAAAAAAATTCATTTATTAGATAGACCCAAGAATACAATGATGAAATAAGAAACCAAAAGAGATGTATAAGAAGTTTGGAACCATCAGACAGCGATAGCATGAAGCCATCAATCTCCTAAAGCGATCAGAACACTACACAAAATATTATATTAAAACAATTTAGTCCACAACCGACAGGAATCCACTTAGGATCACAAGAATCAATTTGATTGCGTCTCTGTGTATTTTTTTCACTAAGTTAAATTTTTTATTTTTTTTACAATACAAATACAATTGAATATCGAATACATTTAATTACAATTTACAAAGAATATTACAATTTTACAAAAAATATGCCAACAACAGATTTTTTAAATGCATTGCATTGAACCGTTTCAGGGATGTTTGATTCGATTGTTAAAGGGAGGAGGGATAAGGGTTGAGCCCTCTTGTCTCCGACATATGAGGTAACAACAATGGGGTAAGAATTTTTGGGGGACCTCTTTCGTGGAAAATATAGTGAAATTGTTTTATTTTAACTTGGTAACAAAAATGGGTGAAGTTTTTTGTTAATTCTTTTTTTGTTTGATTTTATTGATTTTTGTACTTTTTTGATTATTTTTAGTGAAAGTTGTTAGTTAATCTTTTTATAAATTTTGTTCAATAGGGTCAAGAAGAATGTAAAGAAGTGAAATGATCGGATGAGGGATCATATAGGCCGAGGGAGTTTATGGAAGGGTTTGGGATGGAAATTAATTTAGAATATAATTCGTGTGTGTATTTTTTTAGGGCCAATTGGCAGACGAATTATATTTCATATACTAATATAACACATTGAATACGAAGTACAATACAAAATGAAAGTACATACAAGGTAAAGTAAAAGTGAAAATATATAAGATGAGTGAAAAATCAGAGAAAAATATTTAATCTGCAATATAACGGGTATAATTGTTACTGCCTTATATAGTAAATCCTATTTATAATTAAGGTTTAATCGTAATTAATGTTTTATATATATCTACTGAAGCAATTACTTGATTTATTGGTATGAGGTCCGTGACCACAGGAGGTTCTAATCAAAGATGAGCCTACGAGGGGGATCAACAGGGAATACCCCTAATCACTAGATATTGTTGGCCAGCAAATACACTTCCGGAATCGTAATGAAGGTTGAAACTTGACGCCCTGGGCTATCGTTGCAAGGCAGGATCAAAATTAATAATGCAGTCCTTACATCCTGACTTGAATTTGGGGTGGGTGATTTGCCTTCTATTGTAGCGGTCAATACCTAGTTACGTATTATTAAATGTTTTTGTTGTGTTTATATCTTTAAGCTTTTTTATTCAATATTTATTTTATACTTCATTGAAGGCAAGTATAGAATTACTTTGAATATGTACAAAAGTCCTTTTTATTCTGAAGGTTTCAAAAAAAATTTTTTGTCAATTATTTAAAAAAATGGACCGTTACAATGCTGCTGCAAGGTAATTGAAATAAATAAGATGTTAAAACAATAAGATGATTTCAATTTTATATATTATATTAAATATCTAGATAATAGTTATAATTATTTAATTATGAACGTGTTTTAAAATAAATTAAAACATCAACTTATTTTTCTTGATGTTGGATATTTAATAATGTTAGTGGAATTTATTCTGTGATCATTCATAAATATAGATTACCATCCAGTTTAGAAAAGCGACGCTCAGGTAGAAAAAAACTGCAAAAATATCGAGCTCGATAAAGTAACGACATTAAACAGACTGCGAAGGGAAAATTTTAATAAAATAGTAATTCGTTTCAAGCAAGAAACATAAAAATTTGACTTAAATGAATAATACATACCTATTGTCAATCTAAAAATTACAAAGATCTGGAACCGTTTTCTAACTAATGTAATTTTATTAAGAAGAACACATTTTTATTGTAAGTTGTAATTATTCAGATCATAGATCTGCGATATTTTAAATACTAATTAAATTCATTAATTAGAAAGATATACATATAAAATCAGTTTAAGGAAAAATATTCGAAACATACAGACCTGGATCTCTTTCCAACCCGGGAAAGGTGTATTATTCAACTATGCTACAGCGACAATATTTTTAGCGACAAATTTTCGAACCCATATGTTACACTTTTGTCAAATTAATACATCTATCGTTCCATTATTTGAAAGTCGTCTGCTTTGTTTTTACGGAATCTCAAATACCTTTGAGTAAACCGATAGCAGACGCCAGAATTAACAATTCATTTTTATTAAATTTTCAAATAACGGAACGATAGATGTATTAATTTGAAAACAGTGTAACATATAGGTTTGAAAAATTGTCGTCAAAAGTACTATCGCTGTGGTATGTTGGATAATGCACCTTCATCGGTTTGGAAAGAGATCCAGGTACGAATCCCGGTAGCACAATAACAATATTTCTCGATAAAATTGGTTTTATATGTATATCTTTCTAATTAATACATTTAATTCGTTCCTTTTTTCCCAGAAAGTACACACAGGCGATGTTAATACATAACACAGTTAAAGTACGAACTGTGCTCGCTCGATTTTTATATTGCTCGCTATGTAGTATAAAGCACTAGTCGTGTTATATATCGTGACAATTTATTATTGAAATTGTTTAGGAAATCGTATTGGGGGGAAATTTTCATGTGCGTCCCATTAATCACACAAGGGATGTAAATCAGGAGTCCAGGGTTCCAATTATGATTTATTCCGATGTTGTACCAATACAGATCACAAAATTTACATACGTATATTGTTCTGTCCGATTGGTAATCTTACCAACAAAAAAAAACCTATTCACCAACACCCCAACCCAAATTTTAAAACACATCAACGTCCTGTGTGATGTGTTTTAAAATATACATATTATAATGGGAATAGATCCCGATTTAAATTACTGTTTGGTTGACGCAATCCGAATTGAAGCAAGAAAGGAATAATGGCAGATGGATCTGGCCTACCTTGATCTGGGTCTTGGGTTGGACGACAATTTACACCGTCAGTTGACTTGCACTTTTGTGGTGAAGAACGGAGATATCATCGCACTTCATGGATGTTGTAGAAAACCGCTTTTTCGTGGTCCGGTCACAAAAAAAGCCTGTCGACAGGTCCGCGTCGAAATGCACTCTGTCTCACCTCGGCCGAATTCCCTAGATATTAGTTAGCCAGAAAAGGACACATGGAGTGCTCGACATGCGTCATCAATACGCTTCATGCTTTTCATCATAATTCAATATTTTAATTTTACACCACATTCTTCTCTTCTTCATACAAGCTCGTCGGTTATTGTGAATTCTAACAGAACCATCTTCCAGGATCTGGTTTACCTGTTTCTTTTGCGGACGTCCTCTATTTCTGGTACCATCAACACTTGCGTCATATATCTATCTTTCTATTCTCTCCTCATTCATCCGTTCCATATGACCAAACCACTTAAGTGATCCTTTTTTAATCTTACTGACTATATTAAGATCAGATTATTTTCTTATCTCTTCATTCTTTACTCTCTCATAAATGGATTTGCCTCATATACGTCTAAGTGATCTCATTTCCACTGCATTCAGTCTACTTTCGTTCCTCTTCTGCCAGCTCCAGTCCTCAATAAACAAAGTGTGTTTTCATTATTAATAATATTGTATCCTTATTGCTTTTATACTTCAATAGGTAGGCCTGATATAAAATTTTGAATATGTGTGTTCTTTTTGTGTAGATTTAAAAACAGAAAACAAAAGCGAAGCTGCTTCTGGGAAAAGAGTTATTGTGATTCGGACGGACTTTTTACGGCGGCGATAATAAAAACATTTAGTATATATAATTTCGGATTATCGGTTGTGTGAAGGTTTTCGGTGGCTGGCCAGCATATTTGAGGACCATCAGACAACAAGGATAGCGACATCGGCGTCAACCAGCACAGGTTCACAAAGGTTTATGTAATTTGAATTTACATAGATTGAATTACTGTATTCATCATTAGCAATAGAAAACCCAGAACTAGCTATCGAAGTATTTACGGCAACATAACTTGGTCCTTCATAAAAAAAGACATTCATAAGACTGACAAAAATATTATTGAGTAACTTAAAGCACGCTTGTCTTCACACTGTGCCTTGAAGAAAATATACAACGCTGCACTTCTCTTCTGTACTGACATCGCCTCGTTCACTTTACTATGTTTTTAATTAATTATACCAATTCCGTCGTGAATCTTCTCTATACTAAAAATGCAAATTCCGCGCTTTTTGTCTGATTTTTACTCTCTTTCTTTCGTATTCGAATTATTATGCAACACAAGAAGGATGAAATTGTCATTGTGCTGCATTTTTACGAAATTCCATTATTATTAAAGACATCGAAATATTATATATAACAAAATTGTTTCATTAATAAACATTTCGAAGGGTTAATAATGCAAATTATAAATGTATCCAGATAGAAAAATACATTTTTAGAGATCGTTTACATGAACATAATTTTAAATATAAGTACAATTATGTATATGTACATAATAGATATCCAACTGACTTTTAAATCCGAGAGTGCGCTTTACTTGAAGTAAAGCCACTAGCCTTAACCTTTACCAAACCGTGATATAAAACACTCGTATGCAGCCACGCTGTCAACTCGTGTTACCGTAAAAAATTATACTTGTATTAGACTTTAAAATGTGAAAAATGGTTAATGCCATAAATTTACTATTGAGCATTAAATATATAAAAAAAAATATGTAATATTATAATTCGGAGTATTCATGAAGTTCTGTATAAGAGATTGCATTGAATAATACAACCTTCCTTTTTATCTATCTTCATATTTAAAGATTACAACATATTTAAAGAGTACAACATATTTAAAGAGTACAATGTCCTTGATATAAGACAAATCTTTATGTTGAGACTCGTTCAATATTTCCATACTAACAACAACTCTCCCCAAGCAATAAATCATGGACACAACACTAGACAAACAACAAACATCTACACACCAGTTCCGAGAGCAACAACGACATTTTCTCAAAGATTCTACATGTTCCTAGCTCCGAAACTATACAATACACTCAGTACCAACTGGAAATCGTACAATTCCTATAAGATTACACAAATATGGACCCAATATATGATTCAATCAGGTAGGGATGAATCAGAAGCATGAATATCCAACAATTTAATATAATGTATACAATTCTTTTACTAATAACTCACTAGTCTTTCAACACTCCCACTCCACATATTTTTATTTTATTCTTACTGTTTTATTCATATTTTATTTATCTTTTTATTCCAAACAACACCACAACAGCACGAAAAAAAAACTGGCTACTTTAACACAGACTTTAGTCTATCAAAGTAGCCAGGACAACGCTGTATATATCAGAGGTGAAGTCTACTCCATCCCACACAATAAACTATGTATTATGTATGTTTATTATGTATCCACCTCTGTTAGTTCAAAAATATTGATGTCAAAATATATATAAATAAATAAATAAATTTAATTAGTGAGAAAGTAACACCATCATATTCGTTTGTTATTGTTTTCACTGTGAAATTAATGTGTGATTTCTTTCCGTCTTGCCACAAATGGTATTTTTGTTAGCGTATTAATTTTACAACGGAATGAATTCAGGATTCGCCTTACATAATTGATTTTTCACTAGTCATTTCTAAGCATAAATATTTTCCTTCAAATCAACTAAAATATGAAGTGTATGTTACGTATATTTATCGAAATATTGCATATTTAATGAGAGCGATTGACCTGTGTTACTGCATGGTTTGGGAAGGGTTAAGACAATATTTCCTTCAATACAATACAATGGCACCGAAAACAATTCGCTTCAAATTACAATACCTAAAATGAAAACTAAACGCAAGCTTCCTTACATTATTATTGTGCTATGCAAATCTTAACATTAAAGGTTCCGAACTACTGCATGTTAAATATTCACAATTACATTTTTTTTCTTTTTTTTTCATAATCCCCTCCCCCTTATCTGTCTACACATGCTAAAAACAAACTTATCTTTTACTTATATCATCATTATCACAATTTAATAAACAGACTGTAATTATTATTTTTTATACCATCAACGCCTGGTTAGCTTTTACTTAGATTTTACAGACAGTACATAATTTAAAAACTAAGTATATTCCAAATACAAATATTTCTTCAATTCAGGTATGTACACATAAGAGAATGAATGAATGTGTTGATAAACTGGCCAAAGAGGTCACTCTTTCTGGAGTTTTCCTTCGTTAATTCCATATCCCGATGTATGACAAATTTAATATGGTAAAAAAATGTACGAATTATATCTGGACTACACAATGGATGGATTTTAATAATCATGAGGTAATCGGCTTAAAATTTCATTCCCTGGTTCTCCAAAAGAAAAGTCTCCAAAAGAACAATATCAAATATCTCTAGAATGAGAATTTGGCATTGCCAGGTAGCCTCACATTTATTCAGATTGAACTTAATAGATTACGCAATATGTGAGTGTGGTTCCAAGAAGAAAACCCTTGACCATAGTAGTAGAGTAGCTTGTTGGTGTAGTGGTCAAGACGTTGGCCTAGTAATCTAGTGGTCGGGGGTTCGCGCCTCGTTCCAGGACACCAGCAAGTTACTCCTATTTTCATAGCACAAGTGTTTAGTTTAGTTTGAAAATAATAAGAATATTGATGAGACATGTATTCCGTGTACGCATCACTATTTAAAAAAAATATATATATCTTTTTTGCCTGTCCATTGCGGATGACAGGTTTTTTTTTACAGTAATCTCGTCAGTGGTAATTTTCAACTTTCGGATAACTCGTGCCATCTTTTTTCCCTTAACTCGCCAAATTTAATCTTTATAATAGCAATTTTTTTCAACAACAATGGTATTGACTTGTAATATAATATTTCATATTCTATAATATTATTGTACTTTTTTCAGTAAACTAAAGTTTTATCTTGAATAATGGCACACGTCACTCTAGAAAGGTGGATTCCCTATTTAAAAGAAGAAGAAGAAAGTAACTTGTTACCAAGACCATGCCATATTATTGGCGAGTACGGCTTAGTTATTTCTATGCGTACCTATAAAGAACACATCACGTAATATTACCATATTACTGATAAGATAACACTAGCAATGGACTGATAAGATTCTGTATATATAGGGTGGCCCAAAAAAGTGAAAACATTTCGTAATATGAGACATAATTAGATCAAAATTAGTTTAACTATGTCAACAATAGCTTAAATAGTTTACTAATTTACTCACTTACCTATTTACCTATTTTACATTTTATTTCAACAATCTTTGATTACTAATTTGACATTGTTTATATTTGGTTTTTTCAAATTGTTGCCCAGAATGACAAAAATCACTGCACCGAATTCTGATTTGTGAATTGAAAAACGTTGGGATGTTAGGAAAATAATCAAGAGTTTCAAAACAAAGCCTGAAGTGTAACTGGATATTACAGCATAAATGGATATTACAGCACGACTTTCATCAATCAACTTTCTTCGTCGTGAGAATGTTAATTTCATCGAGCCAGGAATGTGGCCACCGAACAGTCCAGATTTAAAGCAAGTAGATTATACAATATGGGATATTTTGATGATTTCTGATTAAATAAATATTGTGCAAAAAATAATGCATTAAGAATTATAATTAATTACATTATGTTTTGAAATAACTCACGCGTTACGAGATGTTCTCACATTTTTTCGGCCATCCTGTATATTACGTAACTAGAGAGGTTTCTAACATACTGAATTATTGTTTTACTATCGCGGTGTTTCAATTAATGCCTATATTATATTAATTATTACAAATAATGTTTGGTTTATTGGTTATATGTTTTAAGAAAGGTTATGTATGTATGAAAAGTATCTGATTTAAATGAATAATAAAATAACTACATTTAAGTAAAAAAAAAAAGTAAAAAAATGAATTAATATTGAAGGTCCTCCTTTAATTGAGTTTTCAAATGTAGAATATGAAAACTTTTGTAAAATCGAGATTAATGTTACAGCTTGAGCTACCACTTTAAATGATGACATGTTTTTCATAAAGCTGAATAAATTTGAGAAGGGGGTTTCCCAAAGAACGCTAACAACAAAAATTGTTTTGTTATTATTCAAAATCTTTTATTATTACACTTGTCAGGCATGCTATGAGTCGTTTTTAATATTTACATTATTATATAATTTGGTACCAACTTTAAAAAATATACGTACAATTTTTAGTTCACAAATGATATAATAACACGAAGTTATAAAATCTAGAAATAAATTCTAACTTTGAAATTTTCGTGTGTTCAAGTGATTGTTAATAAAGTCGTTTGTTTTTCTACTTGATAAAAGGTAAAAATAAAAATGTCACATGTCCACCTAATTCGTATTTCAAATTAATTTAATAAGTCAAATTCATTTAACATATATAATCATAACTTTCATTCAAATGTAATTACCTACGTTATTTATTTTATGAGTAGAAGAAATTATTACAGACACACGGGGGTTACTAGTAATTATATGCGATTATTTCGATTAATTGAAATATTTTATTGATTCTAAAAATGATATATTGAATACGAAAAATTTAAAGTTAACAAATTTCGAGCGACCAGACTATTTTTTGTTAGATTATTTAAGGCCTGAAGCAAAGATATAGATTTTATAAATTTCGTAAATATTTATTTCGAAGTGTTCAACTTGTATAAGGATAATTGTATAAAAGAACTGGAATTTATGAATGTAGGAGCGAAAATGGTCGATTTGATTGTATGTTGTTTATTGTACGCTGGTTACGCAATATTAATGGAAAATAATTAATAAGAATTACAGAGTTTAGTGAGTGGAATGTACGATGTATGCAAGGAAAGCGACCTTATTATGAATGTCAACATATCGAAAGTGGTGGTATTCGAGAAAGAGGAATGCAAGACACCGTGAAAAATACTTTTGGTAATGAATGTTTGGAACAAGTAGATGTGTTTGTGTATTTAGGAAGTACGTTTGATATAAACGGAAAGACGGAGAAAGATATTTAAAATAGGGTGACTGCAGGGAACAAAGTGAACGGCGCTTTAAATGGAATTATAGCTAATGGGAACTTGTCAACTGAGGCAAGACTAGGTATATGTAGCAGATCCATTTATAACAAATTAAAGAATGAAGAAAAATAAAGAAAAAATGTAAAGTTGATCTTGGTATATTGAGTAAGATTAAGAATTAAGAAAGGATCACTTAGGTGGTTTGACCGTATGGAACGGATGAATGAGAGAACGGTATGGCTGATATATAACGCAAGTGTTGATGGCACCAGAAATAGAAGACGTCCTCGAAAAACATGGCACGACCAGGTTAACCAAGAGGATGGTCCTGTTAGAAGGCTTATATGAGAAGATGTGTGAATGTAGATGAGGAGAGAATTGTGTGTCAGGACAAAAAACTGTGGCGCTCTATCCTCTTTGCCTACCCCCGCGGGGAAACGGCGTGATGGTAAGTAAGTAGATGTAAAGGTTAACAAGATTTTGTAAAAATTTCAAACAATAATATTTACAATAGCGGTGCACATTTGTACATATTCCTTGAACACTTTCTACTCGTAATTTAGTCAGATATGCACCCATAAAATATTGTGAACTAGGTCTGTTACATTCTGCAATTATATTAAATAAATTTAAAAAACTGAATTCTTTAGGAAACAATGTATACTGAAATTAAAAATACAAGCATAGATAAAAACAAAAATATAAAATTGTGAATAAGTGTGAACTAATATGAAAACAAATTTTAAAAAGCTGACTATTTGTAAAGAGGATTTAGTTATTTATAATATTTAGCTTACTATTAACACTTTTACTTATTTCTAAAATTTCTAATTTATCTATCTGTAAACCCATAGTACTTATATTAATATCAAAGGAATGGTTTGTTTACAAAAGTTGATTGGAAAATACTGAATAGTTATTGTTACCGTAGGTATCGAAACATGTAAAATAATTAATAAATAGTGGTTTAAACAATATATTTTGTATAATTATTAAGTGCCACAAAGTGATTTTGCAAATATTGAAGAATGTATTATTTTTCTGTTTGGTTTCTTATCAATTTTTAGAATTAAAAACAAGCACAGTATTCACACCAGAAAATGTTAGTCATTTATGCAAATTAAGTTTTCTTGAATTTTTGTCTGGGAGGGTGTACGTAGTTGTCGTCCTGTTTTATGGTTCATTGTATTTTTTTAAGTTTCTCACTAATAGTTTAGTTTTTAAATATTTAGTGACGCCCTTCGTGACGGTGCACCAGAATGGCTGAAGGTGGCAGACGCGAACAAAATCACACAATTGGCGCCAGCTAACTTTGGTGTTTATCGCCTGGAAAATAATAAAGAATTCTGACATGAAGATAAAACATAAAAATAAAGCATTCGTTGGAATTTTTTTCCATAGTTTTCAAAAAAATATGCAGGAAACAGCAAACCGGATATCATTACGCTGTGATAAATATAGCTACCCAAATCTTGTCTCCCAATAAATTAACGTTTCCCTCCCAACAAATTACGAGTCGAAAATACGAAAATATTATTGTATAGGATTTTTACCAAATCATGTTAAGCTGTGTGTGATCAGTTGTAACTTTTTACAATGGTAATAAACATATTAAAGTGAAAAAAAAATGCGAAAAGGGGTTGTTTGATCGTTGGTAAAAAAAATATTTACTTCTCGAAAGTACATTCACTAAATATTTACTAATTTTACACTCCGATATTCGATAGTAAAAATAAGAAATGATTTCAAAAGTCATATTTCACATTGATACTTTAAAATCATTCAATATCTCGCTATTTTAGTTATGAGATTTCGTCCGATGATGATCTCGTTGTTTAATATAAATTAGCACATAATCCGAAAAAATTTCAGGTCTCGAACGCAGGGGCGAATAAAACCACAGATAACGTATATTTCATTATTATTCGCCTTGCGACACTGAGGGGCGTGATTGTCTTCATCAGTAAGAAATTTGACGTGCCAATAACTTTGCCAGAAATAGTTTTTTTACTATGGGCGATAGTAAAAAGTTACCACAATAAAAACTTACCATGGTAAAAATTTACTACTTACCAGACATCCAGCCGTACTTCGAAATAAAAACAAGAACATAATAAATATGAATTAAATATATTAATTAGAAAGATATACATATAAAATCAATTTTATCGAAAAATATTGTTGTTGCGCCACTGGGATTCGAACCTGGTTCCATTTCCAAACCGAGGAAGGTGCATTATCCAACTATGCTACAGCGACGATATTTTTAGCGCCAAATTTTCGAATCTATATCTTACCTTTTTGATATTAATATATTTAATCGTTCCATAATTAATTATTAATAGTTACTTCACAATAAGAATGTGTTCTCATAATAAACAAAATAACATTATAGTGGGAAATCGACCCATTATTATTGTACAACTTTTTATTTTATTTCTGGTTCTAAGTCATCTGACTAAAAATAATAAGGGCACACAATGTTTGATATTTTTTTGTGTTCAATGTGTTATTTGAAATTAATAAAATATTTTAATTATTAAAATTTTTGTATCTCTAACATGGTTGAGATTAAGAACACGCAGCTTGATTATTTACAACTCTTATTTTTAATATGCGTTCCGTATTTTCAAAATACATTTTAGTGCGTTTGTGATATCGGGCGTTCAAATTATTGTTGTCACATGCCCGCGTTCAAATTATTGTTTTCACATGCCGCTTTCAAATTATTGTCGTCACATGCCCGCGTTCAAATTATTGCTGTCACATGCCCGCGTTCTAATTATTGTTGTCACATGCCCGCGTTCAAATTATTGCTGTTACATGCCGCGTTCAAATTATTGTCGTCACATGCCCGCGTTCAAATTATTGCTGTCACATGCCCGCGTTCAAATTATTGTTGTATGTGGCATGTTGCCCGCGTTCAAATTTCTTACCCATGATCTATCCAAATGCTTGCCCACCAGTGTTAAATGTGACGCCAACAGACGTCAATCTGATCAATATTATTTGGTTAATCTCGATATCGCGACTCATTCACGTTGTGGACCATTTAACTCCAGTGTGCCAGCTCTGTTTTGTGTGATATGTGATTTTTGTATGCCGTGGATGCACAGTAACGTCGCCGTCTTCAGTAGGGAATGTCGATCGTCACTATCCTTGTGCAAACACTGTGTGATTTCGCGACGACCACGATAATTTACATCATACTCAAGATAAGGTGATTCCCTTCCACTTACTGACCTCTCCCTGTACCACGTTTCCCTATTCCCTCTCACACCTTGCAATGATTCCGATATAGATTGCGCAAACAATATGAATTTACCTCCAAAATATTGTGCACTAGATGTGTCACACCCTGTATATTACAATTAAGTGAAAAATTATTGTGATTATTAAGGTAGAATTTATTTTTAAATAACGTATTTTATAGACATAACAACTCCCGTAATTCTTATCGGATTTCAATCAAATTTTTTTGAAAAATTGACCTTATAAAAATCTCGGCTAAATTCATTAGCCAGCCTGATTCGCCATCTTATTTCAAAATATCGGCTGTTCAAAAACGTAATCAAAGAAAAAATATCATTTTCATTTACACTCAGACAAAATCTACTCGATTCTTGCGGTCAGTCCCGGAAGGGATTATTGAGATATATGTAAAGGCAAGACTTCAAAGATTTCTAACTGTTAGAAAATAAATTTAAGTAAGATACAAAATTGAGAATTACGGATGCAATGTACTTTCGGGTTTCTGAGTCTATATATATCCATCAGGTTTAAATAGTCTTAGTACTTGATAAATATTTAGAATCCACTCTTAAATGAATATGTACACATTATAGACAATTTTCTCTTACAGTAGTATCTCGCATACTAATTTCCTTTACCCTCATTTTATCTACCGTTATAATATATATTATATTATTTTTTTAATAAAGAATATTTAAAAACAATTATCATATTTTAATAACCTAAATAAAATAAATAAATGTCGAAAAATACAATAATTGTATTATTCAAAAATATTTCAATAACAATTGTATATTACTTCTGTAAACTTTTTATTTTGTCCATGGACCCCATTTCGAGGAATACCTTCAAATAATATATCTCCATTCCCACATTTTGCGAATTCGTGGGTAAATATACGTTTATTATTTAAATAACATAACATTTTTTAAAGCGAAGAGAATTAATTAAGAAATATTATTATTCATGTGTAATGCAGTAGATACGCAAAAATACAATAGAAGCGGTAAATGTACAATTTTTTAAATAAGTTCGTAAAGAAAAAATAATTATAATAACTAAACAAACTTATTCGTTATCTGGTACATGTCTTTTTCGAAATAATATGCTTCTAACTTATTCAACTAGGAAGCAATGTTCAGTCATTATCCGGTAGGCTGTTTAGAGCACGCGTTGTAATCCATTCTACCTCCACTCGTGACTTTTAATGATTTTTGATTTTTAAAAATAGAAAAAAGTTAGATGGGGCCCAGGTCTCTTCGGCACTTTCAGGAGAGTGATCAAGCATTTCCAGAAAATGAAAATTACCTCTTGATTTATGAAAGTTTTATCACATTATCTAATGCGCACGAAAAGTATTCTACGAAATTAATTGTCAGTTTCCTAAGAGCCAGTTATGTGATCATTAGTAACTTTTTATTAACGCCCGTGGTTAAAATCGTTTGCGGATTGTTTGAACGTCAAATTTACTATTGTCAAAGCATAGATGGAAATGTCTATAAGTGTGACTAATAATCATGAAATATGCTTTATTTTATGCATTATCTATGGACTTTTTCGCCTAGGCGTTTGATA
The DNA here is from genome assembly GCA_022840565.1 of Eubasilissa regina. Taxonomy (NCBI): domain Eukaryota; kingdom Metazoa; phylum Arthropoda; class Insecta; order Trichoptera; family Phryganeidae; genus Eubasilissa; species Eubasilissa regina. Next base: position 15,032,330 of record JAINEB010000017.1, on the reverse strand, counting down.
TATGTCACTTTGGTGGTGATATTTTTTCGTATTAAGTAATAATGTATATTAAACAACAAGATCATCATCAGACAAACACTCATCACTAAAATAACGGGATATTGAATGATTAATTGTCGTATACTACAACTTTCAGAATATTAATGTGTCAGATGACTTTTGGAACAGCTGTGAAAAGTCTCCCATATTTTAAATACTAATTAAATGTATTAATTAGAAAGACATAGATATGAAATCAATTTTATCGAAAAATATTCGAAATATACAGATTCGAACCTGGATCTCTTTCCAAACCGGGGAAGGTGCATTATCCAACTATGCTACAGTGAAAGTACTTTTGACGACAAATTTTCGAACCTATATGTTACACTTTTTCAAATTAATACATCTATCGATCCATTATTTGAAAGCCATCTACTTTTCCGGTTTGGAAAGAGATCCAGGTTCGAATCCCGGTAGCGCGACAAGAATATTTTTCGATAAAATTGATTTTATGTGTATTTAAATATTAGTATTTAAAATATCACAGACCTATGTTTTGAATAATTACAACTTCACAATAAGAATATGTTTTTCTTAATAATTAATAATCCCTCAAATTAAACTATCGATTCTAGTTTTTACTATCTGATATCGCAGAGTAAAATGAGTTTACTACGGGATGTACTTTCCAGAAGTAAATATTTTTTTACGATCAAACAACCCGTTTTCGCAAAAAAATTTTACTTTAGTAAATTTTTTTACTATAGTAAAAAGTTACTACTGATCACACAATCGGCCCTAAGTGATTGTATTATAAATATTTAGTATTAAGCGATTGTAAGAGATGTTTCCAATTTTAACCACCAGTTCCCGCTAACTCTCACTAAGGGAACTCATCACTACTTTAAACATTTCAAGTTCCGTGTAGGACTTTTTTTTGTGAATCTTTAGAAGAAAATCCTTCGATTTGGATATTGTACATGGCAGCAGTTTAAGGCAATCGCTTTTATCGTCAACCTTTCAGGCTCGGGCGTCATTAATCTCTGTCAGCTCGGGGGTCACCTCTGCGGGGTCCTAGCACCCCTCGTGCAAGGGATCACTCCGAAGACCGGTACACTCTGGAATCTAAGCGTACAAAGAACGTCCTTGTACATAGTAATGTGTGTTATTGCTTGCAAAAAATTAACTAAATTTCGCAACATGTACGTCACAAAAACCATAAAAATCACCGCCCGGCGTCACCGAGCAGGCTGTGATAGTATGTCAGTCTCCGCCTGGTACAGCTTCTGTGTGGAGTGACTAATTTGCTACACTTAATTTTGTGACAACTCAAGTTTTTGCTATAATGGTTTTTAGTTACCACTAATCAATTCGAATATCTTTTTTTTTTTTAATTGTTAAATAAAAGAGTGTTGATGTTTATTGTGATAGTATGATAAAACAAGGAAGACAGATATTACGAAATGAAGAGATGCAGAAAGTGAGCGTCAATTATGAAATGAAGCGAGTCGGCGGTCTCGCTCGGCGCGCGTGTGCCGGCAAGACCGCCGTTACGGACCAATGAAACAGAAGAGAGGTCATCGGTGAGAAATCGGGCCAGTCCTCCATTCTCATAGTTAAGTGTAAACATCGTTTGTATGTATGTTATGTAGACATTTCACTAAGTAAGAAGGAAAGAATATATTTTTTTACATTTATTTATATATTATTTTTTTATATATTATTTTGTTAGAAAACGGTTGCTTAGTTTTAAACATTGTTTACGTAAGTACTAGGTATGTATTATTTTTTAATTAAAATTTTTGGGTCGGTGCCGTTTGGTACTGAATTCACAAAGAAATTCTTCGCATGTTTAAAACAAAGTTAAATAAAATTAAAATAAACATTGACCACAAATTTGAATTTGAAAATATTAAAAAAATGACAAATAATTTTCAAATACGTGAATTTTCAAATTTCACCTATCCATGTCCGCGTGCGTCGCGTAGCAACAAAATTCTACAACAAATATTTTAGATAAACGCAGAATTTGAACACTCTGGATGAGTAAGTACTTGAATACATTTTAATTATCAAAATATATGTACGAAAAAAAAATGTAGATAATAAATAAATAATAATTGTACAGATTTACGTATTAATATTATTTCGCTTTTGTATTTTCCTTCATTTTTTAAAATAATTTACGGTTATAATAATATTATTTTTCGTCTCACTTGGCGGGATATTTTTAGTCTAATCGTCGATTTATCTCTACTTTACTACTCCTATAAATATTTTTTAAATTCTCAATTGAGGTAGATTGGTCACGTCTTTCCGAAAAAAATAATTTACAAGATGCATCTTTTTGACAATACTGGAGGGAAGACGTGATCCAGACTAAGTTTGGATAAACAAAGACTTTATGAATAGAGATATGATTTTGCATGGTTATCAAATAATTAAACAGCTCAAGGTATGGGAATATGGGAGAGACTTTGGGACCCCCTCCCCCCTAGGGTAAAAATGACATGCACATTAATAATATTTTTTAAATATTATTAAGATTCACAATATCATCCATGCAAGAATATTATTCTTCCAAAGAAATGATTACCCATCTTTAAATAAATAAACAGGAACATAAATACGAAACATTAATTTGTGTCAACTTGTATCACCATCCCTTAGAATGACAGGGTAGTGCGAAAGTATTTGGCCACTTCGGTTAGACATTATGTACACACATGTGCGTACATAGAAGTGTGTACATATGTATATACAACATAATGTCGTGGGTTAATGGCTATCGCCTAATATAACGGGAACGAGCGACTGTAGTCTGACGAGGAACAGAAGTACTTGTGGATTAGCGCGATTCCATAGTACACAATGATTGGGTTACAAACTGGTGAAAGCATTAATGGCCTCGTGACCCAAATAAAAATATTAAAAAAATATTTTTTTATTTGGAAAACAAAACAGTTGATCCATATGAACAAAACTCATTATGAAATTGTAACTAAAATTTAACCAATTATATGTTTTCTCTGAAATAACAATATATTTGATACAGTGAAGACTTGCTTATTAAAGACTTTATATTATTTGAAAAAGACTTTATATTATTTGAAAAGACTTGCTTATTATAAATAGGAATAATAAATAGGAAACGAATTTTTAAAGGAATGAGAACTTTCTTCTCTATTGCAGAAATACAAAAAAATGACAGTAAAATTAAGAGAAGTGAGACAAAAAGTAGAAAATAAAAATATAAATAGGGTAGAGATAAAAGTTATAAATAAGAAAATTTACCAGGGAACGGGAGGATGGAGGGAAAAGTAAAGGAAAATGGGATAGGGAATAAAATCTGTGTGATAAAAATAAAATTAAGGCCATTAAGGTTTAAGTGTTGAATTGAGATTTAATTAATTAATTATCTCCTTCTAATCGCCGAACCGTATCATGTTGCTAGTCGAAGTCACTGGCGCCATTTCAAGTAAATACTTTAAATACAAATGATTATACCCATACAAAGACTTCAATGTCTTGAGAATGATTTTGGTCCTATCGATAGATGCTGTATTGAGACAATGGAATAATTTATCCATGTACTGAAGTCGTTCTGTGTTTCTCTTCTTATCTTATTTATATTAATTATATATATATCCTTAATTTAACATTATATAGACACTCTTTAAATTATCTCCTCTTATAAATATACGCTTTCTAAACCATTTTCTAGAGAATTCATAAATTTTTTGAGCATCTTGCGAGAAGGGGAGATAGCTTGTAGGAAGAGGTAGAGAAAAATTCCCCATCCATTGGTTAGACTAACCGAGTACAAAGACAACAGGCACTTCTCTAGTGACAGCCCTATGATCTGCAGGATGTCGAGAAAAGTAAAAGAGCATGGTCAAGAGAGCAAGAGTACATCACAATCCCCAGTCACAGAGGACCAATATAGATGATATATATATATATATATGTGTACTTTTATTGTTATATATTTGCTTCTACTATGAGTAAACTCTTCGACTTAGGACTTGTCCCTGAACCATGGTATGTTTGCACTCAGGTTTGCCGGAGCATATCCTCTGGAATGATGCACGTGAAATCATGATTGCAGGATTTGAACGAATAGGACATCGGATCCCCCGGAACGATGACCTATTAAGAAATAAAAGGAATGGGTCTCCCGCTGGGGGTTGCTAGGATGGACAATGCCAGGAAGAGCAGTGGCTAGAAAGATCTAATGGAGCATTCTACTGGCTCTCCCTCGCACCTCTTGCGACCTGGACTGTGTGAATTTCTGCCGGACTGTGACCGAGTTTTGCGACTGCAACACATAAATGTAACGTCTACCCTCTCATTTTGGGGTTGCATGATTTGTATAGCTTCTCTCTGGCTGTCCTCTGAATTTAATATGATTCACGTCAAATTGTACAGGTATGGCTTTCGATGATACCGGAGCCAACCTATGATTGTATTAAGATTAAAACGAGAGTAAACAACTCTCAAAACAATTCCGGGATAGGGTGTAAACAAATTCTACTATGTTGTATTTAAAATCATCTTTTTTCACAAGCTGCGTATGTGAATATTAATGTTGCAAAATCCCATAAGGGTGTAGATATATATATCATTAATCTCTGAACAACGTAATACTAACACCAGCATAATACTTACAACAAGAGGAGATTATCTGTAAGTGGCTTATTGTTCATATATCCTCCTGCAATTCCCACGTTCCGTATTGGATCAGCGGTTAATATCTAAACTCGAATACAGTGTGGCCAACGGATATGCGACCATAACATTTAACTTTATTTAGTAATACAGCATAATTACGTATAACTGGTAGCAATATTATCATGGTGAAGGGTAAACAATTTGCAATATAATCCGATACAATTAATGTTTCGAAGTACACTTAAAACACGGTTGTATCAAAAGCTCGATGATTCGGGATATTTAAAAGGGTTATTTTCGGACTCGACTGCTCCACGTGTCATTCAATTAACACGTACCGGCCGTAGAGCCAACTTAATGGGTCCAAAACCTGAGGATCTCCCATTCGAGTACACTTCATTGGTATTTATTTATCGGTACTTTGCCTCGCGGGGAGCCGATTTGAATCACGCGTCACGATCGCGTGTTACGCAGTGCGCACGTAATACACGATCGGGCGTGATCGCTTGGAGTCAAATAAAATGCCTTTTACGAAGAAGAAACGAAAACTTTTATTTAAATGTATAAAATTGTAAAAAATCTCAGGTTTACACAATTATTCACACAAATGAAATTAGATTATTCAAATTATCGAAAAAATATTTTGTTGCCACCGGAATTCGAACCAGGAACCCTTCCTATCCGGGAAAGTGCCCTGACCATTACACCATGTCAACATAGTAAATTATCGACAAATTTTCGAACACTTTCAAATTGATTCATCTGTTATTCCATTTTTTAAAAGCAATCTACTTCATATTTACGAAGAATCTCAAATACATTTTAGTAAAACCAAATAGGAGACGCCATAGTTAAATTAATTAATCAATTTTATTAAATTTTTTGAAACATTAATACAACTTATATATATTTTTAAGGAGAACACACTATTATTGTGAAGTTGCCATTTTTCGGAATGTAATTCTACGATATTTTAATCTTACAAAAAATATTCTAGTTTTTAATCTTATTTTTCAAATACAAATTAAATTCATCAACTAAAAAGATATATCGAAATAATATTTTGTTGCTACCGGGATTCGAACCAGGAACCCTTCCTATCCGATCATCTCACTAGATGATCGGATAGGAAGACTATCAGGAAGACCGATCATCTCACATCGGATAGAAGAAGATAGACTCACAATCACTAACAATGATAGAGTATCTGAAAATATCTTTTGATTCATGATCATTTGTTTACGTAAGGGGGTTGGTAATTGAGATGTGGGATGCATGGAAGGAATTTGGTACAAGTATAAAACAGAATATGCTCAAGGACCAACCAGATACCAGGAAAACACGACCTACCTGAGGTGCTACCAGTGATGCTTATTTCTTCTTCTTTGAATTTCTTATTTTTTGCTGTGGCCACAGGTCCACAGATCCTCAGACCACACACAAATAGCAATGTGCACTTAGATAGGTACGCACAAGCGAGAAAATCAATCAAACGACAAAATACGTAACATACTTCATAAAACCATAGACAAATTCACACAGAAATTCGTGCTCTGATGTATGGGAGAGGGAAATTTTACAATATTTTTTATTGAGTATGTCCAAATCTTTGTAGAAACTAATTACTGGGATTTTATACCCTGGGGGATTATCATCAAGATTAAGACGTCTCACAGAGACGAAGCTATTATTTGTATATGAGAAGTATGGAAGTTTTGGGCATTACAGGGCTTACGACCTGTCATTGGCTGACTTAGATGATCACTTTACACTTGTTGGTGTAGTGGTCAAGACGTTGGCCTAGTGATCTAATGGTTGGGGGTTCGCGCCTCGTTCCAGGACACCAGCAAGTTAGTTCTATTTTCATAGCACAAGCATTTAGCTTAGTTTGAAAATAGTAAGAATATTTATGTGACATGTTTTCCGTGTACGCATCTCTATTTTTTTTGAAAAAATAAAAAATGTAACGTTCATCTATTTACCCATGCTACCATATTTATAATTTTTTTTTTGGAAGTTGTATATATGTTGTCATGTTGGAATATTTCAATTATTTATTACTAACTATGCCGGGGGATTATCATCAAGATATAGATGTCTCACAGAGATGAAGCTACTATTTTTTTATGGGAAGTATGGAAGTCTATATCTTGATAAAAATCCTCCAGGGTATAAAATCCCAGTAATTAGTTCCTACAAAGACTTGGACACATTCAAAAATATTGAACGTTACATTGTGTAAAGTGATCACTTAAGCCAGCCGATGACATGTCGTAAGACCTGTAATGTCCAAGACTTCCATACTTCAGATGTAAAAGTAATTGCTTCGTCTCTATGAGACATTTATATCTTGAGAGAAATTTTAAATCTCAAAAGCAGATAAGGGCATCTATGAGGACATCGTCGTAACTCCAGTCGATCTGGTTCAGCAGTGAGTTCACACGACCTAACCACCAAACTTTTCCTGTTTTGTAAACTGTGAGACGCGTAGCTTATTAAACATACAAACAGAGCTCATTATTTTCTAAACCTACCGGCCAGAAGATATCATCAACTATGACTGAAAATATTATCAACTAAAATATATATTTGTTTTAATACAAATTAAATTTATTAGTTAGAAGATAAACAAAAAAAATCTCTCTTATAGAAAAAATCAGGGGCTGTTGAAACCGTTTTCATATTTCAGTATTCCTTATTATATAATTTGTTTATTTGTTCTGAATGTTCGATAATATGTCGCAGAACCTCGTCTTTATATTACGTATTATATTAATATAGATCTACTAAAATGAAAACACTGTATATTGTAACGTATAAATGGAGGTAGCATACACAATTGCCCCGTCACTTATTTTGTCAAGCACCTTGATATTTCATGAATAGTCACCCTCAAGTTGGTATCACATTCGGTGTCTGAGCTTATAAAAACGGTTGAAATCTATGGTTTGTTTTCAAATCGTCGCTAGACCTGTCAGACGAAAATGTGGTTCAATCTACCTAGAGGGTAAGTATTTTTTTTATTGTTCAATCAGTAGTGCATAATTTCATGTTAACTTGTTAATCTAATCGCATGGTAAATAATCTTATAGGAAACAAGATGTTTCCTCCTTGGTTTTAGACCTCTGGATTTTTAACCTCTGAGCTTTGCCTTTGGATTTTTAACCTCGAAATTTTAACCTTTGGTTTTTACTTCTGATTTTTACTTCAATCACAAATTTGGATTTACCTTGAAGTTAGTCGCCTCACTGAAGATGACGAATTTTATCACGACGATCTACAACAAATAACGTCTACGAATCTTATAGCGTTGGCCTGGATGCTGCGGCCATAAAGTGATGTGATGCCAAGACGTCTGGGGTCTCATACAAGAAGGACGTCGAACTCGCGCCCAAACCGACGAGATGAAGTTTGTAGTCTGTATTTGTCTATTTCTTGTAATCTGATATTTTTATCTTGATTAGATGTTTTACTTTTACTAAAGACTAACATCTTTTATTTATCACCTCCAGGTATTGTTATAAATTTTTCCCAGTTCAAGATGAAGGCAGAATGTGACAAAAATATGTATGGGTATGTGTGCTCAAGATAAAAGAACCCGCGGATCTCATGTTCTACACTGTCTAGCTGGTGAAAGGGAAGAACATATGTCTTCTACCCCACAATATGTATCTATCAGACGCGATCGCTTCATACATGCTTTGGATGCCCCGCATCTCCTGTGTTCTAGAGTCAAAAAGTTTTAGACTCTTTGCTGAAAAGTTACGCGCGCACGGAGCGAGTCGAAATATATATACATTCTTAACTTTCGAATATCTATAAATCGCGTAAACACACAGATGCTAGCAACATTGGATTCTATCATTCGATCCGTATCCAAAAAGTTTTAAAGTATTCGACTTTCGTGCATACACAGGTCTTCAAATACTGAATACGCATTCGTTAACAGCATCCAATGTACAAAAATCGACTTTAATGCTTATGGGTATAATGTATAGAATAGCAAACATGTAACGAAGCGAGCAGATTGTTTTTAAGAATTTGTTTATGTGACGCATTTTTGATAGTTTGACTTGAATACTTGAAGCCTTTGATTATTTATTTTATTCATCATTTAAATAAAAAATTAATACGGATAATAATATGCATACTTCACCAACGTGTTCTAACGCTGCTAAAGAAAATAATTAATTTTATGAGTGTTCGTGGGCTAATCTATAAATTTGTATATTTGATAGTAGGTATAAACTTATTATCCAGCGTCTCTTCTACAAAAAGTCACCGACCGCCACTGATATCTGCCTAATATTTGCAATAGTAAGTTAAAGCTGGTGCGGCATCTTACTTTAGCTCACAAATAACATCGATCGGGGTGCCTAGCAATAAACCAATGTCTGTACTGTTTACCAACCTTTAGCAATACTACAAAGAAAATACCATTATATTGCTAGCAACGACTTCTACTGACTCATTCTAAAGTTTTGTATAACTTGTATAAAGTTTGAACAAACTGGCGTGCCACACGACTAACTTTGATGAGAACTCAGTTCTCAGTAGGTGCCGTTTATTTGTCGTATTTTAAAATCACACACAATGCGTACAACTACCTTAAATCGACCAATATAGTTCTCACACCGCACCCTAGTTAATATGTTATATAATATTATATAAATAATAAGTTAAATCAACATGTTTCGATACCTATGGTATCTTCTTCAGGAAACAATGTATACTAAAATTAAAAATACAAGTATAAATAAAAACAAAACTATAAAAGTATAAGTGATAGGCAACTAATTAGAAACTACTATGAAAAAAAATTTAAAATGTCACTATTTGCAAAAAAATATTTGGTTATTTATAATATTTATTTTGCAATTAACACTTCTTCTTAATTCTCTTATTTCAAATTTATCTAGTATTTGTATGTTTAATTACTAAACACTTGTGTCAATAGAATGGTTTGTTTTCAAAGTGTCAATCTTATTATATGTTTAATATCGCACACCTAGATCTAAACTAAGAGAATTCGAAAAGTCATTTTCATTGTCATTTTAGGTCATAAATGTATTTTAAAATGACAATATTTGAGAACTGGGACTAAGTTAGTTGCCCATATACAATAATAACTCAAAATTCTTGTTTTTTTAATTGTCTTAGTTTTGATCTAGTAGTGCGATGTGTGACCACAAAGTAATTGAAGAATATAGTGTAACGGAATAGCAAACATCAGCCGGCCAAATTCCTGGTAAAAGAGAAATCCTTGGGACCTTCGCTCGGGGCGCGAGACCGCATGCAACATGTACAAAACAATAGTTTTTTAACACCAAGCGGGACTATTGAGAAGGTCATTATTTTAGAAAGCTGCCCTTGGAACAAACGAATATTGTCATTTTTTACCAGGAATAGAGATCGGGTGAAAGCCGGGAGAGGAGAAAGCTGACAGGCCATTTAAACCAATATGTGGGAAAAGGACATCTCTCCCTTAGGGTTACCCTTAAGTGAGAAAGAGATGGAACCCAGAAATTGGGTATATAAGGCCCAGCAAATCCTAGAGAAGACACTTGGAGTGGGGGTGAGTCGCTGGACCCTGGTTATCGTGATAACTGGTATACCGGACGAACCCGAGGGAGGCGCATCTAGGGATGCTGGCGTTTATCCTGTTCCCCGGAACTCGGTACGTTGTTTACCCTAGATGGCGCGGATGAGGAGGAGGATAGAACGTCTGAAGACTCTGGGCCATCCCTCTTCGGACGGAGGCTTGAATACGGAGGACGTTCTATCGGTTGTAGCGGAGGTGACCGGTGGAGGAGGATAGAACGTCTGAAGACTCTGGGCCATCCCTCTTCGGACGGAGGCTTGAATACGGAGGACGTTCTATCGGAGGTGACCGGTGGAGGAGGATAGAACGTCTAAAGACTCTGGGCCATCCCTCTTCGGACGGAGGCTTGAATACGGAGGACGTTCTATCGGTGGTAGCGGAGGTGACCGGTGGAGGAGGGTCATCGGCGGCCGATATCTCCAACTGGAGGTAGCGGAGGACTATCGGGTCAGCACAATAAGGGCTTCAGCCCCGACAACGCTGACTCCGAGAGTCTGAGGTGCTCCGGCATCAAGGCCAGGACTGGCGACGTCCGTAAGGACTCGAGCAGGTGGGGCGCTCAGGAGGTCACTTTGTGACCAGTACCCACAGAGCATCATGATGGATTGGAGGAGGGCGCCGTGGATCCGCCTTGCGGGGCGCTCGGAGGCTCCAGTCGCGGAAGGTGCTGAGGCTGTGCGCAGCCTGTGCTTTGCCAGAAGCTGTCGAGTGTGTGGGCCGCTCAGGGGTGTGTGTCACGCCCAGAGCTCACGGTGCAGTCGGAGTAGGGAGGAGGACTGCTGGTAGGTGGGGCATGCTGGCAATAAAGTATCCCGTACGGATGGAGTCCATGCGGCGATGATGCCCAGACCTACAGAGCATCGACCTACGATGCTGAGGCTGAGGACAGCCTGTGTGTCTGTTAGACACAAGCTCTGCAGAAGCTGTCGAGAGTGTGGGCCGCTCTGGTGGATACGCCTATCCAGCGTATCAAGAGCCCACGGAGCAGCCGGAAGTAGGGAGGAGGGCTGCTGGAGCAGGTGGGGCGCTCAGGTGGAGGTATCACGTTCGGAGGGATACCGTTCGGTGACGGCTGTCCGGTACCCACACAGCCTCAGGAGGGGTCGAGGGACGGCGCCGGGGATCGCGTCGCGCGGATCCAGGAGCCATTGACCCCGAGGATGGCTGGTTTAGGTTAAGCTTAGATTTAGATTATTTGTAAGGTAGCTCTTAAGTATTAGGATTACTTAGTTAATTAAGCCTTAGCTTTTAAGTTATTTTAATGTTTATAATACATGAATCTATACAACCAGACTTCTCTTTGACAACCTTCCCGGTTCCTATCCCGAATATCAGCAACCTGTGTGATAAGATGACTTGGCGTGTATTGTGTAACGGCGCGCCGGCAGACTGACAACCGCTCGGCTGCATGAATTGAGGAAAGCGCGTTCACCTCGTCGAGGTGGAATGCGTGGATTTACGGGGGTGGGATGGAATCGGTGCGCTTCACGCGCCTCACCTTAGTCCCCCCCCCCATTTTACGTTACAATACTATTAGTATATTATAATTTTAAAAAATCGTTTTGAAATTTAAATTCAAATTTTTCAGCAGCAGTGAACAACCAGATCTCACCGTTTTTTTTTTTTGCCAGGCCCTGCGGACAGCTACGTCCGAATACTACGTGACATACAATGAATCAGATTGTTGACGTGTGCACACTGTATTCGAATGTCATCGCGCGTAGTTTATAAAATTTAAATAAATACACTTAACGAAAATATTATGCTTGAAAAATATATTTCAAATTTTTTAAGCGAAATAGGATTTGCGATTTTTATTCCCTTGAAGAATTCAATATTGCTAAAAAGAAATATTCTATTGCAGAACTGAAAAAATCTATATTTAAGGGATGGGGTGTGACGGTTTCTCAGAAAGAGGTGCCCACACTTTTCCATGATTATCTATGAAACCTGGAAAAATAAACACGAAAAGAGTTTTTTCTCTTCGGCTTAACTAATGTTAGTGCCTCCCAGCCAACTTCAGAAAAAGCGTTTTGAAATTAGTTTTTTTTTAATATATAGAATATTTATAAACCTTATTGATCTCGTCTTAAAAGCTGTCGCCACTTGGAAAGCAAACTAGGTTTATATTTAATAATCTTTCGGACTGACGATTAATTATAGTATAAGGTAAAAATGAGTAAATACAAATTGTCGATGACAGGAAGATTGAATCAATGAAATTGTTGGGGAGAAGCATAAAATAACATAACAAACTCGGTAAAAATAATACAGAGAACAATTAACAAAGTAATATTAAAAAAAGATCAACTTTTTCAACACAAACACTTTTTTCAAAATTCCCAGTTCCCAAAATCGAAAACATTTACAAAAAACCTCAAATAATCAATTACTTAAATAAAATAACATTGTAAAATTTGAAACAAGCACATCATTAAGATTTAAAAATAACTTTAAAATCCCTAAATAACACCAAATACTATCAGCAAAATTTTATATACTTAGGGATAAAAAAAATTTCAATAGTCTCCCTACACAAATTAAAGAAATAAAGGGTATAAAAGAGTTTAAAAATAAATGAAATGAACGTTTCAGAAGCACACAAATATATAATAAATAATTATAGACTACAAATGTATAACTCGCAATATAAAATAATTAGAGTGTAACTCCCTCTCCAAGCACAAGAGCTAGTCTAGGCGAAAAAAAAACATTTAATTTCAATAATGTACAACTTAATAACTCATTTTACAAAAAAAATTGTAAAAAACTTCCGCCCTAACTATACTTTTCCACTTTTCTCTCGACGAAACCCACCACAATAAGCTTCTTCGAGCTATCTTAAAGAAGTTTAAGCAAAGGATTCGTATCAGGCAATGATTGAGAGTCTATCTTTGATGTTCAGCTCATGCAGATTGGAGACATGTGTGCGTCTTGCTGTCCATGGTATGCGCAACGTGTGTCTCCAACACCACATTTCAAAGGCATCAGTCAGTCTTCTCTTCCTTGCCTCAGGGTTCATAAAAATTTAGAATGCAATGTTTTTACATTTTAGCCAGACTATTTTGTCTTGGAGATACCACAGTATTTACATATTTTGTGAGGTTTGGACATAAAACTTTTTGTCATACCTGTTGTTTACTCGCCTCGTTACTCAGAATGATACCACTGGCTTTCCTGGTTGGCATATGTGAGTATTGCCGCCTTTTTTTCAGAGAATGCAAGAGGACGGTAAACGACAGGCGGATCAATTACATCCCTTACTTTGACCAGTACAGAGGTCCAAATAAACCGATCGTCAGGAGTGCGCACTTCTGTCGGTCTAAATCTACCCAGCAGGAAGAACAACAACATCGGCCCAGAAAATCAGCAAGTACAATATAAAGGTTAGTGCAGTGTTCATGTATTATATGTACCCTTATATCGATCGAAAACCTTGAAACCAGCTATCGAAGGCATTTACGTAAATACCTATGCGTCGTTTCGAGACTTAGTTTTTGGATTGAGCATCTTTTTGAAAATGGAATAAATGTGTTGAGAGTCAAATTTTTTTAATTATTTTCAATGTACCGATTATTCAACAAATATATATATATATATATTTTAAATAGCTTTGTCTCTATGAGATATCTGATATTTGTTTGATAACAGTGCCTTTGTAGGTAAAAATCCAGTAATTGTGTGTTCTTGGACATGTTCAAATATTCCTAATACGATTATTCAGTTTCCTACGACAAAATACTCGTTGAAGTTCGGTTTAGTTACTCATGCTATGTATATATATATATATATACATAGAATGAGTAACTAAGTAATATATATATATGAAAGAAACATTTGATGAAGAAAGAAACGCATATACGTATATAAGTGAAATGCGTACTGAAATTTATAATAACGCTAACAGATCTACAGTAAGGGTAATTATATTTAATTTTAATATTTCCTATTAGAATGGAACAGTCAAACAAAGGCAGCAAAAATTGTTATTTTTGGTATAAAACCCCAATTTTTTTAAATGATGAGTAATAAAGAAATTCTGCAGTCGTAATCAGCACCCTTGAGTTTAAAATGTTCAAATTAAAAATTCTCAAGGGAGGGTAAAAAAACTTTTTGCGTTATTTATACAATTGATTGTTATTTTTACTATATGATCAATTCCAAAGATTAACTAACTAACTTACGCCGTTTCTCCGCCGGATAAGACAGAGAAGATAGAGCGCCATTTCTGTTCTGACACACGATTCTCGTCTCATCCACATTCATCCTCTCATGCAAGCTCGTCGATAATTGAGGCTTCAACAGTACCATCTGATTTACCTAGTCGTGCCAAGTCTTCCGCGGGCGTCCTCTATTTCTGGTGCCATCGACACTTGCGTCACATATATTAATATGAATTAAGGAGAACACATTCTAATTGTGAATTTGTAATTATTCAGAACATACGTCTGTAATATTTTTAATAGATATACATATAAAATCAATTTTATTGAAAAATATTGTTGCTACCGGGATTCGAACCTGGATCTCTTCCAATACAATTTTAAAAACAATGAGTTATTAATTCTGGCGTCTCCTATCGGATTACTCAAATGTATTTGATATTCCGTAAAAATAAAAAAGATGACTTTCAAATAATGGAACGATAGATGTATTAATTTGAAAAGTGTAACACTTCGAAAACTTGTAGTCAATGCATTGTCTTGCTGTAGCATAATCGGTTAATTCACGTTCCCCGGATTGGAAGAGATTCCGGTTCAAAACCCGATAGCAACAACAATATTTTTCGATGTAATTGATTTTATATGAATATCTTTCTAATTAATACATTTAATTTGTATTTAAAATATATTACTTACTATTCTCTCCTATTTCATCAGTTCCATATGACCAAACCTTTTAAGCGATTCTTTTTTAATCCTATTCACTAAGTTAAGATCAGCTTTACATTGTTTCCTAATTTCTTAATTCTTTATCTTTATCAGTGATTTCATTTCCACTGCATTCAGCCTACTTGCATTATTTTTCTGCCAGTTCCAGGCCTCACTTATGTACATCAGTATCGGCACCACGACTTTCAAAAACATACGTCGTAATAGTACCGCATCGAAAAAAACTGATTGCTTTTCGTTGGTAATAAATAAATGAGAAACAGAAAAGTTTATCGTTTCATCTTGTATCGTTATGTACATACATACCCTTGTGTGTGGTACCCCTATGAAAATCAACGTCAGGGTGTGTATATTTAGGAGAAAATAAAAATACATATTGAAGATAAATCTTCCACACAAGTCGTTGAACAAATAGTGGAAATAAACTAGATTAGACTCTTCGACTGGGGTACACTTATGTAAATAAGGGACAGGCGTCGGGTGCAATTTGGGATGAAAATACGCAGGTAGGACCTTTTCAGGGGGCTGTCATAATTCATCCTCTCTGCCCTTTGTAGATGTCGGTAACCCGGTATGGTCCATGTTTGAACACGCAAATATATTTTTGTCATTTTGGTGGATTTTTTTAAGATACGTCAAATAACTTTTCCTACAATCACTGTAACGGATTATAGTTTCAGATTCATTCATTGACAGATACGAAACTGACCTGTTTTTAATCACACAATTTTGACTGTCTTAGGATGGATTTTTAATACTTCTTCTTGTTCAACGGACGTTAGCTATCATCCCTTTGTTGAAGAGCTCTACAGTAGACTGGCTAAACTTTGCCTCAGGTTCTTCAGCCATGATGTTCTCCTTCTTCCAGGGCTCCGACTTCCAGCAATCTTTTCCTGAATTATGAATTATTTCTCCGGATGTCTTATTACGTGTTTTCAGATTTTAATTATTTTTAATAGTCGTTTAATGTATAAATTGCACGGTATTAATATTCCTATATCTTATATATAGGCCCTATTCATGGTGCTCTTTCATTTTGCACTGTAGACCAAAGTCTTTCATCCATCGTGCATTGGGGTGCAATTCAGTTCAATCTTATAAAAAATATTATATTTTTTAATCTTACTTTTGAAATACAAATTAAATTAATCAACTAGAAAAATATACTGAAAAAATGTATTTATCCGGGGAAACGTGTTGACCATTCCACTACAGCAACCGATTACGATAACGACAAATCTAGATTTAAATTGCGTTGAATCTTAATAGTATGGTAGGTTTCGGTAAGTAAGCCAAGGTGAAAATCTAATTGATAATGAGAGAGTAATAAATTCTATATATAAAACAACGTGTCGCGAGCCATTTAGTTATATATTTTAATGATAAACTGCACAACTAATTGAATCTTAAATTATATATTACAACAGAAACACAAATAGTACCAGAGGCGCACACACAACTGTTTCCCATTGATTATTTAAGGTAGCGCACGTGTGTCACGTTATCGCCGGAACCGTACGTATTTAATTTCGTAAAATCATTTTAAGAATACGTCTGATTGGGTATACTTCTTAGCGTTTATTTGTTAACATAAATTAGGTGAATCTTAGAATCATTTTAAAAAATACAGAAAAAAATATCGAGGTACCACCGAGACATGATTTATGATATAATTTGTTTTAATTATCAAAGAACTGTTTTTTAATCACAATCACAATTTGTATTGTTAAGTTGTATTTAAGATTTTAATTTAAACATTTTAATTCCTTAAGTTAAGTTGTACTGTGGTAAACTACATCCCAAAAATAAAAATTTCTAATTGAAAAATGTGTTTTTCAAAAATAATGGTTGTCATTGTCCACTACCTGGAAACAAACGGTTGGCTATCGCTGGTCCAAAATTGTTTTGGGATGAATATTCATTAATTTCATGAAACTTTTAGATTAGGTAACCTTATTCCATTCACGCTCCGAGATACATTTGTATCATAAAATATTAAGTTACAGATTTCGAATTCATTCGTTAAAGCCCGTGTTCACAGATGAGACTTTTATGAGATTTTCGACTCGAGACAATTTCGGAGATGTGACATTCTTTGGGACAACTCTCGGCTTTCGTAGCTACCGTGAACACATCAAGTCTACACTTGTTGCCAAACCTCAAATGTCATTGTACATTCATGTTCCGTTCATTAGTTGGATGAATTTGAAAATAGTTGAATAAAGGTTTATATTTAAATATCTTCTGTTCGTCTAATGTTCAAATTAAATAATTTTAGTTATATGTGATACTTCAAAAAATTTTAAGAATTTTTTATTGACTAGAAAATGGTATTGAATTGGTAAATGAAGATAATACAAGTAAATACGCTAAAAAAAAAAAATTATTTATTTCGTGTATTGCGATATCATGCGGCGCATGGGTATTATTAATGAAACTGTGATCACAGTCACAGTGTTCAATCACTGATATTATCGAATATCAATCACAATCACACCAGTGAGTCAAGAATAGCATTTTTTCTCATCACTACCATCGGCATGGTTGTAAGGATATCTAGTGGATTTAAGTGACGTCAGAGTACAAATGTCAAATTACATTAAACGTCGTGTACACTGGTTTGAGTTGTTGTCTCGTTTTACCAATCTCAAGATGAAAATCGTGTCTCAACACGTGGACAAGGGCCATTATAGTTGAGAAAGTCGTCTGCGCCACTGTCTTCTATCACAGGTCAAATGTCACGGATAATGTTGCCACTTGATGTCAGAAGCAGCATGGAGACATCTAACGTCAATCCATTTTTTTGAAACATTATTATTTTAATAATAATAAAATCATACATCATATACAACAAAAGCTTTTGAGGTAAACTATTTACCAAACTAAACTTTTAGATTTTCTTTGTTATAAAAAAAAAAATTCTGTTTGACATCCATGTGAAGGTATTTTTAAGTGTTTATATTGTGTTATATATATATATATATATAGCTATTTTTATTTGAGATTCCGTGGTTAACAAATTTAATTAAAAATAATTTACGCGCCAGTGAACAATATAATTATGATGTTAGTAAGATTACGTCACCAGAATTTGACAACGAATATCTTCCATGAAAGTACTAGTGTCGTAAAAGTACGATTTCGTTGTAACATAATCATCAATCTTTGTTATTTTAAATTGTTAACTTTATTTCATTAACCACTTAAGGACGTTCCCAAAAAAATCACTTTTCTTACAATCCTTTTGAAACTTTGAATACACATACTTATGAGTGTCTTTTATACGTAGAAATATTTTTTAATAGTCCTTGCGGTAGCAAATTAGTAAATATTGACTATTAAAATGAGCATATTTAACATACGAACCATACCCCGACCGATGTTGTAGCGCACGTTTAATTGAATAGCAATAGTAATTTTCTTAACATTGTTTTGGAAAACTGAGAATCATTAATTGAAAATTTAACAAATATCTTTCTGTAAAAATAAATAAAACAAGCGATATTCGTTTTGTTATAAAAAATGTTAAAAGTGAGCTACTTTTGAATGGTTTTGACGTTTCCTTTTATAATTTGAATAGTGAGAGATTTTTGAACTTCTGCGCATGTGAGCGGAAGCGAAAAAGTTCACTGTACCTCAACTCTTTTTTATTCTATTCATAGTAGCTCATAGTAGTTTACATACGGGGGAATCTTCTTGAAGATTGAGTATGACTGCTTTTTGGAAACGTCCTTTATGAATTAAAATAAAATTTAGAAATTCCATTATTCGATTAAATAAGTTTGGAAAAATATAATTTTCTCTCTTCAGGATGTCAATAACTAATCAAAAACGTATGTCATTGTTTCTTTAACAGAATCTATTTTTAAAAAACAATAATTATTTAAAAAATAAATTTAGTACTTAACTCAAACTATTACTTGATGATACAAAATTACTAGAATAATTTTTTCCCAAAAATTAATGAATTTTAACCAGAAAGTAGTTGATTTTGCCAATCATAAAAATAAACTTTGTGTTAAGATTACTAATTGTGGAGAGCTATGGTTTTCATTGTCGGCATCTACAGATCACAGAACAAAGTCGAACGCACCCAGCAAAGCGATACCGATAGCGATATCTCAACTTCCACCAGCCATAAAGCCACAAGGTACCGGCTGCATGTAACAATACACACGCGGTAGCCTGCATCCGGATGGGCCGAACCACGACGCATCACTCTATTTATTAACATCTCCCGAGCGGCTAATTAACGTATTACTTACTTACTTACGGGGGTAGGCAGAGAGGATAAAGCGGCACACTCTTCTGTCCTGACACACAATTCTCGCCTCATCCACATACATATATATTCTCATACAAATTATCCATTATTATTATTAATATTCTCATACAAGCTCGCCGATTATTTAGGCTTCTAAAAGAACTATCCTCCAGTATCTGGTTTACCTGGTCTTGTCAAGTCTTCCGCGGACATCCTCTACTTCTGGTCCCATCAAGACTTGCGTCATATATATTTCTTACCATTCTCTCCTCATTCATCCGTTCCATATGACCAAAACATCTAAGTGACCCTTTCTTAATCTTACTCACTATACTAAGATCAGCTTTATATTCTTTCCTTATTTCTTCATTTTTTACTCTGTCATAAATGGATCTGCTACATATACGCCTAAGTGATCTCATTTTCACTGCATTTAGTCTACTTTCGTTCCTCTTCTGCCAGCTCCAGGCCTCACCTCCATACATCAGTGTCGGTACCAGGACTCCATTGTGAACCGCTAGTCTTGCCTCAGTTGACAACATCTCATTACCTATAATTCCATTCAAAACGCCATTCACTTTTTTCCCAGCAGTCACCCTCCTTTCGATATCCTTCTCTGTCCTTCCGTATCTATCGAACATTCTTCCCAAATACACAAACTCATCTACTTGTTTCAAAGATTCATTACCTACAAGTATTCGAATACCATCACTTTCGACTTGTTGACATTTATAACAAGGTATTAACTATTATTAACCTATTAAGCTCTACGATTAGCTTCAATAAATTAAGTGTACCAGTAAGTAGTTTATGTTTTTATAACATGCCGCCTGTCAAACATTTATATCCATATATATTCCCGTATATTTCAGACATAATACAAATATAAAAGAACACGAGGGTATTGGGTCATACATATTGAACATTGGGGCATATATATTGTGTAGGACTTATATATGATATACCTTGAACGAACTAATGTTCAGTACCTTCCACCTTCCCTTCCTTCCCCCGCCGCTAGCGAGCGGTTAGTCGATCGGCGACCTTGAATCGCAACGGTTACGTGGTTTTATTAATATAGTAGCATGGGTAAATAGGTGAACGTTACATTTAGTAAACTGATCACTTAAGCCAGCCGATGACAGGTCGTAAGGCCTCCATTTCAAGATTTCCATAGTTCCCATGTAAAAATAATAGCTTCGTCTCTGTCAGACATCTATATCTTAATTACCTTTATTTTTATATGTACTAATTATGCTACAAAAATAAATAAATAATGTACAATATATTTTAATCATCATAAATGTTTAGTATTGTATGTATTTATAAAGATTTTTTATGTTTCGCCTGCTGAAGGAGAAAGCTTCAATGAAATTCTTAATACGAATTCTCAAGAGTTGTAACATTACGGCCCAACTAGCTGCCGTTTGCATGTTTCTTGTGAAAGTACATTGAATCGCAACTTTCCTAATATAACGTAGATTTACAGCATCTTATGTAGATATACACATTTTAATATAAAAAGTTTATTATTAAAATATTTCCCCTGGTTCCTTCTGCCGTGAAATATGGAGAAAGCCCGTGTCTATTTATTTATATATTTTGTGAAAATATTTTCACTTACTTCGACATCACATTGAGCTTTCTCCATCTTCCATCATTAAAAATCTAAAAAATGCGAAAAGAGTATTAATAAACGTTTTTAAACATATTTTTTTTAGCAAGGAGAACACATTCTTATTGTGAAGTTGTAATTATTCAGATCACAGGTCTGTGATATTTTAAATAGTAATTAAATGTATTAATTAGAAAGATATACTTATAAAATCAATTTTATCGAAAAATATTGTTGTTGCGCTACCGGAATTCGAACATAAATCTCTTCCTATCCGGGGAAATTGCATTAAACCAATTATGCTTCACCAACACAGTGCTCGATTATGCTACACAACAAATTTTCGAACTTATATGTCACACTTTTCAAATCGATACATCTATCATTATTTGAAAACGGAATTTCAAATGCCTTTGAGTAATCCGATGGAAGACGCCAGAATTATTGATTCATTTTTATTCCATTTTATTGAATCCCGGTAGCTACAAAAATATTAACACAGCAACAAAAATTTAACGACAATTTGACAAATCGTATTCTTTACATTTTAAATCTTTGAATACTGTGTGACATACATTCACGATGTATATGATCGTAATATTCACAACGCGAAATTCGTAATGGGCACTTTACTTGATAACGCAACTTAATTTGTCATCAAATGTTTTGTATTAAACCTCACTTTCAACTACGTGATTTCATCATTTGTCACTGTTCGAAGAACAATTGGCGCCCGTGAAAGATCTGGTATGATCAGGTACAACAAATTATGAAGAATGACAAGCGCATGCACGAGAAAATATATGAAATTGGACGAGGCAAGAGTGGTGTGCTAGAAAAGTACACTCTCTTCCTACCCCTGCGGAAAAACCGCGTAAAGGTAAGTTAGTTTACTTTTAAAATTAGAAATATTAACTTGGTGGTTATGATTCATATTTTTTATTTATTATCTTAGTTATAAATTTAACAATTCTGGCGTCTATAAACTTAGTTGCAAGGATTGTGCTGCATTTTATGTTGGTAAAACGGGTAGAAATTTTAATATAAGAGTAAGGGAACATTTGAGATGTTTGAACAATAGTGGGTTTTCAGAATTTGCTAATCATTTGATAGAAAATAGTCATGGTTTTGATAAAAAATTGGGATTGTCAATTTTGCATATAAACGGTGTAGGTCACAAATTAAATAATTTGGAATCGTCGGAGATAAATAAAGCATGTAAAAGTAATCAGGAAATTCTAAACAGCCAACTGAATTTAACTACGAGTCCTATTCTAAAATTTTTTCCTAAAAATTATTTGACTAAATTTGTATTGAGCAGTAATTTGAGTTAGGTACTAAATTTATTTTTTTAAATAATTGTTGTTTTTTAAAAAATTTAAAAATAGATTCTGGTGAAGAAACAATGCTATATTTTTAGTTAGTTTTGACATCCTGAAGAAGGAAAAGTGTTTTCCGAAACCGGTAGATGATTTTTAAACTCAATTGTGGTTAATAAAACTAAGATAATAAATAAAAAATATGTAAGTTAGTTTATTGGTTAGTTCAAATGTTCCAAATGATTTAAATATATATTAAATGTATTAATTAGAAAGGTATAGAAACAAAATTAATTTTAACGAAAAATATTGTTGTTGCTACCGAGATTTGAACCTGGATCTCTTCCTATCCAGGGAAATTGCTATCCGATTATGCTACGGTAACACAGTGCATTGACGACAAATTTTCGAATCAATATGTTACACTTTTCAAATTGAGACATTTATCGTTTCATTATTTGAAACCCATCTTTTTTATTTCAATAAGAATCCTTAATAATATAGAAGTTGTAGCAATGTTTCCAAAATTTTATAAAAATTAATTATTAATTCCGGCGTCTCCTATCGGATTACTCAAAGGTATTTAATATTTCGTAAAATTGATTTTATATGTATATCTTTCTAATTAATACATTTAATTAATATTTAAAATATCACAGACCTATGTTTTGAATAATTACAACTTCACAGTAAGAATGTGTTCTCCTTAGTAAAATGAAAATAATATGAGTGGCTATCGTTGACGTACGAGAATGGCGCGCCTTGATTCAAAACTTTATATCAGTATCAAAAGTTTTAATTTGTACCAAATTTATAATTACATCAAAAACAATTAGTAAATAAATTTCTTCAAATTAACCGCTTGGAAATATTTAAAATATTGTGTGACTATTTTTAGCCTCAACTAGGCCACGCGAGGGAGACTGTTATTGGGGTAGTTGGGCCGAGTTAAATACTGACGCATGTACGTTACGTGAAATGAGAGACGTGATAGCTACCCCCGGCGTCACGTCTCACGCGCTAAGGGTCGCTCCACAAATGGACGGTAACGAGAACTGAACCGCGCGAGAGCGGTAATCAAGATCCTAAAATTTATCAAGTGAAACTAGGAGTTGTATAATTCAGTAAAATGGTCAATTCAGTAGTGGTTGATAATTTCAGTAAGGTTATATATTGTAAAATAATTCATTATTTCGAGGGGTGAAAAATAAATTGTCGTATAGAAAAATTTTCAGGAAACTTATTTTTTAATTTTTTTTTAATATATACGAGTATACATCACATATTGTAAAAGAAAATATTAATTATTAAGGAGAACACATTATTATTATGAAGTTGTGGTAGTATACCTGCCCCGGATTGGAAATAGAGATCCAGGTTCGCATTCCGGCAGCGCAAAAACAATATTTTTCGACAAAATTTTTTTTTTTTTATATATATATTTATAATTAATACATTAAATTTGTATTTATAACATCACGGACCTATGTTCTGAATAATTACCAACTTTACAATAAGAATGTGTTCTCCTTAATAATATAAGTTGTATCAATGTGTCCAAAATTTATTCAAAATGGATTGATAATTCTGGCGTCTGCAGTCGGTTTACTCAAAGGTATTTGAGATTCCGTAAAAACAGTGTAGATGGCTTTCAAATAATGGAACGAGAGGTGTATTAATTTGAAAAAGTGTAACATATAGGTTCGAAAATTTGTCATGAAAAATACTGACGCTATAACGCAATTGGTAGTGTTCGTTCCCCGGATTGGAAATAGAGATCCAGGTTCGTATCCCGGTAGCGCAAATACAATATCTTTCGACAAAATTGATTTTATATGTTTATATTTATAATTAATAAATTAAAAAAGTATTTGAAAATATTAACTTCCACATAAAAAAAATATTATAAGAACACATTCTTATTATGAAGTTGTTATTGTGATATTTTAAATACAAATTAAATGTATTAATTAGAAAGATATACATATAAAATCATATATTTATTTGTTATCTTTGTTTTATTAACCACTTATTGTAATAACTAGTTAATATTACTAATTTTAAAAGTATTACGTATAAAAGCAATTTTATCGAAAAATATTGTTTTTGCGCTACCGGGATTCGAACCTGGATCTCTTTCCCAACGGAGGTAGGTGCATTATCCAACTATTCAAATGGATGTGTTAATTTTAAAAAGTGTAACATATAGGTTCCAAAGTAAGTACTGTCGCTGTAGCATAGTCGGATAATACACATTCCCCGGTTTGGAAAGAGATTCGAATCGCGGTAGCGCAACAATAATATTTTTTGAGAAAATTGATTTTATATGCACATCTTCCTAATTAACACATTTAATTAGTATATATATTAAAAAATGTGTTACATGTTTCAGATACATGCATCATATCACTTCGGTATTGAATATATTTTTTTTATATATTTATTCATCGTTGATTAAAACACATGACAACGTTCTTGGTTCTTACATATTTAATGTGAACCTCTTAGTTAAAGGATAATATTTTAGTATTTCTAATGTTAGAATATTTTCAACATTCTAGAGAAGTCTTCAATAAAACGTATATAAAATGATGTTTTCATAGCATAGTGCTGATGTATTAACAATTGGTATGAAGTATGAAATAATGTTACAAAATTTGTTGTACCTAATTGCATCTCTTGATTAACTAATTGCATTATTTATACATTACTGTTATACCGGAGGAACACTGTCTGCTATAATACAGTAAATTACTATTGTAGCAGGCAGGGTACCCAAACATATGTCTTGCTTTCTTACTGATGTGTTGTATTTACTTAGCCAAATTTGATATGCCTACCCTCGGTACATTTGTCCGATATTTGAAATATTACGTAACACTCATAGTAATTAACTAAGTGAAAATGTATTATTAATGAATATTAATTTGGAAGAGTAATACGTCAGACCACTAGATATTATTTATCAATGTAAGTACATAATACAAGTAAAAAAAGTAAACCTAATAAATGTATTATTATTTAGTTTTAGGTCATCAACAATAATGTATCTTTTGTTCAAGAACCATCGCGGGTAGATACTATTATGTAGAGCAGACATCATTTTCTATCCACTGCTGGATGAAGGCCTCCCCAAGCGTCTCTCACTTTTCTTTGTCGTTTATTAACTGCCACGTATTTTCACAGGTTTTATCTGTCCAACGTGTTGTAGGGCGGCTTATCGGCCTCTTGATTCTTCTCGGACACTACTGTATGACTGCGTCGTCCAACGACTGTCCGTCCTTCGAGTAATTTTTCAATTTTTTTTTCAGTTTTCTACTCTCTTCTCTTAACCACAGTTTTCTTTTTTATAACCCTTAGTGTGTTGCCCAATGTGCGTGTGCATTGGTTGAACACATTACTACATTCAATAGCAGAAGAAAGCAATTGGCGACTGCTGTGCTCTGCGGGTGGCTGTAGGGTTTCCGTAGAATCTATGGATCATTGCGGAAATCCCTTGTTAATAAATACACTTTAAATTTTATTTGATAAATATTTGATATACTCTCTCTCTCCCTCTCTCTCTCATGTTCCGCTCAACGTCTACGTTACTCGAAACGAAGCATTTAGCTACGAAGTATCCTGGTTAATTTAAACTATTACAATTAACGATGCGATGAACGATCTACGCGATTTATTTTTGCATGTTTTGTATAAATTACTTCGGGACTGGAAACAATAAACGATACGATTTGGTTATTGGCGCTATCTGATATCACTAGATCAATATTGAAATTTGACCTGGAAAACGTCAATATCGTTCGCGTTGTGGACCAGTTATCTCCAGTGTTGTGGAGTACTTTTTTGTTCTTTGAATGTGCCGTGGGTGAAATTACCGTCTTTATTTGGTGGAAACGGAGGTCACCGGATATCCTTGCGCATTGCAGTGTGTAGTTTTGGCGATAAAGACAGTGATAAGGATGAGAGGTCGATCTCCAATACGACGGACATGACCGGAACCTCGCCACACTTCGCATTAAATGAAGCTCAATATCGCCAACAATAGAGGCAAGTAGTTTTCACTGTGGTAGCTGAATAGTGAACCACGATGCTCAGTTATGAGTACATCGACAGAAAGAGAGAAATTTACTTCAAAATTTGCTTTAAAATCGGCTATTATTAACTACATAATATTTTGAGTTCACGTTTCGCTTTGCGTTTCACCAAAATGCGAAATCGCCTTTAGAAGGGTATGAATGTAATGAAGTATTATTATAATCCACAGATATAGGCATAAAGGTTACTTGTTAGTACTCAGACACACTGTCAGGATGCTGCGAGCTGGCCAGAGGTCATCTGGTCAATTATGGAAAATTATGCCCCAGCAGAAATTAACACCGAACAAAAACAAACCATCGTGCTAAAATAGCTGTAATTTTCTTTTATTACGCGAACACACCTCAAATTAAATTAAGCTTCGGATTAGGTATCCTTTCACTATTTAGCAATAATACATTTATTATCATATTTAAAGGCCTAACACGATATAAAAATAAAATATATTATTATTATAAATGAGCCGGATTAACGTTTCCTCTCCTATAATGTAAAATGAGTTAACATTGCCTCTAATTATGTGAATATCTCTGTAAATATACGAAATACAGAGTTCATATTTTAGGTATTCTTTCGTAATATCATTATGTACTGGATACAATAATTACAATATATAAGTATTTACAAAACGCAACAATAAAATAAAAATTTGCGAAGAATCTGACGTGAATTTGTCAATACGTGTATGTGTACGTGCGAAGAGATGCAGATGGCGCAATGCGCGGGGTGCGGGATGCCGGATGCGGGACCGAATCGATCGAGAAATATATTTATCAATTATTGTGTAAATGTGCTAAGTGTAAAAATCAGACAAACCATTGATTATCACGAACGACAGCATAAAGACGCATAAGACACGTCTAACTTGGTCAGCGCACGTTCTGCCACCAAAGTGACGATCGGCATCCGGTATCCGGCACCCTGCGCACTGCAATATTGACAAATTCACGTCAGGTTCTTAGAGAAAACATGTTTTATCGTAGAGTATGGTAAATACTTATGTATTGTAATTATTTAATCCAATACATAAATATATTACGGAGGGATACCTAAAACATGAACTCTGTATTAAGTATATTTAAAGAAATATTCTCATAATTAGAAGCAATGTCAACTCAGTTTACATCTTCAGAGAGGAAATGTTAAAATCTTTAAGAAAATTTAAGATATCCAATTCTGTCTCGCCCGGGCCCTTGGCGAGCTCCAAATGCCATAATCCGGCTCTGCGCCTGAGGGTACGGCAATGTGTCTTATGTGGTCCCACATAGTCACCCCAATGACTACCCTCGATATATAATTTTCCCTGCGTGTACTACATGCCAGACTCTCAGATACAAACTGCCGCTGGTCATGTAGGAAGTTAAGCCTCAACACGAGCTTATAATCACGAATCTAAATCAATTATTTCAGGAAATTAAGACTGAGAAATGAAATATGACGAGATTTTAAATTTAAACTTTTGTACAACTTCTGTTTTTTTTTTATATTATTAGAAGATATTAGAATTTTAGAATTAGAATGTAGACGTTTGTCTACTGGTATATTCATATTGATTATTACTTTTAAGATAATCAAACATGAAAACTAATGTGTGTCACATTTCAACAATCCATTTTATGCTTACAAGTAAGACAAATCATTAGTGATAAGCCACCTCTTATTATTACTTCTTCCAAATTCGGAAAAAGCTTACTATTTCGTAAAGATTTTCAGTGTAGGAACAACAAATTCTAATATCCTCGATCCATACATATTGGTGATTTTGAAAATTATTAAATTCAAATTAGCCACACCTCTTACATTTTATCCGTGTGAAACCACCATATTTTAGATCTTCGTTGTTCTATTTTTCTTTTATTAAAAAGAACAGTGGCAGCCCGTGTACAGGAAATATATAGCAATTTTAAATTAATTAAATGCTTCCTGGCTTACAATTTTTTTGATTATGACTGTTTGAAGTTTGATTATGACTGTTTGTATTTGATTTATATTCGAGTCACAAGAGTGACTCCACGATCGTACACCATATCTTAATAATGACTCGACCAAAGAAAAATAAATTATTTGTAAAACCGGCTTAAGGATTACGTAATGAATTTTGTAGAATCTTCTATTCTAATTCAAAAATATTTTTTAAACACACATACGTATTGTGATAAATCTTAGATTATCACCAGATTCCCTTGGGGTTCTATCCTCTGATTACTGTCTAATTACTTGAGTCCCAATACCGTGTAAGTGAAACTCATTCTTTCCAGGTAACAACATTATACATTTATTTCAACACGTTATACAGTAATATAAATTATACATTCAGAGATAGACTAGTTATTCAGAAGAAGCTGTGATGGAAGAGAGCTGTTCCCCCAGAGACGGCCTCTTATAAGGTTCATCCCCCACCACTCATCTACTCACTTTCATGACACACACATACATTTACAAAGTGATAGTTTTCACATCCCTCCCCACTTAACTCAATCACCCTCTCACACGTCACACCCCGATGTCCCTCTGACGCTGGTGGCTGCGACGATGGTGACACCCGGGGCTGGAGTCCTTCCTCGTCTCTAGGTTACACCAGAGCCGCAGCTGAAACAGAAATACAGGGTGTGACTCAGTGCACAATATTTTAGAAATAGATATAGATACATTTTAAAAATATGCATCTAAAACGTTCAAACTGCTTGTTCCTATAAAATAGTGCATTTAAAAAAGTCGCGATTACGCGATTATTTCGATAGATTCAAATATTTTTTTGATTCCATATTATATATTAAATACTATAATAAAACATCATCGAATTTCGAGCGGCAAGACTATTTTTTGTTACATGATTTTGGACCTGAAGCAAAGGTATACAATAATAATATTTATTTCGAAATACGCAGACTTAAAGCCTAACATGATTCTATAATCATACAATAATAATTTCAGTAACGATACAGAATTTGTGCATACTCTATGAACATTTTCGACTCGTATCCTCTCATAAAATATTATGGACTAGGTCTGTTACACCCTGTGTATGGGACTACCTCTGCAACAACAATGTATATTAGTTTTGGAGAGATCTGAGATATGAATGACACAATGTTATATATGTTCTTGGGCGTACAATGGTATATTAAACAACTATATAAAATAAATACAAATACTATTTCTAAGTAAACTTCCCGGCATCAACACTGTATATCATCCAAGATGGCTGACGCTCCGTTTATCTATAAATTTGTAAAAACCGATAAACAGTATTGTTTGCGGGGGGTCACGTATTAGCATGACATTTAAAAATATTTTTTTTAGTTTTGTTCCAAAATTATTATTCCTCTGTTCACTTTCTTATCTATTTTTAGAATAAGGGACAAGCACAGTGTTTACACCAGAAAGTGTTAGTCGTCTATGCAAATTAAGTTTTCTTGAACTTTTGTCTGGGAGGGTGTACATAGTTGTCGTCCTGTTTTATGGTTCATTGTATATTTCTAAGTTTGTAAACCTAACATGATTTTATAATCATACCTAACCTAACCTAATTTATAATCATGTCTAACCTAACCTAACCTAACCTAACATGATTTTATAATCATACAATAATATTTTCAGAAACGATATTGAATTTGCTCATAAAATATTGTAGACTGACTAGGTCTCTGTCTCTGTCTCGGTCGAAACGTCGACCTAGAAATCCTCAAGGAAACTATCTACGAAAAACGCCACCTAACTTAGAAGAGACGCCAGTTCCACACGCTAGTGCGCGCGGACACCTCAAATCAAACATATACCAGGTATGTAAATATGAATCCGGAATTTGCCTATAGATGGCCCTAGTTGTCAATGTACTTACAGTCAAACCGCGTCGTACGATTTTCGGACAGCATTGATTTTCTGTTACCATTTGAAAAAAGCTGCTGTAGAATCGAATCGTGAGTATGTTCTTGGTAAATCACAGTACTTTGAGTGGTTTAAATATTTAAAAGTGGCGATTTTGACGTGAGAAACAATGCTCTGTGTTTAGTGGGATCGGAGGGGTGGGATCTATTAAGAGCTACTAAAACCTGGCCAAATGGTTAATGATCGTTAATTGACAACAAATGATTGATTTAAACAATCTTTGTCAATCAATCATCAACCTCAATCAATCAATCAAAAAAAGGCAACACAAAGTTATTTTGCTTCATGATAATGCACCATCACACACAGCAAAACCGGTCAAGGAAACGATTGAGGTGTTTAGTTGGGAAATACTTTGGCATGCGGCTTACTCACCAGATTTGGCTCCGTCCGGTTACTACTTATTTGCATCGATGGGACACGCACTTGCTGAGCAGCGCTTCACTTCTTACGAAAATGTACGAAAATTGCTCGATGATTGGTTTGCCTCAAAAGAGCAACAGTTTTTTTGGCGTGGCGTCCACAAATTGTTAGAAAGATGGAAAAAAATATATATTTAATATTTTTAAATAAACGTGTATTTTCTATACAAAAATTCCGGTTTCATATTTATATACCCAAGTATATACATATGTTAAAATTGAGGTTATAATATCAGAGAGAAAGGTTCGTTGGGACAACAAAAAATCGTTGGGACAACAATGGTCCTTAAAAGGACCATTGTTGTCCCGACGATTTTAGAACGACACACACACACACACACATATATATATATATATATATATATACATAGAGAGAGAGAGAGAGATATGCGTTCATAGAATATGTGTCACATCAATATTATTACTAAATATTTCCATACTACGTTAAATGCTTGTCTTTTGAAAATAGGACTAACTTACTGGTCTCCCGGAATGAAGCAAGAACCTCTAATCGCTGTATTATTAGTCGAGAATCTTAACCACTAGACCGACAAACATGTCATAAACATATAATATATGAAGAACTTTTTTCCTATTCTGCATCGGTGCCCAATTATTGTTTTTGCGTTGCCGTCTACGAGCTTAACAATATTAATTATTTAATCTCCGGTTCAATTTCTTAGACGAGCTTGGTGGTACAGCACTTAATAAGAACGTGCCAAGTTTCTGAAAAAAAAACAAAGAAGAATGCGCTGCAATTCAGCGTCGCTCCGTGTAGCTGACTCGAATCTCTCCTTACAGCATCCTTTATTCCAATTACGGAGGAAAACAATTAAACTAATCAAACTGTACCTGTTTGATTAGTTTTACGCGGCGATGTCGGCTTCTGCTCCCTTTTTCTCGACGCCATACGCTTTTATGATAAACATTCATTCACATCAATTCCCGTGCAATGCTTCGCTTTACAGCGCTTAATTGTAAATATATTTAAAATTATTATTTTCGGAGTCGCTCACTCTTACGGCGCAGTGTTGACACTGCGGCGCACGTCACGTTACACGATTTGAGTCACGTTATGTGCGCGTCATTCCTGCGCGGCATCTTCCCGCGCTCAATATGCTTACATACATAATTTTACCGTTTTTTAGTATTAATTATTTTACGAAATTAATAAACGATAGTGTAAACATGTTTATCAGCGTTTATTCGCCCTGGCACGTGAAAAAAAGGCTGTAATTCACTTTACGAGGATAGTCTGGAACGTAATCCGTCGTATAAGTGAGGTATGCCTGTATATTAAATTCAAGGTGCCGTAATTCTGAACGTGATGCAATGAAGCACGTAAAACGCCTGATCTCAAAAACTGCCAACCATTTGCGGAATAACTATGATATTTTACAATTTAACTATGATATTTTGCTTGACTATGATATTTTACAATTAAATTATGAATTCGTATTTCATTGGTGATGTAGGAATGCTTCATAAAATATCGCTCCATGATTCATAAACAAAAGTAAATATTAAGGAGAACACATTCTTATTGCGAAGTTGTAATTATTCAGAACACAATTTAAATACTATGCCAAAAAAAAAGATTCCTTAGAAATGTGGTAGATACTAGAAATATATAAATATCTTAAAATTGCTACATTTTAATATATGTCTTCTTCTTCAGGCGGTTTCCTCGTTACTGAAGATTGCGACCTGTTGATATCTTTGATGATTCTCCTCCATCTTTTTCTGCAGTTCGCAGTTTGGATAGCCAGTAGTGCCCTTAATCTGATCAGTCCATCGATCGTCCTTTTAGTTTGTAAAGTATCGTCTGCATACAAAAGTATAAAACATACCGTGATGGTGCAGTACTTAGCAATTGTACGATAAGTATTTATTTTCTGCTAGTTAAAAATAAATCGTATTTCATTACATACTTTCGATACTTCGAACATCTTACCAGAAAAAACGACAGCCTGGATAATAATTAGTAGACTTAACAGACACTTGCAACAACGCTGAGAATTTCAGGACACCGAGTATGCAGTCAGAAGGTTCTTCGAGGAACTCCGTGAAGATCGATATCCTCAGTCATAAAAAAACAAATAGAAATACTGTTCCGTATTAGCAAAATACACATTAGCGCGTTTGTAATATCAGGCGCAAAAATTAGTGTTGTCACACGCCCGCGTTCAGATTTCTTACCCATGATCTATCCCAATGCTTGCGCACTAGTGTGAAATGTGACGTCAGCAGACGACAACTTGAACTATATTATGTTCGATCTCAACATCGCGATAGCATTCGCGGTGTGGACTCATTCAGCTCCAGTGTACTGGCACTGTATTATTTGTG
Organism: Eubasilissa regina; assembly: GCA_022840565.1. Lineage (NCBI taxonomy): Eukaryota > Metazoa > Arthropoda > Insecta > Trichoptera > Phryganeidae > Eubasilissa > Eubasilissa regina. Next base: position 14,999,231 of record JAINEB010000017.1, on the reverse strand, counting down.
ATTCTGTGATTTGTGTGCACAATGATATTATTTGTTTGTACCGTAGATAAACATTGACATCGCCATCTTCAGTCGGAAGCGAAAATCAGCTCGTCCACGTGCCATTATTGTGTGATTTTCGGCGGCGATCGAGGGGATTTGCGGAGGCGTCATACTCAGAATTCACTGGTCCTTCGACAAATCCCTCAGTAACCTCTCCCTGCACCCCGTTTTCCCTATATCCCCCTAAACCTTACTGTGATTCCGATTTACGACCGGAATTGTCGTAATCCATTCTGCAGGACGTGTAACCCGGAGATTGCACAATTCAAATACTATATTTTTTGTGATTACCACACAATTGAAAATACATTTGATAGGCAGTGATCAATTTATTGTATTGGACCACATCTGATCAGTAAATGAGGAAAAAGCCTTACATGCATGAAATAAAAACACCTGAATAATAAAACGAAGGAACGTATCTCGCGAAGGTGGTTTGAAATCAAAATATAAAGTCACATTATTTAAATAGAAAATTTTGAATTGACAGAGCGTATGAGTATTTAAACTGATATAATTTTTACAAAGAATCAACTTACTGGAAAATAAAGGCCAGTAAAGATTATAAGAAATGACCTGGCTCGCGTGACAACTATTAAGTTAAATTTATTCCGTTCGTTGTTAAAGTGTGTCACTGTAAAAATATACGCCGACGTAAAATCACAGCCCAGACACGAACCCCAGAGGCAGTGATAGTATTTTAAATAACTTTCTTGCGACGGAAGCAATTACTACAATAAACAGTGAGAAAGGAAACTTTTAACATGTTCGCTAGAAATAATTTTGACACGAACACCTGTTTATAATTCGCGGATAAAGGATTTGACATTAAAATAAAAATAATAAAACATGTTATTGTTCTCAACCATATTAAGTACGATATAAACAACCAGTTTACAGAGTGTATATATAGCATACGAACAATAGATCCATACGAGCAATCTCCGACTGACGAACCTGACGGGAGTAAGGGATCCAAGGCATGGAAAAAATTTAGGAAAAGGGAAAAAGCACGACCCACCTGGATTGCTCCTTTAGGTATCTGGCTTCAGAATACGTACTCCGTTGTACCGCACGATGTACCTCGAACTCACACTTCGTTGATAGCGCGAAGTGTGACACATAAACACAATAGCAAGATGTACAGTCCACTATCAGCCCCGTAAAGCAGGACGATGATTCCCACACGGCAGGAAGAACATGGCGGAACATGAATATTCAACTCGTCTAAAACCATAGATAACAAACCACAGAAAAGATCATGCTCTGGACAGGAACCATTCGACATGTTTCGTGCACATGTGCACGAAACAGCGATAGGCGATTCATAGATCATAAAGATCGAACATATAATATATATATTTTTTAATCTAGTAGTGGATAGAAATTGATGATAACAATATTAAATAATAAACAGATAATGCAAAATGTACATGAAATACAAGTCAAAATAAAGGAGAATTAAAGAGAACACATTTTTATTGTGAAGTTGTAATTATTCAGAACATAGCTCTGTGATACAAATTAAATGTATTAATAAGAAAAATATACAAATAAAATCAATTTTATTCAAAAATATTATTATGGATTCGAGCTTGGATCTCTTCCAATCTGGGTAACGTGCATTATCCGATTATGCTATACCAACAGAGTGGGTTGACGAAAAATTTTCTAACCTATATGTTACACTTTTCAAATTAATACATCTATCGTTCCATTATTTGAAAGCCATCTTCTTTATTTTAAAATTTAATAAAAATGAATTATTAATTCAGGCGTCTCCTATTAGATTATTTAAAGGTATTTAAGATTACGTAATTTTTACGTAATCTTAAATACCTTTAAATAATATTTATTTATTTAAAGATGATACCTTTCAAATAGTGGAACGATAGATGTATTCATTTGAAAAGTGTAACGTATAGGTTCGAAAATATGTCTCCTTTCTTAGGGTTCATGTATCGACCAATAGCAATTTTACGTTTAAATTTTAGTCAACTTTTACAGGCAGATTTGAACATCTAGGGAAGAATAATAATTTAATTTAATTATAAAAAAAAAACTTTAAATAACCGTTTATCCTAGTTCTTAAATATGACATATATTTACTACATTTAAAAATATATATATTATGACCTTATTATGAATGTCATCAAGTCGAAAGTGATGGTATTCGAGAAGGAGGAAAGCAAGACACCGTGCTAAATACTTGTAGGTAATGAATGTTTGGAACAAGTAGATGAGTGTGATAAGAAAGATATCGAAAGAGGGAATAAAGTGAACAGCGCTTTGAATGGAATTATATCTAATGGGAATTTGTCAACTGAGGCAAGACTCTCGATGTACAATGGAGTCCTGGTATGGACACTGTTGTATGGAAGTGAGGGCTAGAGTTGACAAAAAAGGAACGAAAGTAGATTGAATGCAGTAGAAATGAGATCACTTAGGCGTATATATGGCATATCCATTTATGACAGAGTAAAGAACGAAGAAATAAAGAAAGAATGTAAAACTGAATTTAGTATAGTGAGTAAGATTAAGAACGAATCACTCAGGTGGTTTGGTCACATGGAGCGGATGAATGAGGAGAAAATGGTAAGAAAGGTATAGGTAAGAAAATGGTAAGAAAAGTGTTGATGGCACCAGAAGTAGAGGACGTCCGGGGAAGACTTGGCACAATCAGGTAAACCTGATACTGGAAGATGGTCCTATTAGAAGCCTCAATAATCATTGAGCTTGTATGAGAAGATGTATGAAAGTGAGGGCTGGAGCTGGCAGAAAAGGAACGAAAGTAGACTGAATGCAGTGGAAATCAGATCACTTAGGCGTATATGTTGCAGATCCATTTATGACAGAGTAAAAAATGAATAAATAAAGAAAGAATGTAAAACTGATCTTAGTATAGTGAGTAAGGAGAATTAATGAGGAGAAAATGGTAAGAAAGATATAAGACGCAAGTGTTGATGACACCAGAAGTAGAGGACGTATGTCAGGATAGAAGAGTGTGGCGCTCGATCCTTTCTGCCTACCCTCGCGGAGAAACAACATGCTGGTAAGAAAGTAAGTAAGTATATTATGAGCTTATTTCTTCAGATTGTAGATTTAAATGTTCGCAAGTCGATTTGCTAAGAAAATAAGAAAGTAATTAAGTGGTTTTGCTCAAGTCGATAAAATTAATTAACTTCAAGGATTTAAGCAATCTATGATCGAGGAGTTTAAATAAGTTCGGTTGCCTACCTATGGGGAGGGGATCACTTGGCTGAGTGTAATTTTTCACCAAATCAATGTTCATGGCATTTAGGAAAAGACGTATCGAACGTTTATAGTAAATAATCTAAATAAGGTGTAGTTAATTATAATCGATTACAAATGCTAAAAAAAAATGTTTTTGTTATATTATATAGATTTTTTAAATTTAAACCTTGACAATGGCACGTGATCTGTGCCGAATTTCGAATTTCAAATTTCAAAGAAAATCATCTACAAGAAACGCGTTTTAACCTACAATAGACACAAGTTTCATACATACGTGTCCCAGATACAGTAGTCCAAACGATTCTACGATTAGGAGACTTCAAATAGCGTTATCCAAAATATAACGGTTTAGAAGTTGTTCCGTATAGGAAACAAGAATGTGGACAAGGGTGGTTCGTTGATTTCAGCTTCTCTCAACCGGCGATGATGATGATAATGATGAGTTCGAAAGAAATTAAACAAAAGATGTTCAATATCGGTACACTATGGCGACACGACACAATCGAGAATGGCTTCCCGCCAGCAGAATACCCTGTTTTTATTCAGATTCATAACAATGCATAGTCATACACAGCGACAGGCCGCCGCTGTGACGTTTTACTGAAACCTCTTTGTTTTCCTGAAATCTATCGCACGGATTTTTTGGCGCCACGCCGATGATTACACCTTTAAATTATTAACACGTGTCTTATCATATCAATTATATGGCGCCACTGCTGCGACCTCGCAATTTTGTGCGATACAAAAAAAATATATTGAGACCAGTGGTCACTTATGGTCGCGAAACGTGGTGCCTAGTCCAAATCGAAAATGAATCATGAACTCGAAAACTAAATTGAGCAAGGAACAATCGTAAGATTCCGTAGGTCCCGAAGACTGCGATGGGTTGGCCATGTTGAAAGAATGCCAGATGACTAGATACCAAGTTGATACCTCAGTGGAAGCGACCTAGAGGCAGACCAAGGAAGAAGTGGGCTGACTGGGTGGCAGAGGACTAGAGCAGGATGAGAGAGTCCGGAAATTGGAGAAGGATGGCCAGATCGGTGGAGAGCATTTTATGTCTGTCTAAGTAATTCATCTTATTTCTTAAAAATTAAAAAAAATTATAATGTATATATTATATTGTTAACGCCGTTTAACGCACCCACACACGTACACCATCTATTCGCGATTATCAAAATTTAACCTGCGTATCTCCTTCCCTTTCTTTCCTAAAAGGCTAAAGAAAGGCATACGAAAAAGTAAGTCCCGTCCTGTTATTCCTAATATTTCAATCATATGTAATAAAGATGAAATATTTTTTTTTATACTTGTGGAGTAGAGCCGTGGAAGAAGGTGTGCTAAATTTCATCACGATAGGTTTAGTATTTATGACACAGCGCTGATTTTTGTAAAGACATATTGCAAATTTCTTAAAAATTACCTATGTTCGAATAATTTCTACTCATTTACCATCACGCCGTTTCCCGCGGGGGTAGGCAGAAAGAATAGAGCGCCACACTCTTCTGTCCTGACACACAGTTCTCGCCTCATCCACATTCATACAACTTCTCATACAAACTCGCCGATTATTGAGGCTTCTAACAGGATCATCATCCAGTATCTGGTTTACCTGATCGTGCCAAGTCTTCCGCGGACGTCTTCTATTTCAGGTGCCATCGTATATATACCAATAACTTCTAAACCATTGAATTCTCAAGGTAATAATTGGTCGTCCCTTTAGATATCCATCAGATCTTATATTTAAAGATACAATGTCCTTTATATAAGACACCTCTTTATCTTGAGACTCGTTCAATATTTCCATACTAACAACAACTCTCCTCAAGCAATAAATCATGGACACAACACAAGACAAACAACAAACATCTTCACACCAGTTCCGAGAGCAACAACGACATTTTATCAAAGATTCTACATGTTCCTAGCTCCGAAACTATACAACACACTCAGTACCAACTGGTAATCGTACAATTCCTATAAGATTACACAAATATGGACCCAATATTTGATTCAATCAGGTAGAGATGAATCAGAAGCATGGATATCCAACAATTTAATATTATTTATACAATTCTTTTACCAATAATTCACTAGTTCTACAACACTCCCACTCCATATATTTTTATTTTATTTTTACTTTTTTATTCATATTTGAATTCTCTTTTTATTCCAAATAACACCACAACAGCACGAAAAAAAAAAACTGGCTACTTTAACACAGACTTTAGTCTAGCAAAGTATCCAGGACAACGCTGTATATATCAGAGGTGAAGTCTACTCCATCCCACACAATAAACTATGTATTATGTATGTTTATTATGTATCCACCTCTGTTAATACAAAAATATGGATGTCAAAATATATATAAATAAATAAAATTTCATTAAGGAAAACACATTCTTATTGTGAAGTTGTAATTATTCAGAACATAGGTCTGTGATATTTTAAATACTAAATTAATGTATTAATTATAAATATATACATATAAAATCAATTTTGTCGAAAAATATTGTTTTAGCGTCACCGGGATTCGAACCTGGATCTTCATTTCCAATCCGGGGAAGTGCACTACCTTTGTGCTATAACGCCAGTATTTTTCTTGACAAATTTTCGAACCTATATGTTACATTTTTTCAAATTAATACACCTGTCGTTCCATTATTTGAAAGCCATCTACATTATTTTTACAGAATCTCAAATACCTTTGAGTAAACCGACTTACAGACGCCAGAATTATCAATTCATTTTTATTAAATTTTGGACACGTTGTGTCTGCAAGACGGTTTACTCAAAGGTATTTGAGATTCTGTAAAAATAATGTAGATGGCTTTCAAATAATGGAACGACAGGTGTATTAATTTGAAAAAATGTAACATATAGGTTCGAAAATTTCTCAAGAAAAATACTGGCGTTATAGCACAAAGGTAGTGCACTTCCCTGGATTGGAAATGAAGATCCAGGTTCGAATCCCGGTGACGCTAAAACAATATTTTTCGACAAAATTGATTTTATATGTATATATTTATAATTAATACATTAATTTAGTATTTAAAATAAAATTTCGAATACTGTATGCTCAGTAAGTTGCTAGGTTCCTTAATCGTAATCTCCATTTAGACTAGTATCTCTTGAATACCCTGTATATATTACGTACAGGCATGTAGATCGTCTGAGATGTTTAAAATAGAAAAGACCTTTTATTTGTAAAGAATAATTTATGTGTTTATGGATCTGATGGTATTAACTTTGGAGTCCTCGGGACAGTTTTGGGTCCCTGTACATCAATTATCATTACAAACATGTCAAATACCCTTTTACGGGTATTACAGAAAAACCTTTAGTAACTAATATAATATAATTTAGCAAATTTTTAGGCTCCCTACAGCAGTTATTTCTTGGAATAACAAAAATGTATTTTACTTTTCACGATTAGTTTGAAAATTAAAAGTGTATAAAACAGTGGCGTAACTATGCAAAAGTTGGCGTCCTACAATTCATTTCATTTCGTGTTGATATTTTTACGAGTATATATAAAAATGGGATTAAAAAATTTAATAAATCGTTTCTCATGTGTATTACGAAAAAAGTATCGACGTAATCAGTAGCAGTACCTACCCTATTAATATGTTGGGTTAGGGATCAGACTATAGTCGTATAGAGAAGCAGTTGGATCAGTTTCCATCAAAGAGTTTAATTTAATTTGTTAGCAATATTTGAACATGTCCAAGAACACAATAACTGGATTTTTACCTACAATTATTTATTAATCAAACATCAGAAATCTCATAGAGACAAAGCTATTTTTTAAATTATATTTAATGGAAAATATATGGAAGTATGGGGTAATTACAAAGTTTACGACCTGTCTTCGGCTGGCTTAAGTTATCACCAAGTATGAAGACTCGCTTCGAACTTTTTTTGGTGAATGTTATATATGTAAATAATTTTATATTGGTCCATAGATGGCGATAATGTAGTGGTACTCGAAGCGAGTCCACATATTAACATATATACAACTTTCAAAAATTTGATAAAATGTGGAGATTGAGGGGTAAGAATTGGTGAACGTTATATATATATAAAGTGGTCACTTAAGCCAGCCGAAGACAGGTCGTAAGCCCAGAAATTACCCCATACTTCCATATATTTTCCTTTTTTAAAAAATTAGAGATACGTACACGGAATACACGTCAGATCAATATTTTTACTATTTTCAAACTAAGCTTAATGCTTGTGCTATGAAAATAGGATTAACTTGAATTATTAACATTATTTTAAAATTATTACACAAAATTATTAACAAATATTATATATAATTTAAAAATAGCTTTGTCTCTAAGAGATATCTGATATTTGATGAATTTAATTTGTGCTGGTTGATGTACAACATGGCGCCTCTGTATCTTTAAGACCTTTGCATCCCAGACAATTTGAATAGTAGACGTCAAACTCTCGGTTCATCTCAACTTCAGCTGCAGGAAGGGTTGTAGAACCGACTGTCAAAGTTCAGTGAATGGGTATTTACGGTGGCAGGCCCAAAAGTGTGGAACTCTGCCCTCCGTCATAAAAAACATGGCATCGGGGACTTTATTTAAAAAGAAACTAAAAGTGCACCGTCTCAAAAAATAATAAAACAGATAGTGTAGGCCTATTTATTTATTAGTAACTATATAATAGATGTGTATAATATTTGGACTGTACCCGTCTCTGCCCGTTTATGTGCAAAGCTCCCTTCAGGTGATTTTTTTTTATGAAAATGGAGCTATAAAAATTATCCATTAATAAGAATATTTTAAACTATATTTTTCAAAAAAAGGAGAATATTATAAGAAATAAGAAAATACTTCTATTAAGGAGAACACATTTTTAATGTAAAGTTGCAATTATTCATGTTATTCTGTGATATTTTAAATACTAATTTAATATATTATTAGAAAGATATACATATAAAATTAATTTATCAAAAAATATTGTTGTTGCGCTACTGGGATTTGAACCTGGATCTTTTTCCAATCCGGGAAGGTTCATGCCTCGATAAGTTTGCACATACTTTGATAAGTACTCACTAAAATTTCAGCCATTTTGGACGCGCAGTTGTTGTTTGACAATCATTTGAGTGGGTCGATGTGAGTGTTTTTGTGAAAATTGTATTGAGTATCGAACTGTCATTAAGTATTTGTTTTTGAAAGGCAATACGTCTACACAAATTAAGGACGAGTTAGACGCTTTGTACGGGGACTCTGCACGATCATTGACCAACTGAATTTAAACGTGGACGTACCAGCTTGGGTGACTTTTTATGGACCTTTTTTGGACCTTTTTTTTTGTTATCTAAGCTAAAAGTTGCGCTCGGAATAACTATTTTGAAGATAAAGACTCCAAGTACTATTTGAACGGATTAAAGGGATGGAAGCATTGCTGGGAGAAGTGTATAGATTTTCAAGGAGACTATGTAGAAAAATAAAAACTAATTTGAAGAAATAAATGTCTTGTTTAGTTGTTAGGTTGGAAACTTTTCAGACAGCCCTCATATATACACTAAATCTTTTGTCTAGAAATTAACGTAAGCGTCTATTTTAGAGAGACTGTTACGGCTAAACATAAAAAATGTTATACCTCACAAGTTGATATAAACCTTCATCTCGGGAGCATTATCCTTCGTTGGAAACAACTGTAAACAATTTTATAGGTTTTTTGAGCTGACTGATTATTCTAAGCAATCAAACATCCTTTGTCTTCATTACCAAGGAACCTAAGAATTAGTCGCAATTAATCTAACTTGTTAAGCTACTTGATAATAAAGTGGTGAGAATACAACTCGGATGCGTTTCGGTGGAACGTAGGTAAGCACCAGCGTTTCTTACTTGGGATGTTCAGCTGCGCCGAACGCTGCTGGGGACGAATCGTTATAAGTGTGATTAACTATATTACTATAGACAGCAAAACCTAGAAGGCAAAACTTAATCTGCGAATGCTAAATCTGCAGTTAAATTGCTAGGCGTGCACATTGATTCAGATCTTTCAATGAATACACTAATCAGTAAAACTGTCAGTGCATGCTGCCATCAACTGAGACAGATTAAAAGTATTCAGAGACATCTTCCTCTTGAGGCATCTATACTGCCTGCCAATGTTTCAGCTGAATAGATTACAATCTATTCTAAATGCGGCTGCACGGGTAATGTATGGAGTTTCCAAATTTTCTTATATAACATTATTTTTACATCAGCTACATTGGCTTCGATTCCCTGAAAGAGTTGAATTTAAATTGTGCTGGTTGATGTACAAGGCGACACAACATGGAACATCTGTATTTTCAAGAACTTAGTATCCCGAACCATTTGAATGGCAGACATCAAACTCTCAGATCAGCCTCTACTTCAGCCACAGGAAGGGTTGTAAAACCGACCAACCTAAAGTCTAAATTTAGTGAACGGGCATTTACGGTGGCAGGCCAAAAGCGTAGAACTCTTTGCTCTCCGTCATAAGAAGCAGTGCATCAGACACTTTATTTAAGAAGAAATTAAAAAAGCACATTTTCAAAAAATCATTTCCATAAGTGAAAATAACAATTCTTAATCTTAAAAACAAAGAAAATTGTGGAACAATTTATGTGTAAAGCGCCAAAAATTTCATTAAATTAAATTGTCAAAATAACATAAATTTAAGGAATTTAAAAATTAAGCAATTTTGAGGAATGTCAAAATTACACAATTTTGCGTAATTTATAGGAATTTAATGATTACGTAATTTTTACGAATGTCAAAATTACGCAATTTTCCTACATTCACGACATTTAAAAAAATTGCGTATTCATTAAATTCCTATAAATTACGTAATTTTGACATTCCTCAAAATTGTGTAATTTTGACATTCCTCAAAATTGTGTAATTTTGACATTCCTCAAAATTGTATAATTTAGACATTTCTCAAATTTGTATAATTTCAAAATTACACAATTTTTAGGAATGTAAATATTACGCAATGGGGAATGTCCTGATGTCTTCTGCGGACGTCCTCTATTTCTGTTGGCTTAACACTTGCGTCATATATTTTTTCTTACTATTCTTTCCTCATTCATTCGTTCCATATGAGCACACTATCTGAGCAATTCTTCTTTATTTTTATGCACAATGCTGAGATTAGCTTGACATTCTCTCATAATTTCTTCATTATTTACTCTGTCATAAATGGATTTGCACACATACGCCCAAGTGATCTCATTTCCACTGCATTGATTCTATTTTCGATTCTCTTCTGCCAGCTCCAGGCCTCACTTCCATACATCAGTGTCGGTACCAGGACTCCATTGTGAACCGCTAATCTTGCTTCACCTTGTTCCTATTAGCTATAATTCCATTCAAAGCGTCGTTCACTTTGTTCCCTGCAGTCACTCTCTTTTCGATATCTTTCTCTGTCTTTCCGTATTTTGCACATTGTCTTGCTTTCTTCTTTCTCGAATACTATCATTTCGACTTGTTGACATTTATAATAAGCTTGCTCTTTTTGCATACATCGTACATTCTACTCACTAGACTGTAGTTCTTGTTCATTATTCACCATTAGTACTGCATCATCGGCGTACAATAAACAGCATATTATCGCTCCTACATTCATATATTCCAGATCTTTCTCGAAATTATCCATATACAAGTTGAACAGCCATGGAGAAATTACACAACACTTCAGCTTTATTAATAATATACTCTATTCACTCACATGCTGCAGCGCTTCAACTACTATTTAAAACATTATTTTATGTCAAATACACGTTAATTTGTCCATAATCTTAACTAGTATAATATCAAGTAATCTTAGCTAGTACACCGACTAAACGTGATGTCATTTTTTCAAGAGTTGTCTGCACATTACAGTAAAGGATCAATGAAAGGAAATTGATAAAAAAAACCAACTCAAGCGAATTTTTTTTCAACGTTGATTAAAGGAAATTTAATCAGCTTGTCACCTAGTATCCGATCACTCATAGATTGGTTGTAACTCAGATAAACGATGGGGCCGTCGTCGGCGATTGCGCCTGGCTGGAGGCTTTCTGTGAAGCAGTTTTTCGTGTTTTTTTTCCCTTATTATTAGGCAGCATCGAGCCGACCACCCATTAATGTGTCACTCCTCACCATGGGCGGATTGACGACCCTAAAACCGGGATAGTAATTTACGAAAATATCTGCCCAAAATAGTTAGTTACAGATAAAAAAAATTAATTTGTATTTTTCGTAACATGATTAAATAATGTGAAAACATCGCAATATATACATAAATCGGTTATCAAGATTCCAATAATAAATTTCTCTTTAAAACTATATTACAAACATGTAAAATTTCTCAGTAGTTTAGGAAATAAGAAGAAAACAAAGTATTAGTAACACTTATAATATTCTTAGTACAATGATTTTTTAAAGAAAGCAAACACGTTGTGACTTGACATTTTAATTCAATTAAATAATATTTTTGTTTTAAACCACTATATTATGCACATACACTTAAGACAACTAGTTTCAATTGGACTCAACCCTTTTCAAGACAATATAGTATATAGACTATAAAGTACACACATTTAAATATGAGATAAAGAAGAATATGAATTTGGTTTAAACTAAAACATTGTGGACCCAATATATGATTCAATCAGGTAGAGATGAATCAGAAGCATGGCTATCCAACATTCTAATATAATTTATACAATACCTTCACTAATAATTCACTAGTCCTACAACATTCCCACTACATATATTTTTATTTTTTTATACATATTTGTAATTCTCTTTTTATTCCTGTCGACTTAAATAACACCACAACAGCACGAAAAAAAAAAACTGCCTACTTTAACACAGTCTAGCGAAGTAGCCAGGACAACGCTGTATATATCAGACGTAAAGTCTACTCCATCCCACACAATAAACTATGTATTATGTATTCACCTCTATCAAAACAAAAATATGTATGTCGATATATATATAAATAAATAAATTATAACGTGCCAAAAAAAATTAATCAGTTTACTTTACCTACTCTGAAGCATATAGTGACATTTTTTGTAAAAATTTTACCTCATAGGGCTACCGCCAATACCGCCAAAAAAATTTAAAAATTAATTTTCTAAACTTTGAAGCTCGATGTTAGTTTAATGTAAATGTCAAGTGGTACCTTGTTGCTCCAAGGGCTCTCTCTGTTAGCATTAAGCATCTAGACTACTGATACTTTGCAATCCACATTTTCCCTGGCCCTACATAGGTCATTTTTCTATACGCTTATAAAATTGTATATCTAGGAACCTACTATATTGAGGTCTGTGCATAGATCGAAAAAGAACTTCAGTCGTCTCGGACCACCATCGCCACTGAACCAAGGCCTCCATTATTTCAAATGTGCGTGTGGATAGTACTGTGCAACACCACCTACACTTTAAACAATTCCACGCACACAGCCTCTGCCGTGGCCGACTCAATACTTTCTGGTTCCATCAACACTTGCGTCATATATCTTTCGTACCATTCTCTCCTCATTCATCCTTTACATACGACCAAACCACCTAAGTGATCCTTTCTTAATCTTACTCACAATACTAACATCAGCTTTACATTCTTTCCTTATTTCTTCTTTCTTTACTCTGTCATAAATAGATTTGCCTCAAATACGTCTAAGTGATCTCATTTCCACTGCATTCAGTCTACTTTCGTTCCTTTTCTGCCAGCTCCAGGCCTCACTTCCATACATCAGTGTCGGTACCAGGATTCCATTGTGCACCGCTAGTCTTGCCTCGGTTGACAAATTCCCGTTAGATATAATTTCATTCATAGCGCCGTTTACTTTATTTCCTGCAGTCACCCTCCTTTCGATATCATTCTCAGCCTTTCCGTTTCTATCAAACATACTTCCCAAATATACAAACTCATCTGATCTAATAGGAATTATACATTTATGGGGGTTGATTTAGATGCTGATGGAACTCGCGATAGACGTGGAGTGATTTATTTGGTTGGAGCGTGAAACACAAAGGTGAGGAGTGAGTCGACGGTGCTCGGTGTCCGTCCCGAGTGTCGTCAACAGACTGAGACTGGTCGCTCTGTGCTGCAGCCTAGGTCCTGAATGCAAATGTCGCTCGCGTCGGATAGGAGCGACGATACTGGGGATGGATTTAAATCGCCGTATAATCGAGTTACAGTTAAAACTGGTAGATTTAATTGGTTTAAATGCAATCGCGATAAATGCCAAATGCCCAAATGTACGTTACAAATATAATTCAAGAACGGGAACATGTCCCTATTCTGCAGCAACGGGTAGCCGATCAACAGTCACCCATACACAGTTCACGTGTGACGATTCTCACGTGACTTGGTTTTTATAGCATGCAACACGAGATGCCGCGGAGACGTCATCACGATATTATAGAAGTTGAAGAGTTCCGGCTTCTTAGTGCAGCGTGTCAAGATTAAAATGAAGCCCTTTATTCTCTATAAATCTTTATTTATTCTCTATAAATCTGGAGGTAAATGGGGTCAGAGATGACAAACAGCACAGATGGATGATTTCTGACCACTGCACTGATTCAATAAAATGACTAATCTCATCAGGTATGTACGAAGTTTAAATTTATGTAAAAATATCTTTTTTTATTTTTTATTTTTTATTTATTATCTTAGTTTAATAACCACAATTGAGTTTAAAAAACATCTACCAGTTTCGGAAAACACCTTTTCCTTCTTCAGGATATGTCAAAACTAAACTAAGATAATAAATAAAAAATATGAATCTTAACCACCAAGTTAATATTGCTAATTTTAAAAATATCATTGACTATTTTAAGAATTCGATGTAGTAAACAGTTTTTTTTTTTTACAATAGTATTATGACAATTTTCTACACAGGCTAGGCCTGGTCTAAGGAGACCGCCTTAATTTTAAAATATTTCTTTTTTAAAAGCACATCTAATATAATGAATTATATATCGTATTTTTTATTTATTATCTTTGTTGTATTAACCACTTAACTGAGTTTAAATACATCTACCGGTTTCAAAAAATAGCATTTTCTTCTTCAGGATGTCATAACTAACTAAAAACATATATTATTGTTTCTTTACCAGAATCTATTTTTAAAAAATCAACAATTATTTAAAAAATTAATTTACTATTTTATTTATTTTTTAATATTTTTTTAAATAATTGTTGTTTTTTAAAAATAGATTCTGGTAAAGAAACAATAATATATATTTTTAGTTAGTTATGACATCCTGAAGAAGAGAATGGTATTTTTCGAAACCGGTTGATTTATTTAAACTCATTTAAGTGGTTAATAAAACAAAGTATGAATTTAAATACAATGTTAAACATGGTAGCATTGACAGGAAAAGTATATATAGGTAGTAATAGCGCAAACTAAAATAACCTTACCTTTTAAATCCCTCCAATATATCTATTTATTTATTCTTAAGTGCACACATATGTAAATATACAAAGTGGCCCAAAAAAAGTGAGACATATCTCTCGTAGCACATGAGTTATTTCAAAACATAATTCTTAATGTTTTTTTTTGCACAATATACAGCTAATCAGAAATCATCAAAACACCCCATATTGCATAATCTACTGAGTTTAAATCTGGGCTGTTCGGTGGCCACATGCCTGGCTCGATAAAATTAACATTCTCACGATGAATTAAGTTGATTGTATTTCTGGCTGTGTGAGACGGAGCTTTCCCTTCTTCTCACCGACCTCACCCTGTACCACGATTCCCTATTCCACTGCTCTACTCCTCTGATTCCAATTTATGACCGGAATTGTCGTATTCCATTCCGCGGGACGCGCGACCTGGAGATTGTGGAATCATTCGTTCAATCAATATTTGACCTTGGAATCCATTCGCTTGTGTACTTATGTGTGATAGTTTTAAATATATTGTTCATTTTGATCAACTCTCTATTTGTAACATTGTCAGAGACTCTCGTTCTCTATAATATATACCTTTATAAAAAAAAAACATAAAATTTTGAAATAAAACCATTATTATTTTCAGAGTCGTTTTTTTATTTTCAAATTATCATATTTTTCCAAATTATAAATTTCTTTAAAATCTATGTACAGGAAGAAAACGTAAACATTTTTTTAAAAAAATAACTAGTAGCACTACACTATATTTTAAAAATAATTACTTATAATTTTGGTACTAAAACTAATTTAGACGTTTGAAAATTTGTTTAGAAAAATAATTCCAATTAGTCAGACAACTAAGGCAGAATAATGAAATATCGCGTAAATTTACCAAACACTTTATATTATACATTTTAAATAGAACATACAAAATATTTTATGGGTTTATTGTCTAAATTACGAAAGTAAAATGTTGAAGCCGTGTCTGAATATTACGTATATATAAATAACTAGCGGTCCGTTAAAATGGACAAGCTAAATGACATCATAGGCCATCTGGTGATTTTACCACCGACGCGACGTGTCGGACGCCCGCTAGGGAAACATCCCGCTAGGCCACCGGGCGCGGGGATAGGGAAATTACGGGCTATCTTCGACAAGTTCTATTTTAGTGTATCTTGTCTCTGTACTTACATATTTCTTATCTACCTTTAAATAATAATGTGTTACCGTTCCAGACGAGAATAAATCAGCAACACAAACCCAAGGTGTTGTAATCTTTATTTAACACATTTTGACTCTCAATCGTTCACTACCAATACCGTCAAATTGTTTTTTAAACAAAATATTTTTTATTGTGATGAAAAATTTGGTTCAAAAAGGGGTGAGGGCGAAGGGGAGGGTTGTTATATTTAAGATATGTTTCTATCTTGTTAAAAGAGATGAAGATAGCTTGAAAAAATTGCTGATCACGGGACGGATTACAAGGACGTAGGGCGAACAAGCAGGTCGCGATGTAAAATCAGAATGCAGGACTACGATTCTCAGTCACGAGCACGTCCATCGAGAGAAAATATCGTTTACCCATCAATATACACATTTTATAAATTAATCAAAACCTTGAAATATCTACGATAATTATAACGATTGAGATTTTTCACATGATAATATCTTCAAACCAAATTTTGAAATAATAAAAATATAAATATAAACATACAGGATGTTTAAAATAAAATGCACTTATTTTATTTTAATAATGCATTAGAAATTTTTTTTTAACTTTTTTAAACGGTTAACAACCAAGATACATTAATAATAATCTTCATATTTTATGGAAAGTTCTAATTTTATATATACTATATATGTAAAAGGTGCTAGGAAAGAACACCTTTAATCTCTTCTAGGGCACACAGAATTTTAGTAGATGACGTAGAAATGTTCGTTAGGCCATTAAAAGTTGTTATATAATATTTAATTTCATATAATACACAGCGTTTGATGAAAATTTACGCAATACCTTCGATTTTGTAACAAAATAAACATGGTAAATGGAGTCACACAATGTTAAAACAGTCATAAATTATATCTGTAAAAACATAATTTTATCAAATAAATAATCATAGGCCTTATGATAAATTATGGACAATCTTTTTATGAAAAAAAAAAAATTTATATTAAATAAAACATCCTATTTACAAAAAATAAAACGCTACCTTCATTGAAAATTTATTTTACTTCTAAAGTGTTTATATAATTAACAGGTGTTAAGTTACGATGTTTAAAAATGTAGTTATTTGAAGCATCGATAGATATGAGAAATGCTAATTTTTGAAAAACAGTTTTATAATTTTAGCATAGGGTGAGGAAATTTTATTAACTTAGTATAATGAAACTTCTTTGCAATTATACAATGCATCACAGAAATTATTCACATTAGCTACTTTCTTTATTTTAATTTTTTTAAATAAAATGCTAATTTTTTTCAATTACTTTCAAGACTTACATTTAATCAAAATTCAATTTCAGCTGAAAATAAAAATAATAAAACGCAAATAAGTTTCACTAAGAACAAGCGCGCTCGCGCATACAACCAGCGGCAGTTTGGCACAAATATTTAAAAGATGTTCGTTATCTATGTAAACAAAATTTATACATACGCACACTCGTATGTAGCAAAATAACTATATTTAAAATAATTAAATGTTAATGTGCTATGAAAATAGGTGGTCTCTTTAACGAGGCTCGAACCCCCAACCAATCGATCACTAAATGAGTGTCTTACCACTGGACAAAATAAATTATCTGAAGTTGAGGTGACGTATAAATTCTTAGAATTATTGCAAATTCGATTGCTTTAAACGACGTAATTTTAATAAACATTTCTGATACCTCAAGTCCCGCAATCAAAATGCTAGTTCTACTTTTTGATTCTATGTGTATTTTTTTTAAATTTAGAAATTTTTTGAAATATAATCATATATTGTATAAACACTTGTAAAATTTTAATAATCGCGAACTACTCGTACTAAAGTTCATACGAAAGAACGAACAAAACGGTAGTCGGAATGCGCACACAACTGTCAGTTAGGATATTTTTTTTTAATGAGATATTCATTCCTAATGTAATGAATAACGTTTTCTACAATATCAAATATCTACACTCTGGCCATCCAAAGACTAAAAGATAAATAAATTTATATCTCTTCTTACGAATGAAACAATTCAATATCAAATGATACTAATATCATATCTACACAAAAATATGATATAACGTCTTACATCTAAAAAATAAATGCGTAGATAACAGTCAGGTCATATAAAATAAAAATAGATATGCAATTAAAAAAAAAAAAACACTATACCTGTATTGAAATTAATAAAAGAAAAAAAAATTACTTGAGACAGTTACGTATGTAGATATATTTCTACTTTTGTTTTAGATTTGAAGACAGTATCTGAAGGATATTTTAAATATAAACAGATTAGGTAAAATTTCCTTTGATTTATGTAAAATTTTGAATGCGAAAATCATGTGATACTATTTCTTATACAATTTGAAAGTGCCTATTTAGATATCAACGATTTAATTGCAACATTTTTATTAAATTATGGAATTTCAACATTTAGACACGGAGCACATGATAATTAATGTAAAAAAAACATTATAACTGGGTCGTTAAATTTTAATACGTCATGTAATAATATGTTCATTTCGAAAATCTAAAGCAGTAATATTATATAATATTTATTAAAGCAATTTTTATTCATTATTGCGAGTTATAGAATCGTATGCTTTGATCGGTTTAGATGAATTTAAACACAATTTATAATAAAATATTTTCTAATCTATGAGAGAGTTTTAAATATTATTGCTGACTTGTAAGTGTATTTAAAATTTACATAATTTAAGTAATATAGTTTTGCAACTTATGATCGTTAGAGACTACAAATATTGTAATCAATCAACAGTTGAAAAAAAAAATACAAAACAAGGAAGAAGAAATTCGATATATTGAGCAATTTTTTTTTTTTTTCAAAAATATATATTTAATTTTCCCTAGTAGAGCTAAACGGATTAATAGATTTAAGAAAATATATATGTAAAGTGGTTACATACGTTTGTACAATAAGAAAAAAATGAAAGTAAAACTAGTTTGGAATTATAAATCATAAATGAATGAGAAAATTATTTTTAACCTAAAAAAATTCGCCTTTACTTTAGTGATTCTACACGACTCGGATTTGAATAGAAAATAATTTGTATTTGTAATAACACGGTGATAATTTTCAAGATGAGATCAGACCTACAAATCGGATAAAAAAGAACAAAAAAAATCTAACAACAAATAATAACTAATTTAAATCATCGAATACTATCCCAAATGAATCCGGCGATCAGAACGATAAGCGGTCGCAAAGCGAAGAATACGGCCACGATCATGACTGGGTAGTAGACCCGCGGTCCATTGACGACCCGCAGTCAATCTCCGAGCTCCCGCTTCGTGGTGCCCGCTTCGTCGGAGCTGCTCTCTTCGCTGTCGGCGTCCTCGGACGAGGACGACCCCTTGTCTATGTGTATGTGAGGTCTGTTTGTGTTCCTGCCAATGCCCTCGTCGGAGTCTGAATCGTCGGTCGAGTCATCTTGGACCTGCGTTAAAGGATAAATAATTATTTACAAACCTAAATTAATACACAATATTTGTAATTAATGTGAATAATACATGTTTATAACTTGAAACTTAAGTGAATAATACATGTTTGTAAATTGAAACTTGAGTGAATAATACATGTTTATGATTTGAAACTGATTTGAATAATACACGATCAATGTAGTGTGTTCCGCTCAAAGTGTGACTGGAGCTGAACTGCAAAAGAATTGAAAGGAATTGGACGAAAAAATATAGGTACCAAAGAATTAAATGTATAAGAACTGATTTAAGAGTTTACAATATGTAAGTGAGCACTTGATATTTATAATTGTGAAATAAAGTGTACAATCTTGTACACACATTTTCTAGCTAAGGGAATTTTTTTTTAAATTTAATCATGATAATTTGCTATTAGTGTAGTTGAATTCTGGGTATACCACGGAGAATATGAAAAAAATATTTTAATATTCACCGGTCTTTTGACGAATGCAAACTTTTCCGGCCAGACCCCGCCCAGCCTGTAGTGCTCGATGTGGTCGGCCGTGAGGGCCAGCACCATCTCCGCGCGCACCTTGTCACCCTCCTGGATGGGCTCCACCAGCACGTAGTCGCCCCGCTTCACCCACACGTTGCGCCGGTACTTGGGCGGCATCGACATGAGGAAGCGCTCCCCGTCCGCGGCCTCCACCTTTAGACGATAGGATACACATCATTAGCTTACTATTGTATAGATAAGTACGATCAAAACAACGCGTCTAATAATTCTTATTTATTTTTTTAAAAATTCATGATGGATATTGATTCCAGATTAAATATTACTAGAAAGATTAAGTGGCAGATCCAAATGTGTTAAACTTTTTGCCTTCCGTCTTAAAAAACAGCGCATCAGAAACTGTATTTTTACAGTCAAACGCGTCATTTTACAAAATCACAACCAATTTTTACATTTAAAACAGTGTATGTGTAAAGTGCCCTTGGGATAATTTTTAATTAAATGTATTAATTATAAAGATATACATATAAAATTAATTTTATCGAAAAACATTGTTGTTGCGCTACCGGGATTCGAACCTGGATCTCTTTCCAAACCGGGGAAGGTGTTTTATTAAACTTTTTTTTATTTTTTATTTATTATTTTTGTTTTATTAACCACTCAATTGTGTGAAATTAAGTTAGCATTTAAGTGGTTAATAAAACAAAGATAACAAATAAAAAATATGAATTTTAACCTCAAATTTAATATTGCTAATTTTAAAAGTAAACTTATTTTTTGATTAAAATTTCTCAAATTAAAGCTCTTCCGAAACTTAAATGGAAATGTCTTGGAAAAACTATTGTGCAATTTTAAAGTTGATACGGTACTCTATACCCAACTTCATAGTGAGATGCATAGTATGTGTGGAAGCTCAAGCCAAACAGTGGCAAGCGGAAAACAGAGCACATCGTGAATATCGCCATTCCTCTCGCAGTATCCCAGCCAGCGACAACGCTTCGCAGGGCTCCACTATACAGCTTGACTTTGTTGCATTTCTAATCGCGTTTCATAATGTAACTTTACTGAATAAACATGTGATTGACTGTAAGTATTTTTTTACTCATGGATGATTTGTATTTGAAAGAAGCCATCGTTATTCCTTGCATAAGCTATCCTGCTAAAACATACACATCCTCCAAACCACATAAATCACTCCTATAAATGCGGCAGTGCTATCCATTTTGACACTTAAAAAAATACAATCGTTCAAAAACATTTTTCTCCATTTTTTGTTACTAAAGTTATGAAACTAAATAACATTTTAGGTCATAAATGATACTATTCGAGAACTGTAGCTAAGTAAGTTGCGTATATGACAGAGTATCCGAATAAAATAATAACAAAAAAAAAATAGTTTTTTGAGTTGTCTCAGTTTTGATCTAGGTGTGCGATATATTAGGCACGAATATTTTACATATGCGAGCGTAAGATTGGCACCGCGCACGTACGAGCCGAAATTTGGTTAAGAGGCCGTAGTGGAATGGAAGGGTGCAAAATTTATGAATGTGTGATTTATGAGGCAAATCCAAAAATAGTTATATGTACTATATTACATCAATGTAAATACGGATTAAGATGGCAAATATGAATAATCAAACATTCACAGCCCGTAGGACAAAAGCCTGATATTAATTTCCGTTTTGAACGTCCCATTCAATACGAAAGCCTGAAATATTTATAGCGATAGAAAAATAATTATTATTGAATTTAACAGCAAATACATGTTCAATGAGTAGGCATTTTATTTTTGGTTCGTTCGCCAGTTGAAATCACCCCTGCAACAACACTGTATATATCTTTATGACATTTGTTAAACAACATAACTCATCTCCTCCCCTCTCAACATCATACAAGAGGAAAAGATAGACTGAGACTGCCATTCAGGAAGAAGGCTAAATCTCAGAAATCGATGATGTATTGTGCTATGAAGATTTTTAATGAAATTACAGAAGATATAAGAAATGAGGAGAAACTGCATGGATTCAAAGTGAAATTAACAGATCAAACAGATGTGGTTATGATACATGTGTTTTTTTTTTCTAATACATATAATAAGTGATGAGTTAAACCGTTATTTTAACCGTTATTGTGACTGTGATTGTGAAATTTGTATTCGATTGTAACGATGATAAGTAACTGATTATTCATAATTCGGCGAGCAATCACTGATACAGTGGAAACTAAACCTCTAACAGTAAAATATCAGTTACCAATCATCGTTATAAAAGAAATTCCAAACGCACAATAACGTTTAGCTTATCACTACATATAATTCAAGTAGGTACACAAAGAACTTATAACTAAATCCAATTACAGGATAAGTACGACGCGCACGCACATGGTCGGTATCCAAAACAAATCGAATACGTCACAATAAAAACAAAAAGAAACGCGGAAATTAAGCCATAAATAATAAACATTATGGGGCCATAAATAACGGTTATCCTATAAGCCCGAGTGACACAATTCCCGTGTCCATGAGTGAGATAGAGCGTAGGAATAGTCCAGAAACGAGGGCGTACTCACAGCATTCACGCTTGAATACAAATGTCTCGCTAAAGCATTCGTAAAATGCTCCGTTCACGGAAACATTTCTATGCTAAGATGATTATTATAACACGTGTGAGATTCAGCACGTGGCTTATTTTTAGAGACGTTATTCCGTCAATTGTGCTGTGCATGAAGAAGAGATCCTAAAACTACCATCAACATATAATAAAATCCTGAATGCTGACCAAAAACACACAAATTTAAGTGTTCCAAGAAGATTATCAGGTCAGTGCTTAAAATATACTCTGAACACTGGGGAGTCCATGATCTAGTGACATTTAATACATTTTTAAGACGCGTTTTTTAACCTTTTAACTGCCAACTATTTTTGAAACGAAAACACCACATATGCGAATGCTAAATCTGCTGTTAAGTTGTTGGGCGTGCACATTGATTGCAGATCTTTCAATGAATACACAAATCATTAAAACTGTCAGTGCGTGCTGACATTAACTGAGACAGATTAAAAGTATTCGGAGACATCTTCCTCTTGAGGAAGGAGAACCGACCAACCGTTGCCAGAAGTCTAAATTTAGTGAACGGGTATTTGCTGTGGCGGGCCCAAGAGCGTGGAACTCTTTGCTCTCCGTCATAAGAAACAGTGCATTAGAGATTTTATCTAAGAAGAAACTAAAAACGCACTTTTTCAAAAAGTCACTTCCATAAGTGAAAATAACAATTTTAATTATAAAAACAAAGATAATTGTTTATGTGTAAAGCGTCCTTGATGTGAAAGTTTTTACGAAAATGGTGCTATACAAATTATCCATTATTATTATTATTATTTATAGGGTAAGACTAGGCTTTAAGGGTATCTATCAAAAGCTGGGATGTGTCGTCCACAAATGACAAAATGATTTAAAAATATGACTGACAAAGTACGTGTTAACAAGCTTTTAGCGTGGTGTGACAAACAAAGTTGGGCGTGTTAACGCGCTCATGGCATTTAAAAGGTTAAGTAAGTACCGGATTATTTTTTATAGAAACGCAACCTCATTTTTACACACACTTTAATTTCTTTCTAATTTAATAGTGGCCACCATTATTAAGACACGTATCATAACGGGACATTAATTTTTTGTACACGTTCGTCATAGAACGACGCCGCCTGGGATGAAAACCACGTACTTGAGTTCGTAATGAAAATTATAAATAAAAAAATAAGTATAGTAAATACATAAATACGTTAATTACAATAACTACATAGGATATAACAATAGGAAATATTATATATACATAACATACACTGTTTGGGACATATATTTATTTTTGTAAGTACATATTTATTATTGAACGAAAATAATGCACTGTGTCTTCCCCCCTTCTCAACCCCTCCCGTTTACGCCGCCGACCAGTCGATTGATGACATTGAATCAGTAAGGTTATACGTGTAGGGTACAGTTTACAATATTATATTACTTCGAGACTTCGCATCTATACTGTGTCGGAACCTTCCACGACATAGTGAGTATACAGTCCACATCTTTGATCCGAATTGTGGTGAGTGTCAAACTCCTTCCTATCCTGAAATTCTTTCAGCATCTATGCTTTGTACGCAACATACACACACAACCATAAGAGTACTTATTGTATTTATTCGATTAAAAAAAAAATATTAGAACACATTCTTATTGTAAAGATGTAACTATTCAGAACAGACGGTCTGTAAT
Organism: Eubasilissa regina; assembly: GCA_022840565.1. Lineage (NCBI taxonomy): Eukaryota > Metazoa > Arthropoda > Insecta > Trichoptera > Phryganeidae > Eubasilissa > Eubasilissa regina. The sequence continues at coordinate 14,975,143 of JAINEB010000017.1, read as the reverse complement.
ATTTTAAATATGAATTAAATATATTAATTAGAAAGATATACATATAAAATCAATTTTAAGAAAAAATATTGTTGTTACGCCATCGGGATTCGAACCTGGATCTCTTTCCTAACCGGAGAAGGTGCATTATACAACTATGCTACAGCGACAATATTTTTAGCGACAAATTTTCGAACTTATATGTTACCTTTTCGTTATTGATACATTTAATCATTCCATTATTTGAAAGAGCCAAAAATATTATCGGTTTAGCATAGTTGTATAATGCACCTTCCCCGATTAGGAAAGAGATCCAGATTCGAATCCCGGTGGCGCAGCAACAATATTTTTCGATAAAATTGATTTTATTTGTATATCTTTCTAATTAATATATTTAATTCATATTTAAGATAATTTTTTTATATAATACATTTATAAACATTACAGGGATTGTGAATTTGAACGTGATGTGGATTTAATATATGGTGCAATGCAGTGATGACAGTTCAGAACAAACGTGAAGTGTCTCTACTGCATTCAAGATGACAATGTATCAATTATTACTTGGCGATGTGGATGGTTGTAAGGACAGACCGACTGTTTTCGATGATGAGGTTTAAAATGGCCTTTTGCAAACTAATCATCAAACAGCAATGCAAAACTGTGAAACTTCAGGAAGAAGGCTAAATCTCAGAAATTGATGATGTACAGTGCGATGAAGATGCGCGAGATGAGTTGTAGTAAAACGGAACATTTTGAACATCGTATATATATCAGAGCGTATATAAATATACGTATGTATGCACTTTATTAAGAATAAATAAAAAATTAATTACTGAATAATATACACCCTCTCTGATACAAATAAAATGTATTAATTAGAAAGATTTTATCCAATTTATCAAAAAAAAAAAAAAAACATGTTTGTTGCTACCGGAATTCGAACCTGAATCCTTTCTTATCCGGAAAAATGCGTTAACCGATTACACTACATCAACATTATAAGTTGACGATAAATTGATACATTTAATTTGCATTAAAAATAGCACAGAACGATGTTCTGAAAAATTGCAACTTCACAATAATAATGTGTTCTCTTTGATAAGAATGTTGATGGCACTAAAATAAAGCACTGACATAACCACTTAGTCTTCTGTACACAATTTTTCGGGCTAATCTGCCGTGTATATCAGAATACTGTTCGGATTGGTGCGTTATTTTATCGCATCGACAATGTTTGCAAAATGCCGTATGCATGGATTCGTTCCGCTTCTGAGACATCGAGTTGCTGCGGCTGGAGCTCAGCACCAACTCTCTGGTGCAAGCGGGGCTCTCATGGAAAGCTGGTTCCCTGACCAGAGAATGGCAACGAGTACATCTATATTTTTTTTACATTTATATATATATGTGTGAGAACTTTTTCTTTTTTATATATATTTTTTCGCTTTTCTTTTTATAACATAAATAATATTTCGTAACTCAAATGTACTATCTTTATGACGAATCGGGTCTTCATACAAAAAAAAAAACCCCATCAAGCTGGAATAAACGTATTATCATTGCAGGACTGATGTGATCCGTGTCGGTCAGAACGGCAGATTAGCCCAAAAAATGACACACAGATTCTGAACGACCGCGAAAACCTAAGTTTCAACGAATGAGATTCTTTCGGAGATTCGAGTCGAGTGAGCAAAAGGACCCTGCAGAGATCAGTGAGAAGCATCATGCAGTACACGTGTTCCAACAAATATATGAAATTGCAATACAACTATTCAGAAAGTTCCGCAAACAGAGACGAAGACATATCCGTGCAAATTTAATTCAATAGCATATAAATAATTTTAAGTAAACCGGAAAAGTTTTAATACAACCCCCGCCTGATGGAAGGTTCTACACAGTAGGGATAGTTTAAATTAACATTACTTATTCGAGTGCATGCGCCTGAAGAAGTTGGTGCTGAAGTTTAGTTCGAAACTTGCATGGAGAAACGTCAATTTTATACGAAAGAAAAACTTATTCGAGTTTAAATGAAAATAAATCTATCTAACCGTATTGCGCGACAGATGATAACTAGTGATGAGCTCAAAATCACGAATCGTGAGTAAATCACTGATATCTTCAGTCGCACTCACTATCAGTGATTGAATATCTGAGAACATCGTTCATTTTATTTTATTATATTTGATTTTGAACTGTGATTCGACACAAGTGCGTATGATGCATATTATAATTCGCGATAAAAGCCATTAGTAGATTTTGCCAAAACGTTTTACGCATTTGACCGGAAATGCTGAGAATTTGACCCGAAAAATAAACTCACATTTTTTAAGGGTTTTCATTATATTTATGATGATATTAAATTAGATATATATTAATTATATATGCTAGAATATGTCTTTTTACGCAAATGTAGTTTAAATATGAATAATTATATGTATATCTTTCTAATTACAATATTTAATTCATATTTAGAAATATTATATTTTATATATTGGACAAGACTAAATTACGAAAACATTCCCAAAAAAATTGCCAAAAATGCAAAATTACAAGTATTTCTTAACGCCCACGCAAACATTTGTGAAAAATTGAAAATCATTAACTAGTCTGATCCTAAACCTCGTTGTAAAATGGAGACTGTAAAAAAAACTTTAAAAATTCATAACTTCGTGGACTTGGAAAAGTTTCATACGCATGAAATCTACCTGATTCTTGCGGTCAGAGCCGGAAGGTATTTTTTTATAAGCGGATCAAACTTCAAAAATATAGATTACGTAAAAATATTAATTGAATAATATATCACTGAAAAATAATATTATCTTCTGGTAACGGCAATTTGACGTGATTGTGGTCTGGTGGTTATGATACTCGCCAAGTGATCTAGTGATCGGGAGGGGGGGGGTTTTGAACTTCATTCCAGGAGGCCATCAAGTTAGTTCTATTTTTATAGTACAGACGTTAAGATTAGTTTTATAATACTAAAATGTTAAATATTTATATAATATAACTATGTTTAATATAATTTATTAACAGTAAGCCGAAATCAAACATCATCCACATGTCCTGACAATGCGCGGAATCGTAAAATCTGCAGCGAAAAAAACCTTTGATCAATCGTTTTTAGGACAACGGTTTTTATCGTTTTCTCCCGTTTTGTCCTTTCTTTCTCCACAACCCGAAAGTAGCCGTTAATCCCTCGAGATTCATACCAGATGGACCAAAAGATGTTGCGAAACAAATTCCAACTGAAATTTCCGAGTCTATTCCAAAGTTTTTGGTACACCTGCTTTTCAAGAATAATAAAAACAATCTATTTGAGTAAATCTAGCGAATGTGGCGCCAAACGCACTGTGGAAGAAATTCTGGAAAAAACGTGAATGGGGAGGGGGGACTTATTCTTAAATGACAAATATTTCAAGTTTGTTTAGCGGACTTTTGGTACTGACTAAAATGTTAGTAAAGGCAGTGGCGTATCTACAAAAGTTGAGCCCCAATGCAGAAAAAAAAAGGGCAAATTGTACACGGTGAATATAATGTTCCGGGCCCATTTTGTTTGGCCGCCATTTTGATTTGGCAGACATTTGTCTCTTCGCACTTGGTAGTAATTGATTACAATTTATTATAGAGCATCTGACGCCTCAATAACGTGTTGAAGTCATTAAAACAAAAGTTTTGGGGCCCCTATCTAACGTGGGCCTCAGTGCACCGCATTAACTGCACTGACATAGTTACGCGACTGAATAGAGGGTGAAATTGGCGATAAAATACTGAATGTGGTGGAAATATGGAAAAATTTAATTAACGTAACCATCATTTACGACCAGACGTTGAAATTATCGAGGATTTCAATTATCTCGGGTCCATAATTACTGACGACGATAGCTGCCAGCCAGAAATTGAACGGCGCAATATCACGGTATATCCAAAACAACCTAGGTCAAGCTAGTAGTACAGTTTCTGGTGCATTATATATTTCTACATGGCGTAGAATCATTGGCACTGAAGGCAAGACAGATAAAATAGATTGATGCCTTTGAGATGTGGTGCTGGAGACACTCTTCGCGTATTTATTTCATTTCAGTGCCGATAAATCGGCGTTTATTTTTATAGTTTGCATCAATATAAAAATCCTTGGTAATTCTAATTTAATAAAATAAATTTTGATTAAAAGTGAACAGTACATTTTATTATATTGTTATAATGGATAACCACCAAGAAATTTCGGTAATTTTTAAAAATGGTTTAATAATAATTATTATCAATTTGTTAAATTTACTTTTATTCTGTATACATTAATGGCGCAACACACTGCGCGCGGTGTACACAACCGATACCATGCGTCTAGTGAGTTGTTGTATTACTGTCTAGCGTGAAGCGGTCATATATCTTTCTCGCTTAGATAGCGCTCACGTACACATTAACGTGTATCGGTACACAACACATCATTGATGTGCCGTGACCAAAAAATCGACCTGTATCTGGGATGCAGACTAAACGAAAACTATAAAGCAAGCCCGAGCTACATTCTACCGAATAAATAAAATATTGTGCAGGCATGATTTAAACTTAAATTTGCGAATGAGAATGATTTGATACTATGTGTTGCATATACTATTATTTTATATGGAATAGAATCATGAACACACTGGAATAATGGAATAATGCTAATGCAACTATTGAGATGTGGATCTATAGACAGCTAAAAATAAGCTAGTTGATAAGCTTGCAAGTGATGATGATCCGGATGCGAAAGGGAGAGGGGTTACGAAGTGGAAAGAGGTCATTAAGACATGTTTCTAGATACTTCCTAAAATTTAATCTTAGCTTTTGAATTAAAAAATTTCTAATTAATGAAATTTTGCAACGCCGGATATATTAGATAGCTATAAATAAACGCATACAATATAATATATGTATCTTGTGTCCTTCAAACAATTTTTATACAAACAAACTTGGCTCAGATCCCAGTCATTCTGCCTTGCGACTCCAACTTCCTCGCTAACCAAAGTTTCGGACTCCGTTGCAGGGTTTATCGTTAAGCCTAAGGTCTGTAGCAGCTGGTGCGATGCCTGAATTTATGTATGCATACAAGTATTATTTTATAAATATACATTTACTGCTGTTCTAAACACGGTACTGCAAATTTTTAGGGAAACATTTTACACCAGCCTTATGCCTCATCAGTATTGCAACAGTTTTAATGATCTCCCAAATCAAGAGATTCTCAACATCTCCAGACAATTTAAACAATTTCGTATCTAAATTTAGAGACTGTCGAAACGAAGGTGACGAAAAGAGATTGCGCGTCAGACTTTCAATAATAATTTTGGAATTGACTTTGAAAACCAACGTCACACACTAAACATAGTAATCGAATTACATCGTATCAACATTAAAATAACTTGCGCCTTTTGGATATTGGTCACGTACTTAGTAACATAACCAAAAACACGCGCGTATTTCGAATAAAATAGTTATACAATCGTCTGGCACATTGTCACTTGACTGAATATGAAAAAATATTTCTCTCTGGAGTGTTCATTTTTTTAAATGAATCAACCGAGTTTTTGTTTATCCAACCTACGTAAGTACCTACTTCCCGTATTAAGTTCCATACAAAAATAGTTGGTCTCCACCAACTATTCTGTGTAAATATAAATATGAATTGTTTTTTATCACTATTAATAGACGAGCTTTCACTTTATAAAAACGTTTATTTGTATGTCAGTCAGACGGCATTAATTACATATTAAAAATTTCGTCATACATTTTTAATTAATCTATTATATAATTTCATACATAACATACTTCGATTCGAAAAAATTATTAAAGGCTGCTTCGTCTTCCATGATATTTAAAAATAGAATGTGTATGTCTTAGTGCGCAATATCAGGAGAATATAGTGGGTGCTTAATAACATCTCAAATTAAATTGAGTTAGGTCACCATCGCCACGTGTCATCCGGTACATTTGATTTGAACAGTTGATGCAGAACCGAAAAGTCGTATTTAGAAACCATGCGATGAAGATGGCATGGCATGATATTCCTGGTGCATTGACGGCATTAAATGTTAACCTTCAAAGCTATATCCGCCAAAGAAAAAAACAAAAATAATGAACATCGCCAAATGCAGAGAGAAGTTTGAAATTGATATATATTCTAGTTACTCAGTGATAACATTTTATGTTATTATTAAGAAAACATTTTGTTTTGAAACCACTGTTTTTTTGAATAATCAATAATAACTTCAAATTTAATAATTAAAAACATCCTAAATTTTGTACAACCAGCGTTCTACACTAATAACAAATTAAAGAATTATATAACAAATAGCAAGGATAAGGTATGATATTTAAAAAAAAATCGGGGATCTAAAAATTAATTTGTAATAATTGCAATCATTTTGATATTAGAATTAAAGAGGGCTTGAGATGTTTAAATAGCAACAACTATTCTGGTTTTCCAATCAACTTCTGGCAAAAAAAAACAATTCCTTCGACATTGACAAGGGTTTAGAAATTTTACATACAAGGGTAAATTAGAAATTTTAGAAATAAGAAAAAGTGTTAATGGCAAATTAAACATTATAAATAACAAAATCCTCTTTGCATATTAAATTTGTTTTCACGGCAGTTCCTAATTTGTTATCCACCCTTCCCCCTCACCACCCTTCTTTCTTATCTTCACGCGCACTAGTGATGGTAAAATCGTTATTTAAACTGTTATTGCGAGTGTGATTGTGTTCGATTGTAACGATGACTGATAATTAATTAACGTTGGAACAATAAAAAGTGCATCTCCAACAATTAAATCATTAAGTCTCAGTTACCAATCATTGACACAATCACAGTCATGTAACGGTTTACCATCACTAGTCACGCACTTATATTTACAGTTTTGTTTATGTATATACATGAAATTTTAATTTTAGTATACATTATATCCTAAAGAAGAAACCATTGGCCCCGAAACATGTTATGTTATCAATACACAGTGGTATAAACAAAATGTTTTCTTATTATTAATATAAGGATATACTTTTTCTCGGCTCACACACTTCTCGGAGAAAGATCGCAAAAGAAAAAAACATGACGTTTCTGTTTCTATATCTGGTTTCCTTTCACCCCTTCTGTCTACGCCAATATTTGAACTGGCACAAGGTTCTAGTAAAGCAAATAAGCTAGACAATATAATGGCTAGAACAACAAATAATATATTGGTGTCGCATGTATCGACATTTGAAATAATGCAGATCCCAAAAGAAACGGAAAAATAATCGCAGAGTTTGTTTACCTCACTTTAGATGACGGTAAACAGGTACGAGTACGTGTGACAATCGGTCTTTAGACTGACAGACAGGGGCGTGCAGTGCATACAAGCAAAAAATCTGTGCATTACTAAAAATTCTAAGAAACAAATATAAATTAAATAATTGGATTAACATAAACGAAAATATTTTGTACCAGTAGAGACTTTAATTGCTTAGTTGTAGCCGCTGTATCTATGGCGCTCTTGTGCATTCGCCGCATAGAGCAATTCACATTACTCTGTTCTATCTTTATGCTAGTGAATTACTCAAGTCATATAATTGCCTAGCTACTGAATTGAAAATTCCTTACGATTGATCCGTTGTATATGGAGTCGTTACCTATTTTTTTTTAACAGAATTAGATTAGAAAGGCTTACAATTGCGTGTCTACTTCCTCTTTTACTATTTTACTGTTTTTAACGTGTTGATTTCATTCATGGGTACATTTGGTGCATGAATTTTTTTTGATTTGGGAAAAACAAAAAGCAATTGGCGGAACTATTTCCTACGTTAACCTTTAATAAAAATAATTATTTCGTTTAATTATTACGTGAAAACAATAAAAGAATCATGTTCAGTCATAAAAAGTGGTTTTAAAAACATCCATACATTTTTATATCGATTTTTATTTTACGTTAAAACTTAAACTTTAAAAACACTATTAATAGTACTCTAAAATTACAAATAAATACATGGTAGTCATATAAATGACGGATTCATTATGTCTAAAAACGTTAGTTAAACGAAAGTTCATAATCCTATGTACAACATACATATATTGTATTACACATATTATATATGATTGTTCCTAGCTCCGAAACTATACAATACACTCAGTACCAACTGGAAATCGTACAATTACTATAAGATTACACAAATATGAACCCAATATATGATTCAATCAGGTAGAGATGAATCAGAAGCATGGATATCCAACAATTTAATATAATGTATACAATTCTTTTACTAATAACTCACTAGTCCTACAACACTCCCACTCCACATATTTTTATTATATTTTTATTTTATTCTTACTTTATTATTCATATTTGATTTATCTTTTTATTCCAAATAACACCACAACAGCACGAAAAAAAAAACTGGCTACTTTAACACAGACTTTAGTCTAGCAAAGTAGCCAGGACAACGTTGTATATATCAGAGGTGAAGTCTACTCCATTTCCACACAATAAACTATATATTATGTATGTGTATTATGTATCCACCTCTGTTAGTACAAAAATATGGATGTCAAAATATATATAAATAAATAAATATCATTGGTAACAGCATAACCTAAATCTATACCTACTGCACGCCACTGTTGACAGGTATACCTGTTCAGATCGCCTGTACAGGCAAACCGGAGCATGTATATGGCAAAACTAGCAGGTATCCTTACCTGAACAGGCGACCTGACAACGTTGAAAATTCATATTTTCTACCTGTGGGTAAGTCAGGCAAGCCTGAACGTGTATGTTACTCCAGTTGATCCGTCCACCGCGAAGGTAAGGGTCGCGTTGCACAGTTCGTCTCTCAAACATTCTAAAATAATTACAGCCATCTTGAGGCTCTACATTTAATTCCTTTATAAAATTGAGCTGACTGTATTGGCATCTTTTTAACAAACATCCTTTATACCACTTTTGTCGCGGTTTTTTTTACTTCTTTCGTATGATGACGAGAAGATCTACTAGCTCTACCGCATCGTTATAGTTTCGCTGTACCGATGCCATGATTGTTTTAATTCCAACTTTATTTCATATATAATATTTTGTACAATTTTTATTTTTTGCCAAACTGCATAGCATTTCCCTTCAATTAATTAATTATTAATTAAGTAATTAACGTATTAAATTAAGGTAAACTAAAATTTTATCAGCAACAATTTTAAAAAAAAGTAATCAATAGAGAAATCAAATAATTAGATAAGAATGTGTGTGACTTTATATTTGAGTGTGTTCACAGATATTTATATATTTCTTTTTTTACTGATTTTATTAAAAACTCTTGTCGCAACACGTTCACTCGTTCCCTGTTCCCTCGCACTCTTCACACATTGTTCCAGGATGGTACTGCCACGGTTCGTTCTAAAGATCTGATAGCTATGGTGAGAGTCAGTATTTATATTTACATTGTTTATCATATCTTTTAAAATTATATAATATGTTACATTTTTGTCAACCGGTAAGATTTTGCAAATTGTAAATAATTTTTAACAATCATCTTTATACAAAACAATTTGTTCTGTTAACTACTGTAAGTTTTAAAAATATTAATTGTAATTGTTTAATTTTATCAGCATACGTTTTAAATGTTAGTCCATAGCTACTCGCTCCATAACTGATAACCGAGTCGACCGTCGTTAAAGTACAGTGAATACAGTGTGGCCCGAGAGGTGCATAACCTTAACGTACATCCCAGTTGCTTACATATATTATCAATATGTTATATTTTTTATGTGAGCATTCATAATCATGTCCAACAAGAATTTAATTGTTTTTTGTTTAACTTGAGATGATCGGATATGTAAATATTTAGTTGACTGAGAGATTGTCACATGTTGGCCGCTACGTGTACGGCCAAAGTTGAGCTTCAGTTAACTTGTCACGTTCACTTGAATATTGTAAGGTATACCGTTGCGTGTATGACCGCAGCTTTAGACATTTTCGTGTGAACCACACTCGCGTGCGTCGCGTCATTAGCGAGCGTCATAAATACTGCCAGTAATTTTGCTAACTGTTGCTTTGTTATTATAACATAAATATACTATTTTAATATTTAACATAAACGCCATTTAATTTTTCAGTAACTAAAAATTTAACTCGAGATCTTTGGACAAAAACTAGATAATGCTAATTTGATACATTACTTTTACTTTACGTGTTGTCGGACTTTAATCGTGATAATATATCAAATTTAAATAATAAAATAAAGACTGTTTCGCACGCTCGCGATAAAAGTGACACAAGTCAAAAAATGAAGTATTTTAAAAATAGTTAAAAGCTACTTCCAACATAAGAGTAAAAGCAACAGTCAGACAAAAAACTACTTAAAGTAAATAATCATGATGCCATTTTAGTTATTTTTGGTTACAATTACAATTCTAAGTGTTTGACAGCCTTTAATTAACATAAGTGGTACAACTCTAAATAGTACAGTTCTGAATTATGACATGCACAAACACTCACAACGGCTTTTCTAGCACAATTCATGATGCAATACATTGTAAAAAATTTAAACACTAAATTTTCGTCTCCGTAATTCAGTCAGGTATCCACCCATAAAATATTATAAACTAGGTCTGTCACATCTTGTATGATAACGTCGTTAGGGGAATTTAGTGTATTTGTAAACCAATAAGGAATTACTATACTACACCAATACTCGCACAAAACAAAAAAACATAAATGTGAAATAAATATACAGACGATATTTGAAATGACCTAAATAAAATACAGTGATCTGTGTACAAGGTGTGGCGGGGCAGGATGAACCAGATAACATATTCGATACAAGGGTAACACATAAATAATTATAATATTACCAATTTCATTCGCCTGGCAGATGAAAAATCCCTACTTTATCTGTGTCTCTGGTATAAAAGTTATATTATATTCTCTGTCGTCAGTTACATTATTCGTGTAGATATATATATATAAATTCATGAGTCACGATCGCAAGGTGGCAGCTGTCAAAGTGACAGTCTCAGTGCGTATTTGCCGATGTCGGCGAAAATTATGAACGAAACAATACTAAAGCAGAATTTTGGGGGGCTATTTTCCGTGGTGTAAATGAGACATTTCAGTATTTTTATATTTTCAAGATTGGCAAAACTTTGCGGTTAAAATCCATTATGTATTGTAAATTGTTAACTTTGTTTTATTAACCATTTAATGAATTAAGATACATCTACCGGTTTGGAAAAATATCATTTTCTTCTTAAGGATGTAAATAGCTAATCAAAAACATATGTTTTAAAATAGATTCTGTCAAAGGGACAATAACATATGTCAATATTTGAAAATATTAAAGAACACACAATTACTAGATTTTTTACCTACAGAGGCACTGTTATTAAATAAATATCAGATATCTCATAGAGACGAAGTTATTTTTATTATATTTTTAATGGAAATGATGTATAGAAAATATGGGGGTAATTACAGGGCTTACGACTAGTCTACGGGTGGCTACAGTCACTCATATAAATATATATCACTTTATATATAACGTTCACTAATTCTCACCCATCAATCTCAATATTTATCAAATTTTTGAAAGTTGTATATATCTTATTACATTACCTCGCTTCGAGTGCCAGTACACCATTGCCATCTATGAATCAAATTTGATAATTTATTTTTCCCTGAAAATAGCAATTATATGTCAACTCAATGAGAATCTCATTTTTATTGAAAATTTGTTTAAAGTAATATTCTTTATTTGTAAAATATTTTTAACACATTACACTAGAATACGTCTGAAAAATGAATATTTTTCTTATTTTCTGTATATCAATTCCATTAAAAAATATAATAAAAATAGCTTCGTCTCTATGAGATATCTGATATTTATTTAATAAGATATGTTTTTGATTAGTTATTGACATTCTGTAGAAGAAAATGATATTTTTAGAAACCGGTAGACGTATTTTAATTAATTAAGTGGTTAATAAAACAAAGTTAACAATTTAAAATAATAAAACATTTCAGGCTTTATTTAACATAACCCAACCTTTTCAATTAACGATTTCATTATTATATTAATATTTTGTATGTTTGAACTGTTTGAATCGTTGGATGTTAAATCATAATCGAATGGAATATATTGTAAATAGACGTCTAGCTTTGTATTGAAAGCCTTATTTAATTATTTTTTTTGTATTTTAAATTTTATAAAGGGATTTTGACAGTGTAAACATAATAGAACTAACATAATAAATATTTAACATGTGATACTAATTATTATAATCCACAGAAATGTTAAGGTTCATAATATAGTAGAATATAAATAAAAAGAAAAAATGTGGGGGAAAGGGTAGGGGGTTGCAACTATTGTAGTGGTAAAGGGAGAGCGAGATGTGTTTGTAGGTAGAATGATGGTAAAAATTGAGATTGCGGTGAATGAATTTTATATGTAAGATGTTCTACTTCTAGAAATGTGGAAGGGTGCGGACTGTCGGGTTGATTTAGATGATATGTGGAAGAATATTAATTCTAATTGGCTGGGACGGTCAACATGGCCAATATTTGGTCAGCACGTGTTCTTCGATGTTCTAGGATTTTCATATTGTGGAAGTTTGCTGCATCTAAATAGGAGTTAAATGATAGATTAGATCTAACATTAAGATATCGAATAAACCTATTTTGTATTCGTTCTAATCTCGCAATATATGTAATCTGCCATGGGTTCCAGATTTGAGATGCGTACTCTATTTATAATATTGAATAATTTTTATAGCGTCATTAATGTAAAAAAATTAACCTCAAAGGTGCTTTATATATAAACTGTTTATATTAAAATTGTTATTTGAATTTATGGCAAAAATTTTGTCTCTTCTAAATAAAGTCTCTGATGCACAGTTCCTATGACAGAGGGCAAGGTGTTGGGCTTGCCACCGCAAATGCACTGTTCGTATGACAGAGGCCAAGCTCTTGGGCTTGCCACCGCAATTGCACTGTTCCTATGACAGAGGCCAAACTCTTGGGCTTGCCACCGCAAATGCCCGTTCATGTTTGTCGGTTCTACAGCCCTTGCTGGGGTTGTAATTGAGGTTGACCTGGGAGTTTAAAGTCTATTATTCGAGTTGTCTAGGAACCAACAAGGCATTGATGGACAAATTTAAATGGAAACCAATACATTTTCAATTTTCTTTGAATTAAATTGATATGTAACCTTTTGGTTTTGAATTTATTATAGGAATGTTTTTAAAAATTCTATTTATATTGTGCACCAAGTTGCAGACATATTAGGGAACCACGATGCTCAGTATTGAGCACACGATAAAGAAGAACGCATATTTACGTATTGTGACATTACACGTTCGAAATTGCACCATCACTAGTTTTAATGCCAAGTAACTTATAATCACGAATAATGCCCTCAGATTGGTAACGCGATCTGTATTAAAGGTTATAAAAACGGTCGCCACCTATGTTTTTTTTAAATTCATCGCTCAGAAGTGTCACAATTAAGCAGTTCACTGCTACGGCCAGCGAATCCAAGATGTAACCGTGAGTATCCAACGTGTAACCGAAATCACTAGTGTATAATTTACTATAATTTGTTAATCTAATCGCATGGTGAATAATCTTTACAGGAAACGAAACGTTTCCCTTTGGTTTACTAGTTCAGGTATTTTTACTACATTTGATTTTTCTACAATTCAGTATACAAATCCTATTGCGTCGGCTGAAATGCCGAGAACCAACTACGATGATGGGTCATGGAGATAGGATGCTACGATGGAATATGCAAGGACGAGCATGAATTGGAGGTTATGCCGTCTGTTGTAACATTTTGATCTTGTTGTCACCAGCCTGGATTGAAGAACGTTGCGCCGATAATTATTGTGAATTGTATTTTGATTCTTATTTTAATTATGTTCTTTGCGTTGATTAGATTCTATCAGTTAACGTTAAACATTTTTCATTTATCGCTCCCAGGTATTGTTAATAAATTTTCCTAGTTTAGGATGAAGGTGGAATGTAACTAACCAAAGTTCTTGTGTTCTCCACAGACTAACCGGTGAGAGGAAAGAACGCCGTCCTTCACCCTCACAATATATTACACTTGAGAGGGGATACGCAGATATCTCCCTGGTGTGAGACTATCAATGTAAATCGTTTTTAATGACTTAGATAATAGTTATTTACAACTCCTGACCAAGATGAGACAAGTTGTTAGCATCTTGATATAAGACAGCTGAAATCTCCTAGATTATGTAAATAATTTTAAAAAAAAATATTAAAAACCACTGGAGAGACTGGATGGACGGAGTTTAATTTAAAAAATGTTCTCATTGAAAATTAAATCTTCCGGATTCGTAATCTTCCCGAAAAGGCGAGAGGAAATTAATGGCCAACATGAATAAGTTATCAGTAAACAAACAGCAGGAAATTGAAATTATTTCCTTTGAATAAATATCTACACAATGTTACATTATTTTTCTTATTTACTTAGTCAGTTTGTATACTACCAGCAGACAGTCCGGAAGTGATTAATGTTGCCTGAGGATCGACGATCAGCTATGACAAGGTTTGTTCAACTAAATTACTTGAATGCAGAGACTCCAGTTTCAGAAGGTTGTGAGATATGCGCAAGAATCATAGGTGTGTGGTTTTGTATCGATGTTTATTACGAAGTACAATATGTTTGCACAAAGTCTGATAAGTCACAATAAATTCAAAATGTTATTTAATATTAAAAGATATAATGATACATGAATACATCTTTAAAATAATCAGTTTATACTGTGTATATATTTTTTGACTTCTTTATTTCTTCTCTATGAGAGTAAGACGATAATTTATGTTTCAGTTAGTATGTGTACATATTTTTTTATTTCAGATACAAATTTATAGTAGTCTAATTTTTCTAATTGTGATGGGGAGATTGTTAAAGAATTTGATGCCTTGATAAATATAGTGATTTTGTGATTTGCAATATATTTCAGTTTTGAGCTCTAAATCTTATAGATTCGCTTCTAATATATAATTTATTTATAATTTTTAAAATTTAGATTTTTTTTTTTTTACGTATGTGTCTATTATTTTTGGTACTTTGAAATCTGTTAAGAGTTGGACACTTGAACAGTAATTTTTTTAAGAATTATTTTTATCATAATTTTTTGAGTGATTTCTAATTGTGATATTCAAGTTTTATATGCTCCTCCCCATCCAATAATACCGTATTGCAAATGTGAGTATACAAACGCGTACTATATTATTTTCAGATTTGTAAGCGTTAAGTTATTAAGTACAATAATTGACTCAGTGGAAAGAACAGTTGAATGCTGCTACCCGAGTATGGCTTCGATGCTGGGTGTAGTACCCGTCTCCTCACTCCGCGGCATCAGAGACGACATGGTGACGCGACCTTTGCCGACAGCCTGGTGAAAAACGTTCCCCGACATTGCGTCACGCCCAATGTAGCTCCGGCCGAAGGGCCACATATGGAGTTAACTGTCCGCCTCAGGGTATTACAGAGACAGAATTCCAAACGGAGACTACAGGTCGATTTTTTGGTCACAGCACTTCAAGAATATGTTGTATATCGATACACGTCGTAGCTATCTAAGCGAGAAAGATACAAAGTTATATGACAGTAAAGCATCAACGCACTTGACGCATGGTATCGGTCGTGTACACCGCGCGCAGTGTATTGCGTCTTTAATATACACAGAATAAAAGTAAATATAACACATTGATGATAATTATTATTATTATTAAACCATTTTTAAAACTACCTGTAATTTCTTGGTGGTTATCTATTATATTAATATAATAAAATATACTGTCCACTTTTAACAAAAAATATTTTTTTCACCTGCCAGTTTCAGCTGATGAAGGGCAGCATTATTATTAAGATGTGATTAATATTTTTTCATTAACTATCCATAAAATAATTAAACATAAAACAAATCTACTAATAATAAAAAATATACTAGCAACATATTCATCAGAGGCCAACTATTCAGTGCCATGAGTAAAAAATATATTCGTACGGTTAGGGGAGACCCGGCACCTTAAGCGTTAAAAATGGTTATCCAAAATACAACAGTTTGACAAGTATTCGACCATTTTTGTGATTTTCAACGAATATATATATATATATATTTTTTAAACTAACATTATACAAAAAAAAAATACTTATAAATAGCATATGTAGTAGCTACATTATCACATCATACGTGTGTCAAATTTCAACATATGTTCGAATAATTTTTAAATTATTAAATTTCGGATATTCTCTATATCTACCTGATAATCATGCCCTCTAACCATAATCTCCGTTTGGACTAATGACTCTTGAACGGTAGTATATATCCGTTCCTTCAACGAGGCTTCAACCTGAAAATGCTCTGAAGAACTCAGGTCTTCCCCGGAAGCTCGAGCTTCCGCTCTTGTTAAGTTATAAGTTAAATAAATTTTGTACATTACTGAAAATTTTGGGAAACAAATATAAATTAAATAATTCACATGTTATAAACAGACGATTTATTATAACTACGCTACAGCCATCTGTGTACTAGTAGAATATTTAATGGCTTACTTTAAAAGCTACCACGACTATCTCGCCGCCGCGGCCGGCTAAATTACTATTAAATACTAATTAAATGTAATAATTAGAAAGATATATAAAATCAATTTTATCGAAAAATATTGTTATTACGCTATCGGAATTCGAACTTGGATCTCTTTCCAAACCGGGGAAGGTGCATTATCCAACTACGCTACAGCGACACTATATTACACTTTTTCAAATTAATACATCTATCGTTCCATTATTTGAGCGCCATGTTATTTTATGTTCTGAATAATTACAACTTCACAATAAGAATGTGTTCACCTAAAAAAAAAACTATCCTCTATTTTTAGGCTATCGTTCTACTAAAGCCATACAATTGGCTATCCACTAGACTGAAAACTCTATTCAGCTGATCCGTTTTGTACGGAATCCTTATTTATTCTCTTTTTAATAGAACACCATTAGAAAGGTTTTCAGCTTGGCTTACAGCTGCGAGCAAATCATCGAAGTATCTACTTCCTTTTTTACTAATTTGCGAATTTTACTATCTTACTGTTGTTTTCATAATCGTTCTTTGCGTTCGAGGTGTATGGTGGATTTGTCTTTGATTTGGAAAAAACAAAAGGCAAACCGGCAAATATAAATAATAGTTTGCTTTAGTTATTACTTGACGGATTTACAAACTGTAAAAGAATCACGTTCAATCATAAAACTGTTCTGAAAAACCTCCATACTTTTTTTATATTGACTTTTATACGAGTAAGAAGGTATCATTAACATTATTACTAAATAGTATTAAAAAATTACAAATGAATAAATGGTAGAATTGCGTAAACGACGGATTCATTTTGCCTAAAGACGTTTATTAAACAAAAGTTCATAATCCTATGTACACCATATAGTACATATATGTTCGGCCGCCGTTTTAGTTTGGCAGACATTTGTCAGCTCGCATTTGGTAGTCGAAGAGAGTAGCTGAATACAATTTATTATGGAGCATCTAATGCCTCAACAATGAATTGAAATCACTAAAACATTTTATCTAAGCAAAAATAGCAATTCTGTAACCATTAATAGTGATCGCTATCGTTATGTTGGAAAACTTCTTGGTGATCGAATTGGGTCGATCGGGTCTGCAACACGTGTGGTTTCAACAGTATGGTGCTACCACGCACACAGCCCGAGCTACGCTTGAAATTTTGCGAGAAATTTTTCCCATCCGCGTAACGTCAAAAATTTTCTTATAAAACACGTAATGCGGTAGGGAAAATATAAATAAATTAATGTACTATTTGTAACTGTGATATCGACCGGCCTCCTAGATCACCTGATTTGACGGCTTCCGCCAATAAGCTAACAACAATTCCGATGCTGCAGGATAATATTCGAAATGAAATTGCTGAAATAACACGCGAAGTGCGCGAGAATGTTATGAAAAATATGGTTAAAAGAGCACGCATTTGTGCCGCCGCCAGTGGCGGCCACTCGGCCGATGTTATGTTCCATACATACTCGTATTGTATAGTATCATTAGTAACAGCATAACCTAAATCAACATCTACTGCAGCTGTTAAATTTCGTATCTTAATATTATGATAGTATAATTAATGTCCGTTTATACTTGTGAAAAGATTTAACATTTTCAAATGTTTCCGACCTTCGGGAAGGGTAGATATGGGGGGTAGGAAAACAAGAAAAAAAGGCGTAATGTTTGATTAACGACACACGAGGGAGTAATATCGCCCCGTAATGAATATCTCGTACTTCAATACCGAGAGAATTTACATCCACGCATAATCACAATTACTTTGCCATAGTGAAATAGTGCCATAGCAGAAACATTTTAACAATATACAACATTTTTAAATTTCGCTATAAACAAAACAAAAAAAATTATAGTTTGTACGAAATTCATATCATTATTAAGAACACATTCTTATTATGAGGTTGTAATTATTCGGAACATAGGTCAGTGATATTTTAAATACTAATTAATTTAACTACTAATTATAAAGATAAACATATAAAATCAATTTTATCGAAAAATAGTGTTGTTGCGCTACCGGGATTCGTACCTGGATCTGTTTTCAAACCAGGGAAGGTGCATTATCCAACTATGCTATAGCGATAGTAATTCTAAAAATTAAAAAGTGTAACAGTTCGAAAATTTGTCATCAAAAATGATGTTGCTGTAGCATAGTTGGATAAAGCACCTTCCCCGGTTTGGAAAGAGATCCAAGTTCGAATCCCGATGGCGCAACAACAATATTTTTCGATAACATTGATTTTATATGTATGTCTTTCCTATTAATACATTTAATTAGTATTTGAAATTAAAATAATTTATAACTCTTACCAATTCATATCCAGTCACTAAATATATTCATGTGCGTACGTGGACAACAAAATAAATAATATAATCAATTTTTTTTATATATTTTCAATTCGACCAGTAGAAAGACCTCAGCAGTTTATGATCACACGAAGAAGAACATCCTATTGTGGATTGACTCTGAATAAATTTTATAGAAATACCACATATTGCAGGTCTCGTGATTTTTGGAAAAATTCAAACCATTTTTTTCGAACATCAGACACCGATCAAACATTTTTGAAAAAATAACCTTGTAAATATCTCGGCTAAGTTCGTTAGCCAGCCCGATCCGCCATGTTGTATTTTAATTTATTTTATTTTAATATTAGAAAATATAATACATTATAAAAATAATCAATATGATATATATATATATATATAATTTCTTTTAATATTTATTTCTTCTCTATGAGAGAAAGACGATAATTTATGTTTCAGTTAGTCTGTGTACATATTTTTTTACTTCAGATACATATTTATAGCAGTCTGTAATTTTTCTAATTGTGATGGGGAGATTGTTAAAAAATGTGATGCCTTGATAAATATAGCGATTTTGGGTTGCTGTATATTTTAGTTTTGGAATATCAATTTGGTCTTCAAATCTTGTAGATCAGAACTGGCTTCAAATATTTAATTGATTTTTAATTGTTGAATTTTTTTGTATATATCTATTATTATTGGTACTTTGAAATCTGTGAAGTGTCTTTTTTCTTTTTTAGAACAATTTTTATTATCATTTTTTGAGTAATTTCTTATTGTGATATTGAAGTTTCTAAATTTGTAACTGCCTTGATATTTGTCATAATGAGAAAAACGTACAAAAAGTACCTACAGGGTACTATAAAAAGGGATGAATCCATTTCTTCCTGATCTGACGAAGTCTACCTGATTTTACGGCCAAGTGATTTTTTTTTTAATATGCATTAGTAGATTTGATTTGTTAATATGCGTTAGTAGACCGTCGGTGTAAAAAAGTCTTGGATATAGTGAGAAAATGTTAACGGTTATTTAAAAAGTACGAGTTAAATACAAACATATACTAACAAAACAATCAAACCATATAATAAATTAGCGTTCAATTTTCATTAATTGTCATTGCATTTTGCATGAATAGAACACCGAACCAACAGATAACTATCGACTATTATCTTTACCCCCACAATTGTTCCCTAACTAATTAACAAACGATTCGATTATTGAGGCTTCTAACAGGACCATCCTCTAGTAACTGGTTTACCTGGTCGTGCAAAGTCTTCCGGTGCCGTCAACACTTGCGTCATATATTTTTCTTACCATTATCTTCTCATTCATGCGTTCCATGAGACCAAACCACTAATGTGATCCTTTCTAAATCTTACCTATTATAACACAACTAAAATCAGCTTTACATTATTAATTCATTCTTTACACTGTCATAAATTAACAAATTGTTCCCGGCCATAATTACTTGCCGAATTCAATTGTTCGTCTGTAAAATTGTTCGCAGTATATTTAAAAAAATATATATATTTTCGATAATTGCTTAATTATGAACTTTTGAACAATTGCAGGCGAACAATACTCCGGACACCCTCGACCTATTTAATTATAAAACAATAGCTCCCGAAAACCGAACTTACAATAAAAGGAACCTTTCCTGGTATCACGCCCTCGAGGAGTTCAACGTTCGCTGTCGTCAAGCGTGGTGGAACACGTTTCAACAACTTGACACCTTCAGACCACGCCAAATTTTAACAAATTGTTTTATATAAATTCTTTAACTATTTTTCTTAACTAAGAAAACTTTTAATACTCCTCTCGATTCATGTTCTCATCTTAGTCTGCTTGCCTCCACCCCTCGCGATTTTGGGCGTTGTTTAGTACAGCGTGTGGCGTGGCTCTGGCCATGTCTCGTATGTTCGCTTGGAAATCGATCTCTCCCCCTCCCCTCTTATACATTCCACACAATCATCAATTTCTCTATCTCTTCGCGAACACTTCCGGGTATTTATTAGGGTGTGGGTTTCCTGCTGGGGGTTGCTGGGATGGACGATGCCGGAAAGAGCAGTGGCTAGAGAGATCTAACGGAGCATTTTACTGACTCTGCCTCGCACCTATTGCGACCTGGACAGGGTAAATGTAAATATGACGTCTGCCCTCCCGTTTTGACGGTGTACGATTTCTATAGCTTCTCTCTGACTGCCTTCTGAATTTAATGTGATAACGAGTCTCACGTCAAATTGTACAGGTGTGGCTCTGGTACAATGATCCCGGAGCCAACCTATGATGGTATTAAGATGTTAATAACTGAATGTAATAAAAAATGTGTAATAGGATGTAAATAAATAAATAAAATAAATCTCTTCTAGTAACATACCCAAAGTATAACAGAATTATTTACCTGCATATTGTAATGTTTCTTTAGTGCAAAATCTCTAAAAAATGAAGAAATTGAATGCAACGCCAACACCACATCTTAAAAGCGCCGAGCATTTCTTTCCTTATCAAGGTTCTTGTTTCGACTCCATAAAGGTATCATTTTATTTCTTATAAATATTGTTCATATAAATTTAATTAATCAACTATTAGTGCCGGCTTGAAAGAGTGCGTAATTCGCGTAGAATTTCTAGAATTTCAAACTGGAAAAACGAAAGAACACCCTTAATGATCAAGTTTCATAGAGCTCCCTCGAAGACCTTTAGAACAGTCCTAGATTTATTACAAATTAAATTAATTAATTACAAAGATATTGTGATATTACAAACTGATGTCACGTTCGAAATTATCCAGTTACAAGTTTTAATGCCAAGTACCTCGTAATCACAAACAACGCCTTCATGTTGGTAACACGATCTGTTTTAAAGGTTATAAAAACGGTCACCATCTGTGGTTCATTTTAAATTTATCATTCAGAGCTGTTAAATTACGCGGTTAGCTGCTGTGGCCAGCGTATCTAAGATGAGAGCCGTAAGCATCTAACATGTAACTGAAGGGAAACGAGACGTTTCCCTTCAGTCTACATTACTCTTCTGTCTACATTCATTTTCACACATTATTTTTCTACAATTCTTTATACAAATCCTATTGCGTCAGCCTGGATGCTGAGAGCCAACTATGACGATGGATCATGGAGATGGTATGCTACGATGTAATGTTCATGGACAAGGATGGATTATCACCAGCCTGCACTGAAGAACGTTCGAACTCACGGCCACCCGACGAAATTAGGATTGATAATATGAATTGTATTTTGTTCTAATATTAATTGTGTTCCTATCTGATTATATTCCATGTGATGACATATAACATCTTTTCATTTGTCTCTCCAGGTATTGATAATAAATTTTCCCAGTTTAGGGTGAAGACAGAATGTGACAAATCAAAGTTGGTATGCGTTTTTGAGATGAAGAACCCGCGGTTCTTGTGTTCTCCACTGACTAGATGGTGAAGAGGATTGAACGCCGTCCTTCACCCTCACAATATACAGAAAAATCTACTGATTGAAACAATATTTTTTTCTGTATGTGTTTCTAGTCTGGTTGATTAATTTAATGTGTATTAAAAATACCTCAGTACCTAATCCTGAAAATGCAACATCACAGTAAAAATATGTTCTCTTTAAAAATTGCTCATAAATATTTATATTTTTAAGGAGATCACATTTTTATTGTGACGTTGAATTTTCAGAACATAGTTCTGTAATACTTTAAAACAAAATTATTCGATTAGAAAAAATCTAATTATCAAAAAACTATTTTGTTGGTACCGGGATTCGAACCTGGACCTCTTCCTATTTGGGAAAACGTGTTAACCATTCCACTATAGCAACCGATTACGACTACAAGAAATTAAGGACTGACTTTTTAAATTGATGCATTTATTATTACATTTTTAAATGCAATCAACTTTATACTGCATTGAATCTCAAATATCTTTGAATAAATCACGCTAATTTATTATTCATTATCTACTACTATTTTAGAACTGAGTTGTGATGGTTATAATTGAATATTATTATAGCTTTATTAACTAATCTCATAGTCATTGTATTGTGTCTTTTCAGTGCTGGACACAGGTCTCCCCAAGTATCAATGAGGACAGACCCACCACATTCCCAGGACCGGTTATTTTGGTCCTGTTCTTACGGCGCCTGGTTGGCTGTTCGATAGCGCCCCGCACACAGTAATAGAGCGATACCGCGCCGTCGTCAACAATAAAATTTTCTCTCATTATACCCGACCCTTTTATTTGTTGTCACTTTATTAGAGAAAATAAAATATACAAATCAGTACAAACAAACATGATTACATAACATAGTAAAGTATCAGAAAACAGAGCAGCAATATGTACAGTGTAGATTGAATAGAGTAAGAAAAACAGAGAGATTAGATATTAGTTTCATATTTAACATATGAATAAAATATAAACCACAATTCGGGGAGCAGGAAAGACGGCACAAAAAAGGAAAACAAATAAGAGACTAACCCCACGCATCACTGCCGACAGATTTAACCCTCAAAAGCATACACTGTGTGACGCAATTTAATGACAAATTAAAGACAAATTTAATTTTCAAACAATTTAGAGATCAATATAAATAATAATATAAATTTGTTGGAAAGTGAAAAGCAAAGTAAAAATCTAAAAGGGAAATAAAATCGTCCCAAGTCAATGATTTTATCTGTGTATTATATACCACTGTACTGTTGTCATCACTCTATTGAACATGAGGATAGTCAGCACTTTTTCCAGTACGTAACTTTGGCTTCAGGACCTTATTTATCCGTTTGTTACATTTATCTTCTACAGACATGTTGAGCCCGTTGCCATAACTAATATTGATATATAAAATTAAATGTACCGCTAGAAGACAATAGTTAACACAAGAAATGAAAAATAATAATAAAAAATATTGAATTTAAGATGGTTATTTTTTTTATTCAAAATGTTTTAATCTGTGGAAGCAGAAATACGCCGCAGGAATCGCCGCTACGGACCTCTGATTCGATTGTTAAAGGAGGGAGGAACAGGGCAAGGGCTGAACCCTCTTGTCTCCAACATATGAGGAACAACAATGGCGTAAGATTTTTTCTGGGAGACCCTATAGCGGAGAAAATGATGATATTGTTTTTTTTAAATAACAATAATTTTTAACTTTGCACATAATTGTGTGAAGTAGTAACAAAAATGGATAAAGTTTTTTTACATAATACATTTTTTTTTTTAAATATTTTCTTAATTATTTTTTTGTTTGATTTTGTTGATTTTTTTTACAAATTGTTATATTTTTAGTGAAAGTTTTAGTAAATTTTTTTCAATAGGGTCAAGAACAGGGTAAAGAAGTGAAATGGGATGAAGATGATGAGGATCGGTGAGGGATCATATAGGCCCGAAGGTGTTTATGTAAGGGTTTGGGATGGAAATTAATTTAGAATAAAATTTTGATGGTATGTTTGAGTCTCCGTGAAAGATTGTGTTTCTGACAAACCAGGGTGAGTTTGTGATTCTCCTAAGGATGTAGTTTTGTTTGAATTCTAAAATGTTAGTGTTACTTGAACCTTGGATGGGGCTCGCGTGTGTGAGTATAGGACGGATGATTGCTTTGTGCAAGAATAATTTGTTTTATAGGAATAGTGAACTGTAGGAATTACCGCTACGGAACAATTCAAGATGTGGGAATGAACCAGCAATCTTGCGAAGACGTCGAAAGTGCCAGAGAAGAGATAACGGACCAGCGAATCACCATACAATTACAATTTTATTTATCTATACTATGTATAAGAATGAAGATTTGAATGTTTGTTTTCTTATCGATGATATAATTTTTTTTATATACGTATATTTATTATTATATATAGTTTAGTTTTATCAAGGTCATTCACACAATTAACTTATTTCATATAAATACAATATAAATATATTTAAACACCTATTTTTTTATCGTAGGCTTTATGTTCTAAATGTGTATTATTATTTTCTTAAATTAATATTTCCCATCACAAAAACCATCATATATATATATATATATATAGCGGCACATGATCTAATCGAAGAAAGTGTACATATATATAGTTTATTTTTATAAAAACATGATATACATGATCTATAATGCTAAAATTTAACTTTAATTAAGACTAAACGCATGTGTTATGAAAAAAGCACCATCTTATTGGTCTCCCAGGACCAGGCTCGAACCCCAGACCACTTGATAACTAGGTTTAGTTGCTGGACTAACTATATTAAAGTCTATATTAAAGATTATTCGTAAAATGTATTCAACTCCGGGAGAAAAGGGTTCCAATGTTGAAAATTGTCAAGGTGACGGCACAGCAGCTACAAGCCCGCAGGGCCGAGCGGTGACAACAGGGGAAACCGGTTGTTTAAATATATTCCAACACGAAAAAACCCCACGAATTCATTTAAATCCATCCTGTTAAGTATATAAAAAGATAAGAAACTTGGCAACACTTTTGTATGGACAGCTTTTCTAACTAACATTCCATTCCGTTATCTTTTCTTCAAAGAACTTTTTTTTTAAAACTACTTAAATGTACAAAAAAAAAAAAACAATCTTACATATAAAATTCCAATATCTTTCTGTGTGTTACACGTAGAAAAATTGATCAGAGTAAAGGGTCAATTTCTGTTGAAATGTGAAACTTATGCGTTATGAACAATTTATGTTGTCAAAACTTTTAATTATGAAATTATTAAATAATACCTGCATAAATTGTAGATTTTCTTTTTTAGAAATATCCTATTCATCATCACGATCATTTTGTAATGTTAAAAGTATTTTTCTTAACGATTCAATGCGTTGGTTATAAAAAATTGTTTTTATGGAAAAAATTGTAGTATGGAAGAAGATATAGTTCAAAAGAATCGCTACTTAAGCCATCAGCAGCCATACAATAAGTAACACAGATACACCGCGCCATTGTATTCCATATGGAGAATCCTCCGTTACATTATCATATTTATTAATATTTCACTTTAAATATTTATTCTACAACTATTAAAAATAAATTAAAATTTAATAAAAATTACACGTTCCTCATAGTACAACACATGTTGACATTATGGTCGCGTACGGTATTTTCAAACACTCGTATATAAATAATTGTATGCGTAATTATCTACACAAACAATTCAGTATGAGTTACATCTATAGCAAAAATGATTATTTAATTCTGTGGAGCTTGGTGGTGGAATGAAACGAGGGTTCATATATAAGGTACAGGGTGAATATTATGTTCCAGGCCGATTTTGTTTAACCGCCATTTTGCTTCGGCAAATATTTGCCAGTTCATATTTGGTAGTCGTAGAGAATAGTTGATTTTTCAATTATTATATATTTTGCTTATTTTAACCAGTAAATTATTTTAGCAACATTTGAATATGTTAAAAAACACACAATTATTGAATTTTTACATATAAAGGCACTGTTATTAAATAAATATCAGATATCTCATAGAGATGAAACTATTTTTATTATGAAAATAATGGAAACATATCACTTTGTATACCACCAATTCTCATCCCTCAATCTCCACATTTATTAAATTTTTAAAAGTTCTATATATGTTAGCGCGTGGACTCGCTTCGAATACCACTACACCATCGCCATCTATGATATTTGATAACATATCTGATATTTATTTAATAACAGTGCCTTTGTAGATAAAAATCCAGTAATTGTGCGTATTTCAAATTCCGATGTCGTATTTTATGTAAATATTTCATCAATTACCCGTAACTAACTTCTTTCGTACAACATCCTTAAACCTTCAAAAAAATATTACGCACTTTTTAATGCAGTTTCGTGACACAATTACCCGAAAAGCCTTCCAAAAAAGTATATTCTTAAAAACGCTTCCACGATAGTCAGAAAAGAAAAAAAAGAAAACCTTAAACAGTTGACAACGCTCAGAGAAGACACCTCGGATCCGCTTCACAACAAAAACCGCAATAAGGCACTTAGTATGTATTTCTAAGAGCGACACAATCGAATGCGAAACTCCTGATCCGAGATTTTATTTAAACTGAGAAAAAAGATGGTAAATTTTCCGGAAAAAAAAAACAAAGAAAAAAACATTAAGTGGGAAAAAATAAAATGCTAAATCTGTGCCGTCAGTTGTTGATGAAAAAAAAATGGAGACACATTTTTCTCTTGAATTTTTATAGCCTTACTCAGGAGCGTAAATAAATGAATGTAAATAAAAGACTTCAGCGGCGAAGAGTCCTCAAATAAATTTCCGTTTTAAGGATACACTCCCGCGCCGTGGCGATAGTACCCGCCTGATATATTCAAACATATTTATTTAATTCGCGAGATAACTCAATCGTCGCGGCTGTGCGGCCCCGATTCCGACGATTGCGGCTCGATTGCCTGGAATCGAATCTCAAATCGGATATTCAAAAAATATAACGCGGCCCGA
This sequence comes from Eubasilissa regina, assembly GCA_022840565.1. NCBI lineage: Eukaryota > Metazoa > Arthropoda > Insecta > Trichoptera > Phryganeidae > Eubasilissa > Eubasilissa regina. The sequence continues at coordinate 14,947,811 of JAINEB010000017.1, read as the reverse complement.
TGTGGATCCAAATGGGAAAGGCCCAGCCTTCACCGCCGAAAGGAGTGAAAATTAACGTTACAGTCCGACCAACATGAGTCGGCGAACTTGTACTTTGGACAGAAGTTGCCAGGGTGTTAACTTTAATACAAAATTATATAATTTAAACAAATTCTAATTAGCATCGTCGGTAACAGTATACCCTACGCTTATGCCTACTGCATGCGATTTTTATGTTTTGGTACTACCAATAAAACTGTTTGAGGTGACAAAATAAAAAATACATCCAAATTTTAATACATAATTATATATATTTTTTTTGACATATCACAAATAAAATAACAGTAACTTTGTATGAATCCACGAAATTTATTGCATGTCGACAGGTTTCGCTTATCTCGAGCTTCATCAGGACTGATCATAAATACAAGAAGAGTGTACTTAAATATACATAAATTACATGTGAAAGAGAGAGACATCAGACATCAAGGGAGACAGATTCTGTCTCCCTTGATGTTCAATTTTACTACATATGTATTATCTCTTTCACATGTAATTTTATATTATATCTCCCTCTTTATGTATATTTAAGTGCACTCTTCTTATATTTATGATCAATCCTGATGAAACCGGTCAACGTACAATAAATTTCGTGGATTCATACAAAGTTATTGTTATTTTATTTAATATAATTACATATATTGTAAATATGTTGAAAATTTTTATTCCATTTCCATAAAAAAATCATCATAATTAAAGTGATCTCCCTGGCAGCACTAAGACAAACGAACCTGTAATGGCGGCCGCTCTCTGAATCGTCCTGTCAAACGGAAACATCGGTCCTTTCAATATCTCATTGTCAATAGGCCTCCCAAGTGTCTCTAATTTTTTTGAATTCATTATTATTCACTGTCACGTATTTTCGCATAATTTGATGATTTCGTCAGTCCAGTAGCTTTTAGGGCGGCCTGTCGGCCTTTTGATTCTCCTCGGGTACTACCGGATGACTGCATTTGTTCAATGATTGCCCGTCCTTCGAGCGATGTGGCCTGTTCACTGCCAATTCATTTTTACATATTCAATAATATCAACTTCTGTTCTATTATCTCTTCGTACGATGTCCGACACACATCTTTCCTTTCCACTTTACGTTTAAATCCAACAAATCAAACTTCATTTAATATATTCCCCATTTTTATGTCTTAATCTCCTCCCTCCCCACATCTCACGCCATTCCCCTCATCAACCACGACATCGGTCACGCCCACATACGAATGAAAATTCATTCTTGCATTCATTTTATGGATTAGGTAGTGTACGTCCACCCAAACGAAGACACTTGTACATCAACAGGTATCACAATCGACGCCAAAGTAATCGACGTAATAAATACAAAATTAGTTACTTTTAACCCTTTCTACAGTAACCATCGATTTTATCAAGTAGTATGTAGTGCCTAATTCCAAAATCCCCTAAAACGGATTTCGGATAGTTTGAGTTAAATATGCAGTTTTGTAGATTTTTTGTCAGCTTCATATGGAACACATTGTTTCTTGCAAAAGCCACTTAAATCCATTGATATTGCATGTTCAAAATCAAGGTTACTTCCAAAATACCCCAAAACAAATAGATTATAAGTTGCTTTTCCCCTATAATGAAATCAGCCAATCACAACGCTTGTTGATGTTAAAATCCAATATAGCTGCCAGAACGATATATATATATATATATATATATATATATATGGCTGCCAGAATGATATATATATCATATACGGGAAAAAAATTACATTTAAAATAGTCTCTTCAAAAAATACTGATGTAAAAACATACATTTTGCACAATTGCTTTCAAAATGGAGTTTTCATAAATAACCCAAAAATTCATCAAATCGTTTTAGGGGGTTTTTGGGGGTTACGGAATCTCAAACACCTTTGAATAATCCGATAGGAGACGTCAGAATTAAATTTGCCGTCAACTTACTGTTTTAGTGTAGCATAATCGGTTAATGCATTTCCCCGGATAAGTAGGGATCCAAGTTCGAATCCCGGTAGCAACAAAAATATTTTTTCGATAAATTGATTTTATATGTATGTATATCTTTCTAATTATTAATACATTTAATTTGTATTAAAGTATATATGTTTATGAAATTAATAATTTGGAATAATGCTTCAATCTACATAGTTAAAAATAGCGAGATTATTACATTTCAGAGTTGAAGGAATAAAGACTAGGGTTGAATACTGAATATTTATTTTCATCAATACCTTTGTGGGCTTTTACGTTAGAATAAAAAAATATTTAATTTAAATATAACAGTACATTTTTAATATAACAGTTTAAATATAACAAAAAAAAATTAAGTATAATTTACGTACAAATATTTCTTCAATTCAGGTATACTCCTGCAACGAAAAATGTCAACGTAATTCAAATTATTACCAAGCCAAATGCATCCGCGATATTGGCGAGTTAATAGCATTATTATTTGTATGTGTACCTACAGAGAATACTTCATGTTGTCTCCTTTGAGTTGGTACTTTATACGAAACCATTTGTGCCAACTCAGGGCAGTCCAACATGCTATTGGGAATTTTATATAAAAATACTTTATCGCTCACGTGTCTTCTCCGGGCTATATTTTTCAAATGAAGTAGACTTATTAAATAATCGAAATACATACTTTCTATCGGAATATGCAACTTAAAATTGATAAATCTTAGAAATTTATGTTGCACTCTTTCGATTTTTATAACATGTAAGCCACAGTAGTGAGACCACAGAGTGGAGTTATATTCCAGCGCAGTTCTTACAATAGATGTTCATAAAGTTGTTAGAGAGCGGAGCGAGTTAAAGGTTTTAGCTGCCCTTAACACAAATCCTAAGGATTTCATAGCCTTGTTACAAATTTCGTTGTAATGTTGAATAAATGACAATTTTTCGTCAAAGAGCACACACAAATCCCACATAATTGCGACTCTACTTAGATCAATATTGTGAATGCTGTATTGATAAAGGAGTTGATTTTTACTTCTATTGAAACATTTTTGTTTACATTCTTCTACATTAAGATATAGTTCGTTAGCACAGCACCACATGTAAGGCAATTTTAGATTATTTTGCAAAGGAATACAGTAATTTATGTTAGAAATTGCTTTATATATTTTAAGCTCATCTGCTAACAACAGAACATGAACTCCATTAAAAAATGTCAACAATGTCGTTTATGTATAGTAAAAATAAAACAGGTCCAAGTTGGGATCCTTGCGGTACCCCACTGGACGCTCCAAATTGAAAAGATTTATAATTATGTATTCCACAAGCTTTCGATCCATTTTAAGATGTTATTGCTTATTCCCAGAGCTTTTAATTTTTTTTAATAGTAATTTATGTGAAACCTTGTCGAATGCCTTGCTAAATATTAAAAAGAATTATCCGATAATGGTATTTATATGTATAATTAATAGACTTGAACAGCTGAATACATATTTCTCGCATGCTACCATTACCACCATAACAGATGAAATAAAATTTTGTTTTGTTTTAGAGAAGTTGAAATTTAAATTTTTTAATTCTATCATATATAATGTCATATATTTAATTAAAATGGAGTTAAAATCAGGATTGACCCAAACTAACAAATATTCTGTACGCTCCAAGCAAAATATTTAAAAACACAAATGTAAGCCAAGCCTTAAGTTCAAAATTAACATTTAAAAGACCGATTGTATTATATGGTACCGAAACGAGAACTTTATTAACCCTGGCAGAAAAAAATATGCAAAATATTCGTGAAAGAAAGGAAAAGTTTTTAGTAACACAATAATTGGAAAAACATGAACCGCAAATTTATATATTTTTTTTAATAAACTAAACTCTGTACTACACATATTTATTTGACACACTTTATTTGACTTCGAAAGGTCCAGTCCTCGTCAGCATCAGGTGGTAAATAAAAAAAAATAAAAAAAAACAACTAAAAATAGTTTCTTAATATATTCGGGCGGATGAATGTGGCTTAGAAATAGGTGAGGGGAGAGATTTAAATCGTTAATAAGTTATTTAATTTGCCCTAAAACAGGCTTACCTAGTTGGGCAATGCATTTAAAAATCTGTGTAAAACATACTTAACATACTGTCTTTTTTGTAGCTATGTAGTACAGTCCTTATATGGTATACGTGTCTAATTAAATAAATAATAAATAAAGAAAATACGATATTATTGGATATGCATGTAACGCACAAGTTTGCGTTCTTTGATGGACATATCTTAGTTCAGCGCTGTACATAATTGATATATATCCTATACGTACGTTAATTATACTGTTTTTTATACTTTAATAAATGCCAACATGCCCCAAAACAGGCTTGCCTAGTGGGGCAATGAAATCATCATTCAGAAATGTTATCTGATTAATATAATTATATAATGTTTTATGTTTATTCATTAGTGTTTTCTGCGAATTTAAAAATCAAATTTCAATTCAACACGAAATTTAGTATTTTTATATTAAACTATTAATATGAAAATATTGTATAATTCGTTAAAAATATTATATTATAAATACCCTGTGGGTATAAAGAATTCAATAAATACATGTTAAAATACGGATCTTCCACAATACAGGATACAGTTCATCTGTAACTTGTATGATGAAAGTTTTGGAAACATTGCAAGATATATGATAACTCTTAACTTTAAAAAAAATATATTAAATAATAATTTTATGTTTTCACTTTTAACAATCCAGGATTAGGAATGAAAGATCCCTTAAATCCTACCACGCACGACATCTGCCCCGCGGGTAATACAACCCCACACAGAGGGGGAGCGACCACATGAAAAACATAAAATAAAATAATATTTTTTTAAGAATTCTAAATTCAATTAATAAAAAACATATTAATATTGTTATTTCCGTATAAAATAATTTTGTCAATTTGACTTTTCTTGGAATATTGCTTCCGATAATGAAGTTTTTGCTGTGGGATTTTCGATTATTTACTGTACATATTTTCATCACTGGTGTAAAAAAAATTACAGGTAACAGAATTAGTTTGAAAAAATAGCAATTTTGGAAATTGAATTATTCACTCTGCGTCTCATTGTTACTTAAATATTGGAAATAGAATAGTAATGTTTGACCGGAATATTGGATTATATAATAAATGCTTAAAAATTACTCATTGTGTGTTTAATTATAAACAAAGTTAAATAAATAATCTATAAAATAATTAGGAAAGTACATTCTTATTATGAAGTAATTATTCAGAACATAGCTCTGTGATATTTTAAATAAGAATTAAATATAATAATTAAATATATATACATATAAAATCAATTTTATCGAAAATATTGTTGTTGCGCCACCGGGTTTCGAACCCGGATCTCTTTCCGAACCGGGGAAGGTGCATTGTCCAACTATGTTACAGCGACGATATTTTTAGCGACAAATTTTCGAACCTCTACGTTATCTTTTTGACATTAATACATTTAATCGTTCCATTATTTGAAATAATGAACTCTTTTTTTGATTCTTCTCGTTTAATTGACTTGTGATACGTTTCTCATTATCAATCTAACAATATAACTCAACAACTTGTATTTATATTAATATAGCTATACTCTTCTACAATTACCTATGACATTAAAACATCATTAGTGTTGAAATAGAATGGTTACTTAGAATAATTATAAGCATTCAAAAATGTATGGAAATTCTTAGAATTCTAATGAATAATGTTGTGTCTTTTTATATTATGTTAATACAATTGTATAACTGTCCTTCACTATATTAAGTTGTTGGGTTAAATTGTTAGATTGATAATACCCTTGTTAGCAGAATGCGGACGGCACGATAATGCTGAAAAATCAATTGATGCCGTCTTTCTTGGATCGCGGTTGTTGGCAATAAACCATGCGATGATTTCTCGAACGGTATACATAGCAGTAGTGTTCAATATATGCCTAAACGCAAACAAAAGAAAATGTAATAAATGTTCATTTTTTTGTACTTGAAATTCCATTTTCTTTAGCCAACAATTACGACAGAACCTTTCTACAAATTGAAAATTCATGAAATATTCAATAAAACAAAACAATGGCTTTAACATGACATTGAGGTATTATGTCAAAAAAAAATCTAAAGCACCCTAGTTTAAGAAAACAAACGAACGAACAAACAAAAACTTGTGTATCACCATATATGTACGAGAACAAGTCAAAAAATATCTACATTTTTCGTTCTAAAATTTATTTACAACAGACTTGACAGAAACCAAACTCGTCATGGATGATTTGATGGGCAGAACCATGACTGATGTTCAAAGAAGACGCTACTTCACCGAACCATCTCTCCAGCTGCTGAATCTTGTCGTCCATGGTGCAAGTTGACGGACGACCTGCTCTCTCTCCGCGCGTCACACTCGTCCGGCCACTTTTAAACTCTCGATCAACAAAAAAAAACACTTTTACGTGATAAAGCATTGTGATAAAAGTTTGCGTTGAATTTCAGCCTCTTTTACATCCCTCCAAACAGAGAAATCGTATTACTGCTCGTTGTTTCTCTCTGATGCAAACTGCTAGCGGAACGGACATGTTTACACTATAATAGCCAGAAGGCAAGTGAAGTTATCGGAATCAAATTTCGCAAACGTGACAGCAGTTGTACCTACTCTAAGCACGCATAAGCACAAGGCAGTATGACAACCTTGAAGATGCGTTATGACGAATGTGTAGATAATTTTTGACTCGCCTTAGTACAAGTGCGTCAGCGTTAGTAGCTTTGACACTTTTACTAACTTATAATGTTACTTTATTATATTACATTTTATAATATTACATGAATTGAAAAAATGGACGATTTGATTGTATGCTGTTTATTATACGCTGATGATGCAGTACTAATGACGAATAATGAACAAGAACTACAGAGTCTAGTGAGGAGAATGTACGATGTATTCAAAAAAAGCGACCTTATTATGAATGTCAACGAATCAAAAGTGATGGTATTCAAGAAGGAGGAAAGCAAGACACCGTGCTAAATACTTGAAGGTAATAAATGTTTGGAACAAGTAGAAGAGTTTATGTATTTGGGAAGCATGTACAATAGAAACGGAAAGACAGAGAAAGATATCGGAGGGTGACAGCAGGTAATAAAGTGAACGGCGCTATGAATGGAAATATACCTAATGGGAATTTGTCAACTGAGACAAGACTAGCGTTTCACAATGGATTCTTGGTACCTACACTGATGTGTGATTCTTGGTACCTACACTGATGTGTGTGCCTGGAGCTGGCAGAAGAGGAACGAAAGTAGACTAAATGCAGTGGAAATGAGATCACTTAAAGAAAGAATAAATAAGATTTTGGTCATATAGAACGGATGAATGAGAAGAGAATGGTAAGAAAGATGTATGACACAAGTGTTAATGGTACCATAAATAGAGGACGTCCCCGGAAGACTTGGCACGACCGGGTAAATCAGATACTGGAGGATGGTCCTGCTAGAAACAATGATTCTCAATAATCGTCGATGTTGTATGAGAAGATGTATGAATGTGAATGAGGCGAGAATTGTGTGTCAGGACAGAATGGTGTGGCGCTCTATTCTCTCGCCTACCCCCGCGGGGAAACGGCGTCATGGTAAGTAAGTAAATTATTTTTTTTTAGATACATATCTTTGGCATGCTACCACCGATATAATCTTAACATATGTTAGGCTTAAATTTTATTTTGTTTAGTACTAATAATATATATATACGTAATCTTCAGAAAACATTTATTTTCCGTTTACATTTTAAAATCGGACATTTATTTCCGGGAACTCATTTCGAATAACATTCAAAGGGCCCATTATTTGGTGGAATGTGCCGCGCCAATCTAGAGCTGGCGGATTTATAGACAGGGGTAATCTAGGTATAGATCCCCAGCGAGAGTTAACGGGCAACATTATCGCATTGGTGGATTAAATATACCGCTCTCCGGAAAACAGATTTTCCTAACCAAGCCCTTAAGGGTTGCTGCAGACCGTTGATGTTCTTTTTACGCAACCCTCGCGTCAGCGCAGCGGGCCGCTCGAGACATCAACCTCTAATGATAAGTATTTTACGTCGGGGAGTAGGCTCTCTAAGGATGGCGAGGTTAAGAAAGATTTCTAAACGGGTGACCGAAGGGAATAAAGTGAATAATGAACGCAGTTAATCTTAATAGAAAATTGTCAATATACAAATGTCTCCGCTTACGCCGTAACACACCTTCTGCGCATGCGTGCTTTTGGTTGGTCACGTGAGCGAAATTTAATCCCGATCGCATCATTTTCCTTCGGGATATTACTGTGTAAACATGCCCGCTCCGCTAGCAGTTTGCACCGAGGAGGAACAACGAGCAGCGATCCAATTTCTCTGAAACGGAGAGTGTGAAAGGGGCTGAAATTCTTCGTAGACTTTTATCACAATACGGGGACAATTCCATTATATTAATAATATAATTCGACATAATATTATATTCTGAATCACTATTAAGTCATTAAAATAAACTATGTACTAAGGAGTGGGCCAACTTGGGCTGACTGTTTTTAAAAAAATGCAGTTTGCTTGGCCTCCCCGTTCCCCAGATTTGACGGCGCCTGATTTCTTTTTGTGGGGCTACTTAAAAAGCCGAGTTTACACGAACAAACCAGTAACAATTCAGGAACTTAAACAAAATATTCGTGCAGAAATAACAAATATGGAGACAGAAACGTTGGGAGATCATTTAAATGGTGTTATTTTCCACACATAGATTAGAAAAAAGTTAACAAAGTACAGTACTTTCATATAATAATAATTTTTTTAAATATTAAAATTACAAAAGTTACATGCATTTTGCATCAGTCAGTCCAAGTTGGCACACTCTGTATAGTAAAATTATTGATGGTAACATTGTGATAATCAGTGAACTACCCCTGCCGAAAGTTAGAGAAATATTGACCTAGTTAGTATCCATTAATATGTCTGACGTCACAAAACCGAACAACCTGTTAATCATAAATTCGCAAGTTTGCTGTTTGCGCGATGAATACCAACAACAACATTTTTGAATTTCAGTCATGGTAGGATGGTGAAAAGGGTGAGAAAGTATTCCGATTTTTTAAGTAAGTGGCTATTGATTATTTTCAAAAGGAAGCCGTACCTAATAAACAAAAAATAGAAAAGCAATTTTCTGACAGGTATAGTAGATATGCGAAAATAAAATACTTGCTTTTTTTTTAGCAATATTTGAATATGTCCAAAACACGCAATTACTGGATTTTCATCTACAAAGGCACTGTCATTAAACAAATAATAGATTGTCTCATATTGACGAAGCTATTATTTATTATTAGTAATTGCGTGTTCTTGGACATAATCAAATATTTCTAATAATATACTAGTCAAAATAAGAAAATATATAAAAACTTATTATCCAGTATAATTTTACAGATAAATAATATTGTTTTAATTTCGAAAATAATTAGAATCTCATTTTGACATCTATACTGTTTCAAGAAAATTAAGATCAAATTTAGTCCATAGATGACGATAGTGTAGTTGTACATAGTAACATGTACATGTATAATCAATTTTATAGAAAAATGTATTGTTGTTGCTACCGGGATTCGAACCTGGATCTCTTACGATCCGGGGAACGTGTATTATCCGATTATGCTATACCAACACAGTGGGTTGACGACAAATTTTCGAACCTATATGTTACACTTTTTCAAATTAAAACCGGTTTGGAAAGAGATTCAGATTCGAATCCCGGTAACGCAACAAAAATATTTTATTAAGGAAAACACATACTTATTGTGAAGTTGTAATTATTCAAAACATAGGTCTGTGATATTTTAAATACTAAATTAATGTATTAATTATAAATATTTTACGATAAAATTGATGTCTCCATGGTTGTTCAACTTATATATGGATAAATGTGTGAAAGAACTGGAATGTATGAATGTAGGAGCAAAAATGGGCGATGTGATTGTATGCTGTTTATTGTATTCCGATGATGCAGTGCTAATGGCGAATAATGAACAAGAACTGCAGAGTCTAGTGAGTAAAATGTGCGTTGTATGCAAGGAAAGCGACCTCATGATGAATGTTAACAAGTTGAAAGTGATGGTATTCGAGAAGAAGGTAAGCAAGACACTGTGTAAAATATTTGTAGGTAATGAATGGTTGGAACAAGTAGATGAGTTTGTGTATTTGGGAAGTATGTTTGATAGAAATGGAACGGGTGAGAATGATATCGAAAGAAGGGTGACTGCAGGAAATAAAATAAAATAAAAGCCATCTACTTTGTTTTCACGGAATCTTAAATACCTTTTGAGTAAACCGATAGTAGACGCCATAATTGACAATTCATTATTATCGAATTCCGGTAGCAACAACAATATATTTTTCGATAAAATAGATTATATGTGTATATCTTTCTAATTAATACATTTAATTAGTATTTTTTTAAAGTATCACAGACCTATGTTCTGAATAACTTCACAATAAAAATGTGTTCTCCTTAATAATAACAGAGTTGTATACTATTAATTATTGAGAGTGATCAAGAAACCAGCCCGCCGAAGTGAGTCATCTTAGAGGAGTAGCAGGAGTAACATTATCAGATCAAGTGAGAAGCACCGAGATAAGGGAATCCCTCGAAATGGAGCGAAGGGTTATTAAAAAATATTAATTAATGTGGAACCAGGTATGTTCATGAATGTGATTTATGATTTTATGAAGTGATTTATGAAATTTACGTGTGCTGATTTGGCAGATGAATCAGAAAGATATGTGGTATTGTGAGTTCCGAGTGCCTCAATAACCACACATTCACTCACATGTTCATTTGATTATGATTCGATCGCGAAATGTGTGTGTGTGTGCGTGTTTGTGAGTGGCTAGGGCAAGTTGAAGAAGAGAAACTACTTATGGTTGACACAAATTTATTGTTGACCACAGTCATAAATTAGAGATATACAAAAGTAATGTAATGACTATATAAGATGGTATCTGGATATAGTGATCGCATGTTTATTGTGACGTCGGTGGTACCGGGCGTGTTTATGCGGCTGTCAGGAGCTCTAATTTTACGCACCGGTGAACGTAAGGTGCGTTCAGCAACCGTCGGCGGTAATGATGACTATTAAGGCGATAGCACAAAGCCACTACTTCTACAAATGAAAGGGGCCTTGATTACCCGAAACAGGCGCCTTATCGAGATTTTGGAGCCCCGACCCTACTGGGGCTGAAAATGATGACATATTGAAAATTTATGTTAAATATACAAGACATTTAAAATCCGGTTTAAGACTAATCTGATAGTTGTCAATTGACAGCAGATAAGTCTCAGGTATGGTGGATATTTAATTAATAGGGAACTAAATCACTAATTTAATCCTTAAAACAAATTGTCAACGGAAAATCGTAAATAAAACGAGGAAATAAATAAAACAGAAAACGATAAACTTAAGGTGGCAAATAAGATTGTAAAGCGACGCGTGCACGAGCGATACAGGATGAGATCGAGTCTCAGATAAATCTCAGGGCTGGCTACACGAAATACTATTTTGATCTGAAAATGGTTGCGAGATTGTGATTTAGTATTACTTATTCCCTTTTATTATGATAGTGGTAATTATTACGTACAAAAAAATTATTTCAAATAGTGTTGTAATTTGGAGTGGTTTTCACACATTTCTTCAGTGTGTAAAACTGCAAAAAATGTATCTGATAATGTTTTATTGTGAGGTGTACTTTTTAATATACTTTTGTATATTTTTATAAATTACGTGAAAACACTGCATTAATAGATATATAAATATTATTTAGTAAGAATTTATTGTGTTTAACATAACGGTTTATAACTCTATTAATTTTTAACACCTTTTAATCAAGTCTCATTTCAGATTCGTCTGCGTTATCTTGGCTTCAAGGTAAGAAGAAAATATATTTCGCGTATATGCAAGAATTTTCCATAAAAGGCGCATACGTATAAATAAAATACTTGTATTTTGATTCTACTCGTTTGATGAGACGCGTTTCGCCTTACAAGGACATTATCAATCTAACAATTTAACTCAACAACTTGTATTTATAACGATAATGGGGGATATGAAAAATGAATTTAATGGTGGCGGTCTTTCTTATAATGCTTACATTGTCTTAATTAGATAAATAATATTCAGTTTATTAGTTTTAAATGAGTGTCAATGTCCTATCTAAGTAATTTGAATTTTCACAATATATTTCTAATGAAAGTCAATCTAGTATATAACTTCTACTATAAATGAATAATTAAAACCCATATTTTAGTAAAAAAAAAACGCGAAAAGTTGAATTTTTATTAAAAGTGGCGTCTTGATACCTGGCATTCTGTATTCTTGGCGCAAGGATATCTGAAAAAAATTTGGGCAGCAAGAATTGGATCTGGATGGGTCATATCGCCAAATGATTAAATAAAAATATTTTAAAAAAATTTAATATCATTAAAAATACCAAAAGTCGTTTGCTGAAAGGTGAGCCATTTATTTAGCCGATTACTCTCAAGAGACAAATCTCAAACAGTAGAGATTGGAAAGAGCAATCCACGATACGTCAATATACTGGGGGTAACTAGCTTTCAATCTCATACGATCGCAAATAGGAGATGTCTGCAAAACAACTCTTGAGTACTGATGGTAAACCGTTACGTGATTGTGTCGATGATTGGTAACTGAGATTTAACGACGATTGCTAACTAAGATTTAACTGTCAGAGGCTTACTTTCTAGTGTACCAGTTATTGCTCGAATAATTACGTTAATCAGTTGTCAATCATCCTTATAATCGAGCACAATCACAGTCTCAATAACAGACAAAATAACGGTTTAAATAACGATTTTAAACCTAAGTATCGCAAGGTATTCGATAATCGTCTCAGTATTTATCTCGAGACTATTTCACCCCGTGAATACGGGTCTTAAATTGGTATTTTTTCGAGTTTAAAAACACTGACGCTAGAGTTAGCACCCTCTGCCCGCGCTTTAACAAAGTTGGCAGCGTTTTAGAAGTTTACGCTGTATATTTGATTGGTAAGGCAGTTTCCTTCAAAAGAGATTTCTGGGATAATTGAATTCGAAACTTTATTAAGTACGTCATTCCGAATAAAAGAAAAGAATACAAACTTGACTAGAATTAAATTAATGAAAATTTTAAAAAGACAGTTGCACTGTTCAATTCTACGGAGAGAAAAATGACGTAGGTACATTGCGGACGCAATAATAAAATATATTATGTATTCAACTGTTTATTTATAATTAAAATACATTTATTTATTTATTGATCTGATACAATACAATAAAAAATAATAATTGAATGCTACACTTCTCTTGAAAGCATATACTTGTGCAGAGAAATGGAGTGTATATTAATAATTATTATTTACAATAATTAGCTTATAATAAAATAAAATATAATAAATTAATAGCAATAGCGATATAAAAACATTATTATTATTAGTGTTTTTTAATATTATTGATTATTTCATTATTATCATTAACTTTCCTGATGTTTTCGGGTAAGCTGTTAAATATTTTTAATGGTGTTTTGCAAATGACGTGGTGATTTTTAAGCATGAAAATACAAATTTAAACCTTGTGCACACTAGTATTTTTATATATGCAAGATCAAAATCATTCATTTTTACTACAGCTTATCTTTCACATATTTGCTTAGTTTCATTTTGAATCTATGTAGTTTCTCCTCCCTTCTTATATTTTCTGGCATTTCATTAAAAAATTTCCATCGCACTGTACATCATCAATAACTGAAATTTAGTCTTCTTCCTGAATAGCAGTCTCAGTTTATCTTCTATTCTTGCATAATGTTCGTTCGTGCTCATGTTGGTTTACATCAATTTTTCCTATAAATTGTGCCGATATTTTCTTAGTGAGGATTTTATAAATAAATACCATTGTATTAAGATATACTTTCTGCTTAAAGGTCATCACATTCAGATCTTTCAGCTCTGCACTGATTCGAGTATATCTTAATATATAATTTTTATTTTGCAACACTGCCAATTGTTGCATTTCTTTTCATTGGCCAAAAACAAAATGGTGCTGCAGTAGTTGATGTGAGGAATAATAACAGATACTTTTGAAATTAACAAAATTATTATAAAAATGGTTATAATTCATTATTTTTATATGTAAACTTTGTTTTTATTCTAATCTCTTTTTTTTTTTTCTTTTTTTGATTCTAATCGTCCATTATCACACAGACATTCAGGGTTCCACTCCATGATACATCGTTTAGTCAATATTCCTATATCAACATCCAATTTCAATATTGAATTGAATACAATTGAAAAAATAGCAGTTAATAACGGGTATATACAGGTTTGATAGACACTATTTAAAAAAAAAATATATATATATATTAATCATTTTTTATATAAGTTACAGATAAAACATAATGATTATTGGCGTAGGATTTTATACATAAATAACTTTTCGAATCAATTATCTAAACACCTACCACGAAACATTATACCGGCATTTTATATAAATAATAATATACGAAATTTAGTCATAAATTCTAAAGACAAAGATAAATTTAGCAATTCTGCTGTCTATACACTTAGTTGCAAGGATTGTGCTGCATTTTATATTGGTAAAACGGGTAGAAATTTTAATATAAAAGTATAGGAGCATTTGAAATGTTAGAAAAATTGTGGGTTTTCAGAATTTTCTAATCATTTGATAAAAAATGATCATGGTTTTGATAAAAAATTGGGATTGTCAATTTTGCATGGAAACGGTGTTGGTCACAAATTAAATAATTTGGAATCGTTGGAGATAAATAAAGCATATAAAACTAATCAAAAAATTATAAACAACCAACTCAATGTAACTACGAAACGCATTCTAAAATTTTTTGCTAAAAATTATTCGAGTAAATTTGTATTAAGTAACAATTTGAGTTAGGTACTAAATTTATTATTTAAATACTGGCTGTTTTTTTTAAAAATAGATTCTGATAAAGAAACAATAACATATGTTTTTAGTTAGTATTGACATATTGACAGTTAAAGCAAGTAGATCATTTATAGTTGAATAACGATTTATTCTTGGTTAACGAATATTTCACGCGGGCTATTCAAGTTACTTGGTGCACTCCTGAATATTCTAAGGAGATTTATTATATTCACTATCTGCACGCACCCCGCATGCACCTGGGTAAAAAACGAGGCTCTCATCAACCTTAAAATCACGCCGGTACCAACCGAAAAACATACGCCGCACCGTCAGGGAATTCATCCCCTGAGCTCGCCACTTCTCACGCGACAGCCTTCCAGATGAGTTCATTAACATCTACAACTTTTACTACTTATACTTGTATTCGTAACTGTGTTCCGATCTATTGTAACTAGTCTTTCATAGTTCATCCTGCGTTCACACGCACACTCGCATTATAATTCAAACAAACATGTAGGCGCCCGGTGTAAATTGATTTGGGGGTACTCGGACGCTCACACACAACCTTCTGATATCTCATAACCTATCTCGTCTACACATTAAATACTAAATCATTTCATTCTCCAAAGTTGTGTGTAGTTTTGAGTGCTGCTTTCAGTCGAATAACAACTCAGAGTCATGTATTGCCACTGCATGCCCCTCTGCGAATCGATACGAAGTATCACATACGCCGGTAGATATCGTCCACTATCCTTATCCGCCACACAATCATCTACGCACCGCAGCCTCGTCGCGTTCACCTTCCTCGCGATGTTTAATTTAAAAATCAGCTTTATTTATGAGAAATAAATTTAAAATTTGTTTTTCCTTCATTTGAATATCCGTACAAAGCAGAAGACAATGTTAAGTAATAGGTATTATTTCCGTCTATTTTAATTCCGCTACTATAAATATATATATTAAAATAGCGATATAAATGTAAACATCGACTATCGAAGTTCAGTGTCGCGTGAAGCTACCGGTGTTCCCCAGGGCGCGGGTTAATTTAAACATTATGAATAGACAGACAGACAATCGTGATTTGCTTTGAAAAACTTATTTCAACTCATATTGCTATGTGACGCGAACCGGCACAATAATTTGCAATGATTTGCATCATAATAATATATATTTATAACGTTGTATTAAATAGAAGAAGGGGCATATTATTTTCAATCTTCAGACAGTGGCGGATTTATAGATTACCAATTGCGCGAGGGCCCCGTTTTTAAGAAAAACCCCCAAATTACTGAAAAATAACGGAATCAAAATCAAGAGCAACAAAGAATGTTATAAGAAAAAAAATATTAAAAAAAGGCAGAAAAGCACAGCTTCAGTTACAAAAATACTGGCAGATCCGATTGTGCTCGGCTGCCGCCGAGTATGCGTGACTTTGCAGGGTCGGATCGGGAGAGCTTTAGGTTGTTATTGTTGATAGTTTAACCTAAAAAAATATTGTGTCTATATCGATCATAAATCCGCCGTTATTTCAACTATATGAAAAGTTTTCCAATATAAGAGACACAGGAATCAAACAATTGTATAATAAAAAGGAGTATTAATAAGTAATATAAAACACCAGTTTTAGTAAATTTGCATGAAGAGTAAGAAATCCCCTACGGTAATAGCCAAAAGAACCAGGTAGATTTTTTCCGCATGCGAAAGGAAATAATATTTCCCGTTTAATGGTACCAAAAGCTGTGCATTACTAAAAATTCTGGGAAACAAATATAAATTAAATAATCGGATTAACAACATAAACGAAAACATTATCTTACTCTGTGTACCAGTAGTCTTTAATTGCTTGTTCTAAAAACTACCACGACAACTCAAAGCTGTACCTATGGCGCTCTTTGGTATTCGCCGCATCGAGCTATTCATATTACTCTGTTCTGTCTTTAAGGTAGTGAATTACTCAAGTTATATAAATGGCTATTTACTGAATTGAAAATTCCTTTCTATTGATCCGTTTTGTATGGAGTTATTACCTATGCTGTTTTTTAACAGAATAACATTAGAAATGCGTTCAAATCAATGAAATGTCTACTTCCTCCTTTACTAATTCACGAATTTTACTCTCTTACTATTTTTAACGTGTTGATTTCATGATTGTTCTTTAAATTTGGTGCGTGGATTGGTTTTTGATTTAAAAAAAAAAACCAAAAAGCAATTGGCAGAACTATTTCCTATGTTAAACTTTAGTAGAAACAATTATTTTCTTTACGTGAAGGATTTTCAAACAATAAATGAATCATGTTCAGTCATAGACAATGTTCTTAAAAACATTCATACATTTTTTATATGGGTAAGAAGGTATTATTTTACGTTAAAATTTAAATGACGGATTTATTTAGTTTAAAGACGTTGGTCAATCGAAAGTACGTATATTGTATTACATATTATTATATATTATTACATATTATTGTATTTTAAGTAGCTTGTTGGTGTAGTGGTCAAGACTTTGGCCTGGTGATCTAGTGGTCGGGGGTTCGCGCCTCGTTCCAAGACACCAGCAAGTTAGTCCTATTCATTCATAGCACGAGCGTTTAGCTTAGTTTGAAAATAGTAAGAAAATTAATGTGACACGCATTCCGTGTACGCGTCTCTATTTAATATATCATTGGTAACAGCATAACCTAAACCTACACCTACTGCACTGCCCTAGGTATAGGTTTAGTAAGACCAATTTACGGATTTTTTTTAATTTTCATACAGCAGCGATTTTAAAACAAAACGACGGATAAGGCTGGCTAACGAACTTAGCCGAGATATTTTTTTTTCAAGAAGGATCTCGTGGTTCTCGCGTATTTTTCTCATATTGTAAGGTAGCACGCTCTGCACCATAAAATCAATCAATTGTAAACATTTATGAAATTACATTAATAAAACACAGTTCTTTGATAATTAATACTGAATAATATTTGTAAACAAGAGTGTTTTATGAAAATGAAGAAAAATGAGAAATTTTTTAAATAATTAAAATTTGTGTTGTGACGAAATTTGTATAGATAATTAAAATTTGTATTGTTTGTGACGTCAATCGCCCCCCATCTTCGTATTCAACATGCATACATACAAACGAAGGAATATTATTATCATATTATAATAATTTTTGTTTAATGAATGTGAAAATATAAATGTACATTCGTCTGGAACATTCAGATGAGAGGAGCACGCAGACTATTACTTCTGAACGAGATAACTGATTTACAAGAATTTCAATGGCTATAACGTAAACAATATTTTATTGTGTACAATACAATAAATATCTCTGCACGGCGGAGTAAATCAAGACAATTTGACAGTGTGAACACGTGTGAGTGAATAAAAATTTTTTGTTAATATTTCACACAGATTGTACCATTCCAAAACCGCTGAAACTAGTACTAAAGCTTGTTTCATACGATGTATATTTTTTTCAAATATAAAAATTGGAATAATTGGTGGTTGACTATCATCTCGGCGATCTTCATTTTGGATGCTTTAGAATTCAATGAAACTGAAATATTCATAGATTTTCGTGAAATATTTCAAGCTCTTTAATAATTAAGCTTATTAAATAGAAATATATATATATACATATAAAATCAATTTTATCAAAAAATATATTATTGTTGCTACCGGAATTTGAATCTGGATCTCTTTTCAATCCGTGGAGGGTGCATTAATTAATGTGTTCTCCTTAATAATATATAAGTTGTATCAATGTGTCTAAAATTTAATAATTGTTAATTCTAGCGTCTGCTATGGATTTGCTCGAAGGTATTTAGAATCAGTAAAAACAAAGTAGACGTCTTTAAAATAATAGAACGATAGATGTATTAATTTGAAAAGAGTATAATATGGGTTCGAAAATTTGTCGTCAAAAGTTCTGTCTGCTGTAGCATAGTTGGTTAATGCACCTTCTCCGGATTGGAAAGAGATCCAGATTCGAACCCTGGTAGCAACAACAATATTATTTATTAAGGAAAACACATTCTTATTGTGAAGTTGTAATTATTCAGAACATAGGTCTGTGATATTTTAAATACTAAATTAATGTATTAATTATAAATATATACATATAAAATCCCGGTGACGCTAAAACAATATTTTTCGACAAAATTGATTTTATATGTATATATTTATAATTAATACATTAATTTAGTATTTACAATATTATTTGATAAAATTGATTTTATATGTATATATTTTGAATCAATACATTTATTTGTATTAAAGCATATGTGTTTATGAAATTAATAATAGGGACAGATACTAATTTTACAGATATTGTATAATATATAAAGTGTTAAGGTCGTGATGGATAAAATGTCAAAGAAACTGTATACAAATTTCTTCGATGTAAACCAAGCTTTAGAAATTCAAAAATAATACACCGTGTGTGTACATTTTGATCATCTACCAGCGCTGGATACGGAGAACATTGTTGTACCATAGAGATGGAAAATCGATAAGTCTACGCGTGTCGAGGGCGTCAAAATTAAACTCAATTTATTCAAAGTTAAAAAACGTATTTTAAATATCGCATGTCGTGCAAATAAATGTGTAAATATAATGTACGAGGGCGAGTCATAAATTATCTACACTTTCGCCATAACACACCATCAAGGTTGTCATACTGCCTTCATGCATCCTTAGAATTGGTACGACTGCGGTCACGTGTGCGAAATTTGATCCCGATCGCGTCATTTACCTTCCGGCTATTACAAATAGCCGTGTCCGCTAGGAGTTTCCTTCAAGGAGGAACAACGAGAAGTGATACCGATTTCTCTGGTCAGAGGGTATGAAATGGGCTGAAATTCGTAAACTTTTATCACAATACGGCGCGACAGTGCTTTATCATGTAAAAGTGGGGTTTTTTGTGGATCGAAAAGTTTAAAAGTGGTCGGACAGGTGTGACGCACAAAGTGGGAGCAGGACGCCCGTCAACCTCCACCACTGACGACAAAATTCAGCAAGTTCGATAGATGGTTCTAGCGAATAGGCGAATTACCATCGATTACTGACGACAAAATTCAGCAAGTTCGATAGATGGTTCTGGCGAATAGGCGAATTACCATCAATGAAGCTGGGAAAGCGACTAAACAAATGTAGTTGACAGAATAAAGAAAGGGTCGATGAAATGGTTTTGCCATGTGGAACGTATGAACACATAGAGGATGAGTATTGAAGACATCGGGAATAGATAGCGTCCGCAAAAAATTGGCATGACCAAATAAACCAAGGACTGAAGGGACAACCTAGTTAAAAGCTTTAACAACCGAAGAGCATGGCGTGATGGTAGGCTAGTTAGTCAGTTTCAGACAAATCGTGGACAATCTGCGAGTATACCAAGTCCTTAATTGTTTCAAAATAGAGGCACTAGTATATATTGCCCTCCGAGGGATTCAAAAACGTGAAGTTTCTTCCTCTCACAGAATGTAAAAAAACAAGGGATTTAACTAAACGCATTTTGTGGTTATGGATCCACTTTTCCAAGTTGTATTCATCTTTGACATCGTATTCAATTCTCCTCTTAACATCAGCTTTATCGTATTCAATTCTCCTCTTAACATCAGCTTCAACGTATTCAATTTTTTTCTTTACAGCTTAAGCCACTGCTGTCAGTTAGACAGGTGCCGAGATAAATGAGTCAAAAAAGATCTGCTACTCCATGCTGCGCCCTCCGCCGCATCTAGATCGACAATCATTATTTTGGTTCTATTCATCTCAAGTCCAATACTGCCTTCTTCAACTCTATGGAGAAGTTCGATTACTTTTCTTTCTGATTTAGCAATAAGAGTATGTCACCAGCATACGTAAGACTGGAGAGATCTTTACCGCCAGCAGAAATCCCACCATCCCAGTTTTCAAATACGTATTATACGATAAATATGGAAGAAAAATGTTGAAAATGCGGGAAAAACCGCAAATAATCCGTTTTAGCCGCATTTTTCTTAAAGGCCATTAAGCATATTTTATTCCGTACGTCAGATATAAAGAAAATGTCCCTTAAGGGATTAATCAAATCGTTAAGCAAGTACTATATATGTACATGGTTGTACAATTAAATTTGCATAACGATAATTAGGTCTTACATACCAAATTTTTTTTCAAATGTATGTAGTTGTGCGTGAAAGCAAAAAATCCATATAATAATATGTATTGTACTGTATACAATTTACGCCGCCGATATTTTCTGTTTTCAGAGACCTCGAATTACCAAAAAAATTAGTTAAATACGAAAAATACAATAAATAACAACCTTGGTGATATAGCAGCGGTCCTCAAAGTGTGGTGCTGCGTTGTTCATTTTCTACAAGTTTTTTTTTTTCATGTTTATGGATTAATTCTTACTTAATTAAAAACAATAAGAAAACACAATTTTAACAATTATATAAATAGCATGTTCTTTTTAAAATATGATGAAAAGTTAAAACACAACGAATTTTTAAATGATACGTACTTGTTTTATTCTTTTTACTCATGATATATATATTCGATAGAACATTTCTTTTTTTTTAATTATTGGAAAAATAATTATTTGTATTGCGAATAAAACCGATTATTCTAAATAAATCTGCATACTTAAATCAAAAACGCATTTTTTTTTGTTCTAATGTTGTAAATATTCTTACATAATTAGTTTTAACTATTCTCCCATCTTATATTGTACAATCATGCAATTTTAAAATCACAAATATGTCGTCTATGAATGTGCAATACCACTACGAGCCAAAACATTAAAATTAGGTTTTTTTTCTGCCGGTTTCCATTAGTTACACGTATCGACGCGCCGATTGGTGTATTCTTATTTTAGAATGGACCACTAGATTTCTTGCGATCGGCTTATTAATATCGCGAAATACCCATTCCTCTTAGTAGCTGAAAACAGTTTTTTAATCCATATCTACAAATAGTATTGCCCTTACACAGGCGATATCGCATCATAAACAGTAGACCCATTAACACCCCCAAATTATATCTGCAGAAAATCTTACACAAAAGTTAATTATGTCTTTGCATACAAATTAAAATTAATCTAGTAATCAAAAAGTTACCCATTGTACAATGTAGCAAACTTTTATAATATTTAATAAGTTTTCAAGTTTTCTTTGACTTTTCATGGAGGTAATGAAGTTGATATTATTTGAATAACTCTCTAACCATTTATGAGAAATTATCACGTATTTTTCTTTTCAAGAGAGATTTTATTCAAAGAAACGACAAAAAAAATCTTAGATTTTTTTTAAATTGATTTAAAATCTGTGTTATTGGACAGAAAATTGTTATTATATAGGGCAACTCTGGGAGAAGGTCTAATGAATGCAATGTATCTCAGATACAACTAAGTGCATAACTATTTAGTATAATTTTGTCGCTTCTTCTTCTTTTAAATAGGCAATCCACCCTTCAAGTGAGTGATTTGTGGCATTGATCAAGTTAAAACTTTATTTTATAGAAAAAAGTACGATAATATTATGGAATATGAAATATTATCATTCATTATTGTCATTCAAAAAATTTGCTATTATACAGATTAAATGTGGCGAGTTAAGGGAAAGAAGATGACACAAGTTAACCGGGAGTTGAAAATTGCCATTGACGAGATTACTGTAAAAAAAAAAAACCTGTGATCTGCAATGGACGAGCAAAAAAGATATGGTCAAGAGTTTTCTCCTCGGCACCACACTCACACATTAAGTTCAATCTGAATAAATGTGAGGCTACCTGAAAATGCTAAATTCTCATTCTAGAGATATTTGATATTCTCAATACAAATTAAATGTAGAAAAGAAAGATATACATATAAAATCAAATTTCATCGAAAAATATTGTTGTTACTACCGGGATTCGAATCTGGATATCTTTCAATCCGGGAAAAATTCATTAACCGATTATACTACAGCACACAGTACATTAATTTTATACAACTTCACAATAAGAATGTGTTCTCCTTAATAATATTTGATATTGTTCCTTTGGCGAACCAGGGGGTGCGGGAGAGTAGATATTTGAATTATTTTAAGCCGATTACCCTTATGATTATTTAAATCCATCCATTGTGCAGTCCAGATAAGAATTCGTACGTTTTAGAATTTGTCACTTAAACTACATTTGAAATAGCGCGTAAGAAAATTTCGTCGCATTTTAGTAAGTTTTTTTACATTGCACAATATTTACCTACACCTTTCACACACTATTATGAGTAACATTTTAAAAACTCCACCAGTTGACTGTCGTGCCAAACCGTCGTACAATACAATATAATTATGAATTTTTTTGTTGAAATTTGCCTTGATTTAAATTTTGTTGAAAATGCCTTGATTTAAATTTTTGATATGCTAAATTATACATTACTACCGCCAATTGTAATACTAATTAAACTAACTAATTTACCACCACGCCGTCTTCCGCGGCGGCAGGCAGAGAAGGTAGAGCGCCGCACTATTTTGTCCTGACACACATTTGTGGCCTGTCAATGTTTCAGATGGATAGATTAATTCACTATTATAAATTAAATACATCCATTCTAAATGCGGCAGTACGGATAATATATAGAATTTCAAAAAATTCTCATATATAACATCAGCTACATCGGCTCCGATTCCATGAAAGAGTTGAATTTAAATTATGCTGGTTAATATACAACGCGACACATATCATGGCGCCTCTTTATCCCAGACAATTTGAATGGTAGACGTCAAACTCTCAGGTCAGCCTCCACTTCAGCCGCAGGAAGGGTTGTAGAACCGACCAACCGTTGCCAGAAGTCTAAATTTAGTGAACGGGCATTTGCGGTGCCAGGCCCAAAAGCGTGGAACTCTGCATCATAAGAAACAGTGCATCAGAGATTTTATTTAAGAATAAACTAAAAACGTCAACTTTTCAAAAAGTCATTTCCATAAGTGAAAATAACAATTTTTAATTTTTAAAATAAAGATAATTGTAGAACTATAAAAGTTTTTACGAAAATGGCGCTATACAAATTATCCATTATTAATATTAATATTCTCGTGCAAGCTCGTCGATTATTGAGGCTGCTAACAGGGCCATCTTTCCAGTATCTGGTTTATCTGGTCATGCTAAGTTCAGACATATTTTATATATGGTGCCATCAACACTTGCTCATATATCTTTCTTCATTCATCCGTTCTATATGATCAAACCACCTAAGCGATCCTTATATAATCTTATTCGCTATGCTTTACATTATTTTCTAATTTCTTGATTCTTTACTCTGTCATAAATGGATCTGCCACATGAGTGATCTCAATTCCACCGTATTCGATCTACTAATGTTAAATTGTTTTTTTTTTTAAATTGATAACAATAATAAGTAAAACGATTAAATAATAATAAGTGATAATATTTTACAATTTGCAAATAAATTAAACTCTTGATTAATACTGGCTTGTTACAAAGTTTACTAGCATTACGTATTTTTGAAAATTAAAATTAATTTTATTACTTATAGTATTGCATCGATATAACGGAATAATGCGGACGAGGGGTGTCCGTTAAAGCTTAAAGTCTGTTATATAATATAATGGTTTTATGAATACGTCTCTTAAGTTAAGAAAATAAACGGCACAATACACGTATACACAGGGAAGTTTAATAAGTTTCCAGGAACAACAATACAGAATGCTATATAATATCGGTTATCGCCGATTGCTTCTCTGTCGAAAGCAATCGGCAAAGAGCGATCGGCTGTTGCCGATTGCTTTCGACAGAGAAGCAATCGGCAACAGCCGATCGCTCTTTGCTCCTAAAATCTGCGGGCGTCTAATGTGGCCGCGAAGCCCATGACTTCCATAGAATCTATATTTCATCTAAAGCAATGCAGTAAAGGATGCACAAGTTAGCAATGGCCGCATATCGGCCACTGTTGGCGGCGAAGCGGCTACAACAACCGCCCACAATGATCTATAAATGAATTTAAAAAATTGATGAGGGATGTATGAAAGTTTAATTTCACAAAAAAAGTTATCTACTATCTGTATAGAAATATTTTTTTCTACTTTTATAAAAACACTTTTTTTCCCGAAAATATACTTTAATTATATGTAGATATAAAAATACAAACAAAATGGTATTTATTTATCTTCGGATGATATATCCAAGCACATTCGTTGTGACGTGATCTTAATGTTTGATGTCAAGGCGTTTGCTTTCGGTAATTCTACTTTGAAAAAAAACATCAAAAATTGAATTTAGAAAATCTGAATTTTGTCATCTGGGGAATAGTCAAAAAATTTTTATCATATCGCAATACGATCTTATCACTGATTACTTTGTTTTTGGGTCTGTTTTTTTCTTCTTCCTTGCCATTTTGATATTTGATCCGTTATAACCAAAGTTTGTCATATCGAGGTGCATTAAATCGAAGTTCTAATGTTCATAAATCAATGTTAAGATGGTAAGGCTCTCAATTAGCATGTATCCGCGGCCTCTAAAATCTTTTTGAAATAAAATTAAACTATGTATTACTAAAATTTTCGTGACAAAATTTACTAACCGAGCCATACAAAAACATATTTAATATTAAAATTTGAGAAACGCCGACGGACATACCCACGAGGTATCATCAGTGGCCGGCCATTTGTTTTGACATTCAAATTCGAGGTTCGAATCCCCGCTGTGTACACACGTGTACACAATATGAAAGGGAAAAATACAACTCGCTGTAATCCAATACGGATACGTAACAGTGGGGGAGTTCCTTACTGCGGACGTCATTGGCGCAAACATAAACAAAATTAGCCTAAAAAAAATAAACAAAATAATTAATCATTTCTAAATGGAGCCAAAAGATGATACGACTAAATTAACATTAATCATGTGGATAACGATAATTTTGTCGTAATGTAACGAATCGTAAATTATAACAAACCGCATATAAATTAAAGTTCTTTATATAACTTTATAAAAACTTACATCACTGAAAATTTTCTTTGAATATGAAATTTTTTGTTCCGAAGGTATATTTAGATAAAAAAAAAAAACACAAAACTTCTACTGTCAGAAATTTCAAAATTATTTTTGGATTTAAGATCTCCATTTCTTGTAACAATGCGTACACCGAAAATTGTATATTTTTAAATACACTGAATCCAGTGGTATCCAAAGAGTCAAGCGTCAGCCGCATTGGCGGAATCATACAGTTGTGCAAAAATAATGTGGCGGCGAACAATATACCGAGTAAAATGGAAAACACTTGGGGAGGCCTTCGTTCAGCATACAGTGACAAGTGCGCACAGTCAGTTTATTATTCAACGTCTAACTTAACCACAATATAAATATATATATTTTTATTAATGTTAAAAATATAATACAATTTGAATAATCAGTGGATATATATATATTTTTTAACATTTGTTTCTTCTCTATGAGAGTAAGACTCGTGTATAGAGAAAAAGTATATACGAGTTAATTTATGTTTCAATTAATCTGTGTACATATTTTTTTACTACAGTTACAAATTTATGATAGTCCGTAATTTTTTTAATTGTGATGAAGAGACTTAAAAAATTTGATTCCTTGATAAATATATTGATTTTGAGTTGCAGTATATTTTAGTTTTGGGATATCAATTTGATCTCTATATCTTGTAGATCGGAATTCGCTTCTAAAATTTAATTGATTTTTAATTTGGAAAATTTGAATTTTTTTTGTGTGTCTACTATTTTTGGTACTTTAAAATCTGTGAAAAGTTGAAAACTTGGATAGTCTTTTTTTTTAGAATAATTTTTATTATCATTTTATGAGTAATTTCTAATTGTGACATTGATTTTATATGCCCCTCCCCATCCAATAATAACGTATTGCAAATGTGACTACAAACGCGTAATATATTATTTTCAGATATGCAAGTGACAAGATGTTTCCGAGTCTAAAAAATATGTAGGCAGTTTTCCTTATTTTGTTTGTGAAATTAGTAATATGTTCTTTCCATTTGAGATTGTTATCTATTATGATTCCACGGTACTTGATACAGTCTTTTTCTTCAATTGATGAACAATTGATGTCACAAGAGTTTTCTCGAGTACAGTCTTTGGTGTGAATTTTAATATGAATTTCGGTGTTGTGTTTCTATTGAATAGCAAATCGGTATTAATTGATAGTAAGTTTCATCCGTCCAATTTTTTATGGTATTAACATCCTCATTTGTCTATATATTAGTGTCAGTCCAAGTTTTTTCGTTAATTATTAGTACTGTATCGTTTGCATAAGATATTATTTTACCATGTAATTTGAGTTTAAACATATCATTCGAGTATATAATAAATAACAATGGTCCAAGTATTGTACCTTGTGGTATGCCATATGGGTTTCGGGTGTACTATTATGTCCATTTATTTTTACATTTTATTTTCGGTGTGTTAGATAACTTATTAGCCATGATAAAACATTGCCAGCGTTTTTAAGTTTATTATGTAGTTATATGCTGTCAAAGGCTTATATATATGCCAATGGTCTATAAATGTACCGATGCATTTGTCACTGTCATCTACATGTTTGTTAATTATTGAAATTACTTTTTCGATAACATCTTGTGTGCTAATTTTTTCCATGAATCCAAATTGGTTCTTATTTATGATGTTATTATTGCGGATATATGCTATGAGCTGTTTTTTAACAATTATTTCGTATATTTTGGCTATGTTGGAGATTATTGATATGGGGCGGTAATTTTTGATGTCTTTTTTAATTCCTGTTTTAAATATTGGTATTGTAAAACTTTGTTTATAGTTAAGTGGGAATACTCCATTTCGAAGGCTAGTATTTATAATATGGGTATCAATTAAATATATTTATATTACTTTGTATGCAGTTGTGCAGTCACCGTAATAAATAGAATTGCATACACTCTACATATACTATGTTTAACTTTTTTTAAATCCAATTCGAAATTTTTACATGCCACGATTCCATTGTCGGTAATGCATTATCGCGTAGGCATACAACAAACAGAGATTTTTTTTGAATTTCAAGCATTTGTTTGGGCGATAAATTTAAACAATAATGCCAAAACGCTGACCAGAAAAATAGTCTGATACGTGTACGAAAATGCCGGCATTCATGTAGGTTCCCGACTTTTATTCTCGAATACAGGAATTTGCCGTAACATGGACATTATACCACCACAATTTGAACGATATATTGGGCAACTTTTTGAAACAAAATAGTCAAAACTAAAATCACTCCTACGTGCACATTTAACTCGCTTTGGGCCGGTTGTGGCAAATTTTTACCATATTAAAAAAGGTACATTTTTTTTGCGAAAACGGATTATTTAAGCGTTGGTAAAATATATATAAGTCATTATACATATATATAAGTGGTTATACATATATTGTATATTTAATAGTAAAGTTCTAATCTCCAATTTCGGATGGTAAAAAACTAAAATTGTTATTTTGTAAATTAAGTTGAAACACTGTTTAATTCCACTATATTTTATTGTGTTAAAGGTAGAACGTTTTTGGGAACATCTTTTCATTATCAATATTATAATTTAACTAAAATTAAAAACACTTTCAGACAATAATATATGGTGTGTTTGGAGTTAACGGAGGTGGGGGTGGAGTTAAAATGTATAAGAGAAGGTGTGAAATTCTAATATTTATTATATTTTTATTATTAAATATTTCTAAATTTTCTAGAATATCCTTATTAAATATTTCTCCTTTGGCGCATGTAAATTACTATTATCAAATGAATGTCTCTCTATTCTTGTGCGCTCACCTATTTCGAAGTTTATACTGAAGTTTTTTATAGCTTTCTTATGTTCTTCCGCTCTATCCAATATAAAATACGTCACAATCCTTGCAACTCAACTTGTACACTCCGCTTTTTTCTTCTTGGGGTATTTTTGATTTATTATTCGAGATATATTTTTTTATATTGTTTTTTGTATAAAAGGCAAGGTTAAATTTTTTTTTAATAGGTAATTAATAAATCTGTTTTAAGTTTTCCTACATACATTATTCTTCTCTATGGCTTTCTTTCGTCGTTGTCTTTTGGTATTTTGTGATATAAGTATGCATATATTGATGTTTGTATTTTCTTCTTATTAATAATAGTTTTTATAATTTTTTTTCGTAGCCGTTGTATAACGAATTAAATAGTATCAACTCAATTTACAAAATAATCATGGATCCACAAAGATTCAACAAAAACCTTTGAACACACAGTTTATTTCATTTCATAATATTAATATGATGAATCGTGGAAAAGAATTGTCTCGAATGCGAGAAAATCAACAATTTTATTGTCGTCTCATTATATTCAAACGTTCCTCTATCGCATGATTTACATAATAAATAGTGATGAGAAAAAATGCTACTTCTGACTCACTGGTGTGATTGTGATTGATATTCGATAATATCAGTGATTGAAAACTGTGACTGTGATCACTGTTTCATTGCGCGCACGATATCACATAATTCTGAGCGTATTATTTGAGCCTTATTTGCGATAAAAACATATTCTAGCATATATATCTAATTTAATATCATCAAATTCATCATTCACTTCAGGTCAAATGCGTAAAAAGTTTTGGCATAATCACGAATTATAACGCCATCACTTCATGAATATATTAATTTCATGTAGACATGCGTCGACACAACCAAATATAAATAAAATAAAATAAATGAATCACGAATCACGATATTCCAAGATATTCAATCACTGATAGTGAGTGTGACTCAAAGATATCAGCGATTGACTCACGGCTCGTGATTTTGAGCTCATCACTAGTAATAAATAACATTATTTAGTATTTAGGTGACATTTATTAGAAGTTTAACTATTAGCCCCATCTTAAAAGACTATGTGATTCGCGTAGAATTTCTATAGTTTTAAACTGGAAAAATGCAAGCAAAACGTAATTATGCTATAGTCACTTACCTCATGCAAGTTATTCCCTTTGCTAGCAATAATTTTGACGACGGACTGCTTCTCATTCGGTAATTTCAGCTCCTGCACCATCACCTCGTCCATCACGTACTTCATCTTGGTGGCCCTGGACATGGTTCAAACTGCAGAAAAAAAAAAACAATTTTTATATAACAATATAATGTTGAATGTATGGGTTGGCACGACAAACATTCAATTCGTAAAATGTCCCGAAATATGTTACAGCACTAACATATTATTTCGTACCATTCGATTCCAATATATACGTGAAATAATTGTTTTTTATTTATTTTTTTCAAAATTAGAATATCAGATAAAATGAAAAGGTTTTTTTACGACGATCGGAGATGAACAATAATATATTATAGAATTTATTTAGATTAAATACATTCACTAAGTCGTCCGTAATCATTTCCTAATAAATTATTATTATAAATGTAAGATATAAAATCAAACATGTCCTGTGTTTATAGTCTTTGAGTTACAAGTTTATAGTACAAATATAAAGCAAATTAATGTCTACAAGAACTACTTACTTAACATCACGCCGTTTCCTCGCGGGGGTAGGCAGAGAGGATAGATAGGATAGATCGCCGCACTCTTCTGTCCCGACATTCTCGCCTCATTCACATTCATCCATCTTCTCATACAAGCTCGCCGATTGTTGAGGCTTCTAACAGAACCGTCCTCCATTAACCGGTTTAACTGGTCGTGCCAAGTCTTCCGCGGACGTTCCCTATTTTTAGTGCCATCAAAAGTTGCGTAATTTATCTTTCTTACCATTCTCTCTTCATTCATCCGTTCCATATGAACCACCCAAGTGATCCTTTCTTAATCTTACTCACTATACTAACATCAACTTTACATTCTTTCCTTATTTCTCCATTCTTTAGAACTAGCCTATCAAAATTAGACAAATATTGCTGAATTTCGTATAAAAACGCATTTAAAATCTTCAATCGCAGATATGTGCAATAGACAATTATTTCAAACCCAGACAAATATGTTTTCATCCAATAAGGCGAGAGTATTCGGTCATGTGACCTGTGGTTATTGGTCATGTTCAATATGATCCCAAATGGTTGGTTGGTACAATGTTTTTATTACTCGAAAACAAGTAAAGTGGATATGTCTGCTTTTGATTCTGAACCTTAGAAAAATTGAATTATTTACTACTTTATTTTTAACCACTTTTATGAGTAAATTTAATATACTGATCGGTTTCGGAAAATACCTTTTCCATCATCAAATATTACCCGAAAAAAACCGCGTAAAAAAAATAGATAGAATAATTAATAAAATATTACTTAAAGAAAATAGCATGTCGAATTCAAAATAATAAAAAAAAACACTTAAAAATTCGAAATGGTCAAAAATACACAAATGCATAATGATTAGCGTACATTTTGTGCGAAACTGGCATAAAATTACTTACGTCACTTTCTCACTATGGTGCTGGAACGTTTTCTGTAGTTTTTTTGTTGTAAAATTGCTTGTGTACCACACAAAACACAAAAAAATCACTTGTATATAACACAAAATACAAAAAAATCACTTGTATATAACACAAAATAACTGCTTCGTATTCAATACACGTCCGAACTGTCTGAAGTATGAACGAGAAATGATTTTCTAAATTTTGTGTTACCTATAAATACGTACAATTTTAAATCCTGGCTACTCTAATCACCAAGGGTGTTTCTTAGAATCCAAGGTCGTTAAATAGCCATCAAATACCCTTGCATTATGGGTTATTCCAATTTCACACATTATTCACATGAAAATCTACATTTTATCATAAATGAAATAAACTGAAAATTTTATAAACAAACTTAATTTAAACCGTGTTATTTTTAATTACGGCGAGGAAAAAGATAGCTGTTTCTTTATTCAACACCGTGTAATTTCGAAATCGTGTAAAAAAAATCACTGTAAAACGTGAATCAGGTGTAGATAAATAACATTTTAAATACATTACTAACTATGAATATACGCGATTATATTATATATTCTTCATACATTTACCACATTTACAGTTACTATTTAGGGCCCTGCACAAGACTTTGGCATCCCTCCTCCCCGTGGCCAGCCCATCCCTTTCACGCGATATAAATGTATATTATATTGATATTATCTAATTCGTTTCAAATTCTCCTTAGTTGCACTCTAGAATTCTGAGAAAAATATCTCTCTACCTGTCCCTCTCATGCCTGTATCAGATTTTGCATACATCACTACTCTTTAGGTCTACGCGAAACAAAGACACCCCAATCCGCCTCCATCCACCTAACTCTAATTTTAAATACAGAGTGAATATTATGTTCCAGGCAGATATTTGTCAGTTCGCATTTGGCAGTTGTAGAAAGTTTTTGATACAAAATTATTATGGAGCATCTAACGCCTTAACAACGTATTTATTTGTTTTATTAGTAACTATATAACACTATTAAAAAATCTGTTTGGACTGTGCCCGTCTCACTAGAGAAATTCTGTGTCGGGACGGACATAGTTGTTTACAAGCGATTGTTCAATTAGTTAGAATTACAAGTAGATAGAATTACATTTATTACTATATAAAAGGTGTATATGAAGAACAATTTTAAAATGAACTTAATTTTTGGATCACTTTGTATCAATAATTAATATAGGTACGAGTCAATATGTTTGGGTGAGTGCACCAATACTGAAGTATTGAAGTTATTAAAACATTTTATCTAAATAGTAATGGCAATGCTGTAACCATTAATATTGATCGCTATCGTCACATGGTGGAAAACTTATTAGCGGTCGAGTTGGCCAATCGGGTCTGCAACACATGTTCATCAGGGCGGTGCCACCTTGTACACAGCCCGAGCTACGCTTGAAATTTTGAGAGAAAATGTCAAAAAGACGTGATATCGACTGGCCTCTTCGATCACTCGATTTTGACAACAATTCCGATGCTGCAGGACAATATTCGAAATGAAATTGCTGAAATAACACGCGAAATGTGCGAAAATGTTATGAAAAATATGGTTAAAAGAGCACGCACTTGTGCCGCTGCCAGAGGCGGCCACTTGGCCGATGTCATATTCCATACATACTCGTATTGTATAGAATCATTAGTAACAGCATAACCTAAATCAACACCTACTGCAGCCGTTAAATTTCGTATCTTAAAACAAATCGTATCTCAATATTATGATCTTATAATTAATGTCCGTTTATACTTGTGAAAACGTTTTACATTTTCAAATATTTCCAACCTTCAGGAAGGGTAAATATGGCGGTAGGAAAACAAGAAAAAAAGGCATAATGTTTGTTTGACGCGAGGGAGTAATTTCGCTTCGTAATGAATATCTCGTACTACAATACCGGTAGAATTTACATCCACGCATAAACATAAGTACTTTGCCATAGTGAAATAGCAGAAACAGATAATACACAACATATACACGAGATATTTAATAATATCAAAAATTGCTAATATCGACTTGCCTCCTCGATCGCCTGATTTAACGGATCCCGATTATTTTTTGCGGAGGGCACTTTAAAGGAAAGGTCTACGCCAATAAGCCAACAACAATACCATTGCTACAGGACAATATTTGAAATGAAATGGCTGAAATACCACGCGAAGTGTGCGAGAATGTTATGAAAAATATGGTTAAAAGGCAAGAGCGGCTACTTGACTGATGTCATATTCCATACATAATTGTAATAAACCAAATAATCGATAAATAAAAACCAAATTAAAAAATTATGTTTCATTTCTTAGTTATTTAAAAACAACATCGGCCTGTAACATAATATTCACCTGTATATACCGGATTAGGGACCGGTTTCACAATAGAAATAAAAAATAATGCGCCTCATAAGCATGTTTCATGTGAAATCAACCTTGGCATATATATTTCATTTGAAAATATCCCTGACTTCGATGAGGCTCACTACGAAATATAGTGATGGTCAAATAGGTAGATATATTCTGAGAACACGTGCGTTTTGAAGACCTTCAGGGAGAAGAATTCATTTGTCCCGGAGTCTTGTTTGTCGAAAGGCGTTCCTGAATTTTCAGCGAGAGAATCCTAGAAATTCGCTCGAACCCGTGCAGGTGACACCCTTTGTAAATGCAAGACAAATTCTTTCGAAGGATGAGAAATATTTTAGAAATTTTATTAATGGTACTTTAGGTCGTTTTATGTCTCGTTGTTACCATTCAGCAATGTATTATCCATAATCAGAACGAAGTAAATTAATAGCTCTAATATCTCGTTGTGTCTAATTTCTTAACCACCGTCTCGCGCTGTTGCGAAAAGGCGGCGCGATACTCAAATAAAGGTCGTACAATAAAAAAAAAAATAAATTAATTAAATATATTAATTAGAAAGATATACACATAAAATAAATTTTATCGAAAAAACATATAGGTTCGAAAATTTGTCGCTAAAAATATTATCGCTGTAGCATAGTTGGATAATGCACCTTCCCCGGTTTGGAAAGAGATCCAGGTTCGAATCCCGGTGGCGCAACAACAATATTTTTCGATAAAATTGATTTTATATGTATATTTTTCTAATTAATATATTTAATTCATATTTAAAATATCACAGACGTATGTTCTGAATAATTACAACAACACAATAAGAATGCGTTCTCCTAATAATAAAAAAATACTTACATTCTCGTTCAAATTATATCTTGTTTGTTTGTTTGTTAAAGCGGTATACACCTTAAATAACCAATTTAGTGTACATAGTTAAACTTCACTTAGAATTCGAGGCACTGCAATACACTCTAGCAACATCTGGTTCGTAGTCTAATGGTAAATTGCATAGGTATCTATGAAAGTTTTCGTAATGGATACCTTAACCATTACAACCCTTAAATGTACGTGCGGTTTTGTAAAACAAAATAAATCTGGTAACATTTCCATTAATGCGTTATTGAATCAATTTTATTTAAGCGTTTTCGCTCTGTTATTAGTTTCAACCCTTTAGTCTATTATTAATTAAAATATGTTTGAGTATATTTTCTGTGATGCCTGGACGAACGAGTCTGTGTGTATTGGAGAGCTAATTCAGTGAGAATGTTTAACCTTTCCTCTCCGATGATGTAATCTGAGTTGGCATTGCCTCTAATTATGTGAATATCTTTGTAAATATACTAAATACAGAGTTCATACTTTAGGTTATGTATTGGATAAAATTATTACAATACAAAAGTATTTACCATAAGTAACAATAAAAAAATTTGACGTAAATTTGTCAATATGTGTATGTGTACATGCAGTATGTGCGATGCAAGCCAATCATACATGTATTTGCTTACATTCGGCTATCGCACGATTTTTTGTTGTTAGGCTCTCTGTGATACCACAGCCAGTGTTTTCTCAAAACATACTTTTCAATGTTAAAAACATGCACTTTTGTACGAACAACTACCGTCGCTTCACTCCGCTAACGGTAATTAGTTAATCTTATCTTAATTCCGCTAATACATAAAAATAATCCTTTACGCGAGTTTTCAGTATACGCCCCGCTCAAACACTTGTATTTACGGGGAGAGGAATCTATCAATGAACAGACGAAAAGTAAGTGCCTTCCTTTCTTCCTCATATTTCATTTCCACCTATTCATATTTTTCCATATTCTACTCATATTTCCTCATATTCTGGTGGAATTTATTATTTTAAAAAAAAAGGAAAGTGAAAAATGTTATTATCTTCTCAAGGTCGTTTAGAATCTACTGTGTAGTTTTCTGGGCTATTCAGCCGCACATATCGCATTCGGATCCTATTGCGGGGTTCATTATGATGTCATTAATGCACGGAACAAAAGTCGGACTAAACACGGCAGAACAGCCAAGAAAACTTGATACAAAAAATGGAAATACTTTTTAATCTCTGGTACCATCAACACTTTCTCACCATTCTCACCTCATTTATTCGTTATATATGACGAAACTACCAAAGCCATTATTTTTATTATCGCTTCATATTTATTATATTACAATCAGATATCAGAAATCGTCTATCGCAGAGCAATCTAATTCAACCAATTAACGTAAACAAATACCCATTAAAACATATTATTTAAATACGTAATGTTCCGGCGGTAACGCGTCACAAGTGCGTCACGTGTTTACGACCAACGCCCGAATGTTAACACAGATTATACAGACTGCGAACGTGCGAACATCAGGTTCGATTCGGTTTAGAATATTAATAATACTATTGTTAAGACAAAAATCCTATCCCTTGACATTTCCTATCAAATGTTTCACAGATTTTATCAGTTGCACTTAAATTTCAGGAGTACCAATTAAATTGAACAAAGAGTCGCATGGCAACATTAAACAAACACGATCTGTTGTCAATTGCATCACGTGTTACCGTGTTATCGCGTCGTAGTAAAATAGAAAGTAATTGTTAAATAGATCTTACGTATGTAACTTTTAAGAAAAACCAAAAAATCAGCAGTGCACAATTTTCTAATTTCATTAGCGTTTTTAAAAATTGACCATTAGGTTGAAAATATACATCTGTGAAGATATTCAATAAAGATTCACGAAACCGACAAATGCATAAATTGAGAAATTTCTCGTCTTCAAAATACAGTTTTAATGTTAAAAGCGTAAGGTAGATAAGCCGTTAACATAATAGAGTTCATTATTTAGATATACGTTTCAGTCGGTTGGCATTTTCGTCGATGAAAATGTTCAACTAATGCAGTGTTACTTAGCCTTTACATTGGATATAAGACCTTGACTGAGCTCTTTCTAATTGGGCTTTCAAAATGTCAAGTCTGCAAAGGGTCAACATGAGATATATCAAAATTCTTAAGAGTTTTGTACTTTGATATAACTTTGTAATCTGACAATAATTGTGTAAATATGTGAAAATAAAACACTTATTTTTTTATTCTACTCTTTTAATTTACTCGAGACGCGCTTCGCCTTGCAAGGGCATTATCAATCTAACAATTTAACTAAACAACTTGTGTCTATAAATATAATGAAAAGGGACAGAATTATTCATTGTAATTCTAAGAATTACCATACATTTTGAATGCTTTAAATTATTGTAAATAACCATTCAGTTTCAACACTGATGATATTTTAATATCATGGGTAATTTTTAGAAATGGACAGTTATATAATATTACAATCTAAGAAGGCAATACGGGAATTGAGATTTTTTTGGTATTTTAGAATTTATATAATATTTGTTAGATTGATAATGCTCTTGCAAGGCGAAACGCATCTCAAGTAAATTAAACGAGTGTTTTATTTTCACATATGTGATTATAGAATTCTACAAACTTACCTCGACAATAGTAAAAATAACTGAGTACCTATTCGTCTTATTAAGAGGTGTCATTTTAATATTTCTATACAATAATAAACCGCATTGTATAAATATTTATCATTAAGGAAAACACATTCTTATTGTGAAGTTGTAATTATTCAGAACAGACGGTCTATGACGTTTTAAATACCAATTAAATGTAACAATTAGAAAGATATACATATATGGCTTTCAAATTATTTCGATAGATGTATTAATTTTAAAAAGTGTAACATATAGGTTCGAAAATTTGTCGTCAAAAATATGTCACTATAGCATAGTTGGTAATGCACTTTTCCCGGATTGGAAACGAGATCCTTGTTCGAATCATCAATATACGTATCCCCCTGCATACATGAAGATTGGAAAAATAAGAGTGTGAACCAACATAAATCGTGATGAGCTCAAAACCACGAACCGTGCGTCAATCACTGATATCTTTGAGTCACACTCACTATCAGTGATTGAAAATCTGGGAATATCGTGAATCGTGATTCAATTTTTTTTAAATATTTTTATTTGTTAACTATTGATTATCTAGTGTCGCTGTTTAAATCAATTATCCGCGCCATCTACTAGATTTTTCGTAATTTGATCAGAGACATCTAGTAGATTCAGCCGAAAAATGTTAAGCATAAGCTAAGAATTTAACCCGAAAAATAAATTTAATTTTTTTAAACATTTTCATTCTCTTTATGATGATATTAATTATATTTATATTAATCATTTATGCTAAAATATGGTTTTTACGCAAAAGAGGTTTTAATAATATACAGATAAATACGATCAAAATTATGATTTTTTTTGTTTATTTGTATTTCGTGTATTATGATATCGTACAGCGCATGCGCATTAGTAATGAAACTGTGATCACAGTCACAGTTTTCAATCACCGATATTATCGAATATCAATCACACATAAACATAACTCATAATAATATTACATTTCTCCATCTACATCTGTGACTTTCTGGATGCCGGTTTCACTAGTGTCACTATGGCTGTAGTGCTTGATTAAACAGCCAGGTCTGTAAAAACGAAGCTGTTTTTAATATCTCTAGATTAAGATTAATTTAATGTTTTATTTTTTATATATATTCAATAACACTACGTAAATATATATTCTAATTGAAATGAAGATTACATTATATTTATTACGATTAATAAAATAAAAACATATTTCAGCAAAATCGTACAGTGATATGTCTTTTTTTTCTTCTATCTATGGTAAGGGAGAAATCTTACCATATAAATTGTCTAACTACGATTTTTATATGTTATTTTTGTTCGTTTAGACAGATAACTTAGAAAAAATGAATAATTTTAATTACATGGACATTTTATTTACTCGGCGTTTTTTTTTTTTTGAGGAAATATATTCTATTGAGACCCTGACCGCACAGCGTACATAATCGGCCACAATAACCGCCCACAGAGTTCAGCAATAAGCAACTTTTTTCTAGTATTTATTAATTTTTTGACTATTAACGGTTTCAGCCTGTCACAGCCATCTTCAGATTGGTACATTTTCCTCTTAAGTTAGCTAGGATATTTATACATTTCAATACAGGTGTGTTTTACAGTGAGTCTGTATAATTTATATGCAGTAATGAGTGCTTAATAGTAATATATGATCTTAGTTTTATTAACCACAATTGAGTTTAAAAAAACATCTACCGGTTTCGGAAAACACCTTTTCCTTCTTCAGGATGTCATAACTAACTAAAAATATAGCATTGTTTCTTCACCAGAATCCATTTTTAAATTTTTAAAAAAACAACAATTATTTAAAAAATAAATTTAGTACCTAACTCAAATTGCTGCTCAATACAAATTTAGTCGAATAATTTTTAGGAAAAATTTTTAGAATAGGACTCGTAGTTAAATTTAGTTGGCTGTTTAGAATTTCCTGATTACTTTTACATGCTTTATTTATCTCCAACGATTCCAAATGATTTAATTTGTGATATGAAATATGAATTTTAACCACCAAGTTAATATTGCTAATTTTAAAAGTAGTAATATATGATTTTGAAAGATTAGCGGTAATTTGAATCTAATATTAGGATTTTCCCTTATATGTTGTTTAGAATTATTACAGGTATTTTTACAATGTTGGTAGTTGGTAAACAATAGAAATAGAATGTTTATATTAATTTAATGACTATACTTTTGGGAAAAACACATATATTGTATTTCTCGTAATATCCATATTGTATTATTTTCATGGAAAATTTAGACGTATTAACATATTAGTACGAATTTAGGTACTTTAACTAAATGTCTTGTATGTCTTCTATATACAGTATGACTACATTATAATGGATATATTAAAGGAGACTGGGCACTTGACTCTAGTTGTATATCCATAGTTATAAAATTCTCAATAAGAAAATATCGGAGGAATTTATACAAAAAAATCATATAAATTAACATGAGCACGAGCATCGTACAAGAAGGGATAGACTGAGACTGACATTCAGGAAAAAGACCAAATCTCAGAAATCGATGATGTACAGTGGGATGAAATTTTTTAATGAAATACCAGAAAACATAAGAAATTGAATAGATTTAAAATACTAATTAAATGTATTAATTAAAAAGATATACACATCAAATCAATTTTATCGAAAAGTAGTGCTGTTTCGCCACCGGGATTCGTACCTGGATCTCTTTCCAAACTGGGAAAGGTGCATTATCCAACTACTCTACAGCGACATTATTTTTGACGACGAATTTTTCGAACCTATATATATTTATCGTTCCATTATTTGAAAGAACCATCTATTATACTTTGTCGCTGTAGCACAGTTGGATAACGCACCTTCCCCGGTTTGGAAAGAAATTCTAATCCCGGTAGCAACAACAATATTTTTCGATGAAATTGATTTTATATGTACATCTTTCTAATTAATACATTTAATTAGTATTTAAAATATCACAGACCTATGTTCTGAACAATTATAACTTCACAATTAGAATGTGTTCTCCTAATAATGAATAGATTAAATTTAGAGTGAATTTTATTAGTTAGGCGGTTAATTTCTAATGACTCTAGTCAATTTAATTTTTTTCCTTTATCGCAGACGTGTAGGATTTTAAAGAATTTATATTTATCTATAGGGTGTTGGTTATCTAGTAGGTGCATAGCAACATTCGATAATTCGACTTTGTCATTAACCCAGTTAGTGAATTTTATTCGAGTTGTCACCGCTCGTCCAGTTTGTCCCACATGATATGAAGGGTAGTTTACACGATTAACTAGGTAAACCCGAGAATTATTAAGGGTTTCGCCATTGTTATTAATAAAGCCTTAAGAGAAAAATGTACCAGTCTGAATATGGTCAAGATAGGCTGAAACCGGTAATGCACAAAAAGTAATGATTTTTTTTTCAATAGTAGCAAAATTACTTCGTGATCTTATTTTATATAAATAATGAGAGAAAATACTTTGTGTAAAACCACTATTTATTGATAAATCAACATGTTTCGATACCTATGGTATCTTCTTCAGGAAACAATGTATCCTGAAATAAAAAATAAAATAAAATTAGAATTATGGAGCACTTGAGATAATCTACATAACAACAACTATACAGAATATTCCAATTACCTTTTGTTGGAAATAAACCATTTTATTAATATAAACAAGGGTTTGAAAATCATACACACGAATACTAGGGGTTCATAGTTAGATAAATTTGAAATTTTAGAAATAGGAAAAAGTCTTAAAAGCAAGCTAAATATTATAAATAAACAAATCCTCTTTGCAAATAGTCACCTTTTAAATTTGTTTTCATATTACTTCTTACTTATTCACCACTTATAGTTTTGTTTTTATCTATGCTTGTATTTTTAATTTCAGTGTATATGTCTCGTGAGGAAGATACCACAGGTATCGAAACATGTTGAATAATCAATAAATAGTGGTTTAAACAAAATATTTTGTCTGATTATTTATAAAAAAGTGTTTTAATTAAATCCTTAAAATGGAATTTCATCATAAATTAACAATTTCAGAATTAGAAATGATAGCATAGGTCCTTAAAATTGCACAAAAATACATTATGCTCACACCGCGATCTAAACATGGAGAGAGCATTCCAGACCGAGAATGTATTACTGCGATATTAAAATTACATTCAACCTCATACTTGTAATTACTGCATTTAAAAATTCCCGGAATCGTGGCTGAACCAAGGGGAAAGATAGATAACACGAACGATAATTGTTTCCACAAAACGACAGGACGTGAATTTTGATGCACTGGGTATTTCAAATGTATTCCTAAGCCTTACAGCGAATAATTGTTTTTAATACGAATTAAATATATTAATTAGATAAATATACATATAAAAAAAATAATAAGGTAGATGGCTCATTCAAATAACGGAACGATTAAATGTATTAATATCAATATTATATATATATTCTATTAATTGCATCCTGTTTTACTCTTTATATAATATTTTTTTACTTTTTATATACATTGAACATTGTATTTATATGTTATCTAATCGCATCTTGATTTACTCTTTATGTATTAGTATATTGAACACTACACTTTGTTTATTACTATACCGGAAAGGCATTGTCTGCTATAATACAGTAAGATACTAGTGTAGCAGGCAGGGTACCGAAATACACGTTTCACTTTACTGCAATGTTATCTGATTATAACAATATACTGTACTGTACTGTACTATGAATCAAAAAATAAATTATTATTATTATTATTATTATAATAATATCAAAAAGGTAACATGTAGGTTCGAAAATTTGTCGATAAAAATACTGTCGCTGTAGCATAGTTGAATAATGCACCTTCCCCGGTTAGGAAAGAGATCCATGTTCGAATCCCGATGGCGCAACAATAATATTTTTCGATAAAATTGATTTTATATGTATATATTTCTAATTAATACATTTAATTCATATTTAAAATATCACTGACCTGTGTTCTGAATAATTACAACTTCACAAAAAGAATGTGTTCTCCTAATATTTATTTTTTTATCGAATAAATACAATAAGTACTCCTATGGTTGTGTGTGTATGTTGCGTACAAAGCATAGATGCTGGAAGAATTTCAGGACAGGAATGAGTTTGGCACTTACCACAATCCGGATCAAAGATGTGGACTGTATACTGTTTAAACTCAATATTTCGTGGAAGGTTTTTTAATAAATATTATTATATAATCGTTATATATTAAGCAGTTCTGCAAAATTTTGGGTTGTCGTGAAATTCTTGAACAAATCTTTTGGCCGTTTAAGACTAACCAAGAAACGGCCCAAACTTTCATAAAAGAGATTCAAAGTACGGTGAACAATTACAAGGTATGAATACAGTGAACAGTTGTAAGAGTAAAATGGTAAAATTATACCGAAAATAAAAAAAAAGTCTTTTCCAAATGTTGTACAGAAATTATCGAGGAGCTGCTTTAGAAATAGTTATACAACGCGGATTGCAATTTTATGAATTATGAACCTGTGTATTGGAAAAAAAAGATAAATTTATAATTGAAACAAATAAGCTTGAAAGGTTCAAAATACAAATGCATGCCATTATCGTTTTGGAAACGATACAATGGTATTTTGCAAAACAAAGTAAAAAAAAAAAAAAAAGTTAAGTTAATAAACTCAAAATGAAAAATGCACCCCAAAACATGGTTGCGGTTCGATAATACTGTGTGAACAAACTATATTAAAATGTTATTTTACCAACAACGTGGAACATCGTCGATCGACATCACACTAAATAAGTAGGATTTTTTAACTAACCTCAAAACATATTCGTGGACGGATGAAAAAAAATCTTAATTATCGAGTATTTTTAAAAATACGTATTTAAATTATTTTGCAAGTGTATTCTCGTTGATTTAAAAAATAAAATAATGTTATTAAAAACTATTAATTTTCCGTCATTAGTGGTGGGTTTTTATATAAAATAAATAACCATTAAACAATTAATCAAAATGAGCTAATCATTATTTCAAAAACACATCTCTGACTATTAAAAAAAAAAAATTACTGTTCAATTATTGTATCTAATCCGGGTAGCGACTCCAACACTCAAATTTGTATTCTTAGATTTGCTGTGTTTATCTACGTTTTAATATTCAATTTCATACAATGATCGATCGAAGTTTTTTGGTAGCTTTCAAATAAACATTTTTCGAACAGATTTAATTTAAAAAAATAATAATAAATAGGAAATTTAAACGTATTATAGATGTCTCATAGAGACGAAGCCATTATTTGTATATGGGAAATATGGAAGTCATGGACATTACAGGACTTACGACCTATCCTCGGCTGGCTTGAGTGATCACTTTACACAATGTAAAGTTAACCAATTCTACCCGTGGGCGACTTTCATACCTATCAATTTTTGGAAGTTGTATATATTTTTTTACCATGTCGACCTTTCAGAATAACAAGGTTACATCTGACACTGACACTGTTTTGAAATAATGAGCTCAAAAGTGTCGATTAAATTTCAACATATATTCATGTATATTTTGTTTTGAATATGCAAATATGATCAGTTTTAAGGTCTTAACTTATTTTCAGTATTATCAATGACCACTGTGAGATGAGGGAAATTAAAAATAATATAAAAATATTGTAAATTAACAATAATGATCTATAAATTGAAATAAATAACTGATGCAGTTGGAACTGCAGCTCTTGCTATTTCCTTTAATATTCGTTAAATAGAGTTGGTGTGTATGGAAGAAATAAAGAATAATGCATTTTAAACCTTTATCACGCAATAACTCAAATTACCCCAAAATGTTGGTTGGAACCTTGTTATTCTAAGAGTTCGATATAAAAACCTTCCAAGTATTTCTTACAACTACGCCGTCGCTGTCTATGGTTTGAAATTTTGTATTCATTGCCCTGAAACAGCACAGATGTCTCTAATGAGAATCTTTTTTTATTATTATTGAAGTACGAGAGCTATATTCTTTATCTGCATATACGACAAATGATTAACATATATATTATATTACAACATGCCAGAAAAGTCATGTTTTTATATCCTTCTAACAAAAATTTTGATATACTCAAAATATTGCGAATATAGGGAATTTAAACATTTGGCAACACCATTCGTCAATACCCCACCCCACCACCATATAGACAGTAATGTAATAATACAAACGGTACGTTAATTAACAAGTCATTATAAATTAATAGTTGTGTAGATTTATGCAATAATCGTGTAATGTATACACCGTGAGAACTGTCTGGTATCGATCCAATTCGCTAAGTGTTTATTCAGTGGCAGTCTGAAGAAAGTGACTGAAATGAATTATTTGCCGCAAATATCGCAAAATACAAGACAAGTGACTAAAAAGATTGGTAAAAAAAAATTCTCATTAGTACCGCGTCTTGTAAAATAGTATACAACTCTGTTATTATTCCTCACATCAACTACTGCTGCAGCATTTTGGTTTTGGCTAATGATTATCAAACAATAATCTGAAAAAATAGATATACTCAGATCAGTGCAACGCTGAAAGATCTGAATATGATGATCTTTAAGCAGAAAATATATTTCTATATCATAGTATTTATTTATAAAATCCTCACTAAGAAAATATCGTCAAAATTAATAAGAAAAATTGATACGAATCAACATGAGCACGAACATCAAACAAGAGGAAAAGACAGACTGAGACTGCCATTCAGGAAGAATCGATGATGTACTGTGCGATGAAGATTTTTAATGAAATGCCAGAAGATT
The DNA here is from genome assembly GCA_022840565.1 of Eubasilissa regina. NCBI lineage: Eukaryota > Metazoa > Arthropoda > Insecta > Trichoptera > Phryganeidae > Eubasilissa > Eubasilissa regina. Next base: position 14,902,822 of record JAINEB010000017.1, on the reverse strand, counting down.
CGAAATGAAACTAAACAAATATGTGAAAAATAAATTATAGTAAAAAGGAACGATTTTGATCTTGTTTATATTAAAGCGTACATAAATATACTTATGTATGCATTATATTAAGAATAAATAAATAACTAGAAAGCGGTGGGGCCCAAATCAAAATCGAAAAAAGAACTTTTTGTATATGTATTGCATATAATATGAATATTAAATACTACGCGTTTTTTTATCCATATTATAGTAAGATTAAAATTAGTATATTGTCTTCTATCACACAAGACATTTTAATGAAAAAAATTCTAAATGGGTTTTTATGTATATGTGAAACATGCAACTGAAAAAATCGAGGAACTACCTACAAGTAATAGGTTGTGTGTAAACATCACGTGTGTATGTTTAATTTATACAGTTCACTAGGAAGGAAAGAAGGAATAAGATTTTATTACATTCATTTTTTAAATTTTATTTTTTAGAAAACAATTGCTTTGCATTATACTTTGTGTGGGTAGCTACAAGGTATGTATTTTTTTTTTTATTCAAATTTGTAGATTGGTACAGTGTAGGTATTGAATGAAAGATATATTTTAATTTTGAAAATGTGTATTTCTAATAAGTGTCAAAATGTAAGATTAACGTTTGAGTATTGGATAAAATGTGTAGTCACCGCGGTAATGAGTGTAACGTATTTGTTTAATCATCTTGTCATTGCATCTTTTTCTATTTAACCTTCGGGTACCGGAAGATCGAAAATAGGATCGAAGGTCGGAGTGCGGTACAAAGTGACCCTATTCAAATTTGCGTTTTAATTAACTAAAATGGTTTGAGCAATTTGTCGTCATTTAATAAGAAACCGTAGTATTTTGAAGTGTCATACGAGTCCGACCGTCGGAAGCTACGCGAGCAGAATGACGCAGCCGGACGTCTCCCGTTCGCGAACACACCGCGCACGTGCACGTCCTAAGTCAGCGAAGAGATCTAAGACGCGACTCATCAAAATACATACGTCATGTCTGCTGTTACTTTGTAATGGGAATTAACTTATAAAATTGAATACGGAAAAACATAATTATCTCTACTTTTTACTGTCTCACTATACATGGTTGATTTATTTTTTTTGCGCGTTGCGTTCTTTGGGATATTTATAAGGATTACAATGAATACCAACTCAATATCATTAATATTTAATAAAAATTTCTAAAAATAAGATGTTTGGGGTTATGTTGTGCCCCGTTTCGGAACGGAAGTGTTAATGCGATTCATAATTCAATTTTTTTGTGATGATTTAAAAAAAATATTAGTACGTGCCCCGATGCCCCGTCATGATTACGCCACTGTATTTATTACGAGAGCTTCGCAGGTGCCTGTGTTAGCGGCAAAACTTCGAGAAAAAGAACCCAAAATTCAAAATCCTTTCGTAAATGTTTGATGAAATTGTTAGCCGTCCATCGTCAAACTTGGGGAAAATTTTCCGAGACACTCTTGTATTAATTCTCAGACGCGCATTGAACTTTCGTGTAATGTTCGCATTGGAATAGAAAAATTAGAGATTTTAATATGCAGATAGGAAATTAAGTCATCCAGTTTGCAAAGTATTCGAGTTTAATGATAGAAATCGGTGAATCGCACTGGATTACATTTTTTCCTTTGTGTGCACAGCGACGTGCGAATGTCTGGATACTCCTAATATATTTGACTTATCAAGGAAACCACGTGATATTTTAAGACTATTGAATAATTGAAAAAGATTAAATTATTATATTGTGGAGGGCCATCGCCGCAACTCATGGCATCTAGAGATCGCAGAACGAAGCTGAACGCGCCCCGCAACGCGATACTTATAGCTAAAGTCCGACCGAAGCTTCGGCTTTCGGCCAAAAAATACGCCTTCGGCTGCACATTCGGCTTTGGCTAAAATCTGCCGAAGTTTTGACCGAAGGCGAAGCTTTGTATCTAGTCGGCGAAAACGCACGAATTATTACAAATGAAATAAAATTCAGTTTATCATTTCTGGAAAACTGCAATTTATTTATTTAATGGATATATTTACAATTATTATTAAAACCATAACGTAGAAAATTAAATAAAAGTGTAGAATTTACATTATTGAGGACAGGTCGTAAGCTCTGTAATTACCCAATTAAGCTTCCATATTTTTTCATTAAAATATGATAAAAAATAGCTTCTTATCTATGAGATATCTATTATTTGTTTGAAACTTGGGTTTGGTCATTCAACTATTCATGGACACCTGCGTGCCACTGGAAATGTCAACAAATTGGGTTTTCCTTATTACAGATCTTTTTTTTATTATAGTCTAATCGCATGCAGAGGATGAATGTGCACTCTTCTTTGTCTCATAAATTAACCTTTTTTTGGAAACGATGCCCCACCCACCATATTCGCCGGATATTGCCCCATCTGATTATCATTTATTCCGTTGTCTTCAAAATCATTTGTACGGAACAAATATGAATTCTGTAGACGAAATCAGAATGGAGTATTTTTCGTCAGGGACAAAAGAAATTTGTAAAAAAGAAATTTTTGTTTATCTTAATTTTGAAAAATAAATGTATAAAAATAACGAATTATTTTTGAAATGATCTAAAAATAATAATCTATAGTACCTACACCCGGTGTCCCTAGATTTTTGCACATCACTGTATATTTCATTTGAAAAGCTTTCATTCTCGGGATGCTCGATTAAAATACTTGTGGAGAATTGAAGAAATACTTGTAGATATGTATGTACCACACCAAATCAAATATAAATACAGCTTGTAAGTAATTACACTACCACTACAAAGACCATAATTCAATCCTGGCTGGCAGGTGATTTATTTCGTTCTGCTTTTCAATTGAATATAATATTTTACACCTTCCATTATTTAGTGAGGTAAATAAATTATTCGCGTGCGTACAGAGTTCAAATTCATTTCAGCGAAGGTTCAAACCGTTTAGGGTCAAAGCCAAGACAAGCGTCGAGATATTTCAATAAGGTTTGAGTCCAGACTTGTGGATGCCCCGCGGTGTACATGTGAGAGAGTGGAACAGACAATTGTGAAATACTTAGAGATGCACGCGAACGTATGATTGGTGGTTTGGCTGGATTTAGACACCGCCCACCCAAGAATGCAAACCTTAATAGTAATGAAACGATTTTTTTTCATATAAAGAATATATTCGGGTATGGGTGACACGTTGAAGCTCCTTAGGTAGGTAGTTAGGTCGGCCTACGCGGGTGGGATCTCCACCTACGCGCCTATCTCTCACTCTCCATACCTCGTGTTTTGCAACTCCGTTAGTCTGTCAGTGCCTCAATCAATTTCGTGTCTCGTCAACAGTCCGTCTTTTGAGAGTGTTTTTTGATAAATGGATCCCTGAGTGTCTGCCTTGAATTACTGCACCTTAATTTTCCATCTGCATGTAAAACTATATTCTATGGATTTATATTATATGTTTTTTTTATGATGTATGTTTTATTTATGGCAGCATTTAAGGGGCGTTTTTTCGTTTTGCATAAACTTGAATGTTATTGAAAGTCGCATATTTTTATTAGCTTTGATAAGTGGAACAGATAAAAGAAGCCCTAGCATCTAATACGGTCCCGAGAAAGAGTGGGTCCCCACCCCCTGCAGCTGTCCTTTAACCGTTTGAATGCTACGCGTCGCAAAAGCGCTGCGATCGTTTGTATCGAAAATTGCTTAGCACTAAAACGGTTAAAAATAAAAAATATTGACGAACTTATTCATATTAAACGTATGTATTTTGTTAAAATACAGGTTGAATATTATGCTCCACGCCGATTTTGTTTAGCCGCCATTTTAGTTTGGTAGACATTTGTCAGTTTGCATTTGGTAGTCGTAGAGAGTAGTTTATTACGGAGCATCTAACACCTCAACAACGTGTTGAAGTCATTAAAACCTTTTATCTAAATAATAATGGCAATACTGTAACTATTAATGATGATTTCTATATTGGAAGATTAGTTTCAACAGAACAGTGCCACCTCACACACAGTCCAAACTACGCTTGAAATTTTGGTAGGAATTTTTCCCGGCCACAAAATGTGAAAAAGTGGTGATATCGACTAGCCTCCTCGATCACCTGATTTGACGACTATTTTCTGTAGAGATACATAAAAAAAAATGTCTACGCCAATAAGCCAACAACAATTCCGATACTACAGGACAATTCTAAAATTCCTGAAATAACACGCGAAGTATGCGAGAATGTTATGAAAAATATAGTTAAAAAAGCACGCATTTGTGCCGCCACTAGCAACGCCACGGCCACTTGACCGATGCCATATTTGATACATAATTGTAATAAATCAAATAATCGATAAATGAAAACCAAATTAAAAAATTGTGTTTTATTTCCTAGCTATTCAAAAACAACATCGGCCTGTAACATAATATTCACCCTGTATTTATACTGACGTATGATGTATTACTCAGTTGTAAAACATATTTTTATATAGCGGAAAGCGATCGGCGAAGCTTTTAAATAATTCAGATGGACGGAAAGTTTTGTGTCTTTGCTTACATTATTTAATCTATTATATATATATATACACATATACATAGTAGTAACTATATAGATTATAATTTTGGATATACTGAGTTGATGCATACGTTTTGCGAACTTTTAATACGCAAGCAATTTTTTTGACATCTGTTTTCTATTAAATAAAGGGATACTTTCTTTTCACTATCTATTACAATATGAGCGACTTAAAGGCAATGAGGCGACTGTGGCAACCAAAAACGTGACAATTAATCCAATGTCAGTTTGCTATGTTCCGGTCTAGATTTTTTCTAGCTGATTTATTAAAGGCCGTGATTAAATATATCATCATCAAAACACTAAGGACATCATCGTATTGAAGATGGGAGTGAATCGTGATACGTTGTGATGGTGATCGAGCATAAATTGAAAGAATTGGAATATAATTAAGCACCCACAGTATTTTCCTGACCTTGCATCCTCTCATTCGAAAAAAATTTTCAAGTAGACCCTTCAAACCGTACGTTCTTGATGCTCTCCTTCTAACAATGAGGCCCCTGCATTATGAGGTCCAAGATTTCGTACTTCTCTGAATGTCTCATTACATTTCAGTGTGTGATTGTGATTGATTTATGATAATATCGGTGATTGAGTTTCATCACCAATGCGCATGCGCCGCACGATATCACAATATATGAAATAAATAAATAATAAAACATAATTTTGGGCGTATTTATTTATTCTATTATTCAAACTTTATTTGCGTGAAAAACTTATTCTAGCGTATATAATTAATATATACCTAATTTAATATCATCACAAAGATAATGAAAACCCTTAGAAAATGCGAGTTTATTTTTCGGGTCTAATTCTCAGCATTTCGGATCAAATGTGTAAAACGTTTTGGCAGAATCTACTAGATGGCGCTTATTACGAATTATAATGTCATTCCTTCATGAATATTTTTGAGATATTCAATCACTGATAGTGAATTTGACTCAAAGATTCACGATTCGTGATTTTGAGCTCAACACTAGATGTATCAATTTGAAAAGTGTAACATATAAAGTTCGAAAAATTGTCGTCAATCCACTATGTTGGTATACTATAATCGATTAATGCACGTTTCCCAGATTGGAAGAGATCCAGATACGTATTCCGGTAGCAACAATATTTTTCGATAAAATTGATCTTATAAGTATATATTTCTAATTCATACATTTAATTTTTATTTATACCGTATTCTCATGAAGAAGATTGGGTTCATTTGAAACTAGTTGACATTAGTGTATTTACATAATGAAATGGTTTAAAACTAAACATTATTACAATCTCTCATACACAGCGGACTATTGTAACAGAAATCTGAAAAAAAACCTAAATATCGGGCGCACCATCAAACAAAATCACGCCAAATTTAATAAACATCGTATAAAGACTCAGAAATCTATCAACAATCATTTTAATGTCGTCGTTCCAGCTCGCTGCGGTACGACCGAGGATTCAGATTCCAGTACGCTGCATCCAATTTACCAATGTTTTACCCATCGATTAACATTACTTCGGTGAAGGTTCCTTACCATTGCCATTTCGACGTGGTTATTCGGCTGACTGCATATCTTCTACATTTAAAATGAAACATCATTAGTAACGGTGTAGTAAATTCAGTTGAACTTTAAAGCCATTATTAGAAACAAATATCTCCATTTTGAATAATGAAAAATACATCTTAAAAGTTCTGTTCCGTACAGGAAACAAGAATGTAGACAAGGGTGGTGAATCATCACCCTTGCCTACATTCCGAATATTCGAACCCCGAATATATTCGCCTGTTTTTTAGTATTCGTTATTCGAATACTTTAAAAAGTATTCATAAAGTATTCGCTCATATTTATATTATAAGATTTTTAATATTTTTCTAAACGAAACAAAGGTTTACGAACCCTGGAAGTCATATGCAAGCATTCATTCATTCATTCATTCAGGTATACGATTTTTTTCTCCAGAAGTACCGCTATCGGCTATATGGAAGTCGGACAATAAAGATGTAAACGCCTTTGTCAGACATCTTTTGCATTTGCCTTTTTTAAGTCTTCTGCTTATCTTTACGGTTTTATGACAACAAGCACTTATAATACATCGTTTTGTCAACGACGGAGTCGGCCTTCTATTATTCTTTAGTATTTAGCTTTCATAAATACTCGAGCCGACAAACAAGAAGTTATACACAAAATAATGAAAAAAAAAACTTGCACGTGGGGTGTGAGATATGAAGTAATATAAACACATCTAAAATTTTGTCAGTTATCGAGAGAATACTCCTCTTTATCTCCACGAAGAGTTCGAGTTCTGCAAGTTATTAATCACGAATCTTACATTTTTGGGGAAACATTTGAAACATTTCTGTATTTATCATCCGAAGTAAATTATTCATTTCTTAAAAAATTTACGAATATATTCGAATATATTAACATAAACTATTCGATATTCGAATAGTTTGAATCGCGAATATTTGGAGGCTCTTGTGGTGATTCGCCAATTTCAGCTTCTCTCAACCGACGATGATGATAATGAGGTCGAAAGAAATGAAACACAAAAGATTCCTTGTTCAATATAGGCACGCTAAGGCGGAAAAATCGAGAATGGCTGCCGCATCATTCAAATTCAAAACAATGCATATAATCATATTTGCAAGTACCTACACCGCGACAGGCCGCCGCTGTGCGTTTTAGTAAAACATCTTTGTTTTCCTGATATCTATTCCACAGATATTTTGGCGCCACGTCGATGATTACACCTTTAAATTATTGACACGTATGACTTATCGCCTATTAATTAATTAATTGACGCCTCCTCGGCGAGTACATCTGCGCGATACAAGTTCTATGTCCAGACTTATATACGGTATATCCAAAACACCCTTATACGGTCACTGTGTGCATTCTATATTCATATGCAGGGCCGTTTCTACCATTAGGCAAGACTAGGTGGCCAAATTTTAGGGGCGACAAAAGGGCGGAGATTTTTTAAATTTTAAATCAAACAGTAAAAAAATGGAGCAAAATAAGAGAGAAAAAAACAGTCCCAATTTCAGTTGAAAAAGACATGGCCTACCAGCATGACATTGGAGACCTTTGGTTTAATAGGAAGAACCCAAAACACCGTTGAAGATAGAAATTTAAAAACGCAATAAAATATCATGAATACAGTGCTTATTTAGTTATATCATGTTTTATTTTTTCAAAGTTATTTTATATCCAATACATTAATTCTTCTAGCCTGGATGACAGTGGGTGATAGTGATGGTAGTAAAAGGGATGGAGCGACATTTTTCAATTCTCGTTTAGGGCGTTAAAACACATAGAAACGGCCCTGTTTATATGGTGTGGAATCGTGGACCCCGAAGACAAGGGAGAGAAGACGGATTGATACATTTGAAATGCGGTGCTGGAAACACGATTTGCGTATACCGGGAACGGGGCGGTAAGGACAGATGCTCAAAAATTTGCTTAAGACGAATCTTTCAATTTTTTTAACAGTCCTGAGATTTACAGGATGCTGAGAAAAGTGGAAGAGCATAGTCAAAAGAGTGCGAGATCACGGAGATCACGATCTTCAGTTACCAACGTGGATGATGATAAAACGATTGAAATGTTCAAAAGAAAGACGGCTTTCGTTAAAAAAATTCACGTTACTTATGCCGTTGTAACATTGTGAAATATTTAAAAATCTGAGCGCTTTTTCACATCTATAAATTATACGAAGAAATCAAAAGGCACTCACGGCGAATGAAATTTGGCCAACTGGAATTGTTTTTTTCGAAAATTCTTATAAGTCGAGAAACTTGAAAGATCACAATGGCGAGAACAATTAAAATTGTTTCCGTCAATTGTGTATCTATTAGACGAACGAAAAATTTCCATTATGTATGTTGTTTCTATAGCGAACTGGGTCTTGCATTAACCCGATGACGCTGGAATAGATACATTTTTAGTGTGCCGGAAAAAGTCAGGATACGGAAGGACTTTGGCACTCATCAGAATCCAGATTCTGCAGACATCTCTAAAATGTGGACTGTATGTTAAATTCACTATTTCGTCTTAGGTTCCTTTATAGACGCGAAGTCGCAAATACATAATATTGTAATTTTTGTCGCCACTCAAAGGAAGGAGGAGGGGGGGAAGGCACAGTGTATTTTTGTCGTTCAAAATAAATAAGTATGCAAATAAATATATGCCCAAAACAGTTAGTATATATTATTAAAAGCAAAATCGATAAACGTATTTGTAACAGATTTCTAGTCAGAGTGGAGTTTTTGAAATTGATATACTTTCTTTTTTTGTAAAGCTGTTGTCAATTGTAAAACTACTACATATGTCAATTGCAATGCGATTGTTTTTACTTTTAAACCCCTCACATCACCCCTCAAACACAAACTTTTTTATTAAGGAGAACACATTCTTATTGTGAAGTTGTAATTATTCAGAACATAGGTCGTGATACTTTAAATACTAAATTAATGTATTAATTATAAATATATACATATAAAATCAATTTTGTCGAAAAATATTGTTTTTGCGTTACCGGGATTCAAACCTGGATCTCTATTTCCAATCCGGGGAAGTACACTACCAATTGTGTTATAAAGCCAGTATTTTTCATGACAAATTATCGAACCTACATGTTACACTTTTTTCAAATTAATACATCTGTCGTTCCATTATTTGAAAAATTTATATTATTACTTCGACAAAATTGATTTTATATGTGTATATTTATAATTAATACATTAATTTAGTATTCACAATCTTTTTTCTCTATGTGAAATTTTTTTTCTCTCACATTTTTCTGCTTAGTCCTTCTTAAAATTCAAATTGTACTCACTGTTTAAAGTATTTTATATCTTCAGAGAAAACATGATAATTATTGTTTAACTCTCACTGTGATTTCCGAATTTACTAATTAACTGTATGTTTTCTGAATAAAATAAAATTTGTGGACGTAATTTGGTCACCTAATTAAAACTTTAAAAAAAAAAATCGGGAATCGTGTAAACCTAATTGTAACATTCCGTAGCGCATGTCCAGGGAGAAATTAACATTCCTGTCGGGTATGCAACATCCACGAAGAAATCAATCCAAGATGCAGCGAGAGTTATAAAATCTATTCCACTGCAGCCGTACGTGATTGGAAGAAGTTCTGAACTTAAACAGTTGGACCAGTGGAACTTTGAGATAATTTGCTTAAACCACTAATAACTATGATTAATGAAAAATATGTTTTAGAACGACAAATCACGCGATTAAGTAAAATTTTATTTATAAGTTGGGTTGGTATGAGCAGCTACACCAGTAGCATGTAATACATACACATATAGCTTTAAAAAAATTAAAAAATAAAGTAAGCAAAACAAACAATAAAAATTTAGGTTTGACTCAGAATGGCAGAGCATCAAAATCAATTGTATCTTTGACTCGGAACAGCATCAAAAATATTACTCTTATATTTAAACTTTGAATATCGGAATATAACATTCCCAAGACTGTGAAGTCTTTGTGTGGGTGCATGCATGTACAATCGGTTCAGTTAAATTAGGGGCGTCCAGTATACCATTTACTGTTTTAAAGAAAAATAATAAATCGCTTAAAGTTCTTTTACACGACAATTTAGTTAAATTAAGAGTGCTCATTAGAAAATCATAATTAATTAGTTTGAAGTTAATATAAACCTTAAAAATTTATGTTGAACCCTTCATAATTTTAATTTGTGCACTTTATAGAATGGAGACCAAATAGCTGAGTTTAATTCTAAATTACTACGAACCACAGCCGTGTATAAAACTTTGAGCGATTTAAGTGAATTGATATCTTTCACCGTTCTTAATACAAAACCAAGACATTTCATAGCTTTATTTGTGATTTCATTAATGTGTGAAACGAATATTTTTCATCAAATAATGTGCCAAAATCTTTAATTTGAGATACTTTTTTATGTTTTATTTAATGTGAAATAACTGGAATGTGTGAATGTAGGAGCATAACTGGGCGATTTGATTGTATGCTGTTTATTGGGCTCCGATGATGCAGTACTAATGGCGAATAATAAACAAGAAGTACAGAGTCTAGTGAGTAGAATGTACGATGTATGCAAGGAAAGCGACCTCATGATGAATGTTAACATGTCGAAAGTGATGGTATTTGAAAAGAAAGAAAGCAAGGCACCTTTGCTAAATACTTGTAGCTAATGAATGTTCGGAACAAGTAGATGAGTTTGTGTATTTGGGAAGTATTTTGATAGAAACGGAAACGATTTCGAAAGGAAGGTGACTGAAGGAAATAAAGTGAACGACGCTTTGAATGGAATTATATCTAACGTGAATTTGTCAACCGAGGCAAGACTAACAATGCACAATGTAGTCCTGGTACCGACAATGATGTATGGAAGTGAGGCCTGGAGCTGGCAGAAGAGGAACAAAAGTAGACTGAATGAAGTGGAAATGAGATAATTTAGGCGTATATGTGGCAAATCTATTTATGACAGTAAAGAATGAAGAAATAAGGAAAGAACGTAATGCTGATGTTAGTATAGTGAGTAAGATTAAGAAAGGATCACTTAGGCGGTTTGGTTATATGGAACGGATGAGTGAGGAGACAATGGTAAGAAAGATATATGACGCAAGTGTTAATGGCACCTGAAATAGACGAAGTCCTTGAAGGAAAACTTGACACGACCAGGTAAATCATATAATGAAGGATGGTTCTGTTAGAAGCCTCAACAATCGGCGAGCTTGTATGAGAAGATGTATGAATGTGGATGTATGGCGCTCTATCCTCTCTGCCTACCGCCGCGGAGAAACGGCGTGATGGTAAGAAAGCAAGTTCTTTTTTAAGAGTAACGCTGTTTATGCTGTAATGAAAAACAACGGATTTTTTGATTCTGAAAATCTTCTAGTGCTTGTTTAGTAAGCGATCATTATTTCTATTTTAAAGACAGCACAATATTAATGTTTTTTCAAAACATAGTTCTATGATATTATAATACAAATACCTATATATTTATCTAATGGAATAATAGACGTGTCAATCTGAAATAGCTGCAACATATGAGTTCGAAAATTTGTCATTAATTTACTAGGATGATATGGTGTAATTGGTTACAACAATTTAAGTTGAGTACTATATTTATTTTTTATACTTTTTTATTTTTGTTAATTATGTTCAATAGGGTCAAGAACAGGGTAAAGAAGTGAAATAGGACGAAGGTGATGAGGATCGGATGAGGGATCATATGGGCCGAGGAATTTACGGAAGGGTTTGGAATGGAAATTAATTGAGAAAATAGTGTAGTTAGAGTATGGGTATGTTAAAGCCTCTGTGAGACATTTATCAATAGTGACTGTATCGATCTAGCTTATTTTGAAGTCGTCCACGATCTACATCGCAAATACTTCAAGTCGCTTTAACACTTTTAAGCGAGTCTCCATGTTGACGCGAATCTAATACTCATTCCCTGTCCCTTTTGTACATCCAATAATCTATACCTGTCCCACTCTGGCCAACCGATCACTTGCGATTTCGCCGACGGGGGGACAAATTGCGCTTAGACATCGAACTATCGAGATCTTGTGCCTTTTTCTGCCGTCCCACATCTGCGCCGTGCGTAACGCTGGTTCAGCGAAAAAAAAGTGTATTCAATAGTTCCGGAAGTGCGGTGATCTCTCGGTTCTGCACCACAAACGAGCTAGTTAACCGGAGGCGAAGACGGCGCTCAACCCAGGATTTTAAAGCAAGGTAGGCCAGATCCATCTGCCCTTATGTTCCTTCAGACTTACAATTTGGGTTGTGTCAACTGATTAATATTAAACTCGATACAGTTCACGGTATCATCTTATCCCACCAGTCCATTTTAGGAAAAAAATGAGATTGACTTTTCCTTAGTTTGAAATATGAAGCTTTATTTAAATTTCTTTACAGCTGTAGTGAGTTGATTAAATAATGTATGTACATGTATAAATAGCTAACTGATACACCCAACGTTGCACGAGCAGTAACCCTCCTCCGTCCACAACCTGACATGTGTTGAATTCATTTCGATGACGTCATATCCCCCCCCTCCATTTATGCTACGACTACGTCCAACAATTAACTTAGTTTAATATTTTATTTTATGGATCAATGTACGTGTCGTACAGTAATATTGAAAACAGTTATTAAATTAATTAACGAAACTGCTTTGTTATTAACTATAATTTAAATCTTATGTTCTTCTCAGTATTTCTTTAAGGGGTTGAAACGTGGATGTTATTATGATTAATAATATATTGTAAAAAAAATGTGTTTTTGCAATATAATACAATAAGTGATGGTAAGTAAAATCGTTATTTAAACCGTTATTTTAACTGTGATTGTGTTCGATTATAACGATGATTGATAACTGATTAATGTAATTCTTCGAGCAATAACTACTACACTAAAAAGTAAGTCTCCAACAGTTAAATCACAGTTACCAATCATCGACACAATCACAGTCTTTAACAGTTTACCATCACTAGTATAATTTATTACATTTTTTTTTAAAATTAATTTCAATAACCCTAAAAATGGCAATGCAGGTAGTTTCGGATTCAGTATCCCAAAAACCTATAAATTAAAAAAAAAAAAAAATTTATTTCCTCAATTTTGTAGACCTGTACTGCTAAAGAATAGCGAATCGTTGAACGAACGCAATCATCCATTGGGTACAAGAAGCCGACATATCGCCCTAAAACCCGCTCGACTGACGAAATCAAAACAATGGAAGACACTTGGGGAGGACTTCATCCATCAGTGGATAGAAAACCGTTGATAATAATGATGAAGAATAAAATATAACGATCACATTATCACAAGACAATAAACATAAAAAAAGATCAATCAAATCAATCGCACTCGCAAACATCTAACGTGTCACGGGGATTCTGAAACAGAAAAAAAATAAAAAAATCCAAAAATATCACGTATTATTTATTAAAAGAAGAGACATCCGCAGGTATCAATGATTCTTTATTTTTCTTAAGATTCCTTCTTGTACAGCTTTCCCAATCCCGATGGGCACTTTTCCAGGGTGGCTCGTATATCCAGAGCCTCCCCGGCGGGCACCCCATAGCCGACCGCCAGCCCATGAGGGTTGGAGGGCGTGACGCAGTCCAGGTGGGCCTCCTTCCTAAGGGACGTGTCGACATCCACGGATGTGAAGAAAGCCACCGACTGGGGTAGGTCGTTCAATCCAAGACTGCAAATAAATAAATAAATTTAATCCTGAAACACTTGACCGCGATACAAATTATTTATATTTAACTGTGTTATTTTTACGTCAATCGTTTCGATACTAACGTATCTTCGTCAAGACTGGCGTCAGTCCAGGCATTGTACGCCAGTCCTGGCGAAGATATGTTTGTATCGAAACCGGTTAAGGTAAATATAAATACAATTTTAAATTATGTTAAATTAACGCTACAAACATCAAAAATAAATCCATTTTATTTGTGAAGTTGTGATTTATTAAAACATAATTCTTTGTTGATAAAAAATATAGTTACGATCGAGATTCGATCCCATAATTTTCTATTGCCAGTAAACTTCTTTACCAATTACGCCATACTAACTTATAAATTATCGTCAGATTTCGATCTATATACTTTTTATAACATATACTGTTTACGCGCCTTGTTACTTCGATTGACACCACTGGGTTTTCTGATTTATAATAATGTACGTGTGTGTGTGTGTGTGTGTGTGTGTGTGTGTGTGTGTGTGTGTGTGAGTATTGCCGCCCTTTTTTCGGAAAGCTAAGACGGTAACCGACAGGCGTCATTATTTTTACATCCCGTGCTTCGACCAGTCCAGCGGTCTAAATAAACCACTAGTGCGTGCTTCGGTCGGTCGAAATCAAAAAGACAACCCAGCTAAAAGAACAACAACATCGGATCAGAAAGACGCCAAAATTAAAAAGGTTAGCGCATTTCATACATTAATCGGAAACCTGGGAACCAGCTATCGAAGGCATTTACACAAACAATTCAATAAACTTTGTTGTACAGTGTGCACTCCCCTAGAAAAAATATTATTATATATATATATATATATATATATATATATATATATATTTTGCGCAGGGTACTAAAGAGCAATCACGGAACATTTAAAGTGAATAAAATTCAATATAATATACTTTTATATAGTGGGTGGACAGTGAGGTGAATAGGAGGAAGGGAGATAGTACCTATGTTTTGGGCAAGGTTCCTCAAAAGTAACTACGCAAAATTTGGTTTAGATTAACATTGTATAAATCGAGTGAACAGACAGATTCAAATCCACCGCCGTCGTCGCCGCTCCCAGTTGACCGACGACGCAGGCGACGTCTACGCCCGGGGATCAAGCTTCTACCGGGAGAATGTGAAGACGAGTGTCGTGCGGAGCTCAGTCCAGGACACGAGTCGGACCTTCCAGATATCTAATTCTATCTTGACAATAACAATATTTCATAGACTGTACGCGTGTGAATTACTTTTGACACGGTGAAAACAATTTTCCATTATATTCCGAGACCTTTAACACCGCACACCGATTCGGAGGTGATCTATTTCTGAAGATGGAATTTAGAACTATATTTATGATGGTCCCATAAAACTGGCGGCGGAATCCTCGGATGATTCAATCTCCTTTAAAGTGCGAGGCGGAGACGTGTGAATTATTAAAATGTCTCCTCGACAGGACAAATGGGATCATCCGTCACAAGTTTAACGTATTTTTAACTTAGGCTATATTTATTCAACGGGTCCTGTAGTAAAATTTGTCAAGAAAACTACGTTAGAAAATATTGTGACATTTTTGTAAACTCTCACATTTACCGTGGGTTTTATTTTCACATTTACTAGTATCGGTATCGATACCGGGCGCTTCTAAAACCTTTTTAATATCCAAATGATTTTTGTCAAATATTGATCCCTTTATCTTCATATTCCCCTAATAGACTGTGGTGTCAAATTGTCATACAATAATACAATTCTGATTCGAGCCTTGGGTGTCTGCCTTGAACTACTGCACCTTAATTTTCTATTAATTTTCCATCTTTATGTAAAATTTTCTAAGGATTTATGTTATATGATTTTTTATGAATAAAGACAGTACTTAAAGACACGCTGGAGGGGCTAAATTTTAAATCTTAATTGCTAATAACCACATTGAATTTCTTATCCTTCTTCGTTTTGCTTATACTTAAGTATGTAATTGAATTAAAGTCGCCTATTTTTATTAGCTTTGATGAGTGGGACCGACAAGAAAGTCCTAGCTTCTAAACCGGTCCCGGGAAAGGGTGGGTCCCTCACCAGCTGTATCTTTATTAAATGCTGATTCGATGCATTGATTTTACTTTTTGATATTATTTATTATATTTAGCCAATAGTGAACATTGTAGCAAGCTACTATCAATAAGAAGCGTAAGATAAGCGTAATCAGTATATTTTCAGTTCTCAGCACACCATTGGATCATGTGGGAGACCAGGGTTCGGTTTTCCGCCCGAGAGATAATTATTTTTTAATTTTATTGAATATATGGATATTATGTAGAACCAGAAAAACATATTCTAGGCAGTGGTGGTGTGACACATGTAATAGTTTATATTTCCCTAATATACCGTGTTGTCAAATTGTCATATAAGTATACAATGCTGATTTTTTTTTGTTAGAATTTATTGCAATGTTTTATATTTTTAAATACTTTATTATTTATACATCCTTAACATCATATTTAATTTTGCATAAAAAATATTTCCCCTGGTCAAATTTGTAGCAAACTAGTGTTAACAAAGTTCTTAAGATATTTTTAAACGGCTATTTTAACACCTTATTTGAGTTTCTTAGTAGTGTAATAGGAAGTATTCCCCCTGTCTTTTATTTATTTAACAAGATTTTTTTTTAAATTACGAACCAAAAAACGTATCCTACGTATAGGGTAGTACGATAAACGTGTCCGAAATATATAACGCATTTTTTAAACTAGAAATAAACCGAATAAACAAAAATACAATATTTGAATGTGTCCAAGAACACACAATTACTGGATTTTCACCTGCAGAGGCATTGTTATTAAACAAATAATAGATTATCTCATATTAACGAAGCTATTATTTATTATTAGTAATTGTGTGTTCGTGGACCTAATCAAATATTGCTAATAATATACTGGTCAAAATAAGAAAATATATAAAAATTTATTATCCAGTATAATTTTACAGATAAAGAATATTGCTTTAATTTAAAAAATAATTAGATTCTCATTTTGACATCTATGCTGTTTCGGGGAAATGAATATCAAATTTAGTCCATAGATGACGATAGTGTAGTTGTACATAGTAACATATATACAACTTCTAAAACTTTGATAGATATAAAGATCGATCAATGGGTGAGAATGGTGAAAGTTATATTTGTATAAAATGGTCACTTATGTCAGCCGACGACAGATCGTAAACCTTTTAATTACCCATACTTCCAAATCTTTCCATTAAGTAAAATAAAAAGTAGTTTCTTCTCTATGAGATATCTATTATTTGTTTAAAATTACAATAGTCAAATAATTCCAATTGTTTCAACAATTACAAAATGTTCTGAAAAATATTAACTTCACATATAATATGTTAAAATTAATAAAATAATATGAATACCGATTGAATGTATTATTTATAAATAAATTCATATAAAATCATCATTTTATCGAAAAATATTGATTGGAACCTGGATCTGTTTCCAATCCGGAGAAGGTGCATTCATCCAACTATGCTATAGCGACAGTACTTCTGACGACAAATTTTCGAACCCACATGTTACACTTTTCTATCGTTCCATTATTTGAAAGGCATCCTACATTGTTTTAAAATATCACAGAGATACTATGTTCTGTATAACTACAACATCACAATAAGAATGTGTTCTCCTTAATAATGAAATGATACGGCTCAATTCAAGGGCCACTTCTTCATTTGCGTCACAAATGAAACGTGTATATCAATAAATTATTCAGAAAACAAAGGAAATAATACACTGTGAAAATCTGAAATTAATTATTGACGAACACGTGACCGGGTGTCCCGGCATAATTATTACTAGCACGAAACAGCCAAACTTTGGAAGCTTAATTGGGAGACGGAGCTCTCCAGTCTGAAACATTAGCGATATCGGGTTACGGTTATGCTTACAAATTACACGCTCTTACGTGGGCGAACCCTCGATCGTGTGAAATGGGTAATCGAAGATCCTTTGTGGCAGGAGCCACCACCAGACGGATGACGTGCACACGTATCCGCGTGAGGGGATCCGAGCGAGAACATCACGAAACGATCTAATACCTTCCAGACGCAGTCCAGACCAGACTGACTTCCTAGACCGACCAGTCATGAACAAAAGGAATGAAATATTTCCACAGACGCCCAAGTGGCCGATGTGCGTCGATGGTTAAGATACTCGCTTAGCGATCCAGGGGGTTCGAACCTCACTCCGGGAGACCGGCCAGTTAGTCCTATTTTCGTAGCACTTAAAATAATGAGAATAGAATTTAAATTCGGAGAAAACACTAATTACCAATATAACATCCCTTAATACTTCGCTTTTACTGTCCATATTCCTGTTAACGACTGAAACATGTCCCCTCTTCTCAGACCCCGCCCCATTGCCCGAATAGACTGCATTTAGTTTAGTAATCACCTGATGACGAGAGATTGCACCTCTCGAAACTAGTAGTAAAAATAACCAAACGCGTGTGTAGTGCAAAGTTTTGTTATGAACATTAAAATTAATGTTGTCTCTACCTCATTTTTATAAAATAGTATAGCTATCCTCTTTCATATATTACTTTTCATTAAAATGTCATTAGCGTTTTTTTGTTAGAATCGTGTCAAAATATAAAAACCCTAAAATTCCCATTATTACCTTAAGTACTTAAACTTATATAGCTGCCCATTTTCAACAGATTTTATATAAATACAAGTAGTTGAATTCAAAATGGTTAGATTTATAATGCCCTCATAAGGCGAAACGTGTCTCGCGGAACTTAACCTTTCTTAACATTTTTAAAATGAGATAACATTGCCTCTAATTACGTGAATATCTCTATAATTAATTTATATTAAATACAGTTCATAGTTTAGGTATTCCTCCATATTATATTTATGTATTGGATAAACTAATTACAATATATTAGTATTTACCATACGCAACAATAAAAAATATTTTCTTGAAGAACCCGACGTGAATTTGTCAATACGTGTATGTAAAACGTGCGGATTGGTGCGAACGACGCAGGGCGCGGGGTGCCGGATGCCGATCGTCACTTGCACCGGCCGAGTTAGACATGTCTTATGCCGTCGTTCGTGATGATCAATATTTTTTTCTCATTTTTAACACTTTTACACAATAATTGATGTAAATATTCACTTATATATATCAACTATTATTTTAATGATTAATGTAAGTAATAAATGTAAAATATTAATATTTATCCGACTTAAAAATCGTAAAAGTCTACATGTACACTGAGTTTACAGCACCGTAACGCGCTTTATTACTTCAGCACCGCAAGGGAAAAGTTAACGAGTAGAACTAAAAAAAAAAACAAGTGTTTTTATTTTTATGTGTGTGATTGTGGAGTTCTACAAACTTATCTCCGAAACAATAAATCTAATTACAATCCCCGTTCGTTGCCACCGATGTAGTAGATTTTTGATTTTGATGGTTCTTATTATCATTTTCAGGGTATTTGCGTCCATTAAAGGACACCCCGAGCTTCTATGCATTGCTGACATCGTGGGTCTCTCCCGCTACCGCCCAGTTCAGAGATCTGACACATTTCGCCTTTCCGTTCAAAATTTCCTCCAATCAGTCACCTTTTTGACCCATGTGTTATTTAGACTCGTCTATTATTTTAGCATTGGTATCATACGTTTTCGACTTCGCATCAGTGAAATTATCCTACGTTTTCTTAGCAAATGTGTTCTAATGTTTAACGGATCGGAAGCATGAACACTGAACCGAAGAGATGATAAGGCGACTTGAAGTATTTGAGGTGTGAATTTACAGAATAATGTTCAAAATAAGCTACGAGCTACAAAATAAGCTACAAAATAAGCTCGTAGATGTACAGAATTATTAATGAAGTTGTTATGGTTTGGATGAATAAAGAAAAATAAGTATTTAAAACGATATAAATCGGAAAACTTCAATATCTCGGACATGTGATGAGACATCGGGAAAGGTATGAGATCTTGCACCTCATGATGCAGGCAGCAGGAAGGACCCACCCTAACCTAGAGCCGATACAGAAATTTTCACTTCATTATCGATTCCACTTATCATTGCTAATTAATCTAACTAATACTTCTGCGTACTTTAGGCGTATTTCTTTATTGTAATATAGGCATACATATTCACGTTTACAAACAGATACTTAATAGAATAAAAATACACATGATGACGTCATATCCTGATCATCAAAAAAAAAAATCACAATTATTTTGTAAACAAATATTTAATATAAAAAATACACAGCATAACCAGTTTTACTTATAAACATTGAGTGAGAGAGAGGGGGCAATCACCCGTCTCTCTCACACTCATTCAAAGTACACATAAGTTGACAAAGTAGGCAAGAATACGACATATACGAAGTATACGATACGGTGGTGTGAAAGAGATGAACTCACTGCGCATCCGCCGTGTGCATACCAAACAATATAAGCAAGTCAAACAAAAACATGTCGAAAACGTCAACATATTGCTTATTAAAGACGGAGATATACCATACACTCCCTAAGTGGGAGGAAGACATGCACAAACAAGGTTTGAATCACGCTACGCAGAACGAACTAACGTTACCTAGTAATGCAGAGAAAGTTTGCAGGAAATCGGGGCCCTAGAAGAAGATCATCGTGGCTATCACCACTTACCCAGGACCGTTCATAAGCAAAATCTCCTATATGATCATGCTCATTCGCCGCCAAATTACTATATATTTAATGCTACTATGACAACTGTACAACAATGTCCCGCACATAGTGACAGGACGGTGCCGCACAGCTATCAACACAAAATTGCCCTCATAGACACCGACAACTTCCACTTCATTGAGGTATAAACAAAAACATAATTATATATATATATATATAAACATAGAAGCAAAAGAACAAATAACCGATTAAAGTAACACTAAAATAAAGGATAACAAAAATAAATAAACATATGTGTAAACAAATTATAAGTCCCCCGACTTAAGTCAGACGAAGACAGGTCGCAAGCCATGTAATTACCCATACTTCGATATCTTTCCATTAAATACAATAAATATAGCTTCGTCTCTATGAGATATCTATAATTTGTTTAATAGCAGTGCCTTTGTAGGTGAAAATCCAGTAATTTTGTGTTCTTGGATATATTTAAATATTGCTAAACACATGTGTCTTTAGTCTGGGAGTTGAGGGGAAGATAGAAAACACACTCCCGATAGGGAAAAAAGGTCAAACAAAAATAACTTGCAATCAGAGCACCACTGCCGGCAGATCATACGCCCAAAGGAAAAAACAAGAAACTACAAAAACATTACAGATTAATTACCAATGAAAAACCATAAATACATCATTAAGAATAAATTTTAAAAAAACGTACCGGGAGACCCCATCAATATTGGGACTCTCGGGACATCATGGCTGAAGAACCCGAAGTAATGGCTTGGCCAGTCCTACAGTCCAGTGAACACAGTATAGATAGATGACAGCCAACGTCCGTTGAACGAATGAGATACGGGAAGAAAAAGTGGGCATAAACACATGTCGCCATCTGACATACATTTACCCTGAACCAAACAGCGCAAAGTTAACTTGTGATTACGTATTTTACGAAATGATTATACACGATATCTCTAAATTTATCGGTACCGCGTTGTATCACGTCTAACTTGTAGAGGAATAAATTAAAAACTTTTATTGTAGTAAAGGGTGTGTTCTTTTAGAGGTTCGCTTTTCGAATTGGCAATACTTTTTCCAGAGACAGTCAATTTGACAGCTGATTTATACTCAGTTTGGTTTGCCATTCCATCATGAATAGACTAACGCCAGAATAACGCTTGGAAATTGTGTAAATTTACTTCGAAAATCATGGCATTTCAATGTCGATATAATCGTCCATTCGAGCAAATCAATTCGAATAACCATGGATCGTTTTCGCACCATGCATACTCTCTAATTGATAATACGCATCCGCAGAGACGTCGTACAGTGCGTACCGAAGATGTTGTTTCTTAAAAAATGATGCCGACCAGAACGTTACAGTCAATGGAGAGCGCTACAGATCCATGATTACTGACCTTTTCGTTCCCCAATTGAATGGCATTAATGTGGAAGCGCTGCGGTTTCAACAAGACGGCGCAACATGCCACACAGCGCGCGCCACAATCTATTTATCGAAGGAAACATTCGATGAGCGCATAATTTCGCGTAATGGACCTGTGAATTGGCCACCAAGAGCGTGTGATTTAACACCTTTGGATTATTTTCTGCGGGGTCATGTGAAATTGCTAGTCTACGTCAATAAACCAGAGTCGAATTGGAATCCAAGATTGGTCAAAAAGTGGTCGAAAATTGGACTTCCAGATGCGCTTTATTCTAACCAGACGCGGCGCCCATATGGGCGAAATCATATTTAAACACTAATGGCATAAAATTATTTTTCCAATTAAGCCAATACCGTGGCCATTACCACGATTTTTATGTGTTTTATTTCATTTGAAAGTTCTATACCTATAAAAAAAAAACACCCTCTGTTTGTACGTAATGGAACTAAAAATAGATTTATTTGTATTCTAAAAACCGAAACGAATTTGCATTTAAATCCCGATTCGAAATGCTCTACCGGAAATAGTCCAAAGGAAATATTTGTTACCGGAGGTCGCAGCAGTCATCAGGCAACACATAAAATTGCAATAAAAATGGCACGAACGGGTGTGTAAAACGAAACGATCGTTTTTAATTAAAAAACAATGTAATGCGTTTTGGTAGTCACTAATTCCGAAATGGATTTCATACATTGTCGGACCAATCGGACAGTCTGCGCAATGAAAAAATGTTACATTTAAAAAGCAAATAGATATTTAATTTTCACAATAATCATAGTCAATTGTTACGAGCGTGTTTAAACACAATTTGAAATATTCCAAGAATTCATCAGACTTATATATACATTAGGTATACCTAAAATGGATGCACTATGATATACATATACAAACGTTATATATTTACCGAGACCAACGGCTAAATGAGGAACATAATCTTGTTTCATTGCCTATATTCAAAAAACCCAACTGATACTATTCTACCATGCTGTTCGGATTGGCGCATTATTGTAGCGCATCCACAATGTTCGCCGAAGGCCGTTTACATGGATTCGTTTCGTTTTTGAGATATCGAGTTGCGGTCATAAAGGTGCGGCTGGAGTTCAGCACCAACTTTCTAGTGCAAGCGGCGCTCTCATGAAAAGCTGGTTCCCTGACAGATTCAATAATGGCCGTGACTGAAATGTAGTATTTATATTTTGTTTATATTTATATAATGATTTATGTTAACTTTTTTTTTGCTTTTTTTTTTCATAACATAAATATTATTTTGTTACTTAAATGAATTATCTTTATGGCGAATCAAGTCTTCATAAAAAAAAAATCACGCTGAAATAAACGTATTATTATTATTAATATGTAAATGATTTTTCTTTATTTTCGTATTTTAGAGAATATGGGAGAAGGTCATTTTTTCCGATGAGTCCAAATTTAATTTGGAAGAAAATGATGGTAAGCAGTTTGTAAAGCGTCGATTGGGGAAAGAATTTTTACCAGAATGTCTCAATACAACTCCAAAGCATCCAAAAAGTCTAATAATCTGGGAATACATTTCAGTGCATGGAGTTGGAAGATTGCAGTTCATTAATCCTTCCCATACCATGCAGTAACACAGGTCTACCATCATAATTAAACCTGTAATATTTCGGTAACATACAACATAAAATTCATATTTTAGATAATCCTAAAGAAAATATTAGCGCTTAAGAATGACTAGTGAAAAACGAATTATGAAAATTGAATCGTACAAAAACAATTATTTTTTCCATTCTATCCGTTGAAAATTAATACTTTGGTAAAAAAAAATACCATTTGTGATATGAAGACAGATCAAACGCTATTTTCACAGTGAAAAGAACAAACAAACATACAAATATAATTCTCTTTCTCATTAATTAAACGAAGAGAGATAAGAAGGAAGGACACGTTGTATAGGACTTAATTAATGCTTTAAATTATGTTATTAATCTTTTTATTTAAATTTAATGCTCAAAATTTTTAGAATAAATTCGTGCCATTAAAGGTATTTAAGCTATAAAAAAAAAACAGTTTTTCTAACTGTTATTTACGGTAACACGAGTTGACAGCATGGTTGCGTTCGGGTATTTTATATCATGGTATAGTAAAGGTTAAATGCACATAGAGAAGTACAGTACCACACTAAATGAAAAGTTGTGACCAATCGAAAACTACATTTAACGAGATGATTCAGCTCCATATCATAGAGCAAAAGTTTTTTTTTTTAATTATTTTGATTTATTTTCTTTTATTCTAGTTTTAACTTATTATACAACATTTCCATTCATGTATCAATAGTTTTTTTTATTTTGGGTTAAAAAAAATGGCTAGTAAACCATAAATAATAGTCCGGACCTCAACCCAATAGAAAACTGTTGGAAAATAATTGGTAATGATATAGCTCGAAAACACCCAAGAAATAAGACACCCAGAAGATGTCAAACTGTAATAAAAGCTTACGGAGGCAGTACAAAATATTAAATATTTACACATAATAATTTTTTTTTAAAAATACAAAAATTTTTACAATAAATGAACTATGTAAACATTGAATTTTGATAAATTATTATTTTTTGTTTATTGATATTAATAATAAAACAATTAATCTAACATTGAAGATCACAGTATTAAGGACCAATAAATGTATTCTTAATGTTAAGGTTTTATTTTCAAGGTGTTGTGGCTCGTTTCGCTTCACAAATAATCTCGATGACAATTTACTTGGTTCTGATTGGTATATCAAATGACACTTTAGATAGCAAATGCCTTTTCATTCTATTTTTAAACTGTTTAAGAAATATTTGAATTAACTAACCTAACCCAACTAGACGGATTACCTAATTCAAGTGAGTATATAATGTAATTAATTCAACTGAGTATATAATTAGAATAAAAACAAAAGATAACAGTGTATGAGGATTGAAGATATCGACATGTTGTATGAACATGTGTAAAGTAAGGATGATAGTTTTTAATAATGTGACCGCTTAATGAAGTGAGTGGTGGATGCCCCAATATTCACCCATCACTTATTCTAAAACACAGATTACAAATATAGAGTAATTTGACCGTACAATAAAGTTACTACGAGCAAATAGTTTACGGAGACGATTTCTGTAAGTGTTTTTGGGAAGGCACTGGGAGACTTTACGGCTGCTGGGAGATTTGTTTCACGCACCGATATTCGCAGGGTGAGTTCGGTAACGCCGAACGGTGATGACATGAGTGAAGGCAATAGACCTCCACAAATGTAGACTGAAGTCAAAAACATAAAACACAGGGTAATACAGTTAAAAAGGTGCGATTTAACAGGGAATTATTTATGCATTATAATAATAAAAAATTACAATTAAATAAATATATATTTATTCAATAAAAAATATCTAATCTAATCTTGTTAAATTTTTATTATTTTATTGCAAAAATAATTCGTTCTAAAAAACAAAGTATTCGTTTTAATGTACATATTAATATTTCTCAAATTAAAATGTTAATGAACGGGACACCTAATGAGATGAGAGAAGAGACACGCTAAAACAGCAGTACGCCCGCTGAACTGATGAAATCAAACAATACCCGGCAGCGAATAACAATGAACAAAGAAAAGTGGTAAACACTTGGGGAGGCCTTCAACCAGCAGTGAATAAAAAAACAACCGATTATAATGATATATAAATATATTTTTTCCCCAACATCAAAAGCAACACTGATGTGTTTGTGGTCTAGTGGTTACGATATACGCCTAGTGATCTAGCGTGGCCATAAAGTTAGTCCATCATAAAACACAAGCGTTTAGCTTAGTTTGTATATTTAAATATTAAAAATATTGATGTGACACGTATTCCGTGAACGCATCTCTATTTTTTTTTTAATTAATAAAATACATTATTTTCGTCTTTCCTGTTAGAGTTAAGCTGATTCCAGATCTGTATTACATCAGACATCGTCTCGAAAGCATTGCTGTTGTTTATTGTTCGAGGAACTCACAGCTGCGCGCGAGGCTGTGACGAGATTTATATGAGACTTTTTAAACTTGTTAAAAACATTTCCAGCACCGTAAACCGGGTGCAATCGATTTTCGATTAGAAAAATCTTTATTGCTCGTATCGTGATCGGTGACTCGTTGACTGTATACAGAAACAGTTACGCAAAGCTGCGGATATTTCCTAATACAGGGTGTAACATACCAAGTCCACAATATTTTACGGATTACCTGTGTAAATTACGAGTAGAAAATGTTCAAGGAACACGTGCAAATTTTGCACTGTTACATGAAATATTATTGTTTGATATTTTTACAAAATCACGTTAAGCTTTAAGTGTACGTACTTTGAAATAAATATTTGCGAAATCATTAATCTTCGCTTCGGGCTCTAAATATTGTTTTCTTTTAGTTTTTGTTCGTTCTGACAGCTAACTTACAAAGGTAGAATAATTGTAATTACATCGACATCTTACTTACGTGTGGTTTGTTTTGGGGAAAGCTCTGTCATTGAAATATAGATTCTATTGTGACCCTGACGCCGCCCGCAGAGTCTAGTAATATGCTGCAATTGCTTATCTTCTACCTACTTACTTATCATCACACCATTTCGCCGCGGGAGTAGGCAGAGAGGATAGAACGCCACACTCGTCTGTCCTGACACACAATTCTCGCCTCATCCACATTCACGCATCTTCTCATACAAGCTCGCCGATTGTTGAGGCCTCTAAGAGAACCATCCTCTATTATCTGGTTTCCTTAATTCTTAATTATTTACTTTGTCATAAATAAATTTATCACATATACGCTTAAATGATCTCATTTCCACTGCATTCAGTCTACTTTCGTTCCTCTTCTGCCAGGTCCAGGCTTCACTTGCATACATCAATGTCGGTACCAGAACTCCAGTGTGCACCGTTAGTCTAGCCTCGGTTTACAAGTTCCCGTTAGATATAATTCCATTCAAAGCGCCGTTCACTTTATTTCCTGCAGTCACCCTCCTTTCGATATTTTTCTCAGCCTTTCCGCTTCTATCAGACATATTTCCCAAATACACACAAACTTATCTATTTGTTCCAAACATTCATTACCTACAAGTATTTTACACGATGTTTTCTTCGAATACCATAACTTTCGACATGTTAACATTCATCATGAGGTCGCTTTCCTTGCATACATCGTACATTCTACTCACTAGACTCTGTAGTTCTTGTTCATTATTCGTCATTAGTACTGCATCATCGGAGCACAATAAACAGCATACAATCAAATCGCCCATTTTTGCTTCTACATTCATACATTCCAGTTCTTTCACACATATATCTGTCTATTCACATTTGTTTATCATAAAATTAATACGATAAGAAAGAAAATTGCCGCCACAAATATAATATATATATATTATATACTAAATTAATGTATTAATTATAAATATATACATATAAAATCAATTTTGTCGAAAAATATTGTTTTTGCGTCACCGGGATTCGAACCTGGATATCTATTTCCAATCCGGGGAAGTACACTATCAATTATGTTATAACGTCAGTATTTTTCATGACAAATTTTCGAACCTATATGTTACATTTTTTCAAATTAATACACCTGTCGTTCCATTATTTGAAAGTCATCTTCATTATTTTTACAGAATCTCAAATACCTCTGAGTAAACCGACTGCAGACGCTAGAATTATCAATTCATTTTTATTAAATTTTGGACACATTGATACAACCTATATTATTAAGGAAATAAATTTCCTTATAATATATATGTTCCTTAATAATATATATGTATATATATATATATATATATATATATATATATTATATAGCTGAGTATATATATATATATTCAAATGGAGTACTTCGAGTATATCCTAGACCCACGTCACTTCAGTGGCCATCAACAACAATATCGACCGAGTCCTACTGTTCGCTAAGGGCATCAAGTCCAGCCTACTTAGACACTTAAACGGAGCACGCGACTATTATGAAAAGCGATTATTATTAAATACAAATTAAATGTATTAATTAATAAGAAAAATATACATATAAAATTAATTTTATAGAAAAACATTGCTATCGGGATTCAAACATGGATCTCTTTCAGTATGTTAAAGTCTAGGGTCTGAATAAAATAGTTCAGTTTGCTACTTCAGAGGATAACAAGTTAAAATAGTTGTACCATAAATTGGCTGGTACTTTGAACTTAGCCATAGACCCTTACCGCGGGACTGGTGAGCCCCGACATGCATTTCGGTGCTCGTTTCAAGTGGTAAACGGTTCCGAGACTGAATAACTTCCGTTTCCGGTTGAAAGCCAACGACTTCCTCACAAACAAATAAGTGCATCCTGGGAAAGCTCGGCGAACTAAACACATCCTTCGTGACTATTTTGAGAAAATAAAATATGACACGCTGTACACCATACGGATCACATGATAGATGAAACAGTGATTCAATCAAATAAAAATGTAATACTATGTTTTTTTTTTAAAGGAAAATACATTATTATTGTGAAGTTAAATTTTTTCAAAACGTAGTTCTGTGGTATTTTAATACAAATTAAACGTATCGATTAGAAAGATATAATCAATTTATCGAAAAAATATTTTAATTGCCACCGGAATTCGAACCAGGAATTTTTCCTATCCGGGGAAACGCGTTGATCATTATAATTCTAATTGATACATTTAATTTGTATTAAAATATAACAGAACTGTGTTCTGAAAAATTGCAACTTCACTAAAATAATGTGGTGTATTAATGTTTCCAAATTTAATAAAGTTAATAGTTAAATTAATTCTGGCGTCCCCTATAGGGTTTTACTCAAATGTATTTGAGATTCTCCGTAATATAAAGTGAATTGCTAATAAATAGAATAATAGATTATTAAGGAGAATACATTCTTATTGTGAAGTTGTAATTATTCAGAACATAGGTCTGTGATATTTTAAATACTAATTAAATGTATTAATTAGAAAACAAAATAGATGGCTTTCAAATAATGGAACGATAAATGTATTCATTTGAAAAAGTGTAACATATGGGTACGAAAATTTATCGTCAAAAGCACTTTCCCCGGTAAGAGATTCAGGTTCGAATCTTGGTAGCAACAACAATATTTTTCGATAAAATTGATTTTATATGTAAACTTTCTAATTAGTACATTTAATTAGTATTTGGAATAATAGATGTATCAATTTAAAAAAAAAAAACTGTAACATATGTTCGAAAATTTATCGTTAACTTGCTAGGTCGACAGAGTCTGATTTATCGGCCGCGAGGTTAAAGTTTAACAAAAATGTCACCCATATATAGGTAATTAAAAATAACACGTTATACAATAAATATTACAATACTCTACAATTTTATTTGTTTTACGTTTTATTTGTAAATACGCGCGTTGTTTTTCTAAAAAATATCGCAAACAAAAATATACCTTTGTTTTCTTGTAATCTATCACCCAAAACTACTAGGAAATTTTACGTATTTGTAACGCAGTTTTAAAGAGAACATTATTGTCCGAATTTTGAAAGAAGTCAAAAAAAAAATCGCATCAAGGCCAAATTAGCGCAATTAAATTTATCACCCAAATAACACCAGCGATCCGCGAATCCAAATATGCCTTTACTCAAACGGTGTGAACATTTATTGAACCTTTCCCTTACGGTTCTAAAATAAAAACGCGCGTTCCGATGCTGGGACATTTTAGACTTTTGCGATTTTTAAGTCGGATAAATATGAATAATTTACATTTATTACTTATATAAATCATTATAATAATAGTTGACACGGGTGTGACAGACCCAGTCCACAATATTTTTTGAGTGAATACCTGACTACACGCGTGCACCACTACTACCAGGAATATGTGCAAATTCTGCACTGTTGCGGAATATATTATTGTTTGAAATTTTTACAAAATTGTGTTAAGCCTGAAGTCTGCGAACTTTGAAATAAATGTTCGCGAAATTGTTCCATTATTAATTTATATCTTTGCTTCAGGCCCTAAATCACCTAAAAAAAATATAGTGCAGCCGCTCAAAATTCGATGACCTTTAATTTTTTGTATTTAATATATAATTTATTTGGAATCAATAAAATATTTTAATTCATCGAAATAAACGCCTAATTACGTTTTTTTAATGCTTATATCTTTGAAATGGTAAGATTAAGCTTACATTCCTTGAACATTTTCGGCTCGTAATTTAGTCAGGTAATATAATACCCATAATACTTTATGAACATTGTTCACAATACTTTATGAACATTGATCATCACAAACGGCAGCGTAAAGATGCTAAGACAAGTCTAACTCGGCCAGCGCATGCTCTGCCACTAAAATGATCATTGGCATCCGGCACCCCGCGCTCTGCGCCGTTCGCACCTCCCCGCAGGCACACATACACGCACACGCATTGACAAATTCAGTTTTTCGAGAAAACATTTTTTATTGTTACGTGTGGTAAAAACTTATTATTATTATTTTATCCAATACATAAATATATTACGGGGGAATACCAAAAATATGAACTCTGTATTTAGTATATTTACAGAGATATTCACATATTTAGAGACAATGTCAACTCAATTTACATCAGCAGAGAGGAAAGGTTAAAATGTGGATACGCAAATGTGAAAAATAAAGGGCTTATCTTAAACCTACCGGGTGTACTGGAGCAAGCTGGTCTGTCTGCAGTCTTGTGCATATTTGATGCTACAGGGCTTAGAGGAGTCTTGTGCGAATGGATCTTCAAACGGAGCATATTGTGTAGATACCTTCCCATTCTACTTTGTTATTTTTACGTAACTAATCGACGGATAACTAACCGACGGATAACTAACCGATGGGTAACTAACCGACGGGTAACTATCCGACGGGTAACTAACCGACAAATAACTAACCGTTGGTTAGTTAATTAACGGGTAACTACTGGCGGAAAACTAAGCGGCGGGTAACTCACTACCTGCGCTGTTAAAAGCTGTGCTAATGCAATCTACAAATCAACAACGCATGCTCCGCAACATTTATATATACTGCGATATTCACATGCACGCGTGGAGGAGGATTAGGGCCCTGAGGAGGATCACTGAGGAGGATTAGGGCCCTCAGACACTCACCTTAAATAAATCCTTCTGATATATTAATAACCTACAAACTCTCACAATCACAATTCGTTATATTGTTAACAGTCCTATACATATCGTAGCACTAAAAATTGCAAAATTATTATTTGTCAACTCTGTTAGCGTGTCTACGTCCTTTTTATCATTTTAATGGGGTTCCTATGTCTTTTTTTTCTTATTAAATTTTTTTCTTATTTCGAGGTCATCTGCATACAATATATTGTTTTACCTTTTTGTTTTGCCCTTGCGAGAGGCTGGAGATAAAAGATATATAAAATAAAATATAAATTTTCTGGTAATGATCTCAAGATCTAACCTTATTACCTTAGGACCAATTTTGTAGTCAAACACTTTTCGTACAAGCTTTTTATTTCAAATTTGACTGCCATTTCGGTTTTTTGATAACAATTCTTATATCTCGCACGCCCGGGGTTACCTGCGGCCAGATAGCCAGGAGCCTTTCGGCACTTTTCTCTCACGTCACGTCACTTGCAACACTGCCTCCGCACGATAATCATTGAAGAGGTACTTGCCCACATAATACACCTTAGCTGAGTAGATCGGTACACTAGACTATTATTTTAGTAGAAGTACTCCAATAACCGTTAAAAATTTGTGGTAGTTTTAATTTAGCGAGTACCCCAGATTACTGGGGTTTATTGTGGTATCTATCCAATACAAATATTAATTTGTATTTCAACCGCGAAATACGACAGTTTTGTTGGGCTCCTCGTAAACAGATCCCGCCGTCCTACCCTCACGCCGTGCGTATCGCTCGGACCGGAAGGAAGCTGTTGCAGAAGTGCGGCTCTAGAGATCTCGGTTCGGCATAATTTACGTGTTTGTCAACCGGAGATGCAATCGACGCCCAATCCAGGACTTCAAAGCAAGGTAGGCCATATCCATTTGCCTTAATTTCCTTCAGACTTCCATTTCGGATTGCGTCCAAGATCTAAAACCATTCTAGATACAGTCCACGGGATATTATCCCACCATTTCCGGTTATAAATATTAATTTGTATTGGATAGATACCACAATAAACCACCAGTGCGGGCTTCGGTCGGTCGAAATCTAAAGAAGACAACCCAGCTAAAAGAACAATAACATCGGACCAGAAAAACAGTAAAAAATATAAAGGTTAGTGCAGTTCATATATCATATGTGTGATTATTGTTAATCGGAAACCTGGGAACCAGCTATCGAAGGCATTTACATAAACAGAAATAATCGATAGTTGAAGAGAATAAACAATATATTAGAAACTACACAAGTACAGAAAAGCGCGGGTTTCAAAGTCAACGAAGTTTAATCACGTGGTATGCGACAGTCTATGGCGTAAAAAGCGTTGCGTTTGCACGGTTGAACGATTATTATCCATGAACACTAATATAAAATTTCGTTTTTGAATTAAACCTGTCATGGAGAATATATAAGTGTTGTGTTAATAGATGAGATCTCCTTGTAGTAATTTAGTATTCTAGGCAGGAGAGATAAAAGAGCATAGATTAGAATTATAAAATTTGTTGAAAAATAGGGTTGGCACCAGCCAACAGCCTTCTCACCATGTGTCGATTATTAGATATCCTTCAGTAGCCGAATTATACAATTCACAAGAGCAACCACTATTTTTAAGGTTAGAAATAAAACATTCAACAAATGAAAATCGACGCGAACCGATGTGTGAAAACCGAAAATGTCTCAATTCTCCGCAGCATCTGCAAAGTGAATTTACTGGACCGTTTTCCGACCGGACCGTAGCGCAGCACGGCTCGCCGCCCGGGCAAGCGGGCAAGTGCGGGGGATACTTGCAGGGTGCAGCCGCATATAATATTTACTTACATCGGG
Source organism: Eubasilissa regina (assembly GCA_022840565.1). Classification (NCBI taxonomy): domain Eukaryota; kingdom Metazoa; phylum Arthropoda; class Insecta; order Trichoptera; family Phryganeidae; genus Eubasilissa; species Eubasilissa regina. The sequence continues at coordinate 14,869,938 of JAINEB010000017.1, read as the reverse complement.
GAGGTTTTACGATCTCGTATTTCACCTTATTTCTCGCTTCGAATTTTATACAATTACAGTGAGGAAATAAAGACGCGTCATACCGAGTGGAAGAACCGAATTATTGCTTGATGATAATCAACAAACGCCCAATATTTACAAAGGTACACATATAAATAATTATGCTATTAACTCGCCAGCATCGCGGATGCATCGGACTGCAGGAGCATACTTGAACTGAAGAAATATATGTATGTAAATTATACTTCATTTTTTATGTTATATTGAAATGTCAATTAAAAATGTACTGTTATATTTAAATTAAATAAAAATATTATTCTTATGTAAAAGCCCACAAGGGCAGGGCGTTGATGGAAAAGAAAAATACCTGTGAATGGCAAATTGTATGTTTTATTTTTCACAATATTAAATGCATGACTTTTATGACGAGACAAATATGTTGGGATATATTGCAGGCACAGATGTAAGTACAATATAAGATAAATGTATTTTATATAAGTAAAATATAGATTATTTAACTTTGTTTTTATCCACTTGATGAGTTATTTTAGTACATCAACTGGTTTCAAAAAATACTATTTCCATCGTCGGGATGTCAAATTAACTATATTTTAGTAGAAAGCAATCACTTTGATGTTTGACATATTATATAAAATAAAATAATAATATAAAATGAAATGTGAAAGAGGAAGACAGAATACATATATTATTAAGGAAAACACATTATTTTTGTGAAGTTGTAATTATTCAGAACATAGGTCTGTAATATTTTAAATACTAAATTAATTTATTAATTATAAATATATACATATAAAATCAATTTTGTCGAAAAATATTGTTTTTGCGTCACCGGGATTCGAACGGGGAATTTTGGACACATTGATACAATGGTAGTGCACTTCCCCGGATTGGAAATAGAGATCCAGGTTCGAATCCCGGTGACGCAAAAACAATATTTTTCGACAAAATTGATTTTATATGTATATATTTATAATTAATACATTAATTTAGTATTTAGAATACATATATAGTTAAATAGAACATGAAGGGAGACAGAATATAAAATTATACGCGAAAGAGAGACAAAATATATACACAGATAGATGAAACATTAAGGGAGGGGAAAATACAGCGTTGATGGATATTAAATTTACTTTAAAGGATACATACCTAATATGGGGCTAATGGATAAATTAATTTGATTATTAAGAATTGGCGTACCACTATTTATTACCTTTTTCATTTCGAGGGCTTCTAAAGTGTCCAATCGGAGGCCAAACCCCTTTTTATGGAGAATATTGACCCTTCTGGTATTATTAAAAGAATGGTATTTTTCAATAATATGGTTGGAAAATTCTGAGAAACCATTAGGTACTGTATAAACATTTAAGATGTTCTTTGACACAAATATTGACATACGAGCAGTTCTGTCTGTATAGAATGAGGGACAGTTATAGCAAGTTAATTTATATATATACCCGAGATAAGTGAAACCGGTTGACGTATAATAAATTTCATGGTTTCATACAAAGTGATTATTATTTTATTTAATATCAAATTAACTAACTATTCACGTTATTCTAATGATTTTTTAAACAAATATATTTAAAAATAAATCTAGTACCTAACATAAATTGTTACGATGATGAAAGTTGTAGAAATTTACTTAATAATACAAAATTATTAGTAAAAAATGACTAAAATCTAATTTACTAAAAATTTATTAAAAATTTCCACTGGACATCCTTTATTACTCAATTAATCAAAATACTCCACTTATTAAATTGCTTATATCTTTGAAATGGTTAAGAATAGGACATGGTAGCATGAAGATTTTCGACTCATATATTTATAAGGTATAACCTCCTTAAGTATTGTGGACTAGGTTAGTTACACCATGTATAGTAGGTATTACGAAAACTGAAAAGTACTACATAATTCGAACTACCCTCAAAAACCCATGTAAATTGCTAATCAATTATTTTCTAAATACTGTAACTATTTCTACATATCTTAACTGTTAATTTGTATTAAAATATCACAGAACTATGTTCTGAAAAAATACAACTTCACAAATAATGTGTTCTCTTTTAAAAAAAAAAAAAGTTAATTTGTCTGTAATGATATTACTGTTTTTATAACATTTTTGCTAATTGTACATCCAGGGGCGTGCAGTCCATGCAATAAAAAAAAATGCATAACTAAAAATTCTATGATACAAATACAAGTTAAATTATCTATAATATGGATTAACATAAACGGATATTTACGGATTTATTACAATTTTCACCATATGTGTACTAGTAGAAACTTTAATGGCTCAGTTCTAAAAACTACCACGACAACCCACCGCTGTAGCCGTAGCGCTTTTGTCAACGTAGCTACAACGCATCGATTGTAACTATTCCCATTACTCTCTTCTATTTTTAAGCTAGTGTTAAAACTTTAACTTTAAAAACGCTATTAATCTCTAAATTAACAAATAAATTCATGGTAGGGTCGTATAAACGACGGATTCATTTCCTCTAAAGATGTTGGTTAAACGAAAGTTCATAATCCAATGTATAACATATATTGTAGTACATTTAACAATATTAATTTTACTTACACAATAGACAGCACTCAGTTAGAAAATAAAAGCGATGTCAAAGACCTAGGAATAATCAATTACCTCCAAGGTCTATAGAATGCTAGGATTCATACTTCGAACCTGCAAACACTTCCAAAATCCATACTGCTTCAAAATACTGTATTATGCATTCGTTCGTAGTCACTTAGAGTACGCTTCTCAAATCTGGAACCCATGGCAGATTACATATATTGCGAGATTAGAACGAATACAAAATAGGTTTATTCGACATCTGAATGTTAGATCTAATCTATCACTCGGCTCCTATTTAGATGCAGCAAACTTCCACAATATGAAGACCCTAAAACATCGACGAACACGTGCTGACCTAATACTTCTCTTCAAACTACTGCAAGGCCACATTGATTGTCCCAGCCAATTGGAGTTAATGTGCCATCTAGATCAGACATACTCAACCTGCGGCCCGCTAAGCTTTTTTGTGCGGCCCTCAACACATTTATACATGTTACTTTTGAGTTTTATTTTTTTCACTATTGTAATTTTTAACGAACCGTATGCTGATAAATGATATGTACTATTATTATTCTGTTTTGGTTTATTATTTTTAAAATCTCAAATGGTTTTCCAAAAAAACGGGGGTGGTGGGTTTCATGATATTTTTTGTCATACCAGTATAGTGTTGCGGCCCGCGTAGCTTTACAAATATATGTATGTGGCCCGAAGAAAAAAAAGGTTGAGTATCATTGATCTAGATCAACCCGACAAACCGTACTCTTCCACATTCCCAGAAGTAGAACATCTTACATACAAAATTCATTCATTCTCCGGTCATGCAAATACCATAATGAGAAATTTACAGAAATTGACTTGTTCGACATTAGCCTTACTACGCTCAACGGGTTCTTCTTATGAACCATCACAATCTAAACTTTGGCCATTCATTATACCTATAAAAACTAATTTTACTCTCCCTTTACCGTAACGTTAGTTGCAACCTCCCCACACTTCTTCTTTTATCTAAACATACTTTGTATCCAAATATTTTTTGTGAATTTTCTTTATCAGTACATTTTTCGCATGTTAAATAATTATTATGTTTATTACAATATGTTTTCACTGTAAAAATCCCTTAATAAAAAATAAAATAAAAATATATTACATGATTGTATAATATCATTGGTAACAGCACAATTTAAATCTATACCTACTGCACGCCACTGAGTACATAGTACCGTATAAATTATACATAAATAAACCAAATGGCTGTAACAGGTGTGCAACTAAATTCGTAATTTAGTAAATGAAAATTAAATATTCAGAATCATTATAATAGGAAGGTCTTGAAAAAGGTCTAACTTTGCTATGTTTCTATTTTATGAATAAATACACGTTTATTCGAAATGTGTTAATTCGTTGAAAATCTAAGGGTTTCATCCCAGCGCGCGGCCAAACGTGACCTTGGTTATTTGTGTACATTAGAATAATTATATCAAAACATTGAAATCCCATTAACGGTATAGTAGCTCTGCACTTGTGGACTCGTAACACGATCAGTTTCCATGTTTCTCCTGGTAAAGAAGAGATTCACCTGGTGATTTAAACAGATTCAATAACAGACAGTTACCGTATTTTTACGAGTATAAGTCGCACACTAAACCTATATTACTGTCAATGTCTGAATCGGCACTTTCTTCATAAATTGCATCATCTTCAGTTCAGATATTTAGGGTTAAAAATAATATCTTATTTTTAATTCACAGTTAAACAAATACAAGTGCTATCAGATCGATTATATTTTTCGAGAAATAACCTTTTTCAAATGATCAAATTTGCACAAGTATGAAGTTCGACAGCAGTACGTGTAATACGTATGCGAAAACATAACGCTCGATACTAGTGTCTAGTGTCACGTCCGTCCATACTCGTTTACCATAGATAGGACCGAAGATGAAAAAGCAAATATATATTTTACAATTAATTGAACAAAGTGCGAATATTTTATAACTTTATAACTTACACTCGAAAAAAATACTGTATAATGTCACTGCGGACCTTACACGCTCGTTCAGAATGACATTCGCGAGTGAGATTGACATTCGGACTGAGGATGTATGGTGGTGATCGAAGGATTGATGACCGTGAATGACGAATATCTAGACGAGACTGTCAGTCGGAATGATCGTGTAGTGGGGCGCGTCAGTCCACTCGTCAGTCTTGCATCAACTGGAGGACGATGCAAACGGTGTTGGAACGATTTATTGAACTGCACAAAACTTTGCCTACCGGGTGTTTTGTTAATTATAGCGATCTCTAATCACTCTGTATTGATTTAATTAAAACAATGTAAACACAACTATATAAATATAAACTGTTTGAATTAATAAAGAAATAAAAGTATTACTTTCATTTGGGCTTACTATATTCATGTAGTCTTGGAGAACAAAGACGATTGCCCGACATGTTTCCATTAAACTTCGCAAAATAGTTGATGGACATATTATAGCTGAAAACTTGAGATGTTCGTAAGAACATCTAGTAGCAAGAAACCAGAGTGTACAAGATAATCGTTAAGGATTTACCTCATTACTGTACTTTTGTCTAATTAAATGTGGTGTTACTATCTAGAGTAATATTTCAAAAAGGGTTTTGTTCATACGGTAGTAGTTTCTATAGTTATCTTCGGCCAACGTCTCACATCTCACACAGCAAGTTCAAATGTGTATATTTTTATACGTTTTTTAAGACATTATTTTTCTCAGATTTTAAGGTTCACTTTTCTTGAAGTGGGTAGAGCTAATGTAATTGCCAAACATACCTTTTTATTTTTACTAATCTTCATAATTTTGGCTAACCAGCTACATAGCTCGATAATCTGGGGTAAATTAATCTAAAAAATATATCATTCCGAATGACATTAGTGTAAGGTTCCTCGTAGTGATGAGCACAAAATCACAAACCGTGAATCAATCACTGATATCTTTGAGTCATACTCACTATCAGTGATTTAATATCTGGGATTATCGTGAATTTTATTTTATTTATATGTGGTTGTGAACCGTGATAGGACGCATGTAATATTCATGAAGGAATGACGTTATAATTCGTGATAAGCGCTAACGAGTAGATTCTGCTAAAACGTTTTAAACATTTGACCTGAAATGCTGAGTATTTGACCCAAAATATAGACTCACATTTTTTTAAGGGATTTAATTTATTTTGTGATGATATATAATTATATATATTATAGAAAATGTTTTTTACTTAAATGAAGTTTGAATAATATAAGTAAATACGCACAAAATTGTGTTTTTTTTATTTATTACGTGTATTGTGATATCGTGCGGCGCATGCAAATTAGTAATGAAACTGTGATCACAGTCACAGTTTTCAATCACTAATATTACTAAATATCAATCACAATCACACCAGTGAATCAAGAGTAGCATTTTTTCTCATCACTAGTTCCTCATCATTCGAAATGTCATTCTGATTGACTCGTTGCAAATGTCATTCTGAATGATCGTGTTGGTTATCATTACCGATAAACAAATACATTCCAAATACAAATAATATATGATATATCACTGCAAGACATTTTCAATCTTTAGGAAAAGAATAAGATGTATATTTTGCACGTTGCACGTCCCGTGGTATCGAAATAGTTATCGAGCCAATTTCTGAGGTCATCGTTGTTATTGAACGTGTGGTAACCCTACTCGCGCCAAACCAGAGCGACCAATAAGAGCCGGCAAATAAACATTATGTACCAGAGACGGTTATTGCCAAGCAACTAACCTCACTTCTCCGCAGGCCGTCCTAACACCAGCATAGCTACACAACAGCATCTCCAGCGAGCTACTGCAGAGTTCAATCGCGTATTTAAATTGTATTAAATGATCACCTAAATAAACGAAACCTTTTAAGTGCTCTTTCATTTACATACCCTGCTCTAGTTAAAACAGACACCCTACACTGCGACACACAACCAACACGTGTGAGACGAGAAGAAGTTAGGAGCTTCTGTCACACAACATCTTAACCTTCCGACACAATCTAGAGTCAATCACATATATTTGAATAACTTCAACACACACAACACCAACTCTTACAACAGTAACGCCACTCATTCGATTGGAAAGCGACCGTAAAAGGTGATAATCTGACGGAGCGAGGTCCTGACTGTAGGGTGAATGCATCAGAATTTCCTTTTAGAAGCATTGGAACCTTGATTAAAGCAGAAAAAAAGTACGTGTCGAAAATTTTCGTTTTTCTCAACTTGACACTCCATTATTTAAGCCTAAAAATGGCGACATTGACATTTTAGAGAAAAAGAAAATTTTGTAATTTTTTGTCACAAAGAGCCGGAAAATAGCATTTTTAAAAAAAAACTGCAAAGACTTATTCAACGACCCAATACATACATATTTAAAGTCGTCATCTCAGCAGTTATGTAAAATAAGATCACCCCAGAAGTTAAAGGTTAATATCATAAATAAAATAAAATTTGAAATCGTGATACGTTTCTATGGCGGAGACTATAATACTTTATTTCCAAATATTGGACAGCATTCATAGTGGACAATGTATAAATTGGACAAGGGCAGTGTAGTAAATATTCATATTGGATGAAATATCTTCAGTGGCGTAGCGATCGCCCGAACAACCGGAAGAGCGAGGTATCTCGATTCGTAAGGGACCGGATTCAGATTATGTAACAATATACAAAATGACTTATCGTACAGACTTGTTAAATTTATTTCCAATTTGTAATTCGGTTACTATAATATACGAGGTGCGTTTTTTAAGCAAGTACCGTTGACGGATATTCCCGGTGTAGCGCTGCGGTTGCGATTTCCTTCATCTGTTGACTCACCACATGCAACGTAAGAGACATTCACATACTGTGGCCATCTTGTAGTGAATGGTCGAAATGTTCAAGACAATAGATCAGCCCGCCGACTGTGAGCCAAGTGTATCCTGTTTTGTCCTTATTTGGCGCCAATTGATTTCCATATTTTTCTTCATCTGAAGCGGTTCCTTGGTGGCAAGCGTTTTAATGACGATAATGAACCCAAAAATACGGATTCAAGTATATCTATATTCTATTACATAGTATTATCCTCAAACCTTTATTTGACAATTGTTGCATTTCTTCTTAATTAGCCAAAAACAAAATGCTGCTGCAATAGTTGATGTGAGAAATAATAACACAGTTAAATTAAATTTGTAAATATAGATACTTACAAATATTAATTCTGAAAAATTTGACAAGGCATTAAAATGCGAGCATTTTAACTGATGCAGGAGAGATTCATATTCTATTCCCCTGTACATTAACCACAAAGTTGAATTTGCAAATATTAAAAATATGTATGTATTTGATGATTATTCGGCTAGCCATACTATTAGGTGGGATAGTAGTAAATTTGACGTACGAACAACGATAGTAAAAAGTTACTATATTGAAGGAAACCTCAAAAGGTCCCCACCCTATCCCGGAATCGTTTTGAGAGTTGTTTATTCTTGTTTCGATTCCACTCAACAAAGCAACGCGTGCAATATTTCACAAAATCTTCAAGCTTGTTTTTGGACTAGTTAGAGCAGTTAGGTGAGATCTGGCAGTTAGTTACTAAAACCTTAAGGCTTTCCTTCATATTAACTTTTTTTTTCTTTTTCTTTATTATTACAATTGTTCTATATTACATTTTTTACTTTTTCCTATTACATTCCGTTATTAACATCCTAATACCATCATAGGTTGGCTCCAGCATCATCGTACCAGAGCCACACCTGTACAATTTGACGCGAGACTCGTTATCACGCTAAATTCAGAAGGCAGCTAGAAAGAAGCTATATAAATCATACACCCCCAAAAGGGGAGGGTAAATGTCACATTTATATTTGGCAGTAGCAGAACTCGGTCACAGTCCGGCAGAAATTCACGCTTTGATGAGCGGCACCGACAAGGAAGAGAAAGGGTGGATCCCTCTCTCCAGCTGTTCTTTTAAATGCCACCGCTCCTCTAGGTATCATCCATCCCAGCAACCCCCAGCGGGAGACCCACACCCTAATAAACTCCCGGAAATGTCCGAAATTCCTATCAATCGTGATCTGACGTGTATCATTCGTTATCACACAGTCCCAGGGGATGCGGTCCGGCGTCTGCTTCACCTGAGCGCAAACACACCACGGTTCACGGACAAGTCCTAAGTCGAAGAGTTTACTCATGAAATGCCCATGTCCCGAGATCATCTGCATCTGGAGGACCACCGCCACGAAGGGGAGAAAGGTGTAAATCCATCTGCACTGAGTGGCAGCGTGCCTACAGCAATAAGTTACTATAGTAAAATGTTATCACGGTCAAAATATTCTACTGATCACACACCGGTCAAAAGAGTCCGGGAAATTATTACTGTAACACAGATGTCGCGAAGTGAAATGACGGACGCCGTTGGCACGCCTCTCTGGAGATTTTATCATGGTAATATAAAGACTTTTTACCGCTTGTTGCACGAGCATAATGGCCGGGAGACGAGCCCGGGTCCCGAGAGCGAGAAGCTGAGAAGCTGAACATTTATTCAAAATGCGGAATTGGGTCTCGCTTACGACAGCACCGACGTAAAGCTGGAGCGGGCGCGCCGTGTAGCCGGCAATAAACAGTAAAGATTCCTCGGGGAGCGAGCCGGCGCACGGGGCCGTAAAAGTAAATAAAATTGACATTTCAACACTAGTATACCGCCGGGAATGTAACGTAGTTAAAATGTCCTTTTTAAATTTCGAGAAATAGGTGACCCACATACGCCAAGAATATATACAATATTATATGTACAACGCAAACAAGAATGAGCGGGAAAGCGTCTTCAAATGCTAGTAAAGCAGCTTTAGCCAGATAATAGAGGTGGGTCGAGAGAAGTCGGAGTTGCTAACTAACCAACTAACTAACTATCTTACCATCACGCTATTTAGGCAGAGAGGATAGAGCCCAACATTTCTCTGTTCTGACACACAATTCTCGCCTCATCCACATTCATACATCTTTTTATACAAGCTCGCCGATTGTTGAGGCTTTTAACAGAGCCATCATCCAGTATCTGGTTTACCTGGTGGTGCCAAGTCTTCCGCGGACGTCCTCTATTTCTGGTGACATCAACACTTACGTCATATATCTTTCTTACCATTCCCTCTCGTTCATCCGTTCTATATGAACAAACCACCTAAGTGATCCTTTCTTAATCTTACTCATCGGCTTTACATTATTTCCTAACTTTTTTCATTTTTTACTCTGTCATGAATAGATTTGACACACATACGCCTAAGTGATTTCATTTTCTGCTTTCGTTCCTCTTCTACCAGCTCCAAGCCTCACATTCATACATCAGTGCCGGTACCAGAACTCCATCGTGCACTGCTAGTCTTGCCTCGATTGACAAGTTCCCAGAGTTACTCTTGACTCATATTATATAATAGAAGTGTATATCATTTCTCAACTTTTTTTTTACTTTTTCACTATTACCTACGATAATTTGCATTGTTTTTTTTATTTTTATTAGTATTCTTTTTTTATAATATTTTAACACTATTAATAATAATTCCCCATTACTAGGATAATCTTGTGTCAAGGTGGGCAATTGTTTAAAAGTTGTAATTATTAGTATTTAGAAGAAAAATTGATGAATTTTTTTTTATACTGTACTTCAATATCATCCTCGATGGGACATTGCGCGCATTCCTGAGATTTCGAGAGCCATCCTGGTGCTGGCAGTAGTGTAACTACCAGAAGTGCGCAAATCAGATGAAATGCACATGTGATTATGAAAAATATCAAATATTTTAAATACTAAATTAACGTATTAATTATAAATATATACATATAAAATCAATTTTGTCGAAAAATATTGTTTTTGCGTCACCGGGATCCCGGTGACTTAAAAATATCACAGACCTATGTTCTGAATAATTACAACTTCACAATAAGAATGTGTTTTCCTTAATAATATCAAATATAATGAAACATCTGTTCACGAACGTTTGCGAAGAGAATTTCGGTTTACGAACAGACAGGCAGTCTCAGAACTCGCTGCGGAAAAACTGGAACAGATTCTTAATGAACGGCGAAAGAGGGTGACAGAGGAAATATTTTTTTCAGAGACTGATGAACGAATGAAAGATGTTCCTAGGCCCTCGATCAACGAAATGTGCGCGAAGTGGAGGGAGATGCAAAATTTTGTGGAAAAATATCACCCTGATATTGCCGATATACGGCCCCAGCTGCTCCAAAAAGTGGCCGAAAATTGCACATCCAGGTTACGCTTCATTCGAGCCAGCCGCGGCGCCCATATGCGCGAAATCATATTTAAACTAATGGTATATATAACTATCTTTCAAATAAACACAATACCATGGCCATTACCACGAATATGATGTGTTTTATTCCATTTTAAAGTTCTAAAAACACCCTTTACATGATATATAAAAACAATACCGGTGAAGTTTCTTCGGACTTAAACAAAAACTAAGAAATAGTACATAAAAATAAACTTAATAAATTAAAGAATGGTACATTAATTAACTGATAACTGATAAACAAAAAATGTCATTACACTAAAATAAACTAAAAAATAGTATATGTACTACACATTAAAAAAACTGATAAACCAAAAAGTGTTTTTACATTGTACTTATAAAGTGAGAAGGGAGGAGGGGGGGAATGGGATGCAACAAAAAAAAAATGTAATGATTAAACATAAGTTAGCATAATTTACTTATGAAAGGAAGCAATTTTTTGTTTAAATTGTTTAAATTTGTTCTGCCAAAATTTAGATAAAATAAATTATTTGAATGCGTTTGATGTTTGGGACAGTTTAAACCTATTTTAAACTCTAAATAAATTTGTACGTTTCTTCGATTTAAAAAAGAAGGGATTTTATGGTAACACTCGCTTTTTGAATTCGATTTAATATCCAAACAGGAACGTGAATTTAATATATAGAAAAATATATGTTTATGTTGAACATTTATGCCCATGCCCAGTTGAGAAAATATATATAAGCGCGACAGTTGACAAATGAATGACGTAATTAAAAAATATCTATATTAAATAAAATAACAATCACTTTGTATGAAACTACGAAATTTATTATACTTTAACCGGTTTCGCTTATCTCAAGCTTCATCAGGACGTATTTGAAACAAATCATAAATACAAAAATAACGTAATCATAAATACAATATATAGTTAAATAGAACATCGAGAGAGACAGAATATAAAAATATATGCAAAAGAGAGAATACGTATACAGATAGACGGAACATTAAGGGAGGGGAAAATACAGTGTTGATGGATATTAAATTGTTTTTAAAGGAAACACACCTAATATGGGGCTAATGGATAATTACGGTGGACGAATAATAAATTTCGCGGTTTCATACACAGTGATTGTTATTTTATTTAATATAATATGTCAAACCAAAACGAACGAAAAAAAAACGATCTAATATTTATAAAAAGTTTACATCTTTCTCAACCAACGTATTTCCCAAAGTTAAGTCTTCTGCATATGAAAGTTGATTTTATGATCGTAAACGGAAATTCGGCCGAAAGGATAAATTGGGAAAATATTGGTAGACGACAGAAAAATGATTTTGGTAATGTGCCAAAGACATCGCGGCGCAGTGAACGAGAACTGCAAACGTTCCCATTGTGAGATTGCATTGTGCATGTTGGCCACAGACAACCAGGTGATGGAGGAAATTCAAAATTATATTCAAACTGTCGTAAAACTGAGTCATAAAATTAGATTTGTAATATTAAACTTTTATTTTTTAAAGAAGACCGCTTTCAGAGTGCCTTAAAATGAAAATAATTCATCGGTCAAGTCTAAACGGTTATTTAAATGGAGAGACGGGAAATCCACTTAAAAGACAATTATGTGTATGTAGTGGGATTTTAAAGGATTATCTATTAGGGGTACCCACATTCTCGGAAACCATGGTTTTAGGTTAGTTGGATTCAGTCCTTTGACTAAGAAAGACGTATCCGAATATTTGGTGTGTTGTGAAAGGAATTTTTGAAATTTTGCGGAGAAAAAATTTTTTTTACGTGTCCCCTTTAATAATGACAGAGACGTATCCTTTTGAAGAACATTTGCGAAGCTGCATGCTGTTTCAGTTTCACGCAAAAAAAAAAAAAAAAAAACGCATCGGAGACAACAAACAATAAACATTTGCGAGGATTACAAAGGCGCATTGAACATCCGGAAATGCTAAAGATTGTTTAATAAATTTAAATTTGGAAATTTTGATTTAAAAAATGAGCCGAAAAGTTGACGACCCCGTGAAGTGGATGAAGCAGCCCTGAGAGAAGAAATCTAGAAAAATCCGAGTCTCACCATCGAAGAATTATCGAGTCAAGTACGTACTTCATGGTCGACAACTCAAAGGTGCTTGAAAAAATGGGGAAGATTCGAAGACCAGCTTTAATGAACAGAAACGAAAAACTAATCCTCCTGCATAACTAACACTTGCCCGCGCGTAGTTAATTTGACAAAAAAAAATATTGACGAATTGAATTTGAAGGCTTTATTGCATCCGGCCTATTCTCCAGATCTGGCTCCAACTGATAACCATCTTTTTCGCTGATTGGAATATTTCTTAAAAGAAAAAAATTTTAAAACACAAGACGAGATAAAATCAACTCTTTCGTTCTTTTTCGACTCTAAAATCTACAGAATTTTATAAGGATCTTTTGATTTACCAAACAGATGGCGCAAAGTCACCGAAAATCATGGAAATTATTTTGTATAAATAGATCAAATAAATAATTTAAAAAATACATTAGTTTCATTAAAAAAATGCGTCAATGTACCCCTAATATTTTGAAATTTTACCAAATAATGAATTACTTAATTAAGAGATCATTAATATTGCAGCAATAATTGGTTACGAAAATTTCTCCAATATTTTTAAATAACTAACTTACCATCACGCCGTTTCCCCGCGGGGTTAGGCAGAGAGGATAGAGCGCCACACTCTTCTGTCCTGACGCACAGTTCCCGCCTCATTCACATTCATACATCTTCTCATACAAGCTCGCCGATTATTGAAGCTTCTAACAGGACAACCCTCTAGTATCTGGTATACCTGGTCGTGCCGAGTCTTCGGCGGACGTCCTCTATTTCTGGTGCCATCAACACTCGGGTCACATACCTTTCTAACCATTCTCTCCTCATTCATCCGTTCCATATGATCAAACCACATACGTGATCCTTTCTTAACCTCACTCATTATACTAACATCAGCTTTACATTCTTTCCTTATTTCTTCATTCTTTACTCGGTCATAAATAAATTTGCCACATATACGCCTAAGTGATCTCATTTCCATTGCATTCAGTCTACTTTCGTTACTCTTCTGTCAGCTCCAGGCCCCACTTCCATAAATCAGTGTCGGTACCAGGACTCCATTGTGTACCGCTAGTTTTCTACTGCTCAGAAATAAACAGCAACCAAAATGTGTTTTGTGCTAAAAAAAAAAAAAAGACGCGAATCGCGGTATATGTGTAAACAATGTAACATAGCTCTGTGTGTTGAACCATGTTTTGAACAATAGCATTCTCTGAAAAATTATAATAGATAGAGTAAAAAGATTTACAACATTTGCAATATGAATTAAAATAAACATGTGTGTTATTTTGTGAACTTGTGACAACCCTGTTTATAAATTATGTTTAAACAATTTTAGTGAAGAGAACGTCGTTGTTTTTTCGAAAAACATCGTGATTTGGTCAATTTTCACATATTTAAATCAAGACTGTTCATAATTAATTCATCTTTATTAAAAAATATTAATGGAAAAATGGCCGGCGTACGGGCACTATCTAAGTTTTGCATGACCGGCAGGGAAAAGGTTAAATTAGGACAATTTATTACACATTATTTTTGTTTGTAAAATAACAGAAAATTTCATCACAAGTGCAATACACAAAAAGAAAAAAATTATATAATGTCAGCATGTTATTTCATAATCAAAATTAAAAATATACATAAAATGTGCAGTAAAGCAATTTATCTGTGTCAACCATTGAGTTGAGACACAAGAAATTGAACCAAATTGTTGTTATTTTCCGTATTAAATTAGGTCACTTTTAATTTTTAAATTAATTATATTATTTATGCTTACTCGTAAATAAAACGAGGAACGCTGATGTAGAAGCACAAATTACTTCCGTTTATAATCATTGTCTGGGTATTTTATTTCCCCATCTTTTCGTATAAATACAAATGTTAAATCGTATGAAACCAATATTATTAGCGACTTTGTGTTATTCGGAGTGAAAAATGAAGTGGTTCACTGTATTGTTTGTCATTATTCTGGCCGATACGAGCCTGAGTAATGTTATTTATATCGTCGGGCTTCACGGACATACTGCTAGCGATCCACAAGATACAGAGATCTCAAGAGCTTCTGACATATTTGAAAACCTACCATCGGATGCGACGGTGGAGTTCGTTGGACAAGAAGATCCTGAGAAATTAGATATTGCGTTTTCATTGACGGGAATCGAACAAGACGCACTCATCTCACCAGAAATCCTAAAACGTATGTATAATCCTTATCAACGACCTGTTTACTTCTTTCCGAGGGCAGATGTACAAGAACCTCTATTAGAAATGGACTCCCGGGAAGTTGTCGATGTTCCAAACTCTCCTTGTAGTTCAAGCGTGGATTTCTACACCTCATTGGTGGATTACCTAGCAAGAAGCCTAATGAGATTTGGCCCCATTGAAAACATGATGTTAGTGAATTTAGATACAAAGGATAACACAACTCAAATGGAGGAAATCAATCTTTTTGGATCAAAATCGATCATCGAGCCAATAAATAATCAAGAATCGGAAGAAATTTCTAAAGACGTTGGAAATGAAAATAGTGTTACCGCGAATCCAGAAGCGAGTTACACAGAGTACAAAACAGCAGAAGATATAATCATTAAAACATCTGAAGAAAACGATATTGTTTATGATTAAAAATACATTTTTTTGTTGATTGTATCGGTTGTAACCTTCAGGTATTAGAAGATCGAAAATAGGATCGAGGGCCGGAGCGGGATACAAAGTGACCCCATTCAAATTTGTGTTTTAATGATGTATAATGGTTCGAGCATGTTCTACATATTTTTAATTAAATTTCTTATACAATCAACAAGACACTACTAAATTTGTTATCATTTTATAAGAAAACGTAGTATTTTGAAGTGTCATCACTCACAAGCGTCTGGCCTTCGGGAGCTACGCGAGCAGAATGACGCAGCCGGACGTGTCGCGTTCGCGAACACACCGCGCACGTGCATGTCCTAAGTCAGCGAAAAGATCTAAAACGCGACTCATCCAAATACATACATCATATCTGCCGTTACCTAATAAGGGGAATTAATTTATAAAATGGTCCCGATTGTCTATGGAAAAAACATAATTTTCTCCATTTTTTACTGTCTTACTATACATTGTTGTTTTGTTTTTTTTGCGCGTTGCATTCTTCGGGATATTTATGAGGATTACAATGAATATCAGCTCAATATTATTAATATTTAATAAATAGTTCTAAAAATAATATTTTTGGGATTGTATTGTACCCCGCTCCGGAAAGGAAGTGTTAATTTCAAATCTGAAAAATTGTGATATAAGCAAACTTGTATTGTACTTTATAAAATACGATAATTTGAGCATTTAGATGAAGATGATGAATTTAAAGACGGAGTGTTTTCATCCTAGGTTTTCATATATTCAATATGGTTTTCATCCCAGGCAGCGTCGTTCTATGACAAGTGACTTAACCTTTCCCATACTGTGCTGTAAACTCAGTGTACTTGGAGACTTTTGCGATTTTTAAGTAGGATGAATATTAATATTTTACATTTATTACTTATATTCATCATTAAAAAAAAATAATAGTTGATACATATATATATAAATTATTGTGAAAAACTGCTAAGAATGAGAAAAAACATTGGTCATAACGAACGACAGCACAAAGATGCATAAGACACATCTAACTCAGCCAGCGTACGCTCTCGCTCTGTCACTAATGCCAGTAGTCCACTCTCCTCACCTCGTCCGTGATCCGACCGAAGCGTGTGAGGTGAAGAATAGGCAACGCAAGTCGAGAGCTGCAATATGGCGAGAGTGGACAGCTGGCATAACTAAAGTGATGATTAGAATCCAGCACTATGTAGCTGATATAAAATGGATGTTATATGAGAGAATTTAGAAACTCCATATATTATCCGTGCTGCTGCATTTAGAATGGATTGTAATCTATCCCGCTGAAACATTGGCAGGCCAGCATCAATGCTGTTACAATAGTCCACACATGACACCACAATGGGTAGATGGTCTGCCTCAAGAGGAAGATGTCTCCGAATACTTTTAATCTGTCTCAGTTAATAAAAGCAGTTGATACTTTAAAAAAAATCCAGTACATACTTATTGCCCTAAAACAGGCTTGCCTAGTTTGGCAATACATTTTTAAATCTGTGTAAAATATATGTAACAAACTGTCTTTTTTTTGTAGCTATACAATGCTTATATTGTATTTTATGTGTCTAAATAAATTTTTTTTTTTTTAAACTTAAAAAATGGGCTTCATACGACAATGTAAACTGAAAAATTATTTATTATCATTATGTATATAAATAAAACTAACCTTTTAGAACAAAATGCTCTTGTGTAAAGATTTGTAATATGCAAAGCCAGGGCTGTCTCGTACTTATATTGTTCCGGTACCATGTATCTCACCTCATCATGAAAACTCAAACAAAATCTGGGAAAAAATAAAAAATCACTTAGTAAAATAAATTTATATCGACTTCTCACTCTTCGTCCACATATAATACATTCTCAGTGATCACATCTATCTATCTCTTCTAGCAACACGCCCATAACACGCAAAAAATCTTTTACTGTATGTTGTCGAGAGAGAGAGAGAAAAATGGAGATCTTTATTTGTCACAGTCTTTTAAATGTGGCTGGTCATCGTCCGGCTCGGACTTCGTAGGTGTGTGGGTATCTCGCTGGGAGATTTTTGAGAAAGGGTGAGGGTCAACCACCCTTCTTATTCTTGCTTGATAAACCTTAGGTTCAATATCTGCCGGTCCTGGCTTCCCTTAACCTGAGAACATTTTTTGTTTATGTGTATTGTCTTCTTTTTCCCTTTAAGGGGGGTGTAGATTTGAATATTTGATAATAAATTTAAACTTATTATGCAGCATCCCTTCTACAAAAAGTCATCGACCACCACTGGTGTGTGAGGGATTTAGGAACCGCCATTTTCTGTCCCTCTCAGTGCCTCTATTGTGTGTGTATATTGTATCTGTGTGCATATAACACGTGTACGGATAATGAATGGTCATTGGTTAGCAACCATGCCATGTTGCATTGCCACTATGGGGCATAGCATGGTTGCCAAATAATGTTAAAAAATGCCAACCTGGCAGTGAATGTCAAAGATCGATATGAGATTATAAATCGGTTTTGGGTAAACGGTGGATTACCATTCACTGTATCACAGTCTATGCAACGTACGAGGTCAACACCACATCTCAAAGGCATCGAGCATGTTTCTTTCTTTTTCTTCACAGAGTTCATGTTTCAACTTGATGAAGAAAATCATGGCTTTAACCATTTTACATGGAAGGAAGACTGAACCAACCGTATCACAACTTATTTACAGCTTGCACAATACATATGCGGTGGAGAAACTCATTAAGACATCAAATCTCAAAAAGTTATAAAAATATTTTTCAATACGACTTACCTGGCTTTGGATCCAGTCAACCACGCCATATTGACCAGCATCAGATGCAAGAAATCCACAGCGCCCGATTGAACGACCCAGTTAACGGCTGTCGGAAGATGTCGCTTTCTCAATCCTTCATCTGACATAAGAGCTCTGGTCAACTGACAGCTCAAAAATGGTGTTCTCGGTTTTTCGGATCCTGTGCAATAACAATAAAAAATATTTGAAAAGGTATTTAGATTTATGAATTTGCATAACATTGGTTTTTGTGTTTATGAGAGGCGTTCAAGAAAAACTAACACGACTGCCGCTGATGCTGTGCTAATCACTTCCATGTGACGCTATGTCGGACTGCTCCGACATACAAAAATACATTTGTCCTGCTAAATTAGTATAGAAATACTTTGGAAATAGGTTAATGTTAAATCTATATGATAAAATAATAATACAACTTTAAATCTTTAAAAAATATATTTATATTATGTAATCAAAGTTAATTGTTGTTGACCAAAAATAGTTGATATGTGCCCATTATTATGAAAGTGGTCTAAGTCACGTTTCTTTCATTTCGAGATATTTAAACTTTTGAATTTGAATTGATTACAAAATATTTTTATACTACACGACACAATTTTTCAAAATTTACTTAGTTTACTAGATTTATAATCTATTTCGAAATACAAATGTTGCATGTAGCTCATAAGGAAATAAAAAATTGAAGGTTGAAATGACTTACTCTACTATCAAAATAAACTTTTGACAATTTCTACATATTTTTATATTTACTGTTACGTAAATCACATACTATTTTTAATCCATTTATAGAAACTTCACCGGCCTCGTTACATACATGTATTGTGCCATTTATTTTCTCAATAAAAAATGCATTCGGAAAATCGCCTTATTATATAAGAGACTTTCGGTTTTCCCCCCTCGCCTGCATTAATCCGTTATATGGAGGTTCTACTGTATTACAAATACTGAAAAGGACACTTTACGATTCGTGCTGTCCCTAAAATCTCATGTAAATTACTAAACTAAACTTTTTTTAAATACTTTCACTATTTCTGCATATTTTTACATCTGAACTGTTAATATCTTAACTGTAAAAATAATCATAAAAATTATGTAATGGATGATTTACAATATTGTTGTGGTAAACGCAATAGGCTGTATTTAAAAAATACCAAACGTTTCAGAAGACAAAAAACTATCAACCTAGTGCAGTGATGGTGAACCTTTTAGGCTCGGCGTGTCTAAATTTTTTTTTTTTTTTTCTTTTTTTTTTTTTTTTAAAAAAAATAGAGATGCGTACACGGAATACGTGTCACATCAATATTCTTACTATTTTCAAACTAAGCTAAACGCTTGTGCTATGAAAATAGGACTAACTTGCTGGTGTCCTGGAACGAGGCGCGAACCTCCGACCACTAGATCACTAGGCCAACGTCTTGACCACTACACCAACAAGCTACTCAAAAAATCTATCTTGAATTAAATTAATTGCTCATTTCAATTATTTGTTTTTTTCATATAAATATGTAATATGTACGTAGTAATAAATTTGAACATCATTATAACACGAAGTTAACAGAAAGCAAGTTCAATTAAGATAATGAATTTTCAACGGGATAGCTTTTTTACTCTCTTCAAAAGTTTGATATTTTAAACATACAACCCAATCCACAACGATATGTTTTCTATTTGTTTATGTTATTAATATTTTAATGTAATTTTCTATAAATAATCTTTGCCATGTTTGCTCAATAATCAGTCTGTAAGGATATTATTGGTTTTATAACATTTTTGATAATGGTACATCGTACCGTATATATATATATATATATATTACGTTGATATTAAGAAAAAGTAAGTTAAAGATAAAAATTACCAGCAATCTCCTCAAGGCGATTAAACATATCTGACTCGGTACCACCGATCCATTTCGGTTTGTCAAACATTTCATTCAATTCTTTTCCATTCGCCTTTGCAATTTTCGTTGCATGATAGCCCAACATCGTCAACTCATTCTCTGCCGGGGTATAATCGTTATCACCGAAAACTCTTTCAATCCATTCCGCTTTCAGGCGGTAGTAACGCCGGCCTTTGGTAGTGGTGAACATCTTAAGCGCCTTGTTTTTCGCATCTCCGTCCGACATGGAGGGGTTGAACTGTTTCAGTAGTCTTTCGGCAAAGTTTTGGCCGGCACCTGTGAAGATGAAATATTAAATAAATGTAAATAAGAGAATCAGAAGTAATATGTAAATAAGGTTTTTTATTTATTTATTTATTATTTATATATATTTTGACATCCATATTTTTGTACTAACAGAGGTGGATACATAATAAACATACATAATACATAGTTTATTGTGTGGGATGGAGTAGACTTCACCTCTGATATATACAGCGTTGTCCTGGCTACTTTGCTAGACTAATTACTTTGTTAAAAACGCATGTTTATTGGAGAAAAAAAATAATGGAAAGAAACTGACCGCAATTATAAACCAATGCATTTCTAGCCCCCCGAGATATTTTTTTTAAAAACTTGTGTAACAAATGTCCAAGATTATCATTGTAAGTGGGTAAATTTTATTAGAATAATAATAATGTGATGTTATAGCCGATATACAGAGTGTAACAGATCTAGTCCACAATATTTCAGGACTAAATTACAAATCAAAAATGTTCAAGGAATATGTGCCTAATCTCAACCATGTCAGTGATATAAACATTTCAAAAAATTGTAAATACGTGATTATTTCGATATTGAATACAAAAAATTAAAGGTAATTGAATTTTGAGAATATTTTTTGTTATATGATTTAGGACCTAAAGCAAAGATATAGATTAATAATGGATAAATTTTACAATACATATTTATTTCGAAGCACGTAGATTTAAAGCTTAACATAATTTTGTAAAAATTTCAAACAATAATATTTTCCATTATATGTTCTTGGTATTGAAAGTTTTGAATTTCCAGTTTTGCAATATACATATACGTATTGGTTTATGTATAAACAGAGCCTGTGCTTACAGCCATAAAAATTCTCACCATATATCCTAGCATAATTGATGACTTTAGCATGATCCCTAGTGATTTGAGCAGCCTTAGCAGTATGGCTATGCATGTCGGTACCGGCAGCCTTCGACCCAGCCAAGGTCATCCAGCCAAAGGGCGTAGCACCGTGCAGACCAAATTGCGAGTCACCCAAGATGGCGGCTATCCACAATTCCTAGAGAGAGAGACATAAAACGATACTTATATATATATTTATAACTGTATGGGACAGGGGTTCAAATTCACCGCCGTTCCCAGCCAGCATCGATACTAACGACATCTTCATTCACGACCTAGTTGATGGCAGAGTGCTGCCGCCAGTTTAGCACGAGGATCTGCCGACACGTCTTTCATTCAAGACCGAACATCACAGACTCGTTCCTCTAATCTTCGTATTTTTCACTCCGCTATTTCCAATATTCTTTCATCTCTATCTGTTGTACAAATAAACCAACTGCACCAACCGCGCGTTTCATTCTATTCAATTCATTGTTCATTTGTGTGTATGTAATACCAATATCATCATCGCACTCATCCTGTCAGAGTGCAATGATATTTGTACAAAAAAAAACTGTAATTATCAGAAGACGTGCATGGATATCATTATTTTAATGAGAAATTATAATGTACTTGATAAATACAAATTAAAATATTTATTCCTTAATCAAACATTTTGATTGGTGCCATCGCATACGCATAACACCCAACCAATCATTAACAAGTTAGAAATGTGAGCCGGTGAGATGAAACAAACCTGTGAATCAACATCAGCCCCTACAAAATTGTACCCTGGAGGGCATTGGATCATGGCTCTCAATTCAGATCCAATTCTTTCCTTATGAGCATTACTGGCAGTCATCCATGTTGGTTCCATTGCTCTGTAAATCAATATAATTGCCCAAATATTATTTATTATTTTATTATTGATTATATATTATTATGCTGTACATACAGTAGAACATTGATATCTCGAACCTCAAGGAACCACCAGTAATATTTGAATTATTAAAAAAATGAATTAAGAAAAAAGTAATTAGGGTTGTTAAGAAAACGCAACTACATACCTATTAATAAATATTTATTAAAAATTTCCCATGTATAAGATTGTTAAAACAAATTAAAAATAAGCAAAACATGTTTCACAGTTAAATAAATTTTTTGAACAATATAATTTTATTAGCAATATTTGAATATGTCCAAGAACACACAATTACTGGATTTTCAGCTACAAAGGCACTGTTATTAAACAAATATCAGATATCTCATAGAGACAAAACTATTTTTTATCATATGTAATGGAAAATATATGGAAGTATGGGGTAATTACAGGCTTTACAACCTGTCTTCGATTGGCTTATTAAATTTGGTCCATAGATGGTGATGGTGTAGTGGTACTCAAAGCGAGTCCACATACTAACATACACAACTTTCAAAAAATTTGATAAATGTGGAGATTGAGGGGTGAGAATTGGTGAATTTTTGGAAAGGTGAGCGAAAGAAAAACTATGTAATTTTAAAAATGTTAAACACTTAATTCATGTTATAAAAAATTGTAAAAATGTCAAATAAATAAATAAAAAATTTAAAAAATATATATACATATATATATATACACTTAAGCCAGCCGAAGACGGGTCGTAAGTCCTGTAATTACCCCATACTTCCTTATATTATCCATTACATATAAAAAAAATAGTTTTGTCTCTATGAGATATCTGATATCTGTTTAATATAATTTTAAAGATATTTTTGACTGTTTTGTTGCACAAATTATTTGGCCTTTCATGTGCCCTATCAACTTATTTAAGGACTTGAACAACGGATTGTTACGCGTGCTCGTTGATTGATACTCGTGAATTTCATCAATGCTAACTTCGAATTAAACAAAATAGTTCAAAATATTCATGTCTCATTTGTACTGTTTCAAAACGAAATTCACGAAATACCAACAAAAAAAATTTGAATTAATGATAAATTTGAATAAGCAAAATTCGAAATACCCATGTTCTACTGTATATTAATTTTAATAAACGAAGGCAAAAATCTGCACTGAAAGGACAGTGAATGGCTTTTTACTGGAAGCCGTGCCGTGTTGCATTGTTACAATGCTGTACTGCAGCATGGCACGGTCGCCTTGTAGAGTAAAAATGACCAATATATCAATAATAATAATAATAATAATAATGTGTTTATTCCAGCGTGATCAGGTTTTTTCCTTTAAACCCGATTCGCCATAAAGATAATACATATTAACAAAAAAAAATTATAATGAAAAGTTTTTTTTCTCATCATTTCAACACATTTTAATAAATATAATAATATTAATATCAATGATACCTTCTGGTGAGTGTGCCGCAGACCACAACTTGCGGCAAGATGGCGCCATATTTT
Organism: Eubasilissa regina; assembly: GCA_022840565.1. Taxonomy (NCBI): domain Eukaryota; kingdom Metazoa; phylum Arthropoda; class Insecta; order Trichoptera; family Phryganeidae; genus Eubasilissa; species Eubasilissa regina. Next base: position 14,846,101 of record JAINEB010000017.1, on the reverse strand, counting down.
TTATCCATATTTCCTAATTTGCTAGGTATGTCCGCATCATCAAACCAGACCACTTTTTGCTGCCTTATTCTGTCGCGATTGTTGCGCCAGTAAGATAACATCCGGGCGGCTGTCAGAACCTTGAGTAATAAAAATTATTATTTTCATACGCATCAGACAAGGCTGGCAAACAATCCACAATGTATAAATATGGATTTTTAAGATATGTTTATTTTTAGATATTCCAGGTAAAACATGTCACAAAAAATGTGACATAATAAATAAGTGCGTTGAAAGAGTGTTGACAAAGTGAGTAATATTTTTAAAGTATAGAGACAGAACTGTAAAGGCCAAGGACCAACCAGGAAGCACGACTTTCCTTCAGTATAGTTTAACATTAATGTAACAAGTTGCAAGTTGTGTATGTTACAAGTTGTAGAGTTAAATTGTTAGCTTGATAATGCCCTTACAAGGTGAAACGCATCTCAAGTAAATTAAACAAGTAGAACCAAAAAACATTGTTTTATTTTCACAAATGTTTATTTATAGTCCATTTGAGCTATCCATAGTAAATCCTACGAATTTTGTGTGTTCTAGTTCAGTTTCTAGTTTAGTATCTACTTCAGTTTCTAGTTCACTTTCATTATATATGCTTCACAAAAAGTATGTACTGAACAATGAATTTTAAAATGAAAGACAATGTAAAAACCACTCACTTTTTCGGCTTCGAGTCCCTCACCATTGAGAACATTCTCACTAAACTTGTTGATGAAATCTTTAGCGAGGGGATTCCCCACATTTTTGGAAGCGCCATCTTTGTGCGGCAGTCGCATAAAGAAACAGGCTCCACCGAGTGTCACACCGCTCCACACTCCGGTGCCCTTGTAGACATTCTCAGTCTTATCCTTGTTCCTCTTGGAATAATAATCTCGCTTACCAATGTCACTCTGAAAGGAAATAAAGCTTTTATTAGTGTGAATTTTATTTTCTTCTTTAAGTATTTATACATACAAACAAAAAAAAATTCCAATGTATGTTTATCTAATTGAATTGTTAAGCAGTATAATGTTCATACTACTAGTCCTTTCTAGCGATTATAATGATAAATGACAAACAAATAAATATATAGAAACAAAATATTTTCAAGATTTTGTCAAATTTTCCGGTCCTGTTCTGTCCGGTTAAACAATATTATAAAATTGGTGAGTGAATACATACAAACAAGCTTAAGAATTGAAAGATTAAATGGTATTCGATCCCCATACTTAGCAATTCTAAATATTTTCAAATTATAAATATTTTTGAACATAGTAAGGAAATAAATATATTTTAAAATGTTCTCAGAATTGAATTAATGTTTCGGATCCCATTGCAAGGTCCATCATCATTTACAAGTAATTGTAATCACACTCTGCACTAAGTCAGCAGAACAGCTGAGAAGCGAGTGGTTAAAAGGCAATGATGCCAACATACTATTAGTTGTATATTTTGTTTAGAGACAAATGAAGAGAAATTATTAAAAAAGGGTATCCACCATTATATTATACTTAGATCTGATGAAATTAATATTTTTGTTACATGTTTGCTAAATTAACATAATTTTTTTGAGATTGATTAAGAGACAACGTTCACTTTTCCAATTTGAATTTTGAGATATTTTTGCATTTTGCATATCCTTTCAAGATGAGACTAACAGTTGATTTTTTTTACAATATCAAGTAAACATAAAAGTGCATTATTTTTTACATAAATATTGCTAGAGTGAAAGGTATCAATAGAAAAGGACAAGTATACAATTGTTGATTTTCTTTAATTCCTAGGTAATAAAGCTATCAGAAAATAGCTTCAACATTCATAATACATATGTGTTGCCATTTGAAATTATCAAGCGAAAATTAAATAATTTGGTAAAGTTCTCACCTAAGAATTGTTATGTTTATACTATGAAGAATTATTATGTTTATGATAAAAACCATTGTTTGTGTCGATAAACATATGATTATAAAATATTACAATTTGGCCCCAATTTATAAGGAAAAAATTGATGTAAATTCATACTGATAAATAATATTGCTGTATTTGTGAAGAGAAAACTATTTATGCTAATATTATATAATAATCATACTCCGGTTGTAATAAAAAAAACTGTTTTTTTTTTAAATATTTATTTATTGTTTTAATAAATTGCATATATATTTAATATTAAAATATAAATGAAAATATAACAAAAGTATTATTATTCACTGTTAAATAATTAGTTGTTCATCGAGAATATTATCATTCTTCAACAATTCATTGTTTTTTTCTTTACACGTATTCAAAACAAAATTTGATCCACACACATTACACTTTAAACTGAATTTAGAAATAAAACTTTGTTCTTTCACATATTCAATATTCGTTCAGGTGCACCCAAACATTGATTTGTGGGAGTAAATTTGATTAATTTGAGAAAAGAATCAGTGTATGTCAACCACTCTTTTGCCATCCAATTTAGGAAGTTCACACGAGTCCACACATTCAATGCTCAGTTCGGGAACATCCTGAAAATAATTAATAATATTATTATTATTGTTATTTAGTTATCAGTATTTTTATGTCTAAAATAATTAAAATATGTGTTTATTCATTTATATGACTATAACAAATACATTTGTATCAGTCAGACAGGTCTGTCATGTATAATTCTTTTAAAAAAATTATTTATCTTTAAGGATATGTATTTCCAGAAAAAAATTATTTATCTGCACTACATAATATATGTATATTGAACTATATAATTTATATTGTTAAATCAATTAGATAATTGTTATAGAAAAGGTAAAAATTATCAACTTACATTGCGATTTTTTTCAAGAAGTTTATAACCATTTTAAATTTTGTTAGAACATTTCCTAGAAAGTGTCATTGGATTCTTTTTGACCTTAGGCATCTTGAGTCACATGAGGCAGTAATTTCAGAACAATAATGTATATAATAATATATTATTGACTTTTAATGAGAACCAAATCCAACAGAAAAATCACGGGTTTGCAAATTTCACGTTGAATCTTGTGAATGAATGGATTTCATGAGCTGTCCGCGCATGCGTTAGCCGCACATGCGCTATCAGATTCTAAAATGCTCCGATCGTTTGACGCATGTTTTATGTTAAATTGTCAAAATTATAATCAGTTTTCATATAAAAATAGCTCAAAACCACACAATTTACAAAAATAAGCAATTGGTGTCGAGAATAAGTATAATATTCATTCATATTGTCATCAAAATTTGTTTTAAAATGTGTTTTATAGTCAAATTTAATTAAAATCTAACGGAGCGCGGATTTCACGAGTGCGGTGGCCGGTTGAACGGCATACTAACAGTGTGAGATATAATTAATAATATCGTATTTCATAAGACTGGAAACATATTATTTAAAAAATGATTATTGTGTTTCTGATATTAAACTTAGTTTTAAATAGTAATTGAAGCCTCAAAGCATGTAAGTAAATATAGTACATATATTATTTAAAAACATATATTTTTACTAAAACAAAGTATTATAAAAACGTCAAAAATTCATCAAATGTACTGCAAATTGAATGATTTATAACTCTATTCATTTTTAACATTTTGCTAATTTGGTTTCCTACAGATTTGTCTCCGTAATCTTGGCTTCAAGATTATAAGAAAATATATTTCGTTTATGTATTAATTGCAATGCAATGCAATTCAATGCAAAATTAATGAAAAGGTTATGAAGATAACTTAATGCTGCCCTTGCTGATAAGTTAGTGTTGAGAAATCTGCATAGCATCAATTATTGTAAAGAGATTTTTTTTTTACTGTATTATTTTAAATAAAAGGGTATGTGTATGTAAATACACAACATAATTTATTTTTTGTTTCAATTTTTTCCATTTGTTTTGTCAGATATTTTGTATCTAGCTCAATCGAAAAATTAAAAGACTACCTTATTTAACATAATCTATATAATTTGAGCAAGAGTTATTAGAAAATAAAACATGTCAAATAATAAATTGTATGGTGCTACATACATATTTAAAATGTTAAATATTGTTTTGTTGCTATATTTTCATTAAATTTTCAGTGTTCTAACCATAGAAGGCATGCAATTATAGACTAATCATAGTCAATTTTCATAAAAATAAGGTGAAACGAGAGGGTCATGTAATTAGACCCTTCAATCAGATTATATTGGTGAATAACAAACAAATAAGTATGTAAAAAATTGAAATATTCTCAGTATTTAAAAATATGCATTTTATTAAGGAGAACACATTCTTATTGTGAAGTTGTAATTATTCAGAAGATATGTCTGTGATATTTTAAATACTAATATAATGTATTAGTTGGAAAGATATACATATAAAATAATTTTTTCAAAAAATATTATTGTTGCTACCGGGATTCGAACCTGAATCTCTTCAAATCTGGGGAACGTGCATTATATTATTATTTATTAAACTTATGTTATGGAAAAATGGCTGGCCTACAGGTGTCTCCCATAATAAATAAAGCTAGCATTCAAAAGGTTAAAAGATAATGACGCCAATTATATATCTATTACCGTCACAAAAAAAAAGTATAACTTAATAACTATATTGTGGTGTAAATAATATATAATATGGACTGTAAAATTTGTGGTCAACGGTGAATACATTTTGATTACTGGTGTGTTTAATAATTTCTGTGGATTTTTTAAAGAATGATTAATAAAAATGTTTGATTTGAGAATGTTTTTTAACTTTTTTTTTATAAAAAAGTTAATGTAAAAGTAATTACATTTATTTTATATAAAAGAAAAATCTTTCGTGCACCTCATCATTTTATCAATGTACTCACTCTCTAGAGACATGGTATTACACAATCCAAATATAAACAGGGTATAGAGAATGCACTAAGTTCAAAAAGCAACATGAATACAGTGATGGAAGAATTAAATGGAATACAGTATGATGCAAACCAGCTTCTTTGGATTGTTTGGGCGAGACTCATATGTAATTTGTTTAAAGACAGAAATATAATAAATGTCTACACATCTGATGAAGCACGTAATGACATGTTGGTGGATATTGTTCTACAAATATCAGAAAATCATTGCAACTTACAAGTCGTACGGAAGAATGTTAGAAAAAGGTATTTTTATGTGTTATTTTAATTATACAAGGATTGACAAAGTTAGCAGAAATTTTTTTATTACGATTACAGAATATGTGTACTTGTTGGTTATCTGGTCCCCTTCAAAATAATATGGTAAAGTAATACGCTTGATTTGACGTTTTTTCAATCGCAGGGAGCATTTCCATGAAGCTGATTAGAGTGAGCGTCGTAATCCATTCCACCTCCGCTCGTGATGATTTTTCATGTCACTCTTGATTTCGACAAATAGAAAATATTTTCGTAGAAAGCAATCACTTTGCGGTTTGACATATTAGATTAAATAAAATATACTCACTTACCTACCTACTTACTTTCCTTTAAAATCAATTGAATATCCATCAACATTGTATTTTCCTCTCCCTTAAGTTCCGTCTAACTGTATATGTATTTTATCTCTCTCTTTCACATGTAATGAATATTCCATCACCCTCTTTATGTATATATAAGTGCACTATTTTTATATTTATTGTTAGTTTTAAATGCGTCCTGCGAAACTTGAGCTAAGCGAAACCAGTTAGCGCGTAATAAAATTTGTGGTTTCATACAAAGTGATTATATTTTATTTAATCAAATAGAAAACAGTTAGAGGAGGCCAGATCGGGCTAATAGGGGGTGTTCCAACATCGTGATTTGATTTTTGTGCATTTTCATTCGCAAAAAATACAGACCGGACATGCCTCACTCTCACTCGTGACCGATTCATCACCTTCAGATAGTACACTGCGTTAACAGTTTGTCTTTCATGAACAAATTCCAGTGTTACTCAGCAGCCAGGTTATCGCCGATGTTGCAGTGTTGCTACATAATGAGCACAAAATAAATTTAATCGTTCTATTTCAAAATATTTTGGATGTGATTTTCAGCTTACTAATAAAATATACAATATGCCTTATTAGGGTACCAAACCCCTAAAATATTTTGAAACAATGTTCTAAACACACGGGTCCTACATGGTAATTGTAAGTACCAATAATTATGGTCCAGGATCAAATTCTTGGAAACGTTTTATTCAAGTGTCATAAAGTTTTGGGAAAATTTTTAATTAATACAAATTAAATTAATCAACTAGAAAGATATACAGAAAAAATCGATCTTTCGAAAAAATATTTAGTTGCTTTTAATAATATTTTGAGTAAACATTTGATTTTTGTGTGTGTGTGTTAAGAAGATGAAGTTTTAGTTAGATTGTACTATAGATTACTTCTCATTGTTTGATAATAAGTAATGTTTTAAATATTAAAAAATAGTTTTTATTGATTCTTTCATTAATAAAATGAAAGTCATCTTGACCCAGTGTTGACAATTGTATTTTTTAACTGTACAAGTTACATTTTTTTTTTACAAGGGATACAGCATATACCATTCTCTTTACTGTTTTATCAATTTTGAAGACCCGTTTTACACCAATGTATGGAATCAATCTCTATAGTCAGTTGCTTTTTACTATTACATTTCTCTTAAGAAAAGACTATTTAATACAAAAAAAATTTATCAACTACCCCAAAAGAAAGAAAAAGATTCTAGATTTTACATCATATGGATTATGGCACATACGCACTCGGGAATAAATTCACACAGTCATATTCTATTTTATTATTAAAGAATGTTTTTTAATATTTTAGGTTAAAACACAGTGAAACACGCCAAGAAAAAAATAACATTATATATGCAAAGGATTTGGTGAATGCATGGATTATATTGGAAAATATTTGGAATACATTTCAAAGTGAATACGGAGAAGAAGTATTTCTTATTTTGACTCCGATAAATCAAGTCAATTCAGAATCAGTATACTTTGTACGTAAAGCATGGAGACAACTTTCATTCTTCAGCGTTTTAGTGGCAGATACGACACTACTAAACAGTAGTTCAAATATACTTTTGAACGTTTTGATTGCAAATCCTTACAACTTAATCAATAATAGCTCGGAATCATCTTATATTAAATTTGGATTTACGAAAGAAAGCGCGGAAACTGAATGGATCACGTTGGTTGCACATTTGAAGAACAGAATTAAAAATCTTAACGGTTACCCGGTAAAAATAGTCATGCATAATTTTAAAGGACTTTCTGTAGCCGAATTTGATAAAACGGGAAAAATAATAAGATTTATAGGACGAGAAGCCATAGTCACAAATGAATATGCAAAATACTTCAACTTTACTCCCATATACAGTTTACCCAGAGACGGGATCGTTCAAGGAGGCCAGATGAAAAACGGATCATATTCTGGAGGGGTGAGGGACGTAGAAGACGGTGTCGTAGATATATCTGGCAATTCGAAGATGCTAACGATAGGTGATTTGAAAAACTCTCGACATTTAAGGACCACAGACCAGACAAGTCTGGTGATAGCCGTTCCAAAGTCTCGTCCGCAAGTCAAAATTATAGGAACATTACTGAGCGTATTGGATGGAAATGTTTCGAAAATATCCATCTTATTTATCACGTTAATAATTATAACATGGACCGGAGCCAGAGTGACGAACGATAAAATTGTATTTCAAAAAGAACATAAGATGTATGGCAACAAGGAGAAATTTAATGCTCTTATAGAGGTCATCCTGGATAATGTGTGCATTTTAAATAACACATCATTCAATATACCCTCAAGTTTTAAAGAAAGGATATTTTTTATCAGCTTAAGTGTTTGGGCTATGGCGGTGACAAACATCTACATCGGAACAATTACTACAAGACTAGCAATCCGAGAAACTTCTGAAATCGACACATTAGAACAATTGGACCAATCAGGGTTGAAAATCCAATGTATGAAATACGCTTGCCGAGAATTAACCATTGAACCGGGAAATGAGAATAACACCCGACGTACAACGCGTCAACTTTTATCGAAGAAGGTTTTTGTAATATTCAATCCATCTAGAATACCTCAACGAATAGCTTACGATAGAGACACTACCGTGGTTTGTCCAAAGTACGTGGCGGACACGATCATAGAAGAAACGCTATCCGAAGACGGTGCAGAATTAATTCACGTGATGAAGGAAACGGTGCGCGAAATGTATCTTTCGCAAGTCGTGCGAAAAGGATGGCCATTGGTTCTGTCGTTAGAAAAGATTCAGACATTAATGACGGAAGGTGGATTGCTGAACTACTGGCAGAAATCTATGAAGTATGATTTTATTCTGGAAAGGTTCCGTCGCTCCTCCTCCGATGCGACTTCAACAATTAACAAACCTCTTATTCTCAACAATTTCAGGTTCACCTTTCTTTTGTGGGGTTTTTTAATGGCAATATCAATTGTTGTCTTTATCATAGAGCTTCTCTGTTACTGGAACATATATTGCATTCATCGCAAAATAATTTAACTCTTATAACAATTCATATTAAATAAAAAACATACATGTGTGTCATTAATTAACACGCCATTATTTTGTAGCGCAACACTATTTATTTATTTTAAATAAACCAAAAATTTGTGCTACACACACCTGAGTATTATTTTTCAAGACTATAGTTTCGAGAGGTGCAACAATTAAATTAAGTACAGTCGAGTAACAGCAATTGAGTCAATATGCTAAATTAATGCATAAACGAAATATATTTTCTTAGAATCTTGAAGCCAAGATTACGGAGACAAATCTGTAGGAAACCAAATTAGCAAAATGTTGAAAATGAATAGAGTTATAAATCATTTAATTTGCAGTACATTTGATGAATTTTTGACGTTTTTATAATACTTTGTTTTAGTAAAAATATACGTTCTTAAATAATATACTATATTTACTCACATGCTTTGAGGCTTCAACTACAGTTTAAAACTAAGTTTAATATCAGAAACACAATAATCATTTATTAAATAGTATATTTCCAGTCTTATGAAATACGATATTATTAATTATATTCCACACTGTTAGTATGCCATTCAAACCGGCCACGGCAGTCGTGAAATCCGCGCTCCATTAGATTTTAATTAAATTTGACTATAAAACACATTTTAATGCAAATTTTGATGACAATATGCATGAATATTATACTTATTCTCGATACCAATTGATTATTTTAGTAAATTGTATGGTTTTGAGCTGTTTTTATACAAAAACAGATTATAATTTTGACAATTCAACATAAAACATGCGTCAAACAATCGTAGCATTTTAGAATCTGATCGCGCATGCACGGCTAACACATGGCGGCTATCGCATGCACGGCCAGCGCATGAAATCCATTCATTCACAAGATTCAACGTGAAATTTGTAAACCTGTGATTTTTTGTTGGATTTGGTTCTCATTAAAAGTCAATAATATATTATTATATACATTATTGTTCTGAAATTACTGCCTCATGTGACTCAAGATGCCTAAGGTCAAAAAGTATCCATTGACACACTCTAGGAAGTGTTCCAACAAAATTTGAAATGGTTATAAACTTCTTGAAAAAAATCACAATGTAAGTTGATAATTTTTACCATTTCTATAACAATTATCTATTTGATTTAACAATACAAATTACATAGTTCAATATACATATATAGTGCAGATAAATTATTTTTTATTGGAAATACATATCTTTAAAGTTAAATAATTTTATCAAAAGAATTATACATGACAGACCTGTTTGATTGATACAAATGTATTTGTTATAGTCATATAAATGAATAAACACGTATTTTAATATTTTAGACATAAAAATACTGATAACTAAATAACAATAATAATAATATTATTAATTATTTTCAGGATGTTCCCGAACTGAGTATTGAATGTGTGGACTCATGTGAACTTCCTAATTTGGATGGCAAAAGAGTGGTTGACATACACCAATTTTTTTCTCAAATTAATCAATTTTTGGGTGGACCTGAACGAATATTGAATATTTGAAAGAACAAAGTTTTATTTCTAAATTCAGTTTAAAGTGTAATATGTGTGGATCAAATTTTGTTTTGAATACGTGTATAGAAAAAAACAATGAATTGTTGAAGAATGATAATATTCTCGATGAACAACTAATTATTTAACAGTGAATAATAATACTTTTGTCATATTTTCATTTATATTTTAATATTAAATATACATATATGTAATTTATTAAAACAATAAATAAATATTTAAAAAAAAAAAAAACAGTTTTTTTTATTACAACTGGAGTATGATTATTATATAATATTAGCATAAATAGTTTTCTAGTATTCACAAATACAGATGCTTCAAAAGTTATCAATATTATTTAACAGTAAGAATTTACGTCAATTTTTTCCTTATAAATCGGGGAAAAATTGTAATATTTTATAATCATATGTTTATCGACACAAACAATGGTTTTTATCATAAACATAATAATTCTTCATAGTATAAACATAACAATTCTTAGGTGAGAACTTCAACAAATTATTTAATTTTCACTTGATAATTTCAAATGGCAACACATATGTATTATGAATGTTGAAGCTATTTTCTGATAGTTTTATTACCTAGGAATTTAAGAAAACCAACATTTGAATACTTATCCTTTTCTATTGATACCTTTCACTCTAGCAATATTTACGTAAAAATAATGCACTTTTATGTTTACTTGATATTGTAAAAGAATTAACTATAAGTCTCATCTTGAAAGGGTATGCAAAATGCAAAAATATCTTGAAATTCAATATGGAAAAGTGAAAGTGGCCTTTTAACACGCTCATGGCATTCAAAAGGTTAATTTGCTGTGGGTCAGTTTTATTCATGATATCAATTATAACAAAATATGTCCCGAAATACGACTACAACAAATCTCAACCTATCGCAAAAGAAATAAAAAACTATATATAAAAATAAGATCGATGGATGACTGAAATATTTGTGTATTAATCTGCAAACCAGTAGTGTTGTGAAAGTTAATATTCTAAAGTCATTAAGTCAGCTATATTTTTAATATTGAAACGTTGCCTGCGGCTGTGCAATATTGGTCACAAAGCAGCGCATACGGTAGCACTGGCCGAGGCCATGTAGCGGCCAAAAAACAAATAATTTGTTTTAATCAGGCTGAAGGGTTTGTAAATTAATAGAAATTCAAATCAATAAATACCATGTACATGCAAGAAGAATACATATTTCATTTAACATACACATACAAGAATACACATTCATCAAAGAAATAATTCTGAAACTGGATTGGAACTGAATGAAATAAATGAAAATAGGGAATCTAAAAATCTACATCCGTATTAGAGCAGTTTATAAAATATAAATTATTCAGGGAAAAATCACCGAGAAGCACACCTGACTGCAGGTGAAAAAGTAAAATTCAATATTTTATAGTCTTGACATATGCAGATAGATAAATTATGCATTTTAGTGAAAAGTGGACGAAAATCTGGCCAATATCAAACATGTTAAAAAGAATTAAAAATAATTGAATTTTTTACACAGCACACTCGCCCCAGTCGCAAGCTCACGGGCTGATGGAATTAGCAAACATATTCAAAAATATTACCAAAATAGAAGTATTAAATATAAGCATAGTTGTAATAAAATGGCCAGTCCCAATATCTAGGAAATGACTTACTGGTATAAAATAAAATAAGTAAAACAAGAAATTGACAAAGCAATCAGTATCGCGTCAATATGAGTGAAACTTCACCACGCTCTCTTCTTCTTTGATAAGTGCTGGGTTCCTGTGATTCTGATACCTACCTACAGCTGTGCTACTGTTGCATTGCGTGAAGAATAAATTCTGACGCGACTGGGTCGCCACCTGTTTCCCGGAGTTTTTTTCTTCTTCTTCCTTCAAGGAGACCCGGAGACAAGGAGAGTAAAGAAACATAAATTATTTGTTAAAAAAAGGAGAAAATAATTACCTCAACGTCCTTCCAGAGATTCTTTAATACTCCTTCACTCTGTGTCGAATTGGCAGCAAGGTGTTTTAGATCAACGACAGGACATTTTTCTACAAGGGTCTCAAACGGAACATTGTCTCCGTCTTCATCGCCAGTCATCTCATCTTCGGATAGTCTGTCTTTTCTATAGGGTACCAGAAATCCCCAACCTTGGCCTCTGATGAAGTGCAGGGGATATCCTTCCCAAGACAGTGAAAGTAATTTAGGAGTTATCTATAAATTAAAATATGAAACAGATCATAAGTTTGATTTTTGCAATCAGGTTACACGCAAGTTAAATGTTACTTAACAAGTTGACTGCCGATCACGCATTTGTGCATGATGAGGGGAGTGCGCGGGGTACCGATCACGCAATTACGCGTGATAACAGTATATCACTTATATTCATCAGTATGCGGCCGGCAACTATCATAGCAAGTTGGCACTGAGCTTGAAAATTGTAATATCTCATACAAAGTCGCGGTTTTTTGTTTTACTTTTTTTTGTTCATTTTTTTTCAAATTAAATATGGATAGTGAAGAGGGCCCTGTTAGGGATTATCACAGTAGACTGTATGAAGGAAATTATGAAGGAATAAACAGGATAACACAACACTTGAAAACTCCCACAGACCTTTTGTGTTCCCGCCTCTCTCTCCACGGTCAGCAATTGAAGAATCCCTCGACGTATGCTGGAAGTTACTTTTAAGATGCTCGTAATGGTTGTAGAAGGTACCGTCGGCCACTTTACAAAGTATCTTGCGATGACCGGCGCATATTCGAAAGAAGGTAGACTATAATGCTTACGGTGCGGCGACCAAATTAACACTGGCTGGTAGACAGAAATCAAGTATGTGTTGGAAAGTTGGTATCTATAGGGATTAGGAACACAATTTCTCTATCAGGCCCTTTAAGACCTAAGAGAAGTAAATTAACAATGAATTATATCCTTACGGAGAGCGATATTGATAACAAATTATATAGTAGTGGTGACAGTGATGATGATTTTCTCCCCTGAAAAGGTTGGGACTGCTCGGATGACAATATTTCATTTTATAACCAAGTATTCGTTCTGTTCATTAGACATTATTATGTACTTTAAGATTTTATAATTATATTGTAAAAAACATTTTTAGTACGAAATAAATCATTACGCGTAAGTGCGTAAACGGCTTAGGGAACAAAAATTTCAATCCCAGTGCCTAGCACGCACAAATTCATAATTTTCATTTTCTCGATTTCCAACATACCTAAATATTTTAAATCATAAAACATTTGACTAAAAACATAAACGATTTTTAAAAAAAATCGACATTTCTCACTCTTCACACTTGTCAGAGTGGCAGTGAACCTGTTATATAGTATACAGCTGGCACATCTTCGATTTGCTAATAACACTGTTAATAATTGTTAATAACAATGACTTTGTTGTTAATAACAGCGAAAAACAGCTGATCTCTAAATCAATCTAATTTTGTTTGCGACGATATTATTTTATGGAATGGAAGCATGGACACTTACCGAAGAAATGATAAGGTGACGAAGGCGAAATGTGGATCTACAGATGAATGCTCAAAATAAGCTGGATGGATAGTTACATATGAAGATGATATAGTTCTGAATAAATCTCGGACATATTGCACCTCATAATGCAGGGGAAGATTGCTAGAAGTCGGGGCCATGGAAGAAGGAGAACAACATGGCAGTGGTTTGGCCAGCCTACCATAGAGCTTTAGATATAGGGCATGAGAATAAGAGATAATGGACGAAACATGAATGAACGCCCACTAGTGAAGAGATTAAAATCACGAACCGTGAGTCAATCACTGATATCTTTAAGTCACACTCACTATCAGTGATTGAATATCTAGAAATATTGTGATTCGCGCATGTGCATATGAAATGAAAATATTCATGAAAGAATGACATTATAATTCGTGATGAGCGCCATCTAGTAGATTCAGCCAAAAAAAATTATGCATTTGACCCCGAAATGCTGAGAATTTGACCCGAAAAATTAACATATTTTTTAAAAGGTTTTCATTATCTTAAATTAAATATATATCGTAGAATATGTTTTTTATACAAATAAAGTTTGAGTAATATAAGTAAATAAGTTAAAAATTGTTTTTTTATTTATTTTGTGTATTATGATATCGTGCGGCGCACGCATATTAGTAATGAAACTGCTTGCAACAGTCACAGCTTTCAATCACCAATATTATCGAATATCAATCACACCAGTGAGTCAAGAGTAGCATTTTTTCTCATCACTAACGCCCACCTTTATATATACATATTTAAACAGAATATAGTTTTTCAAAAATGAAATACATATTTTGAAACAAACCTGCATACTGGTGCTTATATGATGCGGGCCAGGCACCCAGTTCTCTTCATCTTTGCTGGGTTTTGTGCAAAGTTTTCGATACCACGCCGGATATCCCGGTAACAAAGGTCTTTTCACAGGGAGAAGGCTTGCCTTTTCAAAAAGATACTTAAATTTATTTTCTAAGGGATCTAGAAACTGCAAATCCTTTTGAGTATTAATGTCATCCTTGTTATCACTCTTCTTACTGTTAACTCCAATATCTTTCTTTGCATTTAATATGTTAATAGAATTATTAATCCTATACTGACGAAATTCTCCTTTAAAATCAAACAAACCAAACACATCGCCATCTAAATTTTCCGTGAACATTTCACTAGTAACATCACTAATTGTGTCAGACTTGCATTCTTCTATAATTTGTTCATTATTTTCTTTTGTCTTTTTTGAGGAACGTTTTATTACGGTACGAGGTTCGTTCTTCAATTTTAGTTCTTGAGTCGACCAGTCTTGGTCCCACATCCACAAATCTTTGGTGTATTGCTCATCGTGCATCAGCCTGCAGGCCTTTTCGGCTTTCCTCGCCAAGAGAAACTTGCACTCTAGCTCGATGTCTTTATATGTTAGATCTGCAGAACTAATGTACTCTGTCCAGTTTGAATTTACTGGTAAGTACGCAGTGCCTGAAATAAAGATAAAATGTTATAATTTTTTAAAAAAAAGGTCACAACTTCGATAATATTAAGACAGAATCTTTACAATCTTTCAAATCATTCCTGATTTTTTTGTGCTTATACGTATGTACGAGAGACAGTAACATCGAGTAAGTAATTAAAATTATGTCGGTTCACACTCTAGTCTTTCCAATCTTCATGTATTCGGCGGAGACTTGAGCAGTCCGCAATAGCGACACAAAGTGCTTTTTTGTAAGAAAAAAGGTGCCGGAACTTCACAATAAGAATGTAAGAAGAATACATTCTTATTGTGAAGATATAATTATTCAGAACATAGCTCTGTGATATTTTAAATACTAATTAAATGTATTAATTGGAAAGGTATACATATAAAATCAATTTTATTGAAAAATATTATTGTTGCTACTGGGATTGGAACCTGAATCTCTTCCAATCCGGGGAACATGCATTAACCGATTATATTACAGTACTCAGTACATTGATGACAAATTTCAAATTGATACATCTATTGTTCCATTATTTGACAGACCAATTTCATTTGGCCGCTATTTTAGCTAGGCAGACATTTGTCAATTTGCATTTGGTAGTCGTAGAAAGTAGTTGATTACAATTTATTATGTAGCAACTAACGCCTCAACAAGGTGTTAAAGTCATAAAAACATTTTATCTAAATAATAATGGTAATGCTGTAACCATTAGTGGTGATCGCTATTGTCACGTGTTAGAAAACTTCTTGGTGGCTGAATTGGGTCGATTGGGCAGCAATGCGTGTGATTTCAACAGGACTTTGCCACCTCACACACAGACCGAGCTACACTTGAAATTTTGCGAGAATTTTTTCCCGGCCGCATGATCCTCGATTGCCTGATTTGACAGCTCCTGACTATTTTCGGTGGGGGAATTTGAAGGGAAAGGTCTATGCCAATAAGCCAACAACAATTCCGATGATACAGGACAATATTCAAAATGAAATGGCTGAAATAACACGCAAAGTGTTCGAGAATGTTTTGAAAAATATGGGTAAAAGAACACGCATTTGTGCCGCTGCCAGAGACGGCCAGTTGGCCGATGTCATATTCCAAACATAATTTTAATAAACTACATAAAATAAAAACCATATTAAAAAATTATATATGACTAACTAATTTTAAAAAATCGCAATAAGATCTGAAATGTCGGCCAAAGGTAGAATAATCTGCAGGGAAGAAAATGGTCATAAAAATCTAAAAATTTATTTGAAATTTCACCTAGTTCCAGCATGCCAGCCAACGTAACGGGATGAGGAAATCGCTCTTTAAACAATGGATACAGAATCCTCAAGACTGATGATGTAGCGCTCACGTCACCGGCGCAATAGTCCATTAGAATCTGGAAGTCGTTCCTCACATCATCCAGGCTGCCTTCTACAAAAGTATTGCGAGCTTCTTTTGATATTTCCTTCCCGCAATATAGTTTATGAACCTTTAAAAGAGAAACTGGATGTTGTGTAAATCATTCAATATATGCCTGCAGTTACACTTTTTCCAAACTTGCTAATCAATTTTAGGCTGTAAAAGATGTTGCGCGTGTGTCGTGTACCACATATGTCGAGTTAGTGTCGGATTTGTAAATTATTTATTTTTATTTTTTTGTAGCATAAATAGTACATATGAAAAAATAAAGGTAATTGCTTTACTAAACGTAGTATGTTAAGTAAATGTAAAGCAATTACCTGTACAGTTTTTAAAAGTTGTAAATGTTAAGAGGTAAATAAGTATAATGTTAAGCGAGTTATAAAAACTTATGTGAAAAAAGCATAAACAGAAGTTATAAAAAGGTATTGAAAAAAAGTTATTGAAAAAATATTATTATCAGTAATATACAATAGTCGGTGACAAGAATGTGTGGGTAGTTAGGTTAGCACAAATGACAAATTAGTTTCATTTTGCTTTCTACCCACATCAAGCAACCACTTTGTTATTTTTGGTTTGAAGTCTAGTGGCAATTTATTAAATATTCTCAGAGCATAAAATAAAAAAAAACGTTGAGCGAATTTGGTATTAAATTTTGACACTGAGTAGTATCCTAAGGCTGTGCTCCTGGTTTCTTTTGGATCGGATCGAGGAAGTAAAGTTAATTTTTTTTTTATGATTGCTCTGGTAAACAGTTGACTTATATTCAAAGGATTTAGAGTTCTTCAGAGTTAAGTCTAAATGGCATCTTGTTTATTACTCTGAAGTACCATTTCTATGCCTTAATTAAAGAATCCTTTGAAGTAAGAGTATGTATTTAAATAATTCATTTAAAATTTATTTGAAGTATTTGTTTATGTTAATTGGTTAAGTTTAATAGTAATGTAGTAGACGACTTCCATTTATTTGTTAATAAATTATGTTTTCATTATTGATTGTTAGATTCATAAAACACACCCCTTGCATTAGTTTTTTTTTAAATTTACTTAACCGTTTGAATGCTACGCGTCGCAAAAGCGCTGCGATCGTTTGTATCCAAAATTGCTTAGCACTAAAACGGATAAACCAACACCAGAAAGAGTTTTTTTTTTCAGTAATTTCATACGGAAGACTTCATCTTAATCCAGTTATAGAATATGTGCTGTGTAATGTGTAATTTAAAGTTGCTATGTGCTAAAGAAAAAAGATGAATTAGATAGTCCTAGGACGCGAAGGTCAGATAACATAAAACATGTTGTTGGGCAGAATTTGAAACAAAGTGCAAGAGATAGGAGCTATGGAAAGAAAGAGGAAACCTGTATCTAATAATGAACGCAGGTAGAAGAAAATGAAAAAATGAAAAGTGTTATCAGCTATACACAAAAAAATCTAAACAAAGTCTATTATGTGCATATGTATATACTTGTAGAACCTTGTATGTATATAAAAAAATTACACTTGCCTCCGCCAAGCTATTGAGTGAACTGATTTGCATCCAACTCTCATCTTCTGGATCGATCTCCTGGTTGGATTTCAACACGGCTCTCTGATAACTGGTGACACCGCTCACGCAGACGTGCATAGACATTGTATCCATGAATCGGGTACCTTCAGTTAAAGCAAAAAATAATTGAGTAAAGAAAAAGTTAAAGTTTGTTATGTGTGAAAACAGAAAAGATTATTTTGAAATTCATTAAACAAATATAAGAGTTGATTAGATCAAATAGCAGAGTGTACGTTATTTCTAAGGACACTTCAACTTTGTTTCACTGACTGTTTTTCATAATCTATTACTTATTTTGCTATAATTTTTATTTCTCTCATGTACATCTTTGTACAAATAAAGATCAAACCATTTTTACAATATCAGTAAAATCACAAAAAAATCTCATATAACACAGGCTGGTAGACACTTGGCATTTGGCAAAAAAAATTAGAAAATAAATACAGTAAAATTTTGTTTATTCGAAATTTGCCGTAAGTCGAAGTTTTGAAGCAGAACGTGGTTCTCTTTGGAAAGTTTTCATACTAAATTGTACTTATAAATTGAACATCATTATTCGAAGCTATTTTGGACCCTATCAGATGAATTTGTCAATATATTTTTCGCATAATTCGATTTACTTGTCAAATGTTAAATGGGTTGTAGCCGCCCTTATACCGATTCACGGCGCATAAAATTAATTTGCATTGTTTGTTTTCTCACTCATTTTCAGTATGCTAAAAAAAGATGACATATATGTCTCGCGCGTCTTAGATTTTTAAATCTTTATCACCCTTACTGCGACGCTTAACTCAGCAAGCATGCTTTTTTCTCTCGCTCGTTTTCTTTACTAATGAAAAAGATAGCAAATATTATCTTTGCGCCCTTATAGGTAACGTGATTCCTCAGTTGCTGGCTGCGAATGTCAGTGCTTGCCAATCTTCTGTTCTGTATTATTACCATATTTGTAAAATTAATACATGTACATAATTGAATATCTGTACATTCTCTATACGTTTTGACTTACCTGAACAAAATTCTGGATAATTATTTTTTAGGACCTTTTGCAAAACATAGCCACACTTTCTCTGGCCACCCCAACCCCTCCGCCGATATACATGTATACTAAATTTTTATTAGTTGCATTCTAGGACCCTGAAGAAAACAGTCACACTACCCCACCCCCAGATTACATACAAATATTACATACATTATTACTCTTTAGGGCTTACACAAAACCAAAGCTTCTCCTCGAGGGTATTTTATCAGATGTTTTTACCCTTCCAATTCATGTATTAATATAAAACACATTTGATGTTTATTACGATAAGGTGGTTAGTAAAAAATATCAAAGCGATCAGCGCTGATGCTCTTATAGTAGTAGATTAGCATGTAGAGTACTCAGAATATCGTAGACTAAGGAATTGTAAAAAATTAATCTCCTCTTCCCCTACCCCTTAATCGCTATTTTCAACTGAAACCCGAGCAACCCCAGGTACGGACTGCTTGTATATTATAATACAGATTTGCAAACACACATAAAACAGAAATAGCCTAAATAAAAGCTAAATTATCAAATTAAGTACCTGTTCTTTCTAACCAATATTGTTCTTTGATTCGCGCTCTGTCATATGAGACATTGTGACCGACAATCAATTTAGGTTTCAGATCAGCGTCTCTGAGTTTATAACCTTTAGAACTTGGTACACTCTCCAGGGGCACAAGATTGTCCAGGCCGTAGTGAATTGCGTCCGGAGGTTGAGCACTACCATCTACGAGAGTTTGGCTCACCCAACCATACCTTAAATTAAAAAAGTGATAAGTTAAATATTCATTCTTAATTTATAGATGATCATAATTCTCAACAAAAATACAAAAAAAAAAATCTAATTTGTTTCAAACAAAAATTTTACAAAAATTTGTGAAAAATGTGAAGATTTTTTGGCAAAGATATAATCTTGCATTTTAAATATGTAAAATAAAAACAGATTAATTATTGTAATAATAATTCTCAGTGTAGAACTGGCACGCATATACCACATAATAGGGGTACCATAAAATATCATTTTTTCGTTTACCATTTTCAACGGTTAGTTGCGCTTTGACTGCCGCCATTACACAACGTGTTTTGAATAGAGAATTGTAATTTATAAAACTGAAATTTAATAACCCTATTTATAATGGACCAATTTGTACCAAACAAAGAATTTATTTGAAATTTGACGTTATATCATTTCTTGAAGAAACAGCAAAAACTGCCACTAAAAATATTTGTAATGTACTGGGAGATGTTTTGGATGTTCGCAAGTATCAAAGATGGTTTGCGAATTTTCAATCAGGAAAATTTGTTTTTAAAATTCAGCCCTGGAAGTGGAAAACCTATTAAAGTGGATGATGTCATACTGGCTGCCCAAATCGAAAACAATCCAACTTTATCTATTGAAAAAATCGCAGACAAACTCGGATACTCATGGTCAAGCGTTCAACTGCATATTCAAAAAAATCGGCAAGGTGTAGATACAAAGGAAATGGATACTGCACAAACTAAGCGAAGAACACCTAGGCGATCGAATAGACGCACGTGAACAACTTTTGGAAATAGAATCAGAAATGCTATTTTTACAGCATCTGATAACTGGAGACGAGAAATGAGTGCTATACTCGAACCAAGGACGCAAAAAGCAATGGCTTTTGAAAGGTCAGGTAGCAAAATCCACCGCTAAGCCCAACCTCACAATGAAAAAGTCCTTTTGTCTGTTTGGTAGGACTGCTTATTTACCTACCATCACGCCGTTTCTCCGCGGGGGTAGGCAGAGAGAATAGAGCGCCACACTCTTCTGTCCTGACACACAATTTTTGCCTCATCCACATTCATACACTGTTGAGACTTCTAACAGAACCATCCTCCATTAACTGGTTTACCTGGCCGTGCCAAGTCCTCTGTTTCTGGTGCCATCAACACTTGTATCATATATCTTTCTTACCACTCTCTCCTCATTCATCCTTTCCATATGACCAAACCACCTAAGTGATCCTTTCTTAATCTTACTCACTATTCTTTCCTTATTTCTTCATTCTTTACTCTGTTATAAATATATATATCTATTGTGTATACCAATAAAAAGAACATGACAGGGGCGATCGCCCGGAGATAATATTACTCACCTTAAACATTTATTAAAGGAAGAGAGGGGTTCTCTAGGTTTAAGGTGCAATATAAAATTCCCGGGCTATCGCCTCGAATTGAAATGTAGCAGGCATCGCGAGGAAGATTAAGATCTGTAAAATAAGATACCCCCGGTGCCTGTAGAATTAAAATTAGATATTTCGCAACCCCAAACAAGGAGGAAACTCTAGTTCTGCCGACCCGGACGGGACAGCAGAAAAATGAGTGAGAGTTGCAAACTATCGCCGCTAGGGGGTGACCGCGCTGGACCAAATGGGGGCGGTGCAGGGTCTGTCTACTCATTCCGATTGGTCCGGCGCGAAATGGGGGGCCTCACACGCCTGACCCAGATTTGTTTTGAATAAATACTGGTCCAGCGGCTGCAGAGAGCATTCCCTTCCCTTCTCTCGCCGCTGTACTCTTAAAGTCAAACTGTGTTTTATTTATCTCTGCTTCGCTTGACCCTGCTATTTCACTGGACTTTCTTGGATTTGACCTCTTGGCTATGACATTGGACTGCATCTGAAATTTTCTTGACTTTGGCTGCTACACTAGATGACGATTTTGGACTCCCCTGGACCACTGCACGCCGCTGCAGATATTGACGTCCGAAGACACCAGAGTGAACCGGCGAATCACCCCTGCAGATTACAGTTCTTGTTTCCTGTACGGAACAGTAGTCAACAGATAGCGCCACGCATTCTTCTTTTCTTTCACAAGTTCCTTTATGCCATCGTCCCACCATGCATCACCGTTCTTCCTTCCTTGGATTGCTATGCCACAGGTTTCTTTCGCTGATTTGCATAAAGTAATCTTAATGTATTCTCATGCATTGTCTATATTCAGATCACTCGCTCCTTGCTTACTCAGTTTTTCACACACTTTCCTTTCAAATTTTTCTCTGACATCATCCCTTTGCAGATTCTCAATTTTGACTATAGATGGCGCCTATACCGTCTTCTTCACGGACTGCCAATCTTGGAATGGCATTATTCGCTTTAAAGCTCTCAAACCTGGCCAAACGGTAAATGCACAATTGTACTGTACTTTAGCAGCAAACATTTAAAAAATGACCCTCATTGGTACATCTAAGATTAATTTTTTTTCAGCACGATAACACATGTCCGCATACGTGAATGTCACTAGAAAAAAATAAATCACCTCGGATGGAAGATGATTCGCCACCCCCCATATTCTCAGATTATCACCTGTTTAGATTGATGCAACACTTTTTGTTTGGCAAAAATTATAAAAGTTATGACCAAGTTAAAAAAGAACTATGGACTATTAAATGGACTATTTGACTCAAAACCGAAAGATTTTTATTATTTTAGAATAATAGTTTAAAAAAATAAAAAATTTAAAAGCATTCAAATCTTTTATTTAAAAAACAACATTCTTTTTTGGTACCCCTATTATATAAGGTGAATAATATCATCATCTATGGTGCTACAACCCGGTATGGGTCTCTACACTGGGCTAATTCCTATCAATTGCTGATGCCAAAAATGTATAGATCTTCATTTATGTTGTACTGCCACCCTATTTTGGGAGCAGCCATTTCGGGGATTGCATACGCTCTTTGCAGCCTACTTTCTATGAAGCCTCATTAATCCAAAAATTTTCCAAGGGATCCTTCTTTCAATTACAACTAGTGTTGTTTCATCTTTCATTGTTAAAGTCCAGGTTTCTGAGGCGAAGATAAGCAATGGTCTTATTAGAGTTTTATATAACATTACTTTTCTTTTTCTGGAAATCATATTCGACTTCAACTGTTTTTGCAGGCTGAAGTAGCAATAATATTATTGAAATTATATTAAATGACTATTGGAATAGCTTAATGTGTCAATTGTGTGTTGACAGGTAACAAGTGACCAGAAGTTCACATCTCAAAATAAGATGACACATACAGTTTGAATATTATTTTAAAAATCAATTTCAATAGCTAACTTCAATTCTAATTTTATATCAGGTGTGAATGAATTTGATTAATCTGTAGGACCTTACAAACATATCTGTATTTTACCCGACAGGCTTAATCTACCTTAATATTGTAAAGGGTGGCGCACGTAAGGTTACAGTACGGTGTGGAGTAACCTCAGAGAGTATTATTGGGCCTCACTTCTTTGAGAATTCTGATGAAAATGCAGTTACTGTAACTGGTGAGCAATATAGAGAAATGCTGATAAATTTTGTTCAGCCTGAGATTGCAAATATGGCAGGGTATTGGTGGCAGCAAGATGGTGCAACCGCACATACGGCTAAAGCCACTATGTAAATTTTAACTGTGATGTTTCAAGATCAAATATTTTCTCGAAATTCCGATTTTCTATGGTCTCCACGATCACCTGATTTGACAGCACCAGACTTTTTCCTTCGGGGATATCTTAAAGAAAAGGTGTACGTAAATAAGCCTCGAACTATCCAACAACTTAAAGCAAACGTACAGGAGGAAATTAGTTCCATAAAGCCTTACAAAGAGCTTGTGTTTGCGAAGCTGAAAATGTAGGCCATTTACATGACATCATTTTTCATACATAATCAAAATAAAATTGTAATTTTTAAGCTTTGTAAACAAAAAAAAATTAATAAAGTACATTAATTTACAAAAAAGATATTTTATTTTAAAATGGTAAAGCGACTTAAGCGCAAGCCTGTATAAAACTATGTACCTGATGAAATCGATCTACTAAACTTATTACAAAAAATTAATTTGACAAAAACACTTGGAAAATGTCGAAAGTGGTTCAACGGAACATAAATATATAAGAGTACTAATTGCAAAGTCAGCACCCTCCATTATGTTTATTTCTAACATTTAATACAGTTGTCTTCTCATATCTCTTTTTGTTGTAAATTGGTCATTACAAAATGGTTGTTAGTTGCAAAATCAGTCACTTTTGCCTGCTGCCATTTATATTAGGGGTACCAGTCGAAAATGTTGCATTTCGGTATGGCCCTTGTTTGATCCTCAGTCGCGTCCGTCTCGTCGAGTCGTCAGCACGTAATATATATTACTTTTGTTCCTTAACATTTGGAAATTATTTTTCCAAAGTTATTTTTATTTTTGTTAGCGATACATTTAAAATGGAAGGGTTTATACCAGATAAGAATTTTGTGCGCAATTGCTTGATCTACGAGTTCCATCAAAAAAACTCTGCGAGGAAGGCTGCAGAAAAAATTTGCAGTATATACGGTGATGTGATATCCATTCGCCAATCGCAAAAGTGGTTTAAAAAATTTCAGAGTGGGAATTTTGATACGGAAAACCAGCCTCGAGAAGAAAAGGTCTTTAAAGTAGATGATGACATTTTAATGTGTGAAGTCGAAGCAAATCCAACAAAATCAATTCAGCAGATTGCAGACACACTCGGATACTCCTGGTCGAGTGTAAAAGCCATTTGAAAAAAATCGTCGAAATAAAAGTTAAGCGACCCAGAATGCACGCAGAACACAAAGTTTTTTTTCAACACGACAACGCAAGACCCCACACTGCAGCGATTACTCGAAAAAAAATAAACGCTTTTGGCTGGAAACAAATCGATCACCCCCCATATTCACCGGATTTAGCCCCATCAGATTACCATTTATTTAGATCCCTGCAGCATTTTTTATCGGGAAAAAATTTCAACAACTTAGACGAAATAAAATCTGCCCTTGACGACTATTTCCAGTCGAAACCAGAAACTTTCTATTCAAAGGGCATAAAAATGCTTGAAAATAGATGGAAGACTGTATTAGAAAGTAATGGGGAATATATAATATAAATTTTTTCAAATAATAAATGATTTAAATTTATATTTGCCTTTTTATTTAAAATGCGACATTTTCGACTGGTACCCCTAATACTAGACCTCAACCAATAGCAGTCTCCGTTACTCTGAAATTTAAATAACCGCCAGTATGAAAACAAGCTTGTTTATAGAAGATGGTGTATTTTAAACCAGACTATAGGGATTATCATTCATTAATTAAGTACATTAATAAATATTTTTTTAATGAAAACACATTATTATTGTAAAGTTGCAGTATTTTCAGAACATAGTCTGTGGAATTTTAATACAAATGAAATTAATCAACTAAAAAGATGTGCAAAAAAAAAACAATTTATCAAAATAATATTATATTTAATATATTATCATTATTATATTCCAATATTTTATATTTAAATCACGGTGACAACTAAAATATTATTTCAACAAATTATTTTTTTCTGTATATCTTTCTAGCTGATTAATTTAATTTATATTAAAATATATTGTTCTTGAAACTACTATCAGTTTTTCTCCAAATAAAAAAAAAAAAGAAAATTGCTGAGATTGCAACTAGTATCCTTATATGTAACATATAAATAAATTAATACATAAATAGACTAAGCCTTAGTTTATTTATGTATTCACTTATTTCTTTTCTCTAAATACTAATAAGTACATACAACTTTTTAGTCCTAGTGAAAATTAATTACCAATGTGTTGGGCTTACTGCACAGGCTAAAGTTGGATTTGTTCCGGCACTCATGCACACTTCAACGTCAAATACCAAGGCATCTTCAGGAGGGAAGTGAACTGGAACCGGAACCCCATCTCTTCCGTACTGGTGCCATCCGGGTTTAAAAACCCATTTCTGTAAATATGTTTTTTTAAAACAGGCAACAAAGGCGAAGAAAATATTAGAGAAACCGGATGAAAATGTCATTTTTGTCATGGTCCTGTCAGATTTCCTGACTGACAGTTGTGTTTCAATTGTTGATCTATTAACACATCTTATGTTTTCTGTGTAGTATATGAGTCAGAGGTGGTTTAAAATAAATTGAAGTGAAAATTTAGTTCTAAAAAATAAACCTAGAAGTGAAAGGGTTGCAAAAGTGGAAAATGACATTTTACATGTTGAAATCGAGGCTCATAATGTAGCATACAAGAACATTTAAAAAAACAGCAATATTTTATTATTAAATTTAAAAAAATGTTTTAGTTATTATAATTAAAAAAATATTTTCATTCAATTATTATCAATCTTGAAAGTAAAACAAACAATACCTTTGGAATGGGTGGAATATCATCCTTAATAAGTTTTTCTATTGAATTTCTGTAAGGAGCACTTTGATTTTCTCCAATATTGTAAAAATGTTCTAGAATATCATTCCCTTGCAATTTCGGTAATGTGAAATTGACATTTGGAAGTAGTGGACAGTCCTCAGTTTTCATTCCATGCTGATGCAATGCTCGCTGACATCTAAGCATAGATCGGAATCAATTAACACATATTCTAATTACATATTATAAGCGTTAATAATAGTAAATTTTAATAAAAATGAAGAAAAGAAAAAAAATATATATTGACTTACCTTTTGATGATGTCGGGATTGGGTGTTTCGCTTTCTGTTAGATTATTGAAAATCTGATCTGAAATACTTTTAGAAAGCATTTGGACATTAATTTCATTTAATCGCAGTTCTGACGATATTTCAACAGATTTACCGACATTTTCATTTTGAGCACGCCCAGTAGTGGTTTCAAAATCTAGTTTTAATTTGGCTTCACACTCTTGTCGCACAATATTTTTTTCTTTCGGAGCGCGCTTTATAATACGAGTTTTACTATTCGGAACAAATTCTCTTTTCGAAGCTTTGTCTCCAGATTTAGTAAATATATAACGATTGTGACAGTTCATGCGTAAAATTTGATTTACACGACATTTGTACAACATTTTCAAATATAAAACTAATAACACGACTAATGAATGCAAAACAGCAGAGCTAATATCAACTACGCCGGGAATAAAGTAGGGTTATCGCAATTTTCCAAAACAACATAAAAACATTATAATGAAAATCAACTATTGAACAATTATAAAATTATCATCACTCACCTAAAGAGAAAGATAGGTATCTTAACACAACAGTATTTTTAAACAAATACTTATGTTTAACTGTCAAACAACTCAGGATAAATGTCAAAAACACGCGGCTCGTGCAACACTAAAAATATACACATTTCACTAGTTCAACTGAGAAAGATTACTTAGGATGGTGAGTTCATTTCATAAGTTTGTACATCAATTTTGTAATCCGGGATATAATATTAGTTGGGAGTTGTATATACTACAGAAATATTACATATCTTTCCGACTATCATGAAATTGTGTTAAAAAAGTACGAAACATTTTATAGAATAATGTGCACTGAATTAAATTAAATATACGTAAATAATGTATATAATTTTTATTTTCCGTTAATTAAAAGAGCACCATCTGACTTTAAATAAAATTTAAACGACGTTCGAAGAAGAAACCAAAACAAAATTATTTAGTATGTAAAATCAGAAAAATATATTTTATGCAGGGGTGGTATCAGTGTAGTTATTGCCCGAGTAACCTAGGCAAACACCTGGGGCGGCGGGCACCAGTGGGAGCCAAAATCGCTAAGTATTGCGACGATAACGCTTAAAAGTTTTAAAATTTTGGTGATTAATAGATTAACATGTATATCTTGAATGTAAATACAAAATAATTTCGTGGAATTGTTGAATGTATTATAGAAAAACCTATTTTAGGACGTGCAGTAGTAGTGATTATTATATTAATAGTGATTTGTTATTTGTATCCAAAACAAAGAAAAAAATGAAAATTTAAGTAAACCTATGATTATAATTTTCCACTAAAATATAAAGTATAAGAAAATGTGTTCTCGAGGGAAGGCTAAAGACCCAGTATATATATATATATATATATATATATATATATATATATTTGCCTGGTGGCCAGGTAATTTGTTGCAATGCCATTGGGTGGTTGTAGTACATGTGTCTGAGACATTTTTTTTTTTACAAAATTTCTGGATATTAAACCTTTTAGATTTTTCTTTAAAGTTTGCAAATTTAATATACTGTTGTATGATGAACTTTATGTTTATATAATTCAATGAATTTTGAGACGTGCTACCTCTCTATAAGAGAAAAACCTCTTATTGATCATTTTTTTCAAAATCAAAGTAAAGTACAATATTTTTGTTAATACTAACTTTTTTGACTTAGACTAATGAAGAGTCACAAACCAATTTTTAATGGGTGGCAAAAAGTTTATGAATGTGATTATTAATCGATAATCGATTATGATAATTATTAAAATATAAATCCCTTCATTTATATTGGGATTGAGCAAAACTGGCTTTTCGATAAAGATTTACGAAGAAATCAAAGATCTATCTGAAGACTCATCGTTAAAGTTGCATTTTGACTATGGACACTGGTATAGTTCTGGCTGTCTGTTCGGCTAACTTGTCCTATTTTTTCCATTGAAGCTTTGAAAGTTTTCTTTCATTTATAACTGTCATAACACGTGTGAAGTCTAATTTTCGATAATGGTAGGAATCAAAATCAAATTTCGATATTTGCTACAACTCCTTCCACCTGAAAATAACTAATACAATTATGTGGACGTCAATGTTCTCATGTTTTTCACGTCCATTCAGAATTTTTCTGTAGGGTTTTCTGGGCTGTTATGAAATTCGTAAACACCCTACTTTTTAATACAACACCAACACTCACACGTCGCATCAGCGACCTTAATCGTAATAATGGACCCTGCAATAGAATCTGAAACATCGGCCAAAGAGGTATAAGGTAGAATAGCCCAGAAAACTACACAAAAGGTCCATACCATTATTCGGAGCCCAGACAAACAAAAAAATATAATTTATTCAACCAATGTCTAAGCTTGCCGAATCTGATAACTTCCTCCTTAGGATAATTATTCTTTTATCCTTTCTCTGCTTAGTTAAACCATTCAAAAAATAACTAATTTACATATTTACTTCGTGTTTTTCTCATGTTTCAGGCTTATCTATGGTTTCAGGACATCATGAGTAATCTCCTTTATCTATGGTTTTATGTTTTTCTGTTTATTTTCTTGTTTGCATGCATCTGGGATTCTAGATGCATAGATAAGATATATACTAGATAGGGAATTCTGACGATAAAACAGGACCAGAGCAAATAGTAATGGCGAAAGATCCGGTTCAGTGGCGCATTCTAAGGATCGTGAAGGAACTAACAGCCTATTTGCCACTCTTTTTTTTTAATGTTTCATTTTCCGAAAATTGAAAATTATATATATATATTGCAAAAATCAATAGAAATTATTTTACGATTTTCGGCAGAAAAAAACATAAAATTATATCTATTGTTGAAAATGAGAATTTGGTAAAACAATAAAAGATGTCAGCTGGTTTTAAAATATTTATTATGTCAAATCTGCTAATTAGAGAATACAAAAAATTGTGAAAGTAAACTGACAATGGAATACAAACATATTACAACATTATTAACAGAACACAAAATATAAAACAGGATAGATATGTGGAAATACAAAACACATTGCTTCTGAATTCGGAACAAATTTTTCCTGTACTATAGTACGTATATGATATATTTAAGACAGATATTTGTGTAAGTAAAAAATAATTTAAAAATCTAATATAATGAGGCTACAAAGCTCGTGGTGAAAAAAATGAATTATTTATTTAATAAATACTATACAAAACAATGTGGTATCGCTAAATCAGAAAAATGGTATCACCTTTATATTATACATATTACTAATATTTGGAAGAAAAAACTTCAAAAAAAAATTGCGCTATAGAATAAACGTTAGAACGCTTTTCTTATTTTCATTTCTTACACACTATCATTAATTAAGTGAAAAGAAAATCAAATATTTAAAAAGAACATACATACTTTTATATACACGTGTACCTTCAGAAAGTTTATTTTAAATATGTAAATAATGATTTTCAATCAATAGAAATTATTTTAATATTTTCGATGCAAAGACTTTTACATAAATTTTTTTATTCATTTATCACTATTGTTAAAAAAATGATGATAAGCTTGTTTTTAAATATTATTATTTCAAATCCATTAATTTTCGAATAATAGAAGTAGTGGGGAAAGAAAACTGAAAATGGAATACAAAATATAAATTACAAAAAAAGAACATAAAAGTGATAATACAAACACATTGGTTATGGGCTTGAATGTATATGATACATTTACAACAAATAATTTTGTTAGTAAAAAATATTAAGCTATTCAATATCAACCACAAATCTCGTGGTGAAAAAAATTAATGATTTATATATTAAATAATACACAAAACAATATGCCGTCACTAAATCATAAAAATGATATCATCTTTATATTATACATATTACTAATACATAGAAGAACAAACATTGAAAACAAATTGCATGCATGTTTAAATTAAATTGGTAATAAAAAGGTAATACTTAGGCGATTATAAAAAATTAAAGAATTTATATTAGAATGCTCTTATTATTTTCATTGCACGCATACTAACATTATTCAAGTAAAAAAGAAAATTAAAGATTAAAAAAAAAACATACATACTTTTATATTCATAATGTGTACCTTCGGAAAGTTTATTCTAAATATGTCAATTATGATATTCAATTATTAGAAATTGTTTTTAATTCTAAAAGACTTTTATATCAAAGTAATTATGAATCTATCACTATTGTTGAAAATGATGGTAAGGTTGCTAATGATTTAATGGTAAGGTTGGTAATGATTTAAAATCAGCTAATTTTAGAATAACAGAAAAATGGGAAAAGAAAACTGACAATGGAATACAAATTATAAAACAGGATAAAAATTAGATAATACAAACACATTGGTTCTGAACTTGGATAAGGGTGTCAACGGAACTTTGCAACAGTTTGACAAATCATATATGTAATATGTATTTGATAAATTTAAAACAAATAGTTTTGTTAGTACAAATATTTAACAAATCTATAGCGAGTATCATAACTATTAGACCACAAGCACGTAATACTTACAAACTAACATTATTTAACTGAAAAATTAAAGATTAAAAAATAATGTACTTACACGTAACGTATTTATTTTTAAATATGTATGTCCGTAAGGAAAGAATTAAAAATATCATTTCTTCAATATTAGCAAAATTATAATATAATTGATAACAAAAAATGATTAAAGGTATTGCAACATATTACTGCAAGTAAATTAAAATATTGAGACAGGACTGCACAACAGTAATGAGTAGTGGTAATGTAATAAAGTAGTAATGGTCTTTGTAGTTTTAAATTTGTTTATTTTTTTCATCAACAACATATCTGGTAGTAAACTATTTAAGGTGGATGTTTTCTTCAGAAACTTGAAGAGCAACAAATACATATTGTTGGTCGCTTTTAATAACAATATTATTAGATAACAATCTTCTTAAAGAGCTAATAACTAATCCATAATTCTCAGAATTCATCCCAATGGAGCGGGAAGTTGACATATTCGCAATTATAAGTGATTTAAAAGAAATTATAAAAGATGCGCATGTCGAGTCCACATTAAATACACTGTGAGTCCTTAATTTTGCAAAATAATCAGCTTCTTTAGTAATAGGATCAAAAAAAATTCACTGAATTCAAAATTATGATGGCTCAGCCAGATCCATTGCCTGCAGTCTCCTATCGATAAAGCCTGCATAACAAGACCGGTTTAACATCTGGGTGACAATGAGGACTTTCATCTTCTTGATATAATCTATAAAATAAAATATGAATATTTATTAATGTATAGACTATGAAAATTCTCCTCTGACTCCAAGGATGACTTCCTCAAAGCCCTCAGATAGTCCGGCCATAATGCAAGTCTACATTCAAATGTTGTCTGAGATGGAGAAGACGGTGGCTGGTGAGGAAGTTAGTAGCTTCAAGGTTGTGAATGAAACGGCCAAGTGGATATAGAGCAAAAGGCCTGTAAATACATTAACGAGATACTGCAGCTACGCTGACAGCCTCTTGAGGGACACCAGCTTTGTCATCCTGGCCTGCAGGCACAATAGTGTTTATACAAATTTAATTAATCAATTAGAAAGACATACAGAGAAAATCAATTTTATCAAAAAAATATTTGGTTGCTACTGAGATTCGAACGTGAACCTCTTCCCATCCAGAGAAACATGTTACTATTCCACTACAGCGAGCCATTATGATTACAACAAATTTAGAACTAATATCTGTACATTTTTATAATTGATACAATTATTATTCCATTTTTAAAAGCAATTGAAATTGCTACTTCATAATATAAATATGTTGTCATTTAAAAAAAATGTAACAATAGTGTTGATACAGTTAGGTACTTACATTGACAAGATTAGTCAGGACACCACACCAGGGAAGCTAGATGACGAAGGCCACAAAGTGAGTTATGCCATTCGCTCTGGTAATGTAGAACTGCTCGAGGCAGTCATTAACGAGTGGCCTGGTGAATACTGGTGTAACTGCTCCGAGCTCTCTTCGCAGTTTACGATGATCTGAAATTGAAGAATGTACTTCTGTCAGATGAAACGGAGTTTTTTGTCTTAACCAAACTGTTAAACCTATGTAAAGAACATGAATAAGAAATACACGAAAAAAGAGAAATAAAGTCTTTATTCTGTACTTAATAAATATGTTTCCTAGTAATATTGTTGAGCGGATCTAATTTCTTCTTGAAAAGACCGGAACACTGAGGGCCGAGTACACCAGTGATATTGATGGACACGTTTATTTAAATCGCTATGTTTGTGGTGCAAAATATACGCATATTGCCATATAAAGCGCCAAGAACTAAACATATAATTTTGGCCAGTTTTGAGTAAAGATAATATACTGGAGAATTTATAGTATTTCTCAAATGACCTTGAAAATTTTACATAAAACAAAAAATGCCAATGACTACTCACTTGGAAATTCATGTCTAACCTAACTGGGGTTACTTACTTACTACTTTTACTTTATTTTACTTTATTTACTTTATTTCAATATTTACACAAAGGGGTAAAGGACATGATCAATATCCATTTGAAAGCACTATTATAAGTATTAATTACCTGGACTAGTGTCAGAATTGCACAAAGTGGAATTTTCAAGTGATTGTACATGGATGTTCTCAAGAGTGCCACAAGTGCCAGATTATGCAAGGCGTGTATATTGATCTTTTTTCCTAAAATCTAATATTAAGGTTATGTAGTCGAACACATAACTTTTTTGCAATACATAAATATTCAAGGCGATTATACAATATTTAATTTAATATTTCTAAAGCCATTTGCCATTTCTATTAAAATCAAATAAATTATATACACTAGAGATGAACTAAGCTCTTGTACGCACACGTATTTTCTTATATATGATCATAAATAATGAAAATATTAAATTCTCTTATATATTATTGGAATATATTTAGTGTCTATGGTTTAAAATAGACAACGAACTCGTTCAGAGATACCAACATTGTAATGCTTAATGTAGTGTGACATTTGTTTGTATGGTAGTTCGCACGCATATCTCTTATCTATGGTTCGCGCCCCCTGTCTGGATGTCTACAACAGTCTGCAATAACAAATATGTTTTTTGTCTTACGTATATGATGTAAATTATTTGATGCAAAAATTTTAAGTATAAAATTATTTCTTAAAAATGAAGTCAGAGGTGACGGATCCCAGCAATCCAATCGTATTTTTGGAAATTAGCATTAACGGAGAGAGAGGTAAATTCTTACTCGAAAAATATGTGTCTCATTTTAAATTCGCTTTTCAAGATTGGGCCATATTTGGAACCTGTAATTTTACTCGTTAAATATCTTATTTTAGTGCTGCGAATATAACAGCTCGATCGTTCAATTCTGTTACAAAATATTCATGTACCTTTTCAAGCTGTTTATTTTTAATTCGTGTATTTTTCTTAGGGTTATTACTGTTTTGTTTCATAATTAATTAATGTTGCTCGGATTTGAAATGATTTTGTAAACCAATTTAAATATCCTTATAATATAATGATCTTAAAAAAGACCTCATTACGTTAGTGATGAAATTGCACGGTGAGTATTCTTAATATATATTTTATTTCACAATTCTATTGTTGACAGCTGGAAGGGTGATAATTGAATTAAGGAAAGATGTGGTGCCGAAAACAGCCGAAAACTTCAGATGTTTATGTACTGGTGAACGTGGAGTTGGATTAGGTGGAAAACCACTACATTACAAAGGAGCAAAATTTCATAGAGGTAATTTTTTTCTAATACATTTCTTTTCAAACTT
Organism: Eubasilissa regina; assembly: GCA_022840565.1. NCBI lineage: Eukaryota > Metazoa > Arthropoda > Insecta > Trichoptera > Phryganeidae > Eubasilissa > Eubasilissa regina. The sequence continues at coordinate 14,811,913 of JAINEB010000017.1, read as the reverse complement.
AACGCAACACTTTCGGCTACAATTATTATATCAGTGTAAATTTAGAATTTAGAATGTGATTGTTTTTAAAAGTTGATGTCATTTTTGTATAGTTTAAGTGATTATCTCCAGAATTACTAATTCACATTATTATTCAACATGCATAATGTTTATAAATAAATCAAAAAATATCCAGCTATCTGTATGTGTACAGTGGAAATCATTTACCGTGAAACTAGGGGGATAGAAATATTATTTCATGTTAAAAGAAATTAAAAAAAAAAAACAATATTTTCATGAAACTTGAAATAAACGCAGCAAACGAGTTGACATTTTTTTTTTTTACTATAATGCTGCAGGTAGGTAAACTTTACAAACATAATTTATTTTAAATCCTTAATATGTGCACTTACCATACAGATACATAGAATACACGCAGTATGTAAAAAAATATATTTGAAAAAAAAGATTCAACTTTTTTTTTGTTGTAGTTTTTGCATCTTTGTGTCTTACTGTTGCTGGTCTACTCGAAAGAAAGTTAAGTTATAAACCGCCAATGTGTAATCCCATGTGTTTAATATAGCAAGGGTAGTGTGCGGCAAGCAGAATCTATTGTTTATCATCAGATGTCTGCCTAGGCAATCCAATGTTGAGTCAAAAGACATTAACTAAATAAACAGTTCAGTGACAACGCGGCAGTCTCTATATTTTTTTGTCAGGATTAGTATATTTTTTAATTTAAAATGTTTTTCATTGTAATAGATTTACAAATTGAATTATTGATTTAGATTAATACGTCCTGGCCGATCAGACAGTTTGAAAAGATATAAGGTGGATTAAAATTTGCGTGATTCAAATATTTATAGTAGAATTATTACTCAGGAATAAAAGAATTTATTAAGCCATAATTTTTTTTATCTCCACACTCCACGTTCTTTGAATTTAATCCAGGTAAAAATTCTGTGTTATTAAAATATGATTTATTTTTAGCGGTTACTCTTTTCATGGTGCAAGGGGGTGACATCATTACTAACAATGGAACAAGCGGAGAAAGCATCTATGGAAAATCATTTCCTGATGAAAGTTTCATTTTAACTGTAAGTGATATTGTATTAAACTAGTTTAACTAGCGTAACCCCGTCTTCTTTTTTTTTTTTAGAACTAATTGATTCTTAATTTCATTATATTTATATAGAGATCAACTTATCCTAGGACATTGCGATTAATAAAATATGTGGAATAAAAATATATTTTATAATAATTGGCGAGCTTGTATGAGAAGTTGTATGAATGTGGACGAGGCGAGAATTGTGTATTAGGACAAAAGAGTGTGGCGCTCTATCCTCTTTTGTCTACCCCTGTGGAGAAACGGCGTGATGGTAAGTTAGGTACCTCATAACTTTTCCTTTGATAATTATTGATTAATTTAGATTACTCTAGATTTATCAATCATGTCACTTAAAAAAAAGAACAATTTTGTATCAGTTTGATTTTTCATATTATAAACCTCTTCGATTGATTGCAGTGATGAAACATCAACTTATATTTTTTAAGTGAAAAATGAAACGATATTTTGTTTTTGGGTTTTAAAAACATTCCTATTATTATTATTAATTCAGACATCAATTTAATTTGTATTTCAAAAGTAATTGACACTTTCCACTGACACAATGTAGATGTTTCCTTTTAAATTCGCCTACAAAGTGGTGGCGGTTAAATCATCATTTAAACTGTCATTGTGACATTGAATAGTAACAATAATTGGTAACTAATTATTTATAATTCTTCGAGCAATCACTGGTATACTAGTCACAATAACAGTTTACTATCGACAGTTAAATCCCGTTCATTCAAAGTTGAGGGGACCGAAAATCGAGAAAAAGTTTGAATAAGGATTTACGATAACGAAAATAAAATTATCAAAAATTTTTTTTTTTTTAGAAACTTAAATAGAAAGAGAAATGTCTGTATTAAATTGAGTACAAATGAAATAATTTATAAAACACGGATAAGTCTGAGGAACTTAACCGCATACTAGTGTTTGTACAACAGAATATACAAACGCTAGATAAACAAAAATAATTATGGTATTAATACGGAACAGAAGATTGGCAAACACTGACATTCGCAAAAACTGGGAGAATTACTTTACCTATAAAGGCGCAAAGATAATATTTGCTATTTTTTTCTAATGTAAAGAAAACGAGCGAGAAAAAAAAGCATGCGCATTAATGTGTCGCGGTAGGGAAGATAAAGATTTAAACGATTTAAGACGCACCAGATATGTTTGCCATCTTTTTTTAGTATACTGAAAATAAATGAGACAACAAACTTTATGCGTCGTGAATCGGTATAGGGGCAGATACTACCCATTTAGATGGAGTTTAACATTTGAAAGGCACGTCACGTACAGTACGTGTATTTTGCAGATTATAGGCATTTGACAAAAAACATTGAATTGGCGAAAAATAGATCGACAAACTCATCTGATAGGGTTCAAAAATAGCTTTGAATAATGATATTCGATTTATAAGTACAATTTAGTTTGAAAACTTTCCAGAGGGACCACATTATGCTCCAAACATTCGACTTGTGTCGAATTTCGAATAAACGGGATTTTACTGTACTACTACAAAGAAAGCACTTTAAACTAACTAATTTCCCATCATGCTGTTTCTCCGCAGGGGTAAGCAGGGAGGATATAGCACTGCAATTTTCTGTCCTGACACAATTATTGAGGCTTTTATTTATATTTAATAATTATTCTAGCCAAAGCTGGAAATATTCTAAACAAATAAACAGTAATCAAGATGTGTTATAGGCAACTCTGTCCTATTATACAAATAGTTAGGGGAGGTAATCAGAAATGTTGCGAAATGTACACTTCAACATATCTTGCAAACTGAAAAGAAAAATTCTGCGATCAATTTCAAACTGTTGGCACTAGGGGTATGCACTGCATACAAGCACAAAGATGTGCATTACTAAAAATTCTGGGAAATAAAAATAAATTAAGTAATCTTTGTATTATGAAAAGACTATATAAAATTCTAGCCGTTATTATCCGAATTAGCATAACCTTGTCTATGATGTAACTCACAACTTTTGTTATATATAGCCTTGGGTTATTTGTGAACCACTTGTAACAACTTCATGTGCATTCTGGTCCGTAATTTGCTACCATTTAGGTTTTGAATGAACCTAACATATTTTTTCAATCTTTATAATAATTGTATATACTAAACTAAATATTTTCTTACTGAATTTATGTCGGCATTTTGACGTCTGCGGGTTTTTTTTGCATTTTTCAAACAATTTACAATTTACTGTCTTCGAAATCCTTACTGAAAACTGCTTAGAATGACATTTCTACTTAGTTGTTTTACTTGATAGACTAAACATTTTGTGTCCTTAGTATATTCCAATGTATGATTCCATATTTAGGTGTTTGCGTCAATAAAATTTATAGGTTATAATAATCTGTCTGAGCGAATTTGCATTTTTCAAGACATTATTAAGTTAAATATTAAATTAAATTACCAATATTAAATTAAATGTCAAAATACAATTATTTCTGCTATGCTACGCTAATTTGTAAAGCTAGTTATCGAAATAAATGTTTTTGAACACTGCTAATGAAATATTTTGAATCTGTTGCCCAAAGGAGAAATCATAGAAAATATTTTAAGCCAAATTGAAAGCAGAATATAGTACCGAGCAATAAAAGAACTGACCTTTTATAAAGCAGTAAATTTACAATTGTATTCTAAATTAAAGTTCTCAAAATTAAAAAAAATCTAATATTTTTTTGATACCTATTGTATACTTATTTGCATTGTCGGTAACAGGATAACTTAAGTTTGTTCCTACTGCACGTCACTGGTTGGCACATAGCACAAAGTTGTAGAATAATATCTTAACCAGAATATGAACTTAACCGCCGTGCCATGTCAATTTCATAATATATGCCTTATTGCAGAATATAATACATTAAGTCAATTTCTCAGTCTTGATTTGATTCTAATTCTTCTTCTAAATATCGGTGAATCATATTGTAATCAATATTCTTATTTATTTTAGCACAGTGTGGGAAGCGTTAGTATGGCAAATCAGGGAATTCCCAATACAAATTCATCACAATTCTTCATTGCCACTGTAGACTGCATACATTTAGATGGAACGAACGTCGTATTCGGGAAGGTACTACGCGGTTTGGGCATCATGACAGAAATTGATAAGGTGGAGCAAACTGAAAAAAATATATTGCTTGTGGTAAGTTCAAATTGTTTTTGATTTCGTTTTGAGTGTTTAAACTAAAGATATACAGTGGTACCTTGAGTTACTAGCGAGTTTTTCGAGATATGAGCTGTCTCGGTCGATTTTTTGCTATGAGTTGAGAGCTAAAATTCGGGTTAGGAGCCAGTTTCAGATACCCCACCACTAGTTGGCGCAGCGAAAATTTTTTCTAATAATTTTGTATTATTAAGTCAATTTGCACATCTTTTATCACCGTAACAATTTAAGTTAGGTACTAGATTTATTTTTAAACAATTTTTTTTACAATCACACAAAACAATCATTATAATTAAAAATCACTCTGACAGCACTAAGAAAAAGAGACCTATAATGTAGACCGCTCCTGCAAGCGTCCTGTCAAATGGAAATATCTGTCCTTTATTGGCTTTTTCGGCTTCGTAAAACCTCATTGGCAATTATTCTAATATCACTACGGAACTGTTTTAAATGTTTTCAACATGATCCTTCTCTAAATATTTGTAATTAAAATATCAAAATTCACAATGTTTCACCGCGCACAACAACCCTCAACTGAATCTAATGCCAGTAATCCACCCGTGCCGAGGTGCCTTGGACGAGGTATTTGCCGAGGTGCCGAGACCTGAGTGGTGCAAAGTACGCTCTCACCAAGGCTCCTCACCTCGCCTTGTCCACGCTCCATTGCGGTTGAGGCGAAGCAAGAGAAACTGCACTCACGGCGAGAGCAGATGGCACGAGACGACCCGAGTCGACACGAAAACTGCAGTACGTTCTCGTGCTCGGCTGGCATAAGTGTGAGGAGAACAGCCGTGCACAGGCGAAGGGAATATTTTGTTCAAAAGTTGTCGTTCGCCAATTTCCGTTGGTCGGACTATAATGTTATGTCTGGTGTGTATTATTTGATCCTCTAAAGATAATCCGGTGACAATAAACATTCGCTTAGAAATGCGATTGTGATAAATATGTTGCAAATGAAACCATTATAAACAGTTCTAAACACAATGGTGTTGCTGGCCATGAAGTGGGATGACGTGTTATGATATTGTATTTCAGGGTTTGTTGATTGATCACCATGCTGATAGTGTTTATCATTTACACTGTTAATTGTTTCACATTTTGAGAAAGCATATCGGATATTGTAAAAAGATGGATAAACCTAATATAGAATAATAGTCATTGAAAACTTATTTAATTCATGTAATTTATTATTTCAGGATTGTATAATATCAGATTGCGGGGAGTTGGCTCCTGGCCAGGATTGGGGCATTGGAGATATTAATTGTCCCTTGGATGACTTACCTCCCCATCCCGATGACTGGGACTTCGATCCTGACATTACTGTAATTTATTTAACTATCTATTAGATTATTTACTAAACTTTTATCAGAAAATGTCTGTCTGGAGTATATTTGGATGGAGCAATAGTTTAATTATGTAAATACATCTGTAATATACTGTACTGCATTGTACATACAGACTTTATATTGCAATATAAAGTTGATTGCTTTTAAAAATGATATAACAGATGTATCAGTTACATCATTATGTATATATGTAAGTGTACTCTTTTTGTATTTATTGTTAGTTTTTCATACGCCCTGACGAAGCTTGAGTTAGGCGAAACCGGTTGGTGTTTAATAAAATTTGTGGTTTAATACAAAGTGATTCTGTTTTATTTAATCAAATAATTATTATATATTAAACACTTTAATTAAATAAATACTTTCTTCATTTTTCTTTTTTATTATTGTTTCAGTATGAAGAAATTCTAAAAGTAATATATCTGATCAAGTTAAGTGGAAATAATTTTTTTTCTAAAGCGCAATATAAAACTTCTAATCGGAGATATGAGAAGGCTATTCGCTACATACAGTGGCTGTTCGATAGAATGTCCCTGGAGGAGGGTTTCAGGAAGGCTCTGGACCTACCGGTCATGAAGGAAGTGCAGAAGACCAGGATGAAATGCAATCTGAATCTTGCGGCGACAAAGTTAAAACTAAATGATTATAAAGAAGTCATTTATTTATGTAATGAGGTGGGTTTTAAATGTTACGTAGCAGTGTATTATGTAATGGTTTAAGGCAGCGGTTTCCATAATTTTTCAGTTCACATCTCCTTTGGTGCATTAAGATTTTTCCACGGTGCCTCAATTGCCCATTTTGGAAATCTGCATATCGATGCAAACTTATGGATATTATCTTCTTGAAAGTATTTTTCAAAGCAGTCGATAAGGTGTAATAAATGCTTTTTAAAAACAGATTTTAAGTCGGAACAGAAATCAACTGCTGCAACAAGTGTTCATTAAATTTTTCTCTGAAAATTAAAATTTTCTCAAGTGATTTCGAAAGGTTTCCAAAAACAAAGTTTCCAGCCACCGCTCTGCTAACGCTCTTACACAAACCATCCCAAATCGCCAGGATGTTTCCTGACGTTTTTGTATTGACCCTCACAAATATAAATTATCTTAATGTGTTCAGGTTCTCGAGTCTCCAATGTTTTAAACACAGTTTTTTTTCCTTGCAGGTTTTAAAAAAAGAACCCAAGTGCGCCAAAGCGTTGTTCCGAAGGGGTCAGGCGCACATGGCAATGAACAGCTACAATCTCGGTCTGGCCGACCTAAAAGCGGCCAAATCTCTCTGTCCCAATGACAAGGCTGTAATTAAGGTTTTCCGGAATGCTCAAAATATTTCATCACAATATACAGTGATTGAAAAAGGGATGTACAAAAGAATGTTTATGTAATATTTTATAAAATTGGTTATATTAATTATTTTTATGGGTGTGTTTTGGTACTGGTTAGGTTAGGTTAGACTCTCCTCGAAAAATTCTTCACTATCTTTAACTGTACGATCAGGTTGAATTTTGTACAATCATGTTTTAACCCGATGACAAAATTAATGTTAAATATTATTTGTAAAATTTTATTACTATTTGGTTTTCTCATCGCAGTAATGAATAGTGGTATTGAGTAATTTTCAATTGTGATTGCCAGAATATTTTTCCTTTTATTACATCATACCCTTTGACCATTCTTCACTTTGGGTCAATATTTAAAGCTGTCAACATTTGAACACTTTTTCTGAATTCCTACCTACCTGCAGATTGTCAACAATGATTGCAACACAGTGTGCAATGTTTTTGCTATATTTAGTAACTATCAGGCAGTTGTGTGGTGTGCATGTCTGATTGATGCGTGGTTAAAAGGAATTCGGCTTTATCGGTGCCTCCGTTCGTATACATTAATGTATAAGTTGTCTTGTGAGTGTACAACCTTGTGAAACTATGCACCCTTTGTGATTTCCTATCCCTAGAAAAGAAAGCAGGAAAAAGTGAGTTACTTTTTATTTTTCAATTTTTATTTCTTTTTCTTTGTATTTTCTAATTATTAATAACTGTTCAAAGGTTTTTGGTGAAACTTATTGCATGATTATTTTGTAAATTGAGTTGAGGCACTGTTTTATTTCACTACATTTTTCATTGATTAAATATTCAAATATCATTACATCCCCTCTCTTATCCATTTTAACTCCACCACCACCTCTGTTAACTTCAAACACACCATATATTATTGTCTGAAAGTGTTTTAATTTTAGTTGAACTATAATATTGATAATAGGAAGATTTTCCCGAAAACGTTATATCATTTAACACAATGAAAAGTGTAATGAAATAAAACAGTCTTTTGACTCAATTTACAAAATAATTATTAATGTTTCTCCATTTTTAAATCTTGTATATATCTTGGGAAGGTATTTTTCTTTGCTCAAAATAAAGAAATGAAACTTGGCTATGCAAGTCTGACGATATCCATGTTAATTTCTTGATTAAAATGTATTCTACTTCTTTGAGATGGTTTAAAGATATTTATGCTATGTTTTGAGGTTATTGTTTATGATGGATCAGAAGAATCGAGTATGTGAATAATAATCTGCACCTGAGTCAGCTTACCACTGTAGATGCACTTTTATTAAATGTATTATGTAGTAGTTTAAAACAAGTGCGTGATTATCAGTTTATATGCATTTAAAATTTATGGAAATCCCGATTGGCACTAGAGCTGTAATAAGCTTCAAACCCTTTTAAAGCATTATTTCTTGTCTGATTCTTTCTCTGACCAAACTTGCCCAATTCATACACATTGGAATCTGCCACTCGGGAGTGAAGTAATAATTATTTTTCCCATTTACGTAAAGCACTTGGGTGCAAGGATGTTTTAAAATCGGAATCTTCATTATCGGGCACCGTTGTGCAAATTTTCCAGCGGTATCTCTTCATCAGAATATCAGGTAGGCTCAGCTTATAACATACAAAGAGATGTCGAATACATCTCTTGTTGTTGTTTGTTTTAGACTATGCAATGTGATTTGATTCAGATTTAGTATTTTGATTACAGTCGTTAAATCATGATATTCTGTCAAAATATAAGGATATTATATAACAAAATTCCTTAAGGTTTTATGAGGAATTTTTTTAGATTTAATACATATTTGTAAAATGTATTTTACAATGTACATATTAACTATTATGCTCGATAACCATGGCCTTGTTATTAAAAATAACGACCATAATCCAAAATATTTTAACCTAATTATTCATAGGGTAAATTAGTTTCTAACGGATGACTTATATCTCTATCAGATGATAGAGAAATACATTTTTTACGACACTTTACAATGTAATTTATAAAAAAATTATAATACCAATTCAAAGAATCGGTAAGAATGTGATTTGACTTGTGTGTGCTAATGACCAGATATTTAAACTTAAGATTGAATAGAAAAAAACTCATCTATATTTTTATTGGGATATTGGGATAAATTGCAATTTGAGTTTGTGTTAAATTCACTAAATTTATTTTTATGCTAGATGATGGGTATGTAGTTTTTTGGTACGTGTTTGTTTTTGCTTGAAGTTAATTTATTTGATCTGGAAATTATTAAATTTAATAATGAGACAAATTAACACTGGTGTGATAAGGAATTTTTTTTTGTGCGGTCGAATCCGATACCTCTCTAAAAGGACACAATAGAAAATGACAATTATGTGTCCAAAAAATTATTCTTTTCATGATAAAATGAGTCCTTGATTGTAGTATGGCGCTAAATAGGTTTTATAAAAGCTATTTGTATTATTATTTAGCATTAAGGCTGCAAGGGTGATAGGTCGGTGCCATAGTTTGGGATTAGAATGTGTTGTGTTGAGAGGAAACCTAGTCATTGAATGTTATTCACATATTAATTAGTCTAAATTCTCAGGATTTCACTTATTCAGAATTTTACAAGCAAAATTTTAATAAAAAATATACAGGATTTTTCATATTATGTTTTTATTTATTGTAGATGGTCTAACAGACTTCCACAGTATTTTACAGGTTGTTATTAGTTAACATTGACTTTTTTTCCTTTTTTTTTTGTAGAAGACACAGCAGGGTGGGGGGGGGGGTATTGTATTGTAAGGTATTGTAGCCTATTATGAAAATAATATTGTTATGGATATGATTATTATTCAAACACTGAAAAATTAATTGAGGATATAGATGCTTAATGTTTGAAAACAAATAATTTATCCATCAAATGTAAATATTTATACATATTGTGATGGTGAAAATTATATACACTATTAAATTTGAGTATCCAAATGAGTGTTATATAATAACAATTAAAACATGATTGTTAACAGTATTTAAGAACATACATTTTTATCTAAATTATATAGTTATGTGTTCTGATAAAAAATCAAAAATGTTATCTCTGTAACGGCACTGCATTTTTATACGCAACTTGAACATTTTCGATTCGCACACTAAGCACCTGTAAAATATTGTGAAAAATGTCTCTTATACATAATTATATCTGTGGGATATTTTTTCATTCTTTTCTTGGTCCACAAGCGCAGCATAAAGTATTTCAAAATTATATAAATATACCTAAAATCACCTTTTGAATAAGATAAAAATATGATTAGGAAATGTGCCAAAAGGATACTTATTTCATAATAATTACAAGTACAATATACTACGCATGCTCTGCGTACTCTGAATCTACTAAACTACTTTTTTTTGTATTTTTAGAATACATTAATATTATTTTTACACTAGACCTGTTATGTTTGTATTAATATTTTAGTAATTTTTATGTTAGCGTGTATTAATTTATATTTTGCAAATGATTCTGCAAAATTGTAATTTTTACAATCCTTTTATATTCCTATATATTATATATTATGTAAGGCAAACATTTAAGTGTAAATCTTATAAATATACACATGCCTTTTCATTCTCCAGGACTGCTAATTTTATCATAAGTTGTATTTTCGCAATATTGCCCTTACCATAGTGAATGAATTAAAAATACAGACTGAAATTTAGAAAAGTTTGTATTTTGATTAAAAATAAAATAAATGTTTTGACAAAAGTGTTGTAAAATATTTATGATTGTCGTGCTTGTAAAACCCGGCAACAGGTATTAGACACATGTATCATACCACCCCTGCATAGAATATGTTTTTACTGCTGGTTTTCTGGTTTTTTTTTTTTAATGTTGTAGGATGATAAAGTGATGTACATTTTATTGTAAATTTCATTTCACATTTTATACATTAGCATTAGCAAAACCAGATCATGTTGGATTTTTTATACACATAATTTTTTTATAATAATTTTACGGCGAATTCCCACGTAGGCCAGGCCTGATCTAGGGAAACCGTCTCACATTTTATAAAATTTTCTGCAGTTTAGAAAACACAGTAAAAATAGAAATACATAGTTGGTACAATTTTTCTTTTCTTTTCCTCTATACTCTATGGAAGACTACTGAAGTATGGTGAAGAAATCCTTGGTGAATACCAGTGCGGTTTCTGACCTAACAGATCCACCATAGATCGTATATATTTTATGCGGCAAACCTTGGAAAAAGCACACAAATATAATATGCCGCTCCACTATCTATTCATTGACTTTAAACAGGTTTTTGACTGTATAAACAGAAATCACGCATGCTGAATAGTATTTCCTTAAAGCTAGTAACACTAATGAGACACGCCCCTGAGATGGAAGTTTTTACGAAAATGGCACTATACAAATTATCCATTTATTATTATTATTAAGACTCGCATTGTCAGAGTCTAAAGCAGTTGTAAATGTTGAGAATGAGCTAATGGGTACTGTTGGAATTGAATTTTGAAACATTTTCAAAATGCAAAAAATTTTTTTGTTGGAGTTATCAATTTTATTCTACATGAGACATCAAAACAAATTTAATTTTGAACATTACAGTTGAAACAGGATACCAGCCATTAAACATATTCTATGTTCAAATGTAACTGCCGAAATGGCGTCATTCTTCAGAGAGTAGGTGATTAGTAGTGACTTTTTGGATGTTGTACACAGACTAGTAAATGAATAGACATGAAATAAAGTATACATATAAAAAGCGGGGTTTGGAACATTAGTTGTGGGACGAGGGGCATTCTACACACATTCTTTGTGGAAAGATAAGTCTGATAGTTTATGACGGATTTATGCAATAGTAAAAGTATTTACTCCTCAAAAATTAAATATTTGTGTAAACAAGACATATTTTTTACATTAATGCATATTATTATATTGTCAGCATTTAAATTTTCGTTCCAATCGAGTCATATATTTAAAAAAGTCACTGAGCTATTTGATTGCGTAAGTGGTACCAAATTAAAAATATTGAAACAAGGAATTTGCATTAGTTCATGTCTATATATTTGATAGTATGTGATGTACATATTTGGAAAAATAAACCCACCATTAGGGCTAAGACAGTATCTGATGCAAACTTTTAAATAATTAATTTTTAGATTTAATGTGCATTCTGCAGTCACGGACAGAATTTCCTTTTGACATTACTAGCTGGTTACGCTTGCCGTGCGATTATTTGACATTTCGCCCGCTTTGTGTATGTATAATTATTAATTTATACATTGATTGTACATTATACATTGGACAAGTTTGTATTTTTTTTTTTCAAGTTACGCGTATAGTTCTGCCAACATTGCGTTAATATGACTCGTCACTAAAATATAAAATCTTCGTAATAGCGTATCCGTGTCATAACTTGATCCTCGTGGCGTTCGAAAACGAAAATGACGCTATACAAATTATCTATTATTGTTACGAGACTTTGAAATGATGTACAATAAAACTCCAGTAATTCTAAATTTGTAAAAAATCGCTGTCGCGGAAAACCCCGTTAATTTTGTGAAAAATATAATATACTTTTGCGTATTCCAAGAAATTATCTCCAAAACGCACAATTGTGAAAAAACTGCATACAATGTTGATTTTTTATAATATGGTTATTTTAATTTTACTAATTATATGATTTTAAAATCTGTTTATTTTATTTTTACTGCACAGAATTTTTTTACAATAATATTATGGCTATTTACCGTTTTGGCTGCTAGGCCTGATCTAACTGCCTTATTGATTATTATGTTCTGATATTTAAATTTTTTTATTTATTAATCTGTTATAATTACAATGATAAGTTTTTTTTTTTTAGTTCTATAACTTCTTTAAAAAGTATATACTTGTGCAAAGAAGAGGATTATATATAAATAATTGCATATATTATAAAATTAAATACAATAAATTAATACCTACAATATAAAAATATTATAAGTTTTGGGGTTCATATTTATCTTTAAAGTGTGTTTGATGGCATTGATTTTTTTTTTTTTTGAATTACTGAGATTTTTTAGTAACAGGGTTAATCATGATATTGACAATTTGACAATAGCGCGCGCAGTCAAAAAACTGCACGCATTAGTTAATTTTTTATAACTTAAATGTTTCGAATTATGTGACGTGAAAATGTATTGATTTATTAGTTTGTACAACATGTTAATGGGGTTTTCGTGTTAAAGAGGTTGATTATGTATGAAACTGACAATTTATATCTAGTTTCGAATAAAAGGGGTTTGAATTAATGCGATTCTACTGTAAATATTTTTGCATGATGGCAAAGCTGAAGTTGGTATAGGACTATACGCAATTGTGTAGATGCCGTCCCAAAAAAATATAAGCAGCTTTCATTGTGTATTGGAAATATATATACTTTTGATATTAATATTACATTGCACAATTTTATGTTGTGTGTTATTATAATTTTATTCAATGTATTTGTAAATCATATTGTTTTGTTCTATTCATGTTTACCAAATATATACATTTTGATTTCAAAATTATGAAATCTAATCTTAACAGTGTTTAAATATTTAAAGTAAATCGTTAATCAAGGTGTTACATCCTTTATAAACCCTTATTACCCTTGGACGGATATACCGAAAAATATCCTGAACCGATTTTTCGAGAACCCAAAAAATATTATTTATAACCTAATTTTTAACAATTTCTTTTAATGAGTTTTTATGCCAGGAAATCATTTATTTTAATAATAAAATAAAAATATAACGATGTTTATTTAATTTTTAATGTTTTTCTACTTGTCAAAATGTATATTTGCCGAAACTGAAACTTGGGTCCAAACATACATTAATTTAATTTATTATTTATATTATTTTTCTACTTATGTAAATACTAAAATATAAATAAGAAATACTTCAATGAATTATTTTATTTTAATAATATTTTTCTATCAAATACAAAATGGTTGCATTATAGTTAATTCTGAAGTTTAGCCCATGTAAAACAATAGTTTTTGGTAGCTTAAGCGGACTATACAATCATTCTGAATGATGTATTTTTAGATCAGTTTACCCCGGATTATCGTGCTACGTAGCTGGTTACCCAAAATTATGAAGATTAGAAAAAGAAAAAGGTGTATTTGGCAATTATATTAGCTCTATCCACTACAATAAAAGTGTATGTAAAATCTGGGAGAAAGAATGGCTTAAAAATGTAAAAAAATACACACATTTTAACTTGCTGCATGAGATTTCAAAGACGTCCAAAGATGACTATAAAAACTACTATCGTATGAACAAAACTCTTTTTGAAAAAGTACTCAAGATGGTAACACCACATTTAAGTAGACAAAATACAGTAATGAGGAAATTAAACTGTCCTGTAAACTGCAGTTTCTTGCAACTGGACGTTCTTACGAACATCTCAAGCTTTCAGTTATGATAACTCCATCGACTATTATGCAATGTTTAATAGAAACGTGTCAGGCAATTGTCTTTGTTCTCCAAGACTACATGAATGTAAATTAAATGAAAATAATACTTTTATTTTTTATACAGTTTATATTTATATAGTTATGTTTACATTGATTTAGTTAAATCGATAAAGAGAGATTAGAGATCGCTATAACTAGCGAGATACCCGGCGGGGCAAAGTTTTGTGTAGTTCAATAAATCGTTTCAACACATTATCATCTTCATAATCGGTAGGATTGTTAGCATTTGTATTTTAAACCAGATTACAGAGATTATCATTCATAATAAGTATGGTAATAAATATATTATTATTAAGAAGAACACATTTTTATTGTGAAGTCCAAGACAACATTACCCAAAAAAGTTGTTATCATTTTATTCACTCTACTGTGTTTACCATATCTTGGACCATGACCAAGGTATGCGATTTTAATCATATTTTCATCAATTTGTTTTGTATTTTATAATTTAAAGATACCGAAGAGTAGAAACAATATTAAAAGAATCAAAATAGATTCTGCTGCTATCGCTAATGGCGAGAATCGTGTTTTTCAGAATAACGGCCAGTTAATTCAATCTTGTAGATGGAAAAATATACACCTGGTTTGATCTATGATGTTGATGAAACTTGTGTTTCTACTGTGCATAACCTTCTCTATATTAATAGCTATAAAAGGGTACAAAATGTAGATAGTATGGCATCTGGAGAAAGATAATTCAATATTAGTCATTTTCAAAAGCTGCACCAAAAAAATATTTTCGAGTAGGTCGAAAGCCTGCCAAATGTCTCATTCAAAAACACAACAAAAAAAAAATGGAAAAGAGGAAGAGTTGCAAAAAAGAAAACCTGCAGTACAGTTGGTATTAAAAAATACAGTAAACAAATGTTTTTCCATTATTAAACAGAACTCGTTCTTATTGTGAAGTTGCAATTATTCAGAACATACGTCTGTGATATTTTTAATATTAATTAAATGTATTAATTAGAAAGATATACATGTAAGATCAATTTTATCGAAAAATATTATTGTTGCTGTCGGGATTTGAATCTGGATCTCTTCCAATCTGGGTAAAATAAAGTAGGTGGCTTTCAAATAATGGAACAATAGATGTATCAATTTGAAAAGTGTAACATATAGGTTCGAAAATTTGTCATCAATGTACTGTAGCATAATCGGTTAATGCACGTTCCCCAGATTGGAAGATATACAGGTTCGAATCCCGGTAACAACAACAATATTTTTCAATAAAATTGATTTTATATGTATATCTTTCTAATTAATACATTTAATTTGTATTTAAAAATATATTATTCTTCAAGTTAGTTTTTCTCCAAATAAAACATTATGAAAATTGATGAGATTGCAACTATTACCCTTAATTATAACTGAGCTGGTAATAGCTCAGTGAGTGAACGCTTTTCACTGAATGGGGCCTTAGACTACTGGTGTGGAATTACAGCTCTAAAATAATGTCAGATGCAAGATGATGCCCAAAATTAAAGAAATTAATACTTGCGTAATTTTTTTTATTTTTTATAAATGATAATGTTTTGGGTAAAGTATCAGGCTTTTGATACTTTACCCACACAGATACACGCGGCAGAATAGCCGAGAATACTACACATGAATGGCATGAAAACTTCAGATGGATTATATCTCGGATTGGCGTGTATTAGAAATTGTTGAGGTAAATGATTTTTTATTAGAACACATTCTTATTGTGAAGTTGTAATTATTCAGAACATAGGTCTGTGATATTTTAAATATGAATTAAATATATTAATTAGAAAGATATATATATTTGGGGGTTACGTCGGTGGTTAAATTAAATAAATGTTGTTGGCGTGTTGAGGTTTATTATGACGGTAAGATAAAAACAATGAAGATAGAATTAAAGAATGAATGGAGATGTAGAAAGTGCGTGTCGATTATGAAATGAAATTAAGCGATTTGGCGGTCTCGCTCGGCGCTCCCGGGCTGGCAAGATCGCCGTTGTAGAACGATGAAACTGGAGAGACTAGCGGTGAATTTCGAGCCAGGCTTGTAGCAACAGCCGGCAACGCTGTCGCTAGCGTCGATGGCGACTGAGATGGCGGTGGATTTGAATTCCGGTCGCTACATATAAAATCAATTTTATCTAAAAGTATTGTTGTTGCGCCACTGTGATTCGAACCTGGATCTCTTTCCAAACCGGGGAAGGTGCATGCTACAGTGACAATATTTTTAGCGACAAATTTTCGAACCTATATGTTACCTTTTTACAACTTCACAATAAGAATGTGTTCTCCTATTAATAAAGTTGTATCAATGTGTCCAAAATTTAATAAAAATGAATTGATAATTCTGGTGTCTGCTATCGGATTATTCAGAGGTATTTGAGATTCCGTAAAAATAAGGTAGATGGCCCTTTCGAATAATGGAACGATTAAATGTATTAATGTCAAAAAGGTAACATAGGTTTGAAAATTTGTCGCTAAAAATATTGACGCTGTAGCATAGTTGGATAATGCACCTTCCCCGGTTTAGAAAGAGATCCAGGTTTGAATCCCGGTGGTGCGATAACACTATTTTTTGATAAAATTGATTTTATTTTATATCTTTCTAATTAATATATTTAATTCATTTTTTAAATGATTTTTTATTATGATGTCCCAACAGAAAACCTAGCTTTGGCTTGTAAACATTACATTACGTGTAGTGTAGGCCATCTGTTGATCCCGGATATAAATATGCTTTTGTAGAACTATTATCTTAAAAATGTCCTTAGATTTTCACGGCCATTCAAAATCTTCTGTGTACAGTTTTCTGAGCTAATCTGCCATGTAAATATGTTTGACCTTTCTGGCTGATGCTTCGGATTCCATTGCAGGGTCCATTATCAGGGCTGCAATGGGATCTGAAACATGAGTCAGATTAACCCAGAAAACTGTATACTGTTTTTGTCGGTGTTTGTGTACGGTGTCGAATTTAATGTACAACATGCATTTTTTCTTCACTTATTCAACACATTTGTTCACTACTCGGCCTCTGGATATTGTACTGTGATTTTATATGGGTTAAAACATTCTCAGATAAATGTCTAATACACTGGAGAAAACCGTATCAGAATCGGTTCAGTCATTCTCTAAATTCTAAGGAACGTAGCCAACATTGTCGTATATAAATGTTGATATTTTTAGGGAAAAAAGTAAGTATATATTATTTTAGAATAATTAAAACTGATGATGAAAAAAGGATACATTTTTTGGCATTTACTTGTACATGCAGTACTGCCATCTATTAATATTTCTTATAAATAACATTCCTTGAAGTCCATGAACGCTGACAAACGTATTGTATAATGAATACTCGCGCCAAACACAGATGACCAAAATATTGATTATAAAATATTATCCATTTTATCGCCATTTCATGACGTCGTTACATTTTGACCCAATTTACTTCTGGAAGAAGCGGCGAAGGGATATCAAAGAGGAAAAAATGTGGAATGTCATGTATATAAAACGAACATTTTCGATCTGTCATTTTGTTTAAGTTTAACTTTTTGCAACCATTGCTTCCGAGGTTCATTATTAATAACTTCATCGTCTTGAGGCACGGCTTGACGTAATTTCTCAGCATGATAACGAATGTCCGTATATTGCTAATATAACAAAAGCGGCTATTCTTGAGCTCGGTTGGGAGGTTATTCAACATCCAATATATTATCATGGTCTTGCTCGATCAGATTTGTATGTATTCCGCTCTCTATACAACAATCTACGAGAAATCTACTTTAACCTTCCCTGTACGAAGTACAGCAAAATTACTAGCACTCCGAACAGGGGGACGAAAAGACCCCGTAACACATCCTTTCATAAAGACTTTTTAAACAAAAATGTGTATGATTGTTATACGCATAAATACAGATATATTATATATACGTATTATTTGATTTTGAGGAACAGATTTTGATGCGAGGACCTTCGATGTATTTGCGTGAGAGAAACAAAACATCAGAAGCGTATGCACCCTACACGTTCCAATGCAGTAATTAATTGTAACATTTACATTTAAAATATTTAGTTTGCACCAAAAACTTATAGAAATATATATTCTATATATTTATCTATACATCTATATTTAAGATTACATCAAGTATGAGTTGAATTGCTTCATTAATTACTGAGTTATCCGGATAAATGTTGATTTGGGGTATTAAGAATCCCCCGCGGGTTAATAACGACGCTGCTTTTAAAAATTGTTTCGACGACTGAAAGTTAGTAAATCGTAAATAATGCAAGAGGTTATTGGTTAGTTTATGTATTTTGTTAATTTAAAAAAATAAAATGTATAATTCATAAATAAGCTACAAAGTTATGTATCAAACCTACATATTTGGGTATGTGGGTAGAAATAATCTATAAAAATCCAGTTGATGGATTGTTATCGTAAGGTCTCAAAGGATTAATACTATAAATTAAACGTGAGGTTTTTTTGATCCGAAAAGTAATAGCTGCTGCTGGTATTACAATGTTTTACTAGAGTGGTACAATTTAACAGAAACTTTCGGTTGCCGGGGGCGTAATTTGTGGCTTCCAAACAAGTTTGCCAGCCTTTTGCGTTTCCATTATTATTTATTCGTCTAACTAGAAAATGTCATTAGGCACACAGGTTCATTAGAATTTCCAGACGGTAAATACCACTTTGGTGTATTGGAAGGATTCGTTTTGTTCCGACTGTTTTAAATCTAATCATGTCAACCGCTCTCTGCAAATTTTCCCGTTTAAACAAACCGTCGGAAAATCGAAACGTAATTATTGTAATAATAATTTCTTTACTTTCGTCCGTCCGTATCGCGTAGCAAGGTAAAACAGTCATGTGTTGACAGCTGTCCATGTCGTATTTTATTATGTGTGCGGTTATCACTAGTGATGAGAAAAAATACTACTCTTGACTCACTGGCGTGATTGTGATTGATGTTCGATAATATCAGTGAATAAAAACTGTGACTGTGATCACAGTTTCATTACTAATTACGCAAGTCCCGCATGATATCACAATACAATAAATAAAAAAATATTATTTTGAGCATATTTACTTACATTATTCAAATTTCATTTGCGTAAAAAACATATTCTAGTATATATAATTAATGTATATCTAATTTAAAATCATCACAAAAATAATGAAAATCCTTAAAAAAATGTGAGTTTATTTCTCAGCATTTCGAGTCAAATGTGTAAAACGTTATGGAAGAATCTACTAGATGGCGCTTATTACGATTTATAACGTCATTCCTTCATGAATATTTTCGTTTCATGTAAACATGCGACGAATTACGGTTCACAACCAAATATCAATAAAATTAAAAAATTAGTCACGAATCATGATATTTCCAGATATTCAATCACTGATAGTGAGTGTGATTCAAAGATATCAGTGATTGACTCTCGGTTCGTGATTTTAAGCTCATCACTAGTTATTACCACAAAGTAAATGACTTAGTTTACTATTGATTTTCGAATGAATTCTCTCCAGGTGAGAACAATTTTCAATTTCAAACAAATTTACGTTTTTAAGATTGCCATAGTTTAATATTCAAGTAGTTTATTATACTAATGGAGGTTATTGAGATGACGCTCCATTAAAAAAGTTAATAAAATATATGGTAGTATTAGCATGTCACCAATTTTCTTTACTTTTCAATGTGTACATGGACGAATTGAGCGTGCGACTATCTGATGCAAAAATTTGGCTGCCACATGGGCGGGACGAATGTGAACCACATTTTTAGTTATGCCGATATATGGTTATACTGGCACCATCTATAAAAGAGATAACAAAGCTTTTACTGATTTTCGAAACATATGCCAGTGAACACAATATTTTATACAATGCCAGCAAATCGGTGACCGATTATGATAATGGGATTCAAATATCGAAAAAGGGCAGATAATATCCCTCCCGTGTGGCTGGACGGAACGATAATGTGCGTTCAAAAAAGGTCAAATACCTTGGTCATATCTTCAATGAAGATGGACAAGACAATAATGACATCAAATGATAGATGAGACAGTTAAGCTTTCGTGCGAATATGCTATCACGGCGTTTCTACCGATGTAGTAAGGATCCTGTTTAAATCGTTTTTCACCAGCGTGTATACTTGGGAGTTCTGGTCGAAATGTAAGCAAGTGATATACAACAGTCTACGTATTCAGTACAACTCATACAGAACACTGTTCGGGTTGGTGCGTTATCGTAGCGCATCTATAATGTTCACTGAAGGCGGTGTACGTGGATTCGTTCCGCTTCTAAGACATTGAGTTGCTGGCGTAAAGCTGCGGCTGGAGCTCAGCATCAACTCTCTAGTGCAAGGGGCGCTCTCATGGGAGACTGGCTCCCTGGCCAGAGAATGGCATCGATTGCAGAGTAGCTACAGATATAATAATAGCCGTGACTGAAATTTAGAAAAAAAAAAATATATATATATGTGAACATTATATTTTTTGCTTTTCTTTTCATAATATTTATTTATATATTTTCATAATTATTTTGCTACTTGAATGTATTATATTGTATATATATATACTTGCACCGCTCGTCGCTGGGTCACTACCTGCTGTATGATAATGGTCGGATGGGATTAACTCAACTTTTTTAGAATAAATAATTTCTAGAAAAATTAGAGTCTCGGGTCTCGGGTTATTTTTTTTTAAGTTTCAGAACCCGAAACTCGAGTTGCTTCGACACAGAATCCCTATTTCCAACTTATGTGGCGCGAGCGATCGCGCCTAGTTCAAGCGTCTACCGAGAAGACTATTCTGCTCAAACTAAATAATGTTTTTCCTTTTCCTTCTAAAATAAACTTATAAATCACCATAACACGCTATGAATATTTCGATTTTGTATAAATAACGGTGAATGATTTCAACTCATTTAAATCGTTTAAAATTTTATACACGGCTATAGTTCGTAGCAACTTGTACATGAAAAAAGCATTGCATTTGATGCATGGCTTTAGTTCGTAGCAACTTAGAATATATGTCGACAATTCGATCTCCGTTCTATAAAGTTTATTAAAACTAGAAAGGGTCCAACATAAAGTTTTAAGCTAATCATTGAACAAATTTAGTGAGCTTCGTAAATGTTACTAACTTTAAGTGTAGAAGAACTTTGAACGATTTACCATTTTTATTCAAAATAGTAAATTGCAAGCTGGACGTCCTTAATTGGACTGAATTGATTCCGTACCATGTTCCTGATCGAAATATCTCGTCGCCGACGCTGTTTCAAAAACATATATTTTTATGTATAAACACTATACGTATATAGACATCCATAAGGGCATAGATATTAATAAATAAAGAAACACTATTAAATATTAAGGAACGCGCCTTTCGACATGCAACTTTCGATCCTTTTACTATAATACATTGTATTATGCTATTACGAAAAACCTTTATTAGATACAAAAATTGCATATTTTATTCAGGCACGCAAGATAATTTAAGACAGGATATGCTCATTTACATTATTTAAACGAAAATTTTGAGGCGTATGAAAATTTTGAGGGTGGATTTTGACGTAAATGCTACAATGGATGAAGCTCTATAACTTTTCGGTGATTGAGTCATGTGGAAAAAAGCACTAAAGTCACAGTCAACATAACACAGAACTTAACAGATCCATACATAGTAAGGAATGGTGCCAAATAGAATCTTCAGCAGAATTCAATGCAGGAAAACAATGGAAAAAATAGATTAAAAAAAGTGCATAAGTACTTTTCAGTGTCGCGAAATTTTTGTAATTTAAATAGTACGCAATTAAGGTAGCTTAAGGTAGGTAATTAAGGTAGTCAATTCGAATACCAAGGTGTACCTTCTTTGCAACTCCGGGGGGAAGGCGGCCGGTGGGTAGCCGCAGACTAAGCTGGGATAAATGTATTTATTTATTAGATTTGTTTATGTTGTAACAGAGGTGAATTTATAATAATATAATATGATATACATAAGATACAATTATATTGCAATTAAATACTCGTAGTTTATTGTGTGGGATGGAGTAGACTCCACCTCAGATATATACATCATTGTCCTGGCTACTTTGCTAGACTGAAGTATGTGTTAATAATAATAATAATAATGTGTTTATTCCAGCGTGATCAGGTTTTTTTTTTTTAAACCTGATTCGCCATAAAGATAATACATATTATGTTATACATTAAAGGTTATGAAATAAATATGCTATGAAAAAGAAAACCAAAGAAAATATTAACAAATACAAAAAAAAAAATTAAAAAAAAAAAAGTTAATAAAAAGTAAAAGTTCACACATATATACACACAAAATATAATTATTACATATATAACTACTTCAGTCACGGCCATTGTTGTATATGTAGCTATTTTGTAAGCGCTGCCATTCTCTGGGCAGGGAACCAGCTTTCCATGAGAGCACCGCTTGCACCAAAGAGTTGGTGCTGAGCTCCAGCCGCAGCTTTATGCCAGCAACTCGATGTCTTAGAAGCGGAACGAATCCAAGTATACGGTCTTCGGTAAACATTGCAGATGCGCTACAATAACGCGCCAACCCGAACAGTGTTCTGCATGAGTTTGTTGTACTGAATTCGGAGACGGTTATATGTCACTAATAGTTAAAAGCAGCCAGTTTTTTTTCGCCATGTTGTGGTGTTATTTAATTAAAATTAGAAAGAAAAGATCGACCGGAATACATAAAAAAAATGTACTGAGTGTTGTGATTATTAGGTTGGAATGTTGGACAGCGATGCTTCTGATTGATCTCTACCCAATTGAATCTTATTGGAAGTGAACGGTTTCCAGTTAGTGTTGAGTGTGTTGTACAGTTTCGGAGCAAAAAACATGTAAAAACGTTGACAAAATGTCGTTGCTCTCGGAACTGGTGTGTAGATGTTTTTTGTTTTATGTTGTGAAGAGAAAAAGGATCAGCGTCGTCATCGGATGAGTCGAGCTGTCCTTCCGTATTCCGTAATTCCTCACACCTGGTCTATTCAATTTCGGAGGATTCCCTAATCATCCACCGTTAACGGAGACTTGCAACGGTTTCAAATATTGTACGAAGATGGTTAAATCCTTGACTGATCAACTAGTATCGAAGCAGCTGAAGAGAATGAGAGTGGACCCGCCGCTTACCCAGGATCGTTTATAACCAAAAGCTCCTACATGATCATTCGCTGCCTTGTTGGCATTTTTATATTGCTAATAGGCAGCTGCGCAGAACGGAACTTCACAGCCCCATCACATATAGCCTCATTGTCCCTGACCTTTTAATTTATTCAGAAAAGTAAGCAAAATGCATTTAAGCAAAACATAATGTCTAGACAGAATCATTAATATTAAATATTAACATACGAAGAACAGTTAAATAAAATACAAAAAAATAGCAAATAAAAATCTCAAAGTTACATGATTTCAGGCTTAAATTGCAGCAGAGTAGGAAGACGACATGGTAAATAAAGCTGTAGTCAGGGAGCCGAGGGAAAAAAAAAACGCCCTCGAAAAAGGGAAAAAAACAAAACAAAATAATAAAGATCTGACTTGTCATCAGAGCGCCATTCGACCTCAATGACAGGAGAAACAAACAAACAAAAGCACTGATATTGGTATTACTAGTTAACACCCTGAAGATAGACAGGGAAAGATGGAAGCGCCACTAGAGTCCCCAACCATCCTAGGATAAGGAGACAAAAATATCACAATATTAATACATCTGTTCGGTAAAATAACGAAGATTAGTTGATTTAAATATTAAAACAAATGATAAATAATAATTTTTTAGTATATCACGAAAATTTCACAATTTAAATTATACACCGTGACGTGAAAAGCGTCGGCAACCGCTGCTGTGAGGGTTTCAAAAACTAAAAATAACACAAATTTGTTTTAATTAATGTTCAGTATTTAAATGTCCAATGGGAATAATGAAACATGTGTATTAATCTTCGTACAGCCTTAATAAATAGCCTTCATATTTTTATTATTCATTCCACGCCTTCAGTCCAAAGGATGAATAATTTGAATCCTCCGTGGCGGAAAATTGACATTTGTGTTTCGTTAATTTACGGGATATAATATTTATTTATTACGGTATTCGCTAGAGAATTTGCCGCGTTAATTAGTATTCATACTAATTTTGGCCGTCCGAAAAAATTGGGATTTTTTTTCAACCATATAATTGAAATGTCAGCGGACACGACCTTAATAACCACCGGAGAACCCTTAATATTTAAATCTGAGTGGGTGAAAAATATTGCGCTTTTGAGCGAGGACTGAAAAATCTAATCGTCGCACCGTTCACCCGATGGGGTAGGTGTTTAAAATAGTACGCCTTCTATCCAGTTCTCTGTTTTGAATAATTAGAATCGTATACAAATTTAGATAGACCCTCTGTTGGATCTTTATGATTTATAGACCGCCGATTGCCGTCTCGCGTGCATGTGAGCGCAATATAAAGAATAGTTCTTGTCTATTACCTCTTTCCCTACGCCAAAGCATGATCTTTTCTATGGTTTTGGGCAAGTTGAAGTTTGAGCACAATTTACGTTAGCGTTTACCATTGGGTGCGTTAGACTGTGAAGACTTTATGGATTATCTTCCTGCCGTGTGGGAATGATAAATTGACGGTGATTTAACGTTTGACCTTCGGAGTTGATCGAAGTGCGTTAGACTGCCGTGAAATTGACGTACTGCTATCAAGTTCGTCAGACTGATTATTGTGTGTAATCGGTTTCTCGCTACCGTGCGTATTAGCGTTCAATTCGCGCTTTTACCAAAGTGTGTTCAAGAGTACTTCGTGAGGAACAACGGCGTACGTGTTCTGAAGGCAGAATATCTGTGGATCCGATTGAAGAAGAAAATCCAGATACCTAAAGGAGTAACTTTCAGGTGGGTCGTGTTTTTGTATCTGGTTGGTCCTTTGAGCCCACCTGTTTTCATTTCTACTTTGTATCTGTACCAAATTTCTTTCACCTTTCCTACATTCTGCTTTCCCAACCCCTTATTCAAACACCCTCAGATTTCCAATGAATAATGTTGTCTCTTTTCATCTTATGTAAATAAAATTATGTAGCTATCATTCGCTATAGATTAGCATTAATATAATTATAAGTTGTTGAGTTATAAATTGTTAGATTGAATGCCCTTACAAGGCGAAACGCGTTTCAAGTAAATTAAACGAGTAAAATAAAAAAAAATCTTTTATTTTCACATATGTGATAACTTGTGATACTGATGATTTGGTGCGTAGTTAAAAACAAGCGAAAATGTCGAAAGGGATAAATTTTTTTGTATGTTCAAGTTTCAATTTACTTTTGAACCTGATCTCTTGATCAAAAATCAAATATTTCCAAATCAAATTTAAATAGAAATTCCTGATTTTGAAATGTGGCGATTAAATCATGCGTATTTGCTCGCCTTTGTAAAGGGGGCTCGTCACTAGTGGAGTTAGAGAGATATTCATGGGATTCCCCTGGCCGGGCATTATGTCCATTTAATGGAACGGGTTCCGTGGAGGGGAACCGAATTCTAGTCTGGGCCTCTCACTTTGGTACAGGATCTCTCGGCGGCACTTCAGAAGCTCGGAGGACTCTCCACACCGACGGTGGTCAGCGAAATGTTCCCGTTAGGATGAAACATTAGTTGAAGTATCGAGATCATGTTATTTGAAGAGAAGTTCCCCGAGCTTTGATGAGGCACTTCACTTGTAATAAAAATACTTCTTTCTAGCACAGTTTATGTCAGGTTTTATTCGTATTTAAAAGGTGATGATGAAATACAATGTATTATTTTAAAATAAATTGAATATGTAAAATCGCATAATTATAATATAATATAAACTTAAGTTTATCAATAGGAATTTTATACAATGCAACAATTAGAAATTATATGTAATTTATTCACGCGAAATAATTATCAAGTAGGAATTTTTTGTATACCTATATATTGATTTGACATCCTATTTTTTTTTTACCAATTCCGTAGAGTCTACGATGCTCTGAGTATTCCCATATGAGGTTAAACCGCCTATTCTACTGTTACAGATGCATCAGTGCTATTCGATTTAATACTTTACTAACTATCTTATTATTATAAATATTATTTAATTTAAGTATCTTATATTATTACATGAATTGGAAGGGTAAAAAAGTCTTATAAAAATCATCATCACCCACATGCACTCAGCAGAACAACCCTTCTCTTCCGAACTCCCCACACCACCCAATAAACCCCGCACCCTTTGCATCCACCGCCATCCACCCGCTCTCAACAAAACAACTTACCTATTGTATTAATTAGAAAAATATTTCAATTTAATGGGAAAATATTCTTATTGCTACCGGGATTCGAACCCAGATCTCTTTCCAAACCGGGGAAAGTGTATTATCCAACTATGCTACGGCGACAGTACTTTTGACGACAAATTTTCTAACTTTTATGTTACACTTTTTCAAATTAATACATCTCTGTCTTCCGTTATTCGATAAGTCTTACTTCCTTCTTAGTTCCTACTTAGTTACCCACCACTTATACTTTATAGTTTTGTTTTTATCCATGCTTGTATTTCTAATTTTAGTATACATTGTTTCCTTTGTATCGACATATGTTGATTTATAAATAAATAGTGGATTAAACAAAGTGTTTTGTCTTATCATTTATATAATATTAATTAGTATTATATTTAAAAAAATATTAGTCAAAGAAAACACATAATTGTTGTGAAGTTTCAGTTTTTCAGAACATAGTTCTGTGTTATTTTAATACAAATTAAATGTATCAATTAGAAAGATATACAGGAAAATTCAATTAATCGAAAAAATATTTGTGTTGCTTCCGAGATATTTTTATGTATATTGTGATATTTAAATTTGCGCTCCGAGGTCTGGGTAACCAATTTTGTCGACTTTTGATGATTGACCGTTTAAATGGACGAATCAGGGACGAGAATCCGACTCTGGCGGGCAGCTGAGCAAGAGGTCACTTTTGGTGGGAACGCGTAGGCGCGTCAGGACCGCGCTCCGTAGGAATATGGCGGAGATTAAGAGTAAGATCACCGCGGTAGACACAGAGATGGATGGTCCTGGTCCACCCGCAGGTTGAGGAGAAATACCGCTGCACTGAGCACGGAGAGATGAATCCTGGCGCGGGTGTGTGGCGACCCGGGTGCTCGGCTGCATCGGCACCCCACGACAATAAATAAACACGCTAAATAGAAGAAATAAATAAAAGTGACCTCTCTCAGAGGAAAGTTGACCTGAAGAAAGAAGATCTAAAGAACATTTTACGTGCATCCAATGTCGGGATTAATTGTGTTCTGGGAATAAATGTGTAATGTGAAAATCAAAATTCCTTTGAATCAATGATCGTCCCATCCGAGGTAGCAGGCAACACCAGAGCACACACACACACACACACACACACACACACACACACACATGCGCGCACACACACGCACACTTGAGGACCCAGACTGAGCTAGATCGGTGGCGGCCCCTATGGCTACATTTAATTTGTATATTATATTATTAGTATTATCATATTATCTAGCCCTGATGCACGTGTTTTAATTAATCAAATAATATATTTGATATGCCTTACTTAAGTGCGAAAGTAATGGCGGTACTTTATCAAAACAATGTTCGACTTTATATCCCTGTTGACAATTTATCTATTTCTTTGTTTACCTTGTAAGATACGTGTCATTTATAATGCGATTTAAATCAATCGATTATTCACCGATGAGCTGATAAGCTTCGACGTTGTGACATTGTATGTCTAGCCAGTATGTTTACTTTAATGTATAATAATAAATGTATTATATTATGTTTATGATATAAGATTAAACTATACAGATTTGAAAGGATTGTTTACTTAAATTATAAAATATTCTTTATCGGTTCCTTGTCACTGATGATCGTGACGTTCATAAAACCCTTTATTTAAGCTTTTGAGAGCGTACCTTCGTCTCTTCCAGGGTTCAATACCGAGCTACGATTCCGGTAGCTCGGTCGGTTCAGCGCTGAGTGAGATTTGTAAAATGAATTCACATCAATTGTTCGTCTATGTTTAGATAATACTAAATAATACTTGAAGGAGTAACTCTCAGGTGGGTCGTGTTTTTGTGTCTGGTTGGTCCTTTGAGCCCACCTGTTTTCATTTCTACCCTTTCCCTGTACCAAATTCCTTTCACCTTTCCTACATTCTGTTTTCCCAACCCCTTGTTCAAACACCCTCAGATTTCCAATGAATAAT
Source organism: Eubasilissa regina (assembly GCA_022840565.1). Taxonomy (NCBI): domain Eukaryota; kingdom Metazoa; phylum Arthropoda; class Insecta; order Trichoptera; family Phryganeidae; genus Eubasilissa; species Eubasilissa regina. Next base: position 14,783,242 of record JAINEB010000017.1, on the reverse strand, counting down.
GTTGTCTCTTTTCATCTTATGTAAATAAAATTATGTAGCTATCATTCGCTATAGATTAACATTAATATAATTACAAGTTGTTGAGTTATAAATTGTTAGATTGAATGCCTTTACAAGGCGAAACGTTCGTTTCGATAATACTAAATTACGTAACTTTTTTCCAATGATATTTAAACTTTGAATTGTATTCTAGATCAGAACAGAGTAACGGCCAAAACCCGTCGCATCTCTCTAATATATAAATTTTTAGGTATATGAGTGAAAAGAAAACAAAGAATAGAAAAGAGTGAAAGTGAACACATCTACCGAATAATAGTGAATTACAGTGGGTTGACAGAATTTCCTAATCATTTGTTAGAAAATGGTCAAGGTTTTGATACAAATTTGGGATTTTCTATTTTGCATCTAAACGGTGTTGGTAATAATAAATAAAGCATGTAAAACTAATCAAAAAATTATAACTAAGAAATTAAATTTAATTCTAGTAATTTTATGTCATCAAGTAACAATTTATGTTATATACTAAATTTTTTAAAAAAATACATTCTATTAAAGAAACAATAACATATGTTTTTGATTAGTTAATGACATCCTGAAGAAGAAAATGAAATTTTTCGAAACCGGTAGATGTGTTTTAATTCATCAAGTGGTTAATAAAACAAAGTTAACAATTTAAAATAAAAATAAATACGAATACGGAACAATTACTAAGCAAAAAAAAACTTATGTATGACACTTTTTCTGTTAATAAAACAATATTAAGTGGTTAATAAAACAATGTTAACAATTTACAATAATGGATTTTAACAACAAAGTTGATTTTGCTATTCTTAAAAACATGTAATTATTTTTATTGGTGCAGACATAATTAATAAATTCCATGCGCGTAAAAAAAATATTGCTAAAATGTAGTAGGGATTATTATCATCAGTATTTGATTTTTTTTGTTCTGTCACTTAGTTCATTCCCCAGTACATATTGTTCCTTTGGTTCGACTGGTTTGTTTTTGATTTCGTCAAATTTGTCGACATTTGGAGAGGCAGTATACCGGGTGATCATTTCATGTTGGATAACTAGTTGCATATGCCGCTGTGATTTTGGTGTTCTGTGGACGGTGAAGTTCAACACAGTTTTGCTGTGGCAGTTTTGCTTTTGGGATTAACTTCAGGATAAGTCGGTGACGGCGTCATCATCAGTTGAGTCGAGCTGTCCTCCTCATCTCGTAAGCCATCCTGGTAGACTATCGAAGGATTAGCAATATTTGAATGTGTCCAAAAACACACAATTACTGAATTTTCACCAACAAAGGCACTGTCATCAAACAAATAATAGATATCTCATATTGACGAAGCTATTATTTATTATTAGTAATTTCGTGTTCGTGGATATAATCAAATATTGCTAATAATATACTGGCCAAAATAAAAAAATATATAAAAATCGATTTTTCATGCGTATTCTAGTATAATGTGTTAAAAAAAAATTTACAAATTAAAAATATTGTTTTAAATAATTTAAAAAAATAATTATATTTTCATTGTGACATCTACATTGTTTCACGGAAATCAATATCAAATTTAGTCCATAGGTTGTGGTAGTGTAGTTGTACTCGAAGTGTTTCCACATATTAACATATATACAATTTCCAAAAAATTTGATAGATGTGAAGGTTGATTAATGGGTGAGAATGGTGAAGGTTACATTATGTAAAGTGATCATTTAAGCTAGCCGAAGACAGACTGTAAGCTCTGCTTCCATACTTCCATTACATATAATAAAATATAGCTTCGCCTCTATGAGATATCTATTATTTGTTTAATATTGAAAAAGTGCCTCATCCCTCATAATTTCCGATTCCTTATTTTTCATCCTTCCATCCCGTTCGATTCCATCAACGCCATTGTGATCAGCGACTTGGGTTGGTCACAGTGGTCAATAATAATAATAACAATAACAATAACAACAATAACAACAATTGAGTAGCTTGTTGGTGTAGTGGTCAAGACGTTGGCCTAGTGATCTAGTGGTCGGGGGTTCGCGCCTCGTTCCAGGACACCAGCAAGTTAGTCCTATTTTCATAGCACAAGCGTTTAGCTTAGTTTGAAAATAGTAAGAATATTGATGTGACACGTATTCCGTATACGCATCTCTATTTAAAAAAAAAACAATAATAACAATAATAATAATAACAACAACAATAATAATAACAACAATAATAATAACAATAATAAAAATAAATAATTCACTTAGTGGCAGAGTTAGTTCTCTGACCGAGTCAGATGTATCTTATGCTGTCGTTCATGATGATCGATCTTTTTTCCCATTTTTAGCACTTTTATACAATAATTCATATAAATATTCACTTATATATGTCAACTATTATTTTAATGATTAATATAGGTAATAAATGTAAAATATGAATATTTACAGAGTTTACAGCACCGGAATGCGCGTTTTTATTTTAGCACCGTAAAGGAAAGGATAAACCTTCATTTAAGGTCTTAACACTGATCTAACTGCTCTTTGTACAGCTTGCAAGGGGGCGTACTGTTTGTGTTGAGAAAACGAAGATAATTTTACAAAGATGCAATTAAATATTCAGCTGTCGTCTTAGATACACCCCTACCAGTATTGCTTTCCCGGAATACATCTGCATAATGTTTTATATTAGTCTATCATCCCTTATTTTCGTTCTCCTAGGAAATATTTATCTTCTATGGCCAATTATTCTTTGGCCAAATATTTGTATGAAACTGAGTATCTGTCTGTTGGTCCGTCGGTTAGTCTTTTGAAAGTGAATGATATAAATCAATTTTTGCGTAGATACTCTTTGGAACCCTGCGAAAAATATAGGCACTGTTCCCTTTCCCCCTGATCCATATTATTTTGTTCTGAATGACATTCGTTTCACATTTCATATAGATGTTCTATAGGACCCAGCGTAAAATACAAACATCCTTCCCTCTCTGGCCACCTCACCTCCCCCCGCCGATCTCTCATGAACTCCAGCCCTCTTGACTATGTTCCTCCACTTTTCTCGGCATCCTACAGGCCTTAGGGCTGCCCAACGGGTGGTGGATCTTCCTTTTCATCTTCGTTCTTCGACGTGGCCCACTATAACAAGCTTCTCCAAGGTATCTTCCCTTCTCACAAGATACCCAAAAAATTGACGAATTCGTTGATAGTCTGTCCTTGATGTTTGATATACATTTGTGCATCTCGTCGTCCATGGTATGCGCAACATGTGTCTCCAGCACCGCATCTCAAAGGCATCAAACTAATTTCTCTCAGGGTAATAATTAATAGTATTTTAAAATATATTTTTTACAAGTATTATATATTAACTGGCCCTGACGTATATGTTTCGACTTATTTAATTGATATGCTATGCCTTACTTAAGTACGGGTTCAGGGTTCCACAATGTATACAAATATAGAATGGACCAGAGGCTGTACAAGCCTGATCTTCGTTGTCTTAGAAATACCTCAGTCTTTCCATATTTTTTCAAGTCTGGATATAGAACTGGATTCGAGATAATTGAAAACCTCCCTCCATACGAACGTGTATTGTATTGAAGGCTTTCCAAATTTTGTTTAGTTGCACCCTATGATCTTAATTCACTCCACCCCACACCCTTTTGATACCCTACATCTGTCTGGCACCTAGTGCCTTTGTTTTGGCAGTGTGGTGTGATAGATTTGTCATGCTCGAGCTACAGATCATATAGACCAAATGTTTAGGGACCCCACTAAATACTAGGTGGACATCTTGGACTTCAGACAGGGGCATCATAGGTGGAGCGAGGAAAGAAGGTAAAAATATAAAATATACAATTACAGTTTTCATACATTTGTTACTGTAATGTTACTGCAGTTATGTAACTGTAACCTACAAATAATTGGAAACTGTAACTTCTAAACTAGCTTGAACCAAAAAATGAAACTTACAGGTTTTATTAAGTAGCAGTATACGTATCCTTGGGCAAAAAAAAAAATATTTATCTGGTCCCCCATTTGAGATATTTAACCTCAAATATAAATGTATTATGTATGTTTATTATGTATCCACCTCTGTTAGTACAAAAATATGGATGTCAAAATATATATAAATAAATAAGTAATAGAAGAAAAAAAAGTCAAATTTATTGAATAACTTCTGATATAAATGAATAATAAAAACCCACATTTTTGTAAAAAACGCGAAAATGAACTATCATTGAAAGTAACTCCTTAAAAAATATCTGAAACGGTCAAGCGACCATTTATTTTAACATGAAATGAATCCTTGGTAGATTATTTTCATATCTGTTTATCTGTCGGCTGCCTATCATTTTACAATGTGAATGTTATTTAGTGCGAAAGGAATTATAAATATAATATTATCAAAGCACGACGATATGAAACACATTTAGAACCCGCATAAAATTACCAGATTAGAGTGAATACAAAACATATCATCACCATACTTTGGTACATATTCTAAAGGCATTCTATTTTCATTTGGAGTTGTTAAAGTACACGAATAAAATATTTTTGGATTATAAATATAACTAGTGATCCATCAGATCTTATATTAAAAAAGTACAATGCCTTAGACATAAGCACATCGTTCAATATTTCTAAGCTAACAACAACTCACCCCAAGCAATAAATCATGGACACAACACAAGACAAACGACAAACATCTACACGCCAGTTTTGAGAGCAACAACGACATTTTATCAAAGATGTTTTTAGCTCCGATACTGTACAACACACTCAGCACCAACTGGAAATCGTTCACTTCCAGTAAGATTACACAAGTACATATGATCCAATTGGATAGAGATCAGTCAGAACATCGCTATCCAATATTCTAACATAATCATTATACAATGCCTCTACTAATAATTCACCAGATCTACAAGACTCCTACTACACATTTTCTTTTCTTTTTTTTTTTCCTATTTTTATTTTTATTCCTGTCGAATTTTTATCTTTCTTGAATTAAATAACACCACAACTACTACTTTAACACAGACTGCAGTCTAGCAAAGTAGCCAGGACAATGCTGTATATATCAGAGGTGGAGTCTACTCCATCCTACACAATAAACTACGAGTATATTCTTAATTGCAATATAATTGCATCTTATGTTTATCGTGTTATATTATAACATATTCACCTCTGTTACAACAAAAACATGTATGTCAATAAAGTCTAATAAATAAAGATCACCGAGGAGTCTTCAGTTCTTTCTTCTCTTTTATTATGTCCTTGAGTTTCCTCGACTTCCATAGCGTCCGTACGTCTTGTGACATATCCGAAATATTTCAGCGTGCGTACTTGTATTGTGGAAGATAGGCATCGTTCAACATTAATTTCTTGACCTCTGTCCATGGCATTCGCAACATACGCCGCCCGCCAGCACCACATCTTTAAAGTATCAATCTTCCTGCTTTTTTATTGCCTCGAGTGTCGTTGTCTTCCGACATTTATTTTAGGAATCTTAAAACATTATTTCGCTATTCATCAATATCAATTTCACAATTGTTTAAAAATGTATAATAATAATAATAATTTATTTTTTGAGTCATAGTACAGTGTTTTAAATTGTTATAATAGGATAAAACATTGCAGCAATGTAAGATATGTATTTCGTTGCCCTGCCTGCTACATTAGTATTTTACTCATACTCATATCAAATCAAATGAATCTGTTAACTTGTCTCATCTAAGGATTCAACAGAAAGCTGACCAACAAATATCCAAAGGCATTTTATGTCTTCTTAAAAAATCGATAGAATGATAAAATAAATCAGTTCAATATAAATTTTTTAAAATATTTATATAATTAAATAACACCCGTGGATATATATTGTGTTCAGAGCAACAATAGCAATAAGAGCAATAAATATAATATCTAAAATCTTTTAGTCTGGCTTTAATTAATCATACTTCATGTACGGTGCGGAACTTACAATTCAGTAAGCTATTTATTAAGAAAACGCATTTTTATTGTGAAGTTGTAATTATTCAGAACATAGCTCTGTGACATTTAAAGGTATTTGAGATTCTGTAAAAATAAGGTAGATCTTTCAAATAATGGAACGATTAAATGTATTAATATCAAAAAGGTAACATATAAGTTCGAAAATTTGTCGCTAAAAATATTGTCGCTGTAGCATAGTTGGATAATGCACCTTCACCGGTTAGAAAAGAGATCTAGGTTCGAATCCCGGTGGCGCAACAACAATATTTTTCGATAAAATTGATTTTATATGTAAATCTTTCTAATTAATACATTTAATTCATATTTGAAGATATTTTATATTGTCATTTATAACTAAATTTTACACTCTTGGTAGAGACTAAAAGAAGTAGTTTCTTAAATCCTAAATATTATCCATCGCGTAGGTTATTTAAATCGATCTTGAAAACACACAAATATTACATAATACAATTTATTTCATAATCTATTTATAAAAAAATATTGTTAACTCATCAATTTTTCTTAATCTTTGCAAATTCAAAACTAAGAAAAGTCTTAAGCAATTATCCTTGGATCGTGATCTCTAAAGTCCATCGTATCACAAGAGGGTGTGAGTTTATTCTTACATCGATTAAAACGCAAAGAAACTGTATCCTATATGATGAAGCAGATAGCGCTTTTCCTGTATGTAGTAAAAAAGTGTATATAAAGAATAAAACATGATGCAATTATATAGCATATAAATATAATGTATCCATGAATTCATTCCTCTGTTGTGATTGTTCTTCTGTTGCTTGTGTCGAGTCACGGCTGGAACACTACAAATATTGATTCTCAAAGATCTGACAGTTTTTTTTGATTCCACACCTGAAAAGGTTTGGAGGTGAATAATTGGCAAGCCAATTTTGAAAAGTAATGTCGTTATTAAGTCGACCAAGATCGAGAGAATAGACTGAAGTTTTTTGTGGCTTTCTTGTGTTCTTTCAATCTTGTGCAAATGGCTGAGCACGCAAGAATGGAGAGCCATTAGAAATATGTAATAATAAAAATAATAAATATTCAAATACCGCCCATTATATCGCCTCTCTTATCCGTTTTAACTACACCCCCATCCCCACCTCCGTTAACTCCAAACACCCCATATATTACTGTCTGAAAGTGTTTTTAATTTTAGTTGAATTATAATATTGATAATGGGAAGATGTTCCCGAAAACGTTCTATATCATTTAACATAATGAAAAGTGTAGTGGAGTAAAACAGAGTTTGACACAATTTACAAAATAATCGTGGAATTCCACAAAGTTTCACCAAAAACAGTTATTTACCTTGGTAAACAAAAACATTACGAATTTTTTTGTGATACTCTGTTCTGTATTTTTGCCGTGTAATCTAAAACCACGAAAGAATTAAAAATAACTAATTAATTAAACATTGTGCCGCGTTGAAAACTTTATTTCCACAAGAGTGCTATATTTTTTTATTAACGTATTTTTTTCATTAACGTGAATATTCAGTACTTTATTTTATTCAACTGACATGTTTCCGACTAGTTTATTATAACGCGACGTCAGTGCAAAAGAACAAAGCTCTGTTAGCTGAAACCGCGAACGGTCACTGTGATTTCGAACGTAAAAGTGTGCACAGGCAATATTAGTGTTCCACGCAAAAATGTGAAAAGTATTCATGAGTGAATATTTTGTGAGTGTGTGAGCGATACGTATTTTTCTACAACTGTCGCAATGCTGTCGGGGTTGTTTTTTTATCGCGGACCATACATTTAGGCCTTTGTCTCGTTTAGCGCAGTTGTAGAATATTTACGTTAACACAAAAGTTTCTAAATCTCAAAATGGGCCAAGTTTCCCCTGGTGCGAATCTGTTACACCCCGGCGGTACCGGGCGGTCCGCAAAGCGCTGCTCCTTGTTTAATTATTGTGTTTAATTATTAACAGGGGACCTCTTACAGTCGGCAACTTATTGCGGGGGCTACGTGAGTACTGCGAAGGTGTTTTTTTCCCCCGGAAAATACGACTTTCTCACGTGATTAGGCCTGAAAACTGCGGTCCGGGTTAATTTGGATGGACAGGTTCTATTTCTGCTCGGATTATTAGCGCTCTTTGTTTTGGGGGTCGCTCGATGAGGGGGGAAGGGAAACAATCTTCGTTACTGGTGTACCGACTCTTTTAACTCTGAGATTAATTAATTTAGTGGTTTTGATAGTGTAAACTTAACATAATAAATATTTAACATGTGATACTATTTATGAAAATCCACAGAAATGTTTAGGTACACAAGTATGTTTAGGTGCAGAAGATAAATAAAAAGATAAAAGAGGGAGAAAGGGTGGGGAGGTTGCAACTATTGTTGCGGTAAAGGGAGATCAAGATGTGTTTATAGGTAGAATGATTAACCAAAATTGAGATTGTGGTTGTTCAGAAAAAGTAAATTTCTGTAAATTTCTACTTCTAGGAATGTGGAAGAGAGCAGACTGCCGGGTCGATCTAGGTGGTATGTGGAGAGATATTAATTCTGATTGGCTGGTACAGTTAATATGGCCTTGTAGCAGTTAAAGATAAGTATTTGGTCAGCACATGTTCTTAGATGTTTTAAGGTTTTCATATTATGGAAGTTTGCTGCATCTAGATTAGATCTAACATTAAGATATCCAATTAGAATTTAATTAAGTAACTAAAATATTGAATGAAAATGTAGTTTAAATACTTACTTACCATCACGCCGTTTCCGCAAGGATGTAGGCAGATAAGATAGAGCGCCACACTCTTCTGTCTTGACACATAATTCTCGCCTCATCCAAATTCATGCATCTTCTCATACAAGGTCGCCGATTATTGAAGCTTCTGAGAGAACTATCCTCCAGTATCACAGGTTCACCTGGTTGTGCTAAGTGTTTTGCGGACGTCTTCTACTTCTGATGCCATCAACCCTTGTATTATATATCTTTCTTACCATTCTCTCCTCATTCATCCGTTTCTCATGACAAAACCGTATAAACTGTGATTAATTAATCGATAGTATTTGCGCACGTTAAATCTAACCTATCCTAACCTAATCTTGGATTTTTAAGTTGGTGGTATGCCTGTTTTTTATCTGTATGGGCGGAGCGCCACTTAACTTGCCAGAAACTATCCAGCTGCTGTCGATATCGGTTCGCTATCAAAAAACGCTCTAGAAAGTTTATTCAGCGCACGCCAGGAGTTTCTGAAGACCGACCACCTCTGACGTACAACCTCTGAAATCAGCAGAAGATCAGCTAGCAGTCCAGAATAGTGAGGATGTATCTTAGTGGAATGATACGGTCTTATTATTAATAGAAAACCCAAGAAAATCAAAGGTAATTAACACACATGAATTAACTCGCACAAATGGTCTGTTCTAGACACTATTCAGAAGTTGTCTGCTGTAGGTATCTGCATTGGTCTTTTTAATTATTTTGTTTATGCCTCCTCAATTATATATCTAAGATATGCGTTGTGTCTAAGGACGTGTCCTGGCCATTGTCCCCTTCGATTTTCAATTGTCTTTATATGGACCACTTTCCTCAACTTATCCTCCGAAATTTGTAATTTTTTCAGTCCAGTTTAATCTTTCCATCCTTCTCCAGCATCACGTCCAGAATGCTTCCATCCTATTATTAAAGAAATAATAGATATCTCATAGAGACGAAGCAATTTTTTTATTAGTGGAAAAACATATGGAAGTATATATATGGGTAATTACAGGGCTTACATCCTGTTTTAAGTGATCACTTTACACAATGTAACGTTTACCATCCACGCAATCAACCTGCATATCGACATCAAATTTTTGAATGTTGTGTATATGTTAATATATGGAAACATTTCGAATACCACTACACCATCGCCATCTACGGACAAAATTTTCTATTAATTTCTCTGAAATAGCATATATGTCATAAAGAGAATCTAATTATTTTTTTAAATCATCTAATCACTTAAGCAAGCCGAAGACAGGTCATAAGCCCTGTAATTACCCATACTTCCATATATTTTTCCATTAATAAAAAATAGCTTCGTCTCTATGAGATATCTATTATTTGTTCTACATCTGTCTTCACTCTATTGGCACTCTTCCAGTTATTTTTTGGCTCGAAGTTGTGCCTAGAATAATATAATTTTCTAGGTTATCACTTTGACAGATAATGTGGCCAAAAATTGCAAAAATGTTGGAATTTTGCAAATGATTGGATTTGTTGCAGAATTGAAGCTGTGCGTCGCGCCTAATGTTCGTATCTTTGAAAGATCGCAAGTTGGTTTTTTTTTCTATATAAACCATAACATTTTTTTGTAACCTCTATCCATCCAGCTCAACTTGAGGATTCTTCTGTAGATCCAAATCTCGAACGCTATAAGTTGCCGTTTTATCATTTCACAGGTGAGGATTACTTTCCGGAAAATACAGTGAATAGTTTTACCCTTATGACTGCCCCTAACGGGAGCTCAGCGTGACGGTATGTGTGCAAGATTTCCAACGAATTACTATTGCTTGCGAATGGGGCGAAATCTTGTTGTTAATTCTAATTTACTTCGGAACATTCTGTTTACGCGAGAAAGAGACAAGACTGGTTACTTAGCGTGAGCATTAACAATGCATAAAGAAATATTACTTACCGAAGTACTGAACAGCAAACGACACCCGTGCGGCTTTGCAAAAGCCATCTTAGCAACTTGCTCCGGCAACATTTTGCCGATTGAGAATTATCGTATTAAAAGTTATCAACTACTAATCTCGGTGGTATTTCTATTTTATCAGCTAATTTAATTCATACAAACTAGTAAAAATCTATCTATCGTAAACATATTTGGTTAACGTTTCGCTACGTTAACCATTTATGTTTCAAACAAATTTGAGACTTATTTATGTATTAGGCAATTATTCAGAACAGACGGTCTGTGATATTTTAAATATGAATTAAATATATTAATTATAAAAATATACATATAAAATCAGTTTTATCGAAAAATATTTTTTTACGCCACCGGGATTCGAACCTGGATCTCTGGAAGGTGCATTATCCAACTATGATACAGCGACAATATTTGTGATATTAATACATTTAATCATTCCGTTATTTGAAAGAGCCATCTACCTTATTTTTACAGAATCTCAAATACCTTTGAGTAATCTGATAGCAGACGCCAGAATTATCAATTCATTTTTATTAAATTTTGGACACATTGATAAAACTTTATTATTAGGAGAACACATTCTTATTGTGAAGTTGTAATTATTCAGAACATAAGTCTGTGATATTTTAAATATGAATTAAATATATTAATTAGAAAGATATACATATAAAATCAATTCTATCGAAAAATATTGTTGTTGCGCCACCAGGATAGTAGCGTAGTTGGATAATGCACCTTCTACGGTTAAGAAAGTGATCCAGATTCGAATCCCGGTGGCGCAACACCAATATTTTTCGATAAAATTGATTTTATATTTCTAATTAATATATATAATTCATATTTTTATATTATATAGTTTGTATAAAAATACATCTGTATTCTATTTTTAATACAAATCAACATTTTTAAGATTGTTAACTTTGTTTTATTAACCACTTAATGAATTAAATTAACATATATATAATTATGTTGATCACTGACTTAATGACTGACTCATTGACTCTGTAACGCTGTAGAATCGCATGCATTTTATATGCACACATACTTTCATAAAATATGTATTGTGAAGTGCATTTGAATTATTCACCAAAAGATGGCGCTAGAAGTTAAAGAAAAGCTTATAATTATTAATTAACTTCGCAAAGTAAGTGAGGATTCAATTTATCGCTGAAAATCAAATAAAAAAAGAATTCATTAGCTTTAAATAAATAGCGATTTCCGTTGCTATAAAATTATGTAAGAAAATTTTGACAGATGTTTGAATCGTCTTTTCTCTTTGGTTAGTATGATATTTATGATGATTTTTTTCCTCTCATTTATAATGAATGAGGACGAAGATACTGCTTCTAGAAAGCCTCGCTCGGCTAATGAAAGACAGAAGGGATGGCGGGCAAATCAAAGTCAGGAATCGCGTGCGAAAATTCATTTCTCATGTAGCTCATAACGCATCACATTATGGAAGAATCACGTGGCTGATTTTACACTTGATTACTGATCAAGACAATGTAGCGATCAACAAAGCTCTCCATGACGTTAACTATATTTGGCGCTTCTTGAGAATCGGTCGCGACCTAAATTATTGACACCTTTCCACGTTCAAATTCCTACCCATCCTTTTCCCTACTCCTTGACCAGTGTGAATAGTGACCTTGATGTCGATAGACGTTAACGCGACGCGATACTTGTTCGGTTGCGACCCGCGATTGCATAGCGGTGTGGATTTTGTTCACCTCCGATGCATCAGCACTGTTATATTGTGATCCTGTGTAGTTGTGGATACAGAGATTAATTGTGAGCCGCGGTAGTTAAGTTAGGTACTAAATTTATTACACAATTTTTTTTTTAACAATAGATTTTGTTGAATAAACAATATTTATACACGTTTTTGATGAGTTGATAACATTTCTTTCGAAACTCGAGTAATGCTTATATACTCAAGTAGAGTTATAGCATTGTTTTATTTATATCCATTCTCAAAGCTTTATTTTGCAGTAATGTTAATTGTTGCTTCGTTTCTTTGTTAAAACGCAAAGATAAAATATTGGTGCAATGGAGAAAAACTCCAAAGGTTTGCGAAAATCACATAGATGTATTGTGACTTAACTGGGAATCGAAAACGGAACCCCCGGTATGAGAAACCAGTTTCAAGCCTACTACAAGGATAATATTTTGTATAATTTTAAAACTTCAATACATTAATTTTTTGGCCACCTCACTAAATCACAGTTCGTATCATGTTTTTGTGTTTTAATAATAATAATAATAATGGATAATTTGTATAGCGCCATTTTCGTAAAAAATTTTACCTCAAAGGCGCTTTCCTCATCAACTGTTTATAGTTCTATAATTATCTTTGTTTTTTAAAATTAAAAATCGTTATTTTCACTTATGGAAATTATTTTTTGAAAAGGTGCGTTTTCAGTCTCTTCTTAAATAAAGTTACATTTATTTGTTTTTTTTTTTGTGTCATTTGTGTGTCTTTGGGGATTTAAATGAATACTCAATAGTGTCACAAATAATGGGATGTTGAGGGGTGTTTGTCTAAGAAAACTGTTAAAGTTAGTTCACCTTTTTTCCGCGAGCGACCGTTATTGTCTCTTTTCGACGAGACCGCGTGTTCATCATTACAGGCAGTAAATAGCAGCATTAGCGATTCTTATACAGTAAAACGTAATGATTAATTTTTTTAATGTATTTTTAAAGAATTTTTTCAACGCTTTGACATTTCGTTGAGAATTTTTTTTTAAAGCATTAAAATTATATATAATATTTGGCGCGCGCGTGGGTAGCTTCGCGTGGGTAGATACCTCCTACCTTTTTGTGAAAAAATTAATGGATCAAAGTTTAAAACTCATTTGTAAAGCATCGCGAGGCTATCAGATATCCGCGTGAATTTATCGGTCTTCACTCTAGTCTGAGAGATTAACTAACACCGAAGAAGTATATTTATCATACAATCTGGTGAAATATGTAACCAGTCGGACTGATACAATCGCGCCAGTTCGAAGAACCTGACGGTCTCAGAAGCTGGAGGAGCTCTCGAGAGTAGCGTCTAAATGACATTTTTGTGTACTTGTTTTAAAGCTAAAATTGTATTCTAAGTTTTAAAATTATTCAAAAGATGGAGATCAGTTCATATCTAGTTTTAAAACCAGTTATAATTTCAGTTTCAGTTCCTGTTTTCATTCCAGTTTCTGTTTCGATTTTAGTTTCAGACCCGGTTACAGTTCCCATACGATAATATCCTTATACTAAGGAAGTTCTGCATATGTAAGAATCAATGAATCATTCACACCGTGGTTTGACATTACAAAGGATGTCAAGCAGGGTTGTGTACTGTCTCCATGACTCTTCAACTTGTATATGGATAATTGTGTTAAATAACTGTAATGTATGAATGTAGGAGCAAAAATGGGTGATTTGATTGAGTGTAGTATCAATGGCGAATAATGAACAAGAAACAGAGGCTAGTGAGTAGAATGTACGATGTGCTTAAGGAAAGCGACCTTATTATGAATGTCAACAAGTCAAAAGAGATGATATTCGAGAAGGAGGAAAGCAAGACACCGTGCTGAATACTTGTAGTAAATGAATTTTTAGAAACAGAAAGGCTGAGAAAGATATCGAAAGGAGGGTGACTGTAAGGAATAAAGTGAACGGCGCTTCGATTGAAATTATATTTAACGGGAACTTGTCAAGTCAACTGAGGTAAGAATAGCAGTACTCAATGGAGTTCTGGTATCAACACTGATGTATTGAAGTGGCCTGAAGTAATAGACTAGAATGACTTGAATGCTGAACTAGTAGTAGAAGAAGTAGACTAGAATGACTAGAATGCATTAGAAGTGAGATCACTTATGTTTATGTGCGGCAGATCCATTTATGACAGAGTAAAGAATGAAGAAATAAGGAAATAATGTAAAGCTGATCTTAATATAGTGAGTAAGGTTAAAAAAGGATTTAGAAGAACTTAGGTGGTTTGGTCATGTGGAAGGGAATGAGGAGAGAATGCTAAGAAAGATATATGACGCAGGTGTTGATGGCACCAGATGTAGAGGACGTTCGCGGAAAACTTGGAATGACCAGGTAAACCTGATACTGGAGGATAATTCTATTAAAAGCCTCAATAATCGGCGACCTTGTATGAGCAGATGTATGAATGTGAATGAGGCGAGAATTGTATGTCAGGACATAAGAGTGTGACTCTCTATCCTCTCTGCCTACTGCCGGGATAATTGTAAGTTAAGTTACAGTTCCAGTTCCAAATCCAGCTGCTTTTTCGGTTTAATTTCCAGTTCTAGTTAAATCGTGAGATATAGCAGGAGTTGTTGGCCTTTGTACCGGGTGAATATTATGTTCCAGGCCAATTTTGTTTGTCCGCCATTTTAATTTGGCATACATTTATCAGTTCACATTTGGTAGTCGTAGAGAGTAGTTGGTTATAATTTATTGTGGAGCATCTAATGCCTCAACAACGCGTTGAAGTCATTATAACACAAATAAATAAATAATCGTTCAATTGTGAATACACGAAGAAATACGCGACGAAGCTTATTTCGACTTAGTGGGTTTTGTTAATAAAAAAAACAGCCATTATTGGGGCACTTTAAATTCTCAATTGATACACCAACGACCTTTAAACTTACGCAGAGTTACTATACGGCGCCATGTGGGTCGGCGGAATCATTGGGCCCTATTTTTTATGGATGTCTAGAGGCAATACTGTAACCATTAATGGTGATCGCTATCGTCACATGTTAGAAAACTTCTTCGTCGATTGGGCCTGCAACACATGTGGTTCCAACGGAATGCTGCCACCTCGCACACAGCCCGAGATACGCTTGAAAGTTTGCACGTCAGCCTGGAACATAATATTCATTTTATTGCTACTTTTGTTGACACGTACCTCAAGTGAGTAAGAATCAGATTGACTAAATATAGTCACACAGTCACACATTCTAGATTACATCACAGTTCAATCATTTATTATTATCTAAATGGTCAAAATAAAAGTATTAAAAAAATTAATGACATACTTGATAATTTATTAGCATAACTATCGATATCTGTTGAAAAATATGAATTTAACAAAATCATTTAAACTTTAAATCTACATGCTTAGAAAACAGTATAAATAAAATAGACCCATTATTATTTTGAATATTTACTTCGGTACCCTAAATCATTAAAATTAATAAATAATGTGAATAGCTGAGAAAAAACAATGAAACTATTATTTTTTGCTAATTGATTAAAATAAAATTTATATTTATATAAAAGTCTATCACAAAAATATTTATAATAAAATATCTGATGATAAAAACCTAACAAATGAAATGTACTGACTACAAATATTTTTTACAATCTTATTATTTATACTGACCGAAAATCAAAATTTTGCTGACCTTAAAAAAATGTGCTGATGAAATTCGAATTGATTCTTCTTCTCCTCATTACTAAGGATCATGGTCAGATTTCCTCTTATTAAGAATCAAGATCCCGGGTTGCGAGCTGTTCATGTCCTTGACAATTCTAGATAATTTATTTTACTAAAAAAAAATACGTACAACCTTATAGATAAAATCCCAATGTCTTTCTATGTTACATTTCATTAGAGGAAGTGTCAATTTCCTTTGAGATGTGTATAGGTATCTTTTTTGTATATTGTATTTTTTATATAGAAGTCAAATTATATTAACGAAATTTTAATTAGTAATATTTTTTTTAATTACATATTAAATGTGTTAATTAAAAATATCAATTTTATAGAAAAATATTATTGCTGCTACCGGGATTTGAACCTGGATCTCTTCTTATCAAGTGAACATGCATTGAACGATTATGCTTCACCAACACAGTGCATTGATAACAAATTTTCGAACTTATATGTTCGAAAATTTCAAATTTTTCATTTTGATACATCTATCGTTCCATTATTTGAAAGCCATCTTCTTTATTTTTACGGAATCTCAAATACCTTTGAGTAATTCGATAGGAGACGTCAGAATTAATAATTAATTTTTATTAAATTTTGGACACATTGATACAACTTATATATTATTAAGGATAATATTTATTTATATTTTTTATAATGTGAGTTATTAATTAAGTATTGTACATTATTAAAATTACATATTTTTTATTCGCCTAGCTCTTGTGCTTGGAGAGGGAGTTACACTCTAATCATTTTATATTGAGAGTTGTTTTTTGTAGTTTACAATTATTTATTGTCTACTTCTGAAGTGTATTATAATATTATTTATTTTCTAATTATGTGCTTCTGAGGTGTTCATTTAATTTCTTTCTAAGCTCTTTTTATATTTTTTAACTCTTTAATTTGTGTAGGGAGGCTATTAAAGTTTTTTATCCCTAAGTATATAAAATTTTGCTGATTGTGTTCGGTGATACATTTAGGGATTTTAAAGTTATTTTTAAATATTAATGATGTGCTTGTTTCAAATTAAACAGTGATTGTTCTCTGTGTTATTTTTACCGAGTTCGTTACGTTATTGTATGCTCCTCCCCACCCAATTATTCCGGATAATTAGCGTAGTGAGTGAACAATAGCAAAATATACATTTTTAAAATTGTTTATACTTATAATAATAACCTTTAAAATTAGCAATATTAACTTTGTGGTTAAAATTTATATTTTTATTTATTATTTATTTATTTATATATTTATTTATTTATTATTTTAGTTATGACATCCTGAAGAAGAAAATGGTATTTTTCGAAACCGGTAGATGTATTTAAACTCAATTCAGTGTCCATTTCAATAAAATAGAGATAATAAATAAAAAATATAATAATACAAGTAATATTTTTGATACCTGCTTGATTTTAAGTCTTCTTTTTAGATACTTTCGGTTCATTAAGATCGTTTTTCAATGATAAAACATTAAACTATTTTCCGTAATATTTCAGCACGGTGGTTAAAAATAAGCGTGAATGGCGAGCTGTGCAACGAAAAAAAATAGTTTATCATTTTATCTTTAAAATACGATCATTGTGAAATAATTATTACCGACGTAGATAAACGTAAACGGCGCTTTGAATGGAATTATATCTAACGGGAATTTGTCAACTGAGGCAAGACTAGCGGTGCACAATGGAGTGCTGGTACCGACACTTATGTATGGAAGTGAGGCCTGGAGCTGGCAGAAAAGGAACGAAAGTAGACTGAATGCAGTGGAAATGAGATCACTTAGACGTATTTGTGGCAAATCTATTTATGACAGAGTAAAGAATGAAGAAATAAGGAAATAATGTAAAGTTGTTAGTATAGTGAGTAAGATTAAGAAAGGATCACTTAGGTGGTTTGGTCATATGGAAAGGATGAATGAGGAGAGAATGGTAAGAAAGATATATGACGCAAGTGTTGATGGAACCAGAAATAGAGGACGTCCGCGGAAGACTTGGCACGACCAGGTAAACCAGATAATGGAGGATGGTTCTGTTAGAAGCCTTAACAATCGGCGAGCTTGTATGACAAGATGTATGAATGTGGATGAGGCGAGAATTGTGTGTCAGGACAAAAGACTGTGGCGCTCTATCCTCTCTACCTACCCCCACGGGGAAACGGCGTGATGGTAAGTAAGTAAGTAAGTAGATAAAATATAACTGTTATTAAATCATTAAAATTACCCACAGTACGCGCAGCGTTGCAATGTTACTAATTTTTGACACAGATTTCTTTGTTAACTATTTTGGAATAAAAGGTTCAGTGAAATGTATTTTATATCAATTTTCCCTTTGTGACGAAGAGAAATATACTACGGTTTTACATATATAAATTTGCTGGTCTCCCAGGACCATCAAACTCTTCACCAACACCTTATCTCTGAACTAAACAAGCCGGCGATTAAAGAAACCTTTTAAATATCTTTCAGAAGCTTCGTTAAATATTCAAAACCCTCGACGCCATTGTCGTGGCTAAAAATCAGCCGGAAACTTGGTAGTCATAATGTTCTAATTTTAAAATTTCGTTATTTACTATTTTGGAAAAATGTATTTTTAAAATAAAGGTTAATTGAAAAATATCTATTTCCCATTTGTTTTTCCATTAAGAGATATATTTAGATATAAAGGATTTATAAATACATTACAGTAAAAGTGTATATATTTATATAGACTTAATTGATATATTAAGGAAAACACATTCTTATTGTGAAGTTGTAATTATTCAGAACATAGGTCTGTGATATTTTTAATACTAAATTAATGTATTAATTATAAATATATACATATAAAATCAATTTTGTCGAAAAATATTGTTTTTGCGTCACCGGGATTCGAACCTGGATCTCTATTTCCAAATAATGTAAAAATAATGTAGATGGCTTTCAAATAATGGAACGACAGGTGTATTAATTTGAAAAATGTAACACATAGGTTCGAAAAATTGTCAAGAAAAATACTGGCGTTATAGCACAAAGGTAGTGCACTTCCCCGGATTGGAAATAGAGATCCAGGTTCGAATCCCGGTGACGCAAAAACAATATTTTTCGACAAAATTGATTTTTTATATATATATTTATAATTAATACATTAATTTAGTATTTAATTGATATATATATCGATATATATATATATGACATATTTTTGTTGTAACAGGGGTGAATATATTATTATATAACATGATAAACATAAGACACAAATATATAGCAATTAGATACGTTGCATTGCGTTGTCCTGGCTACTTTGCTAGACTGAAGTCTGTGTTCAAGTAGACAGTTTTTTTCGTGCTGTTTTGGTATTATTTAAAATAAACATTCGACAGAAATAAAAATAGAGATAAAATTTTTTATTTTATTTTTTAAAATAAAAATGTAGTGGGAGTGTTGTAGAACTAGTGAATTATTAGTGTTGGAACTGTATAATGATTATGTTAGAATGTTGGATAGCGTTTTTTCTAGTTAAAATATTTTTAGGAAAACACATTCTTATTGTGAAGTTGTAATTTTTCGGAATATAAGTCTGTGATATTTTATATACTAATTAAATGTATTAATTGGAAAGATATATGTATATATATATATATATAAATCATTTAATCGAAAAAATATTTTTGTTGTTACTGGGATTCGAACCTGAATCTCTTCCTGTCCAGTAAAATGCATTAACTGATTATGCTACACCAACATAGTAAGTTGACGATAAATTTTCGAACTTATATGTTACACTTTCAAATTGATACATCTGTCGTTCCATTATATGAAAGCCATCTTCTTTATATTTATGGAATCTCAAACACCTTTGTTTAAAATCCAATAGGAGACACCAAAATTAGTTTATAAATAATTTTTATTAATTTTTTGGAATTTTAGTTGATTGCTTTTAAAAATGGAATAGTAGATGTACCAATTGAAAATATTACAGAATAGAGTTAAAAAATTTGTCCAAAATGTATTCGATTGCTATAGCGAAAACGGACAACGAGCTTCTCCGGAGAGAAAGTGGTCCAGGTTCGACTCCCGGTAGCAACTAAATATTTTTTCAATAGATCGATTTTTTTCTGCGTATCTTTCTAGTTGATTAATTTAATTTGTATTAGAACTTTCATTTTATCGCAAATTGGTAAATGTATAAGTATAACTAGGAGACAAAATAATTCGGATTGAACACTTTTTTCAAAATTTTAATTGGCATAAACGTGTATTTTAAACCTTAAATAAAAGTACGCAAATGAACGTGTCAAACTGACAGTTTAGACTAGCATATAATGTCACTAGTATGTATCAGTTAAAGTATATTTTCGTTAGCAGAAATATGTATCTTGAAGTGAAAATATTTTTCGATACATAGGTATGTTAATTTTCTGGTCTTCGAGGAGCACCATACTTCTGACTATGGAATCCCATCCCCAGCCAAAATTTTAATACCGGGATTCCTTGATCAAAAAATGCCAATCCTGGGATTGAGATTTTTTTTTCGATAGTTAATATTAAATTTTTACATACATTGATAGAATCGGTGAAAAATGTCTAGAAGAATTTATTTTATGTATTTAAAACATTTCTTGTTAATATTGCGTACGTTAAATCTTGGAAGCACACATTAAAGTAAATAATATTGTTATATTAGTAATAGTGCCAAAGTAAAACAGTTTTATTTCTTTATTTAAGAGAGGATAACAAATACAAGTTCAATTAAAATAAAAAATAACATATTGTGTTGACAAGAAATACAATACATGGAATTCAAAAAACAATTAAAACCTTATTAAGGAAAACACATTCTTATTGTAAAGTTGTAATTATTCAGAACATAGGTCGGTGATATTTTATTATTATTAAAATATCAGACCGTCTGTTCTGAATAATTACAACTTCACAATAAAAATGTGTTTTCATTAATAATATATGTTGTATCAACGTGTCCAAAATTTCATAAAAATGAATTGATAATTCTGGCGTCTGCAAGTCGGTTTACTCAAAGGTATTTGAGATTCTGTAAAAATAATGTAGATGGCTTTCAAATAATGGAACGACAGGTGTATTAATTTGAAAAAATGTAACATATAGGTTCGAAAATTTGTCAAGAAAAATACTGGCGTTATAGCACAAAGGTAGTGCACTTCCCCGGATTGGAAATGAAGATCCAGGTTCGTATCCCGGTGACGCTAAAACAATATTTTTCGACAAAATTGATTTTATATGTATATATTTATAATTAATACATTAATTTAGTATTTAAAATTAAAACCTTATTCTCATTAACATGCCCGAAGTAATGTCAAAGCTTCAAGTGTTCCGTCATTTAATTTGGATTTAATTTTGGTATTCCACCCTCGTCGGAGGTATTGTTATCAGATATTTACATACTAATTCGAGGTGATGACCACGTGAACCCTTATTTTCTAATAATATCATTTTTTTATTCTTACGGACATGAGACACGGTTCGCACGTTATCAAGCTTTTTGATAAAAAAATCAATCCCGAAAGTTTCGGGATTATGTTTACTAATCACGGGATTCATAGGTATAGAATCACGGGATTCATAGGTCTGCAATCTCAACTCCTGAACACCTTACCTTTGCACTAAACATGTCAGCGATTAAAAGAAACCTATTAAACCTTAGAACCATCGTTAAATATTTAAAACCCCTTTGCGCCAGTGATGCCATCGTCACGGCCAGAAATCATCCGGCAACTTGACAGTTATAATACGGGATAGATGTTGAAAATAAAACACACACGAACGAGAGATTTTCATTTGGAAACACTATACAAACAGTTAAGGTAGAGGCCAGTACAAATATTTGGTCTCGTTAATGGCCCAGGTCCCCACCGCCCGGCCCGGACCCCACACCCCCCGAAAGGTTGTTTAATTAGATCTTATTCACGAAGTTTCTGCGGCGTGCCAATGTTTCTTGCCCGTGGGCCAGCGGCGGTCAACCCTCGGCAGCTAGGGGATGGGCCTCCATTAATTTATCGGCTAAACAGCCCAGGTCTCGGTCCATAGGTGTATCGATCCGTCGGACTATTATAAAATTACACTCCGAAAGTTACGCAGTTCGGACGTGTGTGTTATGGACAAAGTTTCAAACTTGTCGGTAATGATTTGACCACTCGCGTCAAGTTCTCTTGGATAGATCGAGCAATAGGTTTGCCTTGGTCAATTTATACGGTTCACCGAAAAATAAAGAAATCTGAACTATTTTTGATATTTTACTATGGACAAAATAAGTTTTGTAAAGTGTGTTCACTCTGTACTGGTGAAGAACACTATTTTTTAAGAAGAACACATTCTTATTGTGAATTTTTCTGAACATAGGTTTGTGATATTTAATACAAATTAAAATATATCAGTTTCAAAGACGTACAGATAAAATCAATTTATAAATTTGAGACGAATACTTCAATTTTTTGAGCATGTTGGGAGAAGGTAAGATAACTTGGATTCGTTGTGGTGGGTTATGTCAATGGACGAAGAGAAAAAGAAAGATCCCCTACTTGTTGAACCGACCAATTGGAAAAGGCAACACGAACTTCTCTGATACGATAGATGAGCATAGTCAAAAGAGTGGGAGTTCATGGAGATCACGATCAGTCAGATCAGAAAAAATATTATTGTATGTAAGATGAATTAAGCTTGTTGTGGTGGGCTACGTCGTAGGACGAAGATGAAGAGGTTGTTGAACCGACCAAGTAGAAAATGCAACACGAACTTCTTTGGTGATAACCCTATGATCTGCAGGATGTCGATAAAAGTGGACGAGCATGGTAAAGAGGACGGGAGTTCAAGGAGATTATGATCAGTCATGAGAGACTGACATGGATGATGATACTCGTACATATTTTATGTTCCTTCCTTGGGAGGTCTTAAAATCACGACTCGGTACTTGTAAATAATTCGTTTATTGAAATATTATAGGTGCACAAATGTATAAGGTAGCGTGTTTACGGAGATGTATTGAAACGAATAGACTTTCAGTTCTTTCTCGTTCGGATGTTACATACGATCTGATCTCTGAAGGGCTGTGTTATAAATAGTTTAAAAAGATATTTCTCCCATTAAATAATATAGAAGATAATTTAAATCCGGGTAAACAAAGTCATAAATTAGATGATATGCAATAATATGAAAGCATAAATAATAAAATAAGACAAGACTATTAAAATAATAGTTCGAACCCATGTCTTTCTTCACATCAAGAAAGGTTGAGGTTGACAAACAAAAAATTAAGGATGTGCCTTCGAAGGGTAGGTACATACGTAACACATACAATAATAATTTTTCACGACAAATTAATTAACTTACCATCACGCCAGGGGTAGGCAGATAGGATTCTGTCCTGACACACAATTCTCGCCTCGTTCATACATCTCGCCGATTGTTGAGGCTTCTAACAGGACCATCCTCCATTATGTGGTTTACCTGGTCGTGTCAAGTCTTCCGCGGACGTCCTCTAATTCTGGTGCCATCAACACTTGGTCATATATATTTCTTACCATTTTCCCCTCATTCATACGTTACATATAATCAAACTACCCAAGAGATCTTTTCATAATTATTACTCATTATAACATAACTAACATCAGCTTTACATTCTTTTCTTGTTTCTTTACTCTGTCATAGATATGCCTAAGTGATTTAATTTCCACTGCATTCAGTCTACTTTAATTTCTTTTCTGCTAGCTCCAGGCCTCACTTCCATATATCACTGTAAATTTGAATTAACAGTGAACTTGACAATCATTAAATTATTATTTTCATTTTCATTGACCGATACTTCACGCAGGAGCGGTTGATATTTAACATTAAAACGGTAGCATTTTTTTCTCATACATATTTGTATTACATTGTTGGAAACTGCTGCCTACCGGATTCGCGGCTACAGGGACAACCGGGTGTGATGTTCCCGGCACGTACAGCCAATCACTGGCCCTAGGGTCGTTTAGGAAACTATGATTTAGTTGGATGTTTCTCAAATTAACCTAACTAGACAGGCTTTTAGTGTTCACGAAGACACTTATGTTTTAAACATGACACACGGGGGTGTCCACGGGGTGCCAGTAAAATGGAGACGTAAGCCGTAAGACGGGCAAAGTGGGGGCAGTAAATTTATAGCGTTAAGCGTCTTCATGACGATCCTGTAGTTTGTTTTGAAAGTGTAGTATTTTTAACAGCACCATAACGTTAATGCACACTGTAGGGAATATATAGCATTCATTATGTAGTAAATAATGCAATTAGTGTAAGGGTAGTAATGCCCCAATATTTCATCTACAACTCTTGTGCTCGTTTGAAAGTCGCTGAGTTTATTATGTATAAGTGAGTGTGGCAGGCGGCAGGTTTTGAGAACAGAAACTAATTACAGTTTATTGTATTAAAACTTTACACATATAAAAGTTTTCTTTTGTTTTTTAAATAGAAATGCGTACACGGGAATGCATGTCACATCAATATTAACTGTTTTCAAACCAAGCTAAATGCTTATTCTATGAAAATAGAACTAACTTGCTGGTCTCCTGGAACGAGGCGCGAACCACCGACCACTAGATCACAAGGCCAGCGTCTTAACCACTAGACCAACAAGCTAATTTGTACGTAACCCGCACAAAGAAGTTACAGCGCGAATTACAATTGGATACGGTTTTTGGAGCAGTTGTCTTAGGCTTCGATAAAAGGAGACAACTTTGTGAGACGGTTTTCCAGAACGCCGCTGGCCGCATTGATGTTGTTGCGTGCTGTCGGTACTGGGTATCGTTACGGTTGATGGGAGTTACGTTTCACGCACCGATACCTACTGGGTGAGTTCAGCATCGCCGGGCGGTAGTGATGGGAGTGGAGGCGATAGCCTTCCACAACACCATCACACCATATTTCCATACAGATAGTGTTGAATCTTTACGATATACACAATTAGACTTTTCCGCAGTTTCATTAGAGTGTGGGTTTCAAGTTGGGAAATGCTGGATAGAGATTGTTTTTTTTTTCTGTTATAAATTATTTTCCTGCTTTCTTGATATACTGTCTCTTATCATATACGTAATTTATTTATATATTTTTCACAAATAATTAAAAATAATATGATTTTAATTGTGACATATATGCTGTTTCAGGGAAATTAATTATCAAATTTAGTCCATAGATGGCGATAGTGTAGTGGTACTCGAAGTGAGTCCACATATTAACATATATACAACTTTCAAAAATTTGATAGATATGGAGATTGATGGGTGAGAATTGGTGAACGTTGCATCACTCAAGCCCGCCGAAGACAGGTCGTAAGCCCTGTAATTATCCATACTTTCACATATTTCCATTAAATATAATAAAAAATAGCTTCATCTGTATGAAATAACTATTATTTATTTTTCATTTGGATGTTATAGATTGCACATTGAAGCGTCGAAACGTGTAATTGTAAAAATTTTTATGGTAATATCTCCCTTAAATAAATAACTTATATGTATTTTTTTAATTCTCGGGATATATATTTCGGATATATACTCGTATATATATATATATATACATACACAGTTAGGCTCCGCTTAACGCTATTTCAGTATTACGCGGTAAAATTGGGATTCCCCGAAATTGCGCACGATTTCGTTGCTTTGACACTCGCGTGCA
This sequence comes from Eubasilissa regina, assembly GCA_022840565.1. Classification (NCBI taxonomy): domain Eukaryota; kingdom Metazoa; phylum Arthropoda; class Insecta; order Trichoptera; family Phryganeidae; genus Eubasilissa; species Eubasilissa regina. The sequence goes on along the minus strand of JAINEB010000017.1, from coordinate 14,757,521 downwards.
GTCTCGCGGTGCGTTTCAATACAAACACTCGTTTGCTGCGTCATAGTTAATTTATTATCGGTCATCAATGTAATCGTGTACGTATGAAGATATAACCATAATATTTATTTCATTTTATTGTGATAAATAGGTCCATTTTTAGTTAAAAAAAAAGAAAGTAAAACGACAAGAAAATGCATTTCACTGGAAATTAAAATGCAATTGCTCTGACGATTAGATACAGATGAACGGAAAAGTGCTGCATTCTAAAAAATAAAGAAAAAATCGTATCATAACCAACTACAACTAAAATTACCCATTTCTAAAGCAACGATATTGAGGAAATGGAAAAACGACTTTCCATGTGGATTGGCGATGAAGTTGAACGCAATATACCATAAAGTGGGTCAATTATAATGTAAAATGCGAGAACAATTTTAAATACTAAATTAATGTATTAATTATAAATATATACATATAAAATCAATTTTGTCGAAAAATATTGTTTTAGCGTCACCGGGATTCGAACCTGGATCTTTATTTCCAATCCGGGGAAGTGCACTACCTTTGTGCTATAACGCCAGTATTTTTCTTGACAAATTTTCGAAACTATATGTTACATTTTTCAAATTAATACACCAGTCGTTCCATTATTTGAAAGCCATCTACATTATTTTTACAGAATCTCAAATACCTTTGAGTAAACCGATTTGCAGACGCCAGAATTATCAATTCATTTTTATGAAATTTTGGACACGTTGATACAACATATATTATTAAGGAAAACACATTCTTATTGTGAAGTTGTAATTATTCAGAACATAGGTCTGTAATATTTTAAATACTAAATTAATGTATTAATTATAAATATATACATATAAAATCAATTTTGTCGAAAAATATTGTTTTAGCGTCACCGGGATTCGAACCTGGATCTTCATTTCCAATCCGGAGAAGTGCACTACCTTTGTGCTATAACGCCAGTATTTTTCTTGACAAATTTTCGAAACTATATGTTACATTTTTTCAAATTAATACACCTGTCGTTCCATTATTTGAAAGCCGTCTACATTATTTTTACAGAATCTCAAATACCTTTGAGTAAACCGATTTGCAGACGCCAGAATTATCAATTCATTTTTATTAAATAAAACAATATTTTTCGACAAAATTGATTTTATATGTATATATTTATAATTAATACATTAATTTAGTATTTAAAATATCACAGACCTATGTTCTGAATAATTACAACTTCACAATAAGAATGTGTTTTCCTTAATAAGAACAATTTTAGTTTAACCACTATAACGGGAATTGTGGATCAATTTAAATGATACCAATTTTGATAGAAGTTCTAAGGCAACACGAAGTGTCATTGATGCGATGTCTCGTTATCGACAACTGCTCGCTGAACGGAACAGGAAAAGACAAACGAAGTTAGATGAGTTCTTCATAAAAAAAAACATAAAATGTCAAATGAGGAAGAACCATCCTTATCGCTAACATAACTTTTTTGCTCGGAACTTTTTATTATTTTTATGGATGTTTTATGAAAAAAATGGATATTAGTGATATGTAGATATATAATTAATGTAATGAAAAGTATTTAATAATAAATGTTACAAGAAAAACTAATAAAGTAACTTATTATCTGTTCTGTTTCACTTATCCCCATTATTTACGTGTTTCGTTTAGCGCTGGAGCTTATTGGAACGTATCCCATGCGTTAAGCGGAGCCTTACTACATTTTTTATTAAATTTAATTATTAATGATTATGTAGACTTGTTACGGTCACCAAAAGGGATTATTTGTGTGTGAAGGATTTGTCCGGTAAGAATCGAGGGCCCTATAATAATAATAATAATAATAATAATAATGTGATAAGGTTTTTTTTTGTTAACCCGATTCGCCATCGAGATAATACATATTACGTTATACATTAAGGTTATAAAATAAATATAATGCTATGAAAAAGAAAACCAAGGAAAATATTAATAAATAAAAAATAAAAAAAATGTTAATAAAAAGTAAATAGTTCACACATATATACACACAAAATATAAATATTACATATATAACTACTTTAGTCACGGCTTTTGTTGTATATGTAGCTATTCGGTAGGTGTTGTCATTCTCTGGTTAGGGAACCAGCTTTCCATGAGAGCGCCGCTTGCACCAGAGAGTTGGTGCTGAGCTCCAGCCGCAGCTTTATGCCAGCAACTTGATGTCTCAGAAGCGGAACGAATTCATGTACACGGCCTTCGGTAAACATTGTAGATGCGCTGCAATAATGCGCCAATTCGAACAGTAATCTGTATGAGTTGTTGTACTGAATTCGGAGACGGTTATACGTCATATGCTTGTATTTCGACCAGAACTCGCAGGTATACATGCTGATATATCCATCGCATGTGTACATGCCTATATCTCCTCGTTTCTACCGTGTGTATATGTAATGTTAAGAATTATGGTAATTTGGTGTTTGCGTGTACAGCTAGAGCGGGTAGATTATTATAATGAATGCCGAGGTGCGAGTAGATGTATCCGAGAAGAGTGATCGGTTCTAGGCTTCCTCGGACTGGTTGCGGCGCGACGTATTTTTATCTGGTGATTTTTGGTACTGTGATTTTATATATATGCCGGAAAATAGGATTTCTATGTTACTATTTTAATAAATATTTTTATTAAAAAATAAAAAAAACTTGTATAGTCTAAATTTGACATTACAGTATAAGATTACCGTGGGGTAATTGGTAACGCATTCTACCGGAATTATAAAGTTCCGAGTTTGTTTTATTGCCATCTGTATAATTTTTAGATAGTAAGATTTTTTCTGTGTATCGTTTTAAAGTGAAGACTATTTATGTATTACATAATATAAAGTGTTCATCTAATTAAAATCAACTTGTCAAGCGACTGTGAACAGCTTATATTAATATTCGTTTAGGAATTTTATAATTATTTATAAGGCGTTTCTTTGAAAATTTGAATACCGAACGAAAATATTAAAATTTTACGAGATGTATTAAATTTTGTCACACCGAAATTCAAACACATTTTTGTATTATATTTAAGATTAAACTCAAATTAAACCATTTTTCTTTTGGATACCAATAAAAATAATATTAACATTCCGATATTTCGTAACTTTCACCATGAAAAATTATTAAGTTAGATTGTAATAAGTAAAATAAGTCTTGAAAATATGTCCACTAATAACTAATAAAGAGAATTATTATACTCGAAGCTAGTTTGTTTAGAACTCGGTATGAGCAGTTGATTTCAGTTTAGTTTAGTTTTCTTCGCTTTTTTCAACGCTTTGTCGTAATCATTTGAGACCAGAGGTTTAGACTCCCGTTTTAAGTTTGCGATCCAAGATCTTTTTTGGTCTTCTTCAGCATCTGTTCGGCAGCTATCAGCCTGTGGACCTCCTGTGGGATTAATCTCATTGTTTTTTTTATTAGTTTTTATTATACACAGCATTAACAGTTCAGTGGCATAACATCGTAATAATTAATCGTGCATGAAAGTTTAAAAACACACATAAGAACATAATTGTATACAGGAACATACAAATAATTATAGACAAAAATTTAGTACCCGAGAATTCCATAAGTAATGCGGTTTTTTCAATTACACGAGTTAAAAGTCAGAGGGGGACTAGATAAACTGCCTGCATCGGGTTTAATATCTACGCGCTATAAAAACAGATAGTGACTTATTCTTAGTGCAAGTTTTGAAGAGTGCATTTTGAACTTAACAGTTATTTTTTCAGAGCTATAATCGAAGTGACAAAGGAGCACACTCGGCGTATCTTGCTTCACGAGTTCAATAAAAGCAAGAATGCAATGGAAAGTGGGAGGAATATTAATTAATGCTGTATATGAAGATCGGACAATAAGCGTAAGCCCGTGTCAATGGAAAAAGCTTCATACTAGAGTTCAACGAGGACGTCCTGTAAACTATGGTGGAACAAAATCCCATCGTAACTGTTGAAGAACTAACAGAGAAGCTTGAATTTGATCATTTAACTATTCATCGACACCTGCGTGCTATCAGAAAATACAGCAAGTTGGGTTAATGGGTTCCTCACAAATTTTCGCTAAAACTAATCGCGTGCTGAGAGTGAATGTGTGCCCTTCTTTGCAGTCACGTCTCAGGAATAAACCTTTTTTGAAAACGATGCCTCACCCACCATATTCGCCGGACATTGTCCCATCTGATTATTATTTATTCCTTCAAAATCATTTGGATGGAAAAAATATGAATTCTATAGACGAGGTCATTACAGTACTAGATGAGTATTTTTCGTCATAAGTGAGTTTTGAAAAAGGGACCTTACAAGTCTACCAGAAAAATGAAAGAGTGTATGTTCTAGATTAAAAAATTACTTCGTTTATTTTAATTTTTATAGATTAAATACGTAAGAAAAAACCATATTATTTATAAGATGACGCAATACAAGCATAGTTCTAGAAAAAGTGTCGTGTAACAGCTTAGTAACGACTTCACCAACATGGTCTTTCGCGCAAACGAAACAGTTTCAGAGAGCGAGACCTCTGCGGACGCAGGCAGGGGTGGTAACGACGCCACTTGATGGCTCGCGACACAAATACTTGTTGATACGAAGGTCGCAGCCGGCGGAGGTTTTAATCATTCATCCCTTTGTGGCGAAATAATAATTGAAATAAATACACAAGGTCGCTCGTTACATCCGTTGGCAATAAATCACCTCGAGTGACAGACGCACATACGAGCAGCGAATGAAAAGGGGGTTTCCATTGTGAAAAATTTCTACAATGGAAATATTTTTTTGCCGTTGTATTGTAATTCAAAAGTTTCATCCCTTCCTCGGGGACGCCGAGACACGCGCGGAGGATAAGGGGAATAATGAGATTTCCGAACTTTGATTCTAACAAATGACATTCAAAGGTGCACGGTATTCTTACGTGCGTCATTCAGAGCGGAGGCTGCGGGCTGACAAGGGATGACAATGTTACATGTCACTTGTCGAGATTGTATACATACATACATATGTCACTGATCTCTAAAGTAAAGTTTGATCATTAAGGAAACATGAAACATTTCGACTAGATGCCTACCGCAGCAATATTGCGTCATTTATTCCGATTTCACGAATGTGTAGATTGCATAATGGTAGTCAGTGAAATATTCTCCAATTAGTTAGCCACAAATAAATTACACGACATTTTTTCTTGAAATCGTTTATGATGAATATTTATTTATAATAATTTTTATGTTCCTGTATTGCTATGTTCTTAAGTGTTATTTTATGCTTACAAGTATTTTGAATTTTAATTTATTAAGATATATGCTGTCGTATAATTTTTATGTACATTGTATTTCATTCACGGATTATACCTACAGAGTGAATATTATGTTCCAGGCCGATGTTATTTTTAAATAACTAGAAAATAAAACACAATTTTTCAATTAAATTTCTATTTATCAATTACACAATTTATTACTATTATTTATAAAATATGACATGGGCCAAGTAGCCTGGCATAATAGCGTGCTCTTGTAACAAAACCGTATATTTTCTATGTTCTTTTAAATATTAATTTTAATAATTCTTAAACTCCTGGTCTCCGGCACCAGTGCGATGAATTCGATATTCCTATTGTCTACTTAAATATAGTTTTAATATTACTATTTCTAATTTAACGCGGAATTTACACTTTCCCTGTGCGGGCGTCCTGCTCGCAAGGTACCCCTGTGACGCATTCGTAATTTCCTACGTGCGAGCGCTCCTTGTCGCAAGGCCCAGCGTAAGGGTCCCGTACATTCTCCTACTCACTTAAATAATACTTTGTGTTAATTTATCCTCCTGGCTTCCGTCGCCAGTGTGGAGATCTCGCTTTCTTACTTAATACAAATTTTTTACTAGTTTTACGCTTAATGCTAGTTTATTCGCTTAATATCTAAACTTGGCCAACGTGATCGTTCTAGTGGTTAAGAATATTCCCTTATTAGAATTAATTATGTACGTGTTATTCAGAGCTAAAATGTAAGAGTGTGGAAGAAATTATATATAGAACACCAACCTTGTCGTAGACTCGTCCTCGTGACTGTGGCCGCTTCGTGGCGTCGCCTAGCTGTTCATAAATTATGTGGACATGTGGAACAACATGCGACATGCTAAGTGTCTGCCTCGCTTGGCAGATATGTTCCGTGATTATATGATAAGTTCTCCAGACACCAGTCTGTGGCGTACGCTCGGCTCCCCTGAACCCCAGATTAAGAACCCATACGCCTAGTGCCTATTCGCGATAGACGACGGGTTTTTAACCCCGAGCCCTGCACCCACGCGTTCAAAAGTTTAATGATGATGATGATGATAATCCAAAGTTTTGATTCGGCCAATGTCTTAGTGAACAGTATCATTTGTTATGACTCATTCAAGATGCATGGCCGAGGTCCTTGTATCTCCAATATGTAGCTGTTCAGTATCGGTAGGAAAGTGGCCAATCCGGGGCCGCGTCCACCATTGAAGGTAATTAATTGTGATGAGGTTGTGAAATGACAGTACGACTCTCAGGAAATTCCCTTGATTCCTTTGGGTGCGTCTGAAAACATACGTCATGTGACAGCGGTGTCTGAAGAATAGTTTAATTTATCTGCAGGATGATCCTTGGTGTCTCGAACAATGCATCTCGAATAGAGTCAGGAACAGTTGGTTAGGATTGTTATCACTGCGTGCTGGTGCGTGTGTAAGTGTGTGGATTGCCGACGTGTCGGCTTAATTGTAGAACATTTCAGGAACACTGTCTCGGGGTATTAACCTCTAGAGACACTACTATCATCCTCCTCATACAGCTGAAGTACGAGTACCATGGCGACCACACTGGAATCACCTCGATGCAACCCAGCGTGGACTAAACTATTTACGCCAGATTATATATCGGAAAAAGATCATGAACGGTAAACATACGTAGAGTTAGCCTGTAGCCTTGTGCACCCTACGCAGACCGATGATGTCCAGAACTCTTTCGTTATGGCTATCACTACCAAACCAATATAACCATAGCTAGCCCGTCCACACTTCATGCCACCGAATGACTCTGTTCAGCCTCCAAGAGCACCCTTTCCTCCCAATCAAATCATCTTAGGAAAATTACAATTCACATAGGCGTTGAAAGTCGGTAGAATGAAACACCTGGTTTCAGCTTGATAACCGAAAAGATAAATGTATACATGATGTAGGAATAAATGCGGAGTCTTACTTGTGAGACGTGTCGTAAAGTAAAATGTTCAGTGGGTTGTTAGCACAATGTCAATAATAAAGGTCAGTACGATTTACATACGCATGCGATTGTGCGTTCCCAAAGTAAATAAACACACAAGATTCTCGGATAAATTCTATCATTTCTACCTACTAGCCATTACTTCGGATCAAAAATGTAATCTATAAAATGCGCCCCGTCTCTCACCATGGTGCCAGGAGCGTGAGCCGCGACAGGATTTATGAGATTTTTAGATCTAGATTTCCGCGGATAAGTAAATACACAAATAATTACGTAAATAGTTACATGATTATTTACACGGCCAATAGTAGTATATAATTGGTCCTAAATGATGAAATAAATATAACTAAACCTTATAGATGGGTGTTCCAAATTAACAAACAGGACAGTAATTTAATAAAGTCGAATATCGGGTAGTCTAGCGGTTACGCCAGTCCCTTTCTATGAATGAGTAATTACATGATGATCCGAATCACACTACAGTATTTGTTAGCGGTTTTAATTATGTATACAAGCATGCTAAAAGGTAAACTTAGTATTTTGGGTCCTCTGCTATGGTCCTCAGTGTCTGCGCCGGTCCTGGTCTGCCATCTGGATCCTGAAGTCACTACACTCGCGATTTGTGAATTTTAGTGCGACCTTCGCGGACCCGGAAAAACAACAGGATCACCCCTAAAACACCGAAAAGAAAACCAAATTTCGTTCCCCGAACAACCGTTTACGTATCCGTATATTTTCCCGGTTCAAAAGCGACTCTCCGCGTGCGGGTCCCGAAATTGACTGTCAGGAGCCTTTACAACCCCCGCACCTGCCGCATCGGCTCTAGAAATTTCTCGGAATTCATATTTTTTTATCAGTTGGTTATATGTGGATCATCACACTCTTTAAACCATATTTTTCATAATATTTTCATACACTTTGCGTGTTATTTCTGTACACTCATCGTACATGACTGCAAAACAAACGAGAACACGGCTTCCTCATGTCAATGTGAAAAATTGACACGAATTAAAATTATTTGACATCTGAGAGTACTGATCGATGATCATCTTAACTGGAAAGAACATATATCGAACCTAGCTAAACGCTTAAGAAAACTAATTAACCTTTTTAAAGGAATATGATGTATAATTGACTACAAACTGTTAAGATCAATGTATTTTGCACTCTGCTACTCCTTAATTATTTATGGTATTTTAGTTTGGGGAGGAGCAGCAAAAACAATATTAGAGTCAACTAAAAGAGCACAAAAGATAATTCTCAAGGTAATAAATGATCGTTCCTTTAGATATTCATCAGATCTTATATTTAAAGAGTACAATGCCCTAGATATTAGACAAATCTTTATGTTGAGACTCGTCCAATTTTTCCATGCTATCAAAAATTCACTCAAAATAATAAATCATGGACACAACACAAGACAAACAACGAACATCTACACGCTAGTTCCGAGAGTAAGAACGACATTTTGTCAAAGATTCTTCATGTTCTTAGTTCAGAAACTGAACAACACACTCAGTACCAATTGGAAATCGTTCAACTCCATAAGATACACAAATATGGACCCAACATATAATCCAATCGGGTAGAGATCAATCAGAAGCATGGCTATCCAATTTTCTAACAGAATCATTATACAGTGCCTACACTAATAATACACAATTCTACAACACTCCCATTTCATTTTCTTTTATTCTATGTATATAAATATATATTTATTTTTATTTACCTCTATTTTTATTCCTATGGAATCTTAAATAACAGCACGAATAAAACTGGCCACTTTAATACAGACTTCAGTCTAGCAAAGTGGCCAGTAGAACGCTGCATATATCAGAGGTGGAGTCTACTCCATCCAACAAAATAAACACATTACAATGTTATATTATAATAAATTCACCTCTGATATAACAAAAATATGAATGTAAATAAATAAATAAATATAATTTCGAATATTATCTTGTAGCATCGAAATTGTTGTTGGATTATTGGTGTAAACCTATCCATTCAAATATCTATACAGAAAATAGTCAAATCAGGTGATCGAGGAGGCCAGTCGATAGCACAACTTTTTGACATTATACGGCTGGAAAAAATTTCTCGCAAAATTTCAAGCGTAACTCGGGCTGTGTGAGGTGCAACCATCCTGTTTTTATACCAAGAAGTTTTCCAACATGTGATGATAGCGATCACCATTAATGGTTACACCATTGCCTCTTGTATCCTGAAAGCAATAGACACATACGCGATATGGCGCACCATACAGTCACTAGGAGTAGATATAAAGATTGTTGGTATATTAATTGAGAATTTTTAGTGGCTTAATAAAGATGGTTTTGTTTATTGTCGAAATGAGTTTCGTCACTCATGATGATTTTTTTACAAAAGTTGAGGCCATCAATATTGATGTACAAAACATATGCTATTGCATGTTGTTGGAGCGTTAAATACTTTGTTATAAATTGTAATTAAATACTATTTACGAATATAAAAATATAACTATAAAATATTTACTATACTAAAATGAAAACTAAACTAAATCGGCCTGGAACATAATATTCACCCTGCTGCGGTGGGTAGTTGTATTATAATGAGCATTTTAAAGAGGTTTAATTATTATTTTTTAATTATTGTATAAACCATAATCTTTATGTGTCATGTCATAATAATAATTGTATATAATTCATGCTTTTATATAATGCGCCATTTCTCGGTAAGATCGCGTCTTTGAATAAGGGCCAAAAAAACTACCTCATAAACTTTTCTTTACGGAAACACATCCTCCTTCCCGCTATGGGTTCGCACCGGTTGCGCAAACCGGTTATTAGAATTGGAATCCTTTAGCCAAATGTCTATATATATGGTGTCTAAATGGTGCCTATGGTCAGGGTTCACCAATAGCAATCAATTGAGCGGGTTGTCGGAAATTCAACTGTTCAGAAGTTATTCGATATTTTGTGATTTTCGAGAAATTTGCAATCTGCCTTTGCAACAATGAAATATGAGCTGTTAGTAAAATTATTTAAAGTCGTATAATATAACAATACATTCTGAAACTAGAAAAATGTATGTAATCAGTCCTAGACAAACAAAAATTTGTCAGGTTAGTATGAAAACAGTGCGTTAACAAAAAATAATTATTTATAAATATATTACTCATGCAGCATGCGGTCTTACGTACAATAATTATATTTGGAATTATGTTTTCAAATAATATTGTTGTGTAGTCTCGCCGCCAGGTTTTCATCGGCAGGACTTGACCGATATTTGGAAAAATAAATAAAGCGGTGTGCGTCTTGTACAATATAGGTACTGAGCGCGTGTACCATCTTTACTGGCCGTGAAGCGTAATATATTAATATAATATAATACAAATTAAATTTTAAAATGATATTGTTAAAATGAATTAATTCCGATCTACAAGATATGAAGATCAAATTGATATCCCAAAACTAAAATATACCGCAACTCAAAATCAATATATTTATCAAGGCATCAAATTTTTTAACAATTTCCCCATCACAATTAGAAAAATTACGGACTATCGTAAATTTGTAACTAAAGTAAAAAAAATATGTACACAGACAAACTGAAACATAAATTAACTCGAATATACTCCTTCTCTATACACGAGTCTTACTCTCATAGAGAAGAAACAAATGTTAAAATATATATATCTACTGATTATTAAAATTGTATTATATTTTTAATATTAATAAAAAAAGAAATAAAAAAAAATTAAGTAAATAAAGTTTTAAAAAACAGTCAAATTATACATAATCTACGCTCCTAGAGTGAAACTGATTTCTAGTCAGACACTGTTGAAGCGAGTTGTGTTTATATTACCGTATTTATTAGAAAGTGTACACACAATACACATACAATTGGATATCATTTATAAAATAGATGACGTTGCCAATCACCAAACAAAATGATAAAGTTTTTAGTACGTTTCGTGAAAATGTGTTTAAAAAGAAAAATCGATCAACTGTCTATAAAATAACACCATAAAACAAATATATCGAAATGTTCGGTCCGCTCTTCATTTTATTAAGGGTCAACAGATGTCATACTATAACGAATATCTCAAGAAATATTTAGATATTTATTGGTAGGGCGCTGAAAGCCAACGCTATATTATTACAGACAGGACGCTTTTGGCTTTAAACTTTTAACTACCAACTATATCTGAAATGGAAGACACCACATAGGGTAAAACTAGGCTTTAAGGGTTATGACTTATTTATCAAAAGTTGGGACCTGTCGTTCACAGATGGCAAGATAATTAAAAAAATATGACTTTAATCCCTGCAAGTTTGCAAGGTGCGTGTTAACACGCTTATTACTAGAAAGTTTAGCGTGTTATACGAAGTTCCTACAAATTCATACTGTTATACAAGGTTCCTTATACAGAGTTTGGCGTGTTAATGCGTTCATGGCATTTAAAATGTTTAAAACCAAATGCGTGTTATCGTATCTTATTATCTGCGTACCGTTTTCAAATAGAGATTGGTAATCATCACGGGGATGGTCTAGTGGTTACGATACTTGCCTAGTGATCTAGTAGATCGTATTACCCTTGTATTTATACATAATTAACAGTTAAGTAAATTACATGTACACAGATTTAAAATCACGAAAACATGAAAATGGAAGTAAAAGATTTTACGTCTTCTTGAATTTTTTTGCTCACTTTAAATTATTAATGGCAATATTTTGACAGTTCAGATATCTGCACACTTTGGTTTGAAATTATAGTATAATTAAATACTAATTAAATGTATTAATTATAAAGATATACATATAAAATCAATTTTATCGTAATATATTGTTGTTGCGCTACCGGGATTCGAACCTGGATCTCTTTCCAAACCGGAGAAGGTGCATTATACAACTATGCTACAGCGACATTATTTTTGACGGAAAATTTTCGAACCTATATATTATATTTGTTCAAATAAATACATCTAATTTGAATTATTACGTATTAATTAGAAAAAGTATAACGTATAGGTTTGAAAATTTGTTGTCAAAAATAATGTCGCTGTTGCATAGTTGGATAATGCACAAAATTGATTTTATATGTATATATTTAAATATATGTAAATATTTAAAATATCACGGAGCTATATTCTGAATAATTACAACTTCACAATAATAATGTGTTCTAATAATATATTACTATTGTTTGTGAAAATATTTTCCAAAACAATACAATTTATTTTACGGTTTCCATTTATTCCACGAGATAGCTCGTAAATAAATACAATATTGTATCCTTTTTCGATAATCCAATATGAAATTCTTTCTCTCTCTTCAGTCGGTGCTACCACAGCGCGAATTGCTCGCTTCAATTCTTCGCGATCTTAGGACATATTTAGAACGGCGTGTAGTGAGGCTTCGGTTATGTTTAGAACTTGGTCTGTCCATTGTCCATCTTATTGGAAAGCGACCTCTTACTCTGAATTTTGTATACTTCCTGTGATACCAGTTTCTTTAGGCTATTTCCATCTCTTTTTTTAAATTTTTTATTAATATTAAAAATATAATACAATTTCAATAATTAGTGGATATATATATATATATATATTTTAACATCTGTTTCTTCTCTATGAGAGTAAGACTCGTGTATAGAGAAGGAGTATATTCGAGTTAATTTACGATTCAGTTAGTCTCTGTACATATTTTTTTTACTTCAGTTACAAATTTATGATAGTCCGTAATTTTTTTAATTGTGATGGGGAGATTGTTAAAAAATTTGATGCTTTGATAAATATATTGATTTTGAGTTGCGGTATATTTTAGTTTTGGGATATCAATTTGATCTCTATATCTTGTAGATAGGAATTCGCTTCTAAAATTTAATTGATTTTTAATAGGCGTATGCATTAATTCATGCGTTTTTTTTTCGAAAATTAAGGCTTTATTGTGAAAAAATGGTTATTGTCCATCGGAAGCTACAACATTTGCCCATCTTTCTGGCAGTTTGTGGATTCCATCCCAAAAGAACTTCTCCGGCTTGGTGGTGAAGAACGAATCAAGCCAATTTTTGATACCCTGTTCTGAAGTGAAGCGTATTCCGGTGAGGGCATTCTGCATTGATCTGAACAAGTAGTAATCAGAAGGGGCTATGTCTGGGCTATAAGGCGGGTGAGGTAGAACTTCCCACCCACTGTTCTCCAAATAGTTTTGAACCGGTCTTGAAACATGTGGCCGAGCGTTGTCATGATGGAAAATTATGGATTCGTGTCTGGTTGCATATTCTGGTCGTTTTTCCGCAATCGCTCTCTTCAAACGAATTAATTGTGTTCGGTAGAGGTCCCCTTTGATCGTCTGACCCGATTTCAATAGCTCCAAACCTTTTTGGCTGTCCGGGTCGTTCATTGTCTTCTAAGTTGAAATCGCCACTTCTAAACCGTGCAAACCACTTCTGGCACGTTCTTTCAGCTAGAGCATGGTTACCATAAACCTCTACTAAAATACGATGACTTTCGGTAGCACTTTTCTTCATGTTAAAGTAATGAAGAAGAACTCCCCGCAAAAACACTTTTTCTGGCACAAAGTTCGACATGTTCAAATGAATAGAAAAAAATGTTGTTTACACTTCAATCAAATGACATATACTGAAAAAGACGCGCAATGACAGTAGCTTTCAAATGAATATAGTCACGGATGAACACGGCGCGAAATAATACTAGTAACGCCCTCTCTTAGAAAACCGCATGAATTAATGCATACTCCCAATAATTTTGAAAATTTGAATTATTAATTTTTTTTTGTATATGTCCACTATTTTTGGTACTTTAAAATCTGTGAAAAGTTGTATACTTGGAGAGTCTTTTTTTTTTTAGAATAATTTTTATTATCATTTTTTGAGTTCTAATTTCTAATTGAATTTATTCTGGCAACATGCTTAAAGTAAGAAAGGACTTTAATACAAATTAAATGTATCAATTAGAAAAATATACAGATAATATCAAATTATTGAAAAAATATTATTGTTGCCACCTGGACTCGAGTCAGGAACCCTTTCTATCCGGGGAAGTGTGCTGACTTTTTACACCACGTCAACATTGTAAGTTAACGACGAATTTTCGAAGTTATATGTTGCATTTTCAAATTGATACCTCTGTTATTCATTTAATAATAACGAATGAATGAATTAGTTCAGGCGTCTCCTATTGGATTTTACTCAAAGGTGTTTAAAAGTAAGTAAGTGTTTGAGATTATTCGTAAATATAAAGTAGATTGCTTTCAAATAATGGAATAACAGATGTATCAATTTGAATGTGCAACATATAATTTTAAAAATTTGTCGTTAACTTACAATGTTAACGTGGTGTAATAAGTCAGCGTTCTTCATTAGATAGAAAGGGTTCCTGGTTCGAGTTAGGGCGGCAACAAAAATATTTTTTCGACAAATTGATTTTATTTGTATATATTTTTAATTGATACATTTAATTTGTATTAAAACATCACAGAACTATGTTCTGAAAAATTACAACTTCACAATAATAATGTATTGTTCTTCTTAAAAATATGAAAGGATTCTTTACCTGCACGTTGTGGAAAGCCTTAAGTGCAAAGTTACTGAAGAATGGAGATATTCGTTCGTTTCGCAGTCCGCAGTATATCATCACAGCATGTGACGCCAACACAGCATCTCACAAGATGAACACACGACAAGATAAAATCATTCGCGTGGAATTTATCATTCTCAGATATATGAATTTATATCGTATTATATAAGTAATAAGAAAAAATACTTTGTTTATACCACTATTTATTGATTTATCAACGTGTTTCAAGATCAATAGTCCCTTCGTCAGGATACAATAGTATACTAAAATTAAAAATACAAGCGTAGGTAAAAAAAAAACAAAACTATAAATATAAGTGATGTGGAACACTTTTTCTTATTTCTAAAAATTTCTAAATTATTTAACTGTTAAATCGATAATATTTGTATGTAAAACATCTAAACCCTTATTAATGTCAAAAAATGGTTTGTTTCCAAAAGGTGATTGGCAAATTCAGAATAGTTTTTATTATTTAGACATCTCAAATGCTCCTCATTAATTCTAATATAAAAATTTCTAAAAGTTGTGTCTATTTATATAAAAATAATTACAATACTTATTTTTAAAATTTTAGTATATATTTTTGTCAATTCATGTTGATTCTAGTTAAGTCGATTTCTCGAAAAACCTAAACTAGTAAGACTACATATAATATATTACTTCAATGGAATGAAGAATCCATGCCGATTCTCATGAATAAGTTGATGTATTTAAAATGTTGCTATATGATAAATTCATTCTTTAATTGAACAAATAAGAAGGCACAATTAATGAGCTTTGTACTACATTTGAAGTTAAGCTTTTCGCTTCCGAAGAAAGACTTGTGCCTTTCTCGAAATTAACTAATGAGTTTAAAAAATTCTTATTTACATCAAAGTTATTCATATTTTAGTATTTGAATATAAGCAAGTTAATTTATTATTTATCAAAACATTTCTCCGGAGAATGTTTGTACCAGTTAGGAATAATTAACAAGGGACTTCTACATCCACACGAGACCTTCTGACAGCGAAGTATCTCAGCAATATTAAAGTCAATAAACAAAAGACTGGCAGATCGTGCTTTCAGATGTGATGGTTCCAGAGCATTTCGTAAGGTTTATGACTAATGGAAACTCGGGTCCTGGGATGCTTAAGTGTGAAATGTGTTATTTTATGGTGCAGCGATATTCCAGAAATAACACGCAAGGTTCGACAATATCTTATTATAAAACAACGCCACAAACGGGCAACCTAACTAGGTCTCTATGGGAAGCCGACTCTCTTCGTTCTGCATGCATGTGCCCGCGCTGTAATCTTCGCCTCTCGATGCGCCATCTAAAACGAGTGAGTGAGCCTGTCCTGTGTCTCACTTCCACTCCACACCAAGAATGATATGAGCAGACACTCTTCGAAAAGATGCAACGAGGCTAAAAATGTCTTGTAGAACAATTGTGATTTGAAGTTCCTTAGAATACAAGTAATAATGATACTAATAATATCAAAACAAATCAACAATCGCATCCCTATACGAAGGAAGTTCTGCATGTGTAAGTATCAATGGATCATTCATATCATTATTTGACATTACAAAGGGTGTCAAGTAGGATTGTGTAATGTTTCCATGGCTGTTCAACTTGTATCCTTATTGTATATTGCGCTTTCCAATCTATATCTATGACTTTCTGGATATGCTGGACGTAGTGTCGTCAAGGCTGTGGTACTTGGTTAAACGACCAGGTTTGTGAGACGCAAGCACGGATAAAACGAACATGTTTTTAATATTTCTAGGTTAATATTACTTAAATATTTTCTCTTTTATATATTCAGTAACATTATGTAAATATATATTTAATTTGAATAGCGAAATCGTACGAGACGACTGGCAAGTATATTGACATGTGTTATATTTCCTTATCCATGCTGTCTATTCTCGATCTTATATTTTAGCCATTTTTATTCGTTCTGACAGCTCACTTACAAAGGTGGAATAATTTTTATTACATCGACATTTTATTTACGTGTGGTTTGTTTTAGGGAAAGCTTTATTATTGAAATAAAGATTTTATTGAGACCTTAACCACGCAGCGGTCACAAATGGCTACTTAGCGTACACTATTGGCCGCGAAGCCGATTCCTAATTGCTAGTATGGATAATTGTATGAAAGAACTGGAATATATTAATGTAAGAGCAAAAAGAGGCGATTTGATTGTATGCTGTTTATTATGCGCCAATGATACAGTATCGAGAGCGTACACTGGCCGAGTTAGCCGTGTTTTATGCGACTTTGTGCTGTCGTTCCGTTCCAATGTTTTTTCGCATTCTTAGCACTTTTTGACAACAATTATATATCAATTATTGTCAAAAAGTGCTAAGAATGTTTAGATATATATATATATATCTAAATTATTATTTTAATGCTAATTGAATGTATTAATTAGAAAGATATACATATAAAATCAATTTCATCGAAATTGTTGTTGCGCTACCGGGATTCGAACCTGGATCTCTTTCCAAACCGGAGAAGGTGCATTATACAACTATGCTACAGCGACATTATTTTTGACGGAAAATTTTCGAACCTATATGTTACACTTTTTCAAATGAATACGTCTATCGTTCCATTATTTGAAAGCCATCATTAACATTAACCATTTATTTTTATTAAAATTTTGGACATGTTGATACAACTTATATATTATTAGAAGAACAACAATATTTTTCGATAAAATTGATTATATATATACATCTCTTTATAATTAATACACTTAATTCATATTTAAAATATCACAGACCTATGTTCTGAATAATTACAACTTCATAATAAGAATGTGTTCTCCTAATAATTATTTTAATGATGAATATAAATAATAAATGTAAAAAAATCATATTTATCCGACTTAAAAATCGCAAAATTCTCCGTGTACACTGAATTTACAGCACCGGAGCGCGGGTTATTAAATAAAAATATTAATTTTTTCAGATTTTTGTCATTTTCAGTATTTATTTTATTTTGATACACTATCCCACATTTTTTTATCCATATTATTTATAGTAATTTTACATCAAGTCGCTTTAGCATCGTTTCCTTTATAAACTACAGTTCAATTCTGCACGGAGAACAGAGAACACATAGAATCCTATCATTTTCATTCGCCAATTTAAATTTAGTTCATGGCTACACAATACCGTTGTCATGCGGAAGAACGTCGTTCGGGCTCTCTCAATATGACATTTAATTTCAGCAGATGAGTCCTAGAACCATTTAACCTGCATCCAAGTAGACTATTTTCTCTGTCATTTTCAGTTTCGCTTTGTCGATGTCTGTGCACATCCTAAATGTGCTCACAATGTATTTTGTATAAAATATTATTGCGTAAACGACGACGGAAAGGGTTTATTTATATTAAATTATTTATTAATAAACCCTTTGATATATTTTAGAATATTCCATGAATATCTACACATATGCCCGTCTCGATACATAATTTCTCTAGTGAGACGGGCACAGTCCAAACAAATTTTTTATATATATTATATAGTTACTAATAAATAATAATAATATATTGGGTTGTCGTTTTAACAGTACTTATTTAGAGGTGGTATAGATAGTTGTCTATTGTCTTGAAACCTATTTATTTGTCATTGCTAAGGGACACATGTAGTGCCTAATTCCAAAACCTCCTAAAACGGAGTTAAAAATACAGTTTTGTTGATATTTTTATCAGCTACATGCAAAACACATTGTTTTTCGCATGTTAAAAATTAGGGTTTGTTCCAAAATAACCCAAGGCATACTTCCATACTTTCCAATATAATATAAATAGCTTTTTCTCTATGAGATATCTATAATCTGCCTTAATATGATTTTTTGTTGTCATTATTGACGAACTTCCATTCAGTGTTCATGACAAAATGTGGTAGTTTGCTGGCGATGTGCAATGCTCCATATTGTTTTGTTGTAGTATGATTTATAACATAGTAAATTCATTTGTACTTATATCAACTCTCAGATATGTTTTTTTTCTTAATATCTGTACGTAAGACTTCTTTATACGATGATTGATGACTGCGAAATCTGCACTTTGAAATTTTGAAATGTTTTACTGCTCCTCCCCAATCTATTATACCACATTCAATTATATATATGTAATTACTTATTTATTTACTTACCAGATAGGATAGAGCGCCATACCACTCTCGTCTCATCCACATAAATACATCTTGTCACACAAACTCGACGATTAGTATCTGGTTTACGTGGTCGTGCCGAATCTTTCGAGGATGTCCCTTACTTCTGGTGCCATCAACACTTGCGTTATATATCTTTCTTACCATTCTCTTCTAATTCATCAGTTCCATATGACCACCTTATATATTCTTGTCTTATTTTTTCATTCTTTACTCTGTCATAAATGTATCTGCCACATATACGCCTAATCTCATTTCCACCGCATTCGGTATACTTTCGTTCCCCTTCTGCCAGTTCTAGGTCTCAGTTTCGTACATAAATATCGGTACAAGGACTCCTTTGTGACCCGTTAGTCTTGCTTCAGTTGACATATTCCCATTACCTATAATTCCATTCAAAGCGCCGTTCACTTTATTCCCTGCAGTCACCCTAATTTCGATATCTTTGTGTCTTTTTGTTTCTCTCGAACATACTTCTTGAATCTCATCTACTTGTTCCAAACATTTATTACCTACAAGTATTTAGCACGGTGTCTTGCTTTCCTCCTTCTCGAATATCATCACTTTCGGCTTGTTGACATTCATAATAAGATCGCTTTCCTTGCATACATAGTTCACTATATTATTCTGTAATTATTATAGATACACTTGTATCTGCCATAATGTATTGTTTATATTCTATTTACGTTGTGAATTGTTTATAAATCGGATATAAAAACTAGGTATACGTCCTAAGTCACACGTTAGGGTCCATTTACACCTACGCGAGTCGATATATTTGGCCGTTATCGTATTCCACCCTATGATCTGAACATTTGAAGTTGGAATGGACCATTATGAGCTCTGTGACGTCACAAGCGTTATCGTTATCGTCATAACAGGTGGCTGAAATGTTCCCTGCTGAAGGGATACGAGACGAGAATATCAATTTTATTTTTAAGCTTACCAGTACCTGAGTTATTCTTTCTACGGTACTCGAAATCCATTCTGTCTGGGTAATGCCGCTTAGCCATCCATTTCTGTTATTTCAGAGTCATCAGAGCTGTATATTTTGATACATTTATATATTGCATATAAGCATTTATATCGATCCTACTCATTCGCCGCCAAGTTGGTATTTTTTAATACTAAATAGTAACCAGACAAATATTTCTTAAATTATTAAAATCAACATCAATATTCTTACTATTTTTAAATTAAGCTAAATGCTTGTACTATAAAAATAGGACTAACTAGGTGCGAATCCCCAACCACTAGATCACTAAACCAGCGTTTTAATCACTACACCAACAAGCTACTCAATCTTTCATTGTTCTTTATTATTCATATAATACAATAAATTATTAGAACACATGTCAAATCATAAACATTATCATTCAAGAAAAGTTAGTATCGTAGTTATTGAATCTTAAACAGGACTACCGAATCATCTATTTTTATAACCATCGGAAGCTCATTAAACATATTATAGCATCTACTCTAAAATCCAGTTAAACCGTAAACCCGGGTTAAAAATGTATATAATCCCACCATCATAATAATCTTCAACATCTTTGCTTGTCTTTCCTAGATCCATCCAAACTTTTCTGTTGCTGATATCGCGAAGATACGTACTTCATCCGCGATCACTGTTATTGACACATTTCCGCATCCAAATTCCCATCCATATATTTCCTAATGCTCGTCTTTTCAGTGTGAACTGTAACCTTGACGCCAGCAGACGTCAACTTGACCGATATTTGTTCGATCTTGACATCGCGATAGCATTCGCGGTGTGGACCGATCAGCTCCAGTGCACCAGCACTGTATTTTGTGATATTGTGTTTTGATCATCTATTATTTGTTGTTTGTGTGCCGTGAGTGAACTCGTAACATCGCTGTATTCAATTGAGATTGGAGATCGGCTCATCCGCGTGCCATTTGCGTGATCTCGGAGGTTTCATATACAAGGTAAGGCGAGCAGTCTTTCCGAATCCCAGTTCCTGAGATCACTGGTCCTTCGACTAGAATCCCTTTACCCTCACCGTCCTCATCCTGTACCAAAATTTCCCTTCTTCTCTCCCATACCTTACGGTGATTTTGGTTTACGCGGTCACATTTAAAACATAATTATGAAATAATTCTTATAACTGGATTTTGTCCATTGTACTGACTGTATTAGAACTTTAATCTTACATATTTTCAATATTTTAATATGTCCAAGAACACACAATTACTGGACACCTATAAAGGCACTGTTATCAAACAAATAATAGATATCTCATAAAAACTAACCATTTTTTTTATTATTAAGTTGAACACATTCTTATTGTGAAGTTGTAATTATTCCGAACCTAGGTCTGTGATGTTTTAAATACTAATTTATTGTATCAATTATAAATATACACATATAAAATCAATTTTGTCGAAAATGATTGTTTTTGCACTACCGGGATACGAACCTGGATTTCTATTTACAATCTGGGGAAGTAGCGCCAGAATTTTTCATGACAAATTTTCGAACCTGTATGTTACACTTTTTCAAATTAACACATCTGTCGTTCCATTATTTGAAAGCCATCTACATTGTTTTTACGGAATCTCAAATACCTTTGAGTAAACCGACTGCAGACGCCAGAATTATCAATTCATTTTTATTAAATTTTGGACACACTGATACAACTTATATTATTACGAAGAACGCATTTTATTGTGAAAAATTGATTTTATATGTATATATTTGTAATTAAATCAGTATTTAATTTTTTTATTAATGGAAAAATATGGATTATAATTACAGGGCTTACGGTTTGTTCATATCTATCAAATTTTTAAAAGTTGTATATATGTTAATATGTGGAATCACTACACTATCTGCCTAATAAATTTGATATTCATTTTACCTGAAACAGCATATATGTCACAATGAGAGCATATATTTTCCTTTACGTTATATTTTAAGACACATTGTATTGCACATTAGTATATCTGTTCTCTCATTTTATATATTTTCATATTTACTTGCCTTTTATGTTTCTTTTTCTATTTAATTGTGTTTTGTATCGTATTCATTGAGTAATTTGATCTTATGAAATATAATTTGTTTTCAAATTTGCCCTTAGACGGGCTTGCCTAGTTGGGTAATGCATTTTAAAATCTGTGTAAAATACATGTAATAAACTGTCTTTTCTTTTCAGCTGTGCAATACTTATATATATGTGTCTAAATACAAAAATATATTTGAAATCATTAATAGTTGGATAATCTATTGGCATTTTTATTATCTTTTGAGTTGTAATTGTAGTCGAGATGCACGTGATAAGTTCCTCCCTGGCCTGGGTATTCCATATTATAATATTGACATGGTAAAATATACATGACTGAAATTAAATATATTTTTGTTTACGAAAATTGTTTGTCTTAATGGTGGATAGTTTAAAAAATCTCGGGATTAAAAATGAAGTTTACCGAGCTCGCCGGGTTTTTTGCGTAACATATAATATTTATACATAGTTAATTACGATGTTTTAAAGTAATAATAATATACGATGCTAGCGAGCAATTTCATTAAATAACTAATATTCCTTATAAGAAATTGTGCTTAAAAAAATGTATGTATTCATCTCCTAGTAAAATATAATATTTACAGAGAGGGTAGCGAATAATGACGAAGCAGCATTTAATTTTATTAATAAAAACCTCTGTTTTTCAAATCCCTAGAGTATTAAAGATATTCATTTGCGAAATTTACGGCTCTCCAGGTATTCCAGGTCTTCCAAATCCATGGGTCGTGGTTGGAGTGTGGGGGGAGGGGGTTAATAAGGGTTGAGAGTTAAAATATAAAATTAGTGAATTATTTACACCGAAATGAATTTACATACCGCTCGTTTTAGAATGCGTTGTTCTAATTCCCTCGGAGGAACTTTGCTTTATGACACAATTATTAATTATTTATTATACTGACGCGGCGCGACCACCAAGCGAATGCAGAGGATAAAACGACACACATCTGTGCGTTTTATTTCGCACATGTCAGTTTTTACAGCGCTTTTTACTGATTTAAATATTGTTGTTGCGCTACCGGAATTCGAACCTGGAGCTGTTTCCAAACCGGGGATGACGCATTATCCAACTATGCTACAGTAACAGTACTTGACGACAAATTTTAGAACCTATATGTTACACTTTTCAAATTAATACATCTATCGTTTCATTATTAGTTGAAAGAGATCCAGGTTCGAATCCCGGCAGCGCGACTACAATATTTTTCGATGTAATTGATTTTGAAATATTACAGACTTATATTCTGAATAATTACAACTTAACAATAATAATATGTTCTCCTTAATAATGATTTAAATTCATTTTGTGTACTGCCTAGAACAAATGATTGAGTTTGTTTATTTGAGATGTGTATTTATTAAGTATTCTAGGGACGGGAAGGTTGAGAATGATATCGAAAGGAGGGTGACTGCGGGAAATGATGGAAGTCTAGTGCCAAGATGAATGTTTGGAAGTGAAGCCATTGATAAAAAAAAAGAGTAAATGCGATAATTTAGGCGTTAAGGCGTGGAAAATATGAGTACCAGAGAACGAACAAATTGATAATTGATTTATTTGTAATTCTTTAACCACTGATACGCTAGAAACCAAAATCTCCAACAGGTAATCTCAGTTACCGATTATTATTACAATGGGTCACAATAAGAATTTAAATAATATACTAATATCAGATATCTCATAGAGACAAAGCTATTTTTTTATACTTTTAAAATTAAAATTGTTTAATTTAACAATGTCTTTGTAGATAAAAATCTCGTAATTGTGTGTTCTTGGACATATTCAAATATTGCTAATTTAAATAATAAATTAAATGTATCAAATATATTTTGTTGCAACCGGGATTCGAACCAGGTACCCTTCCTATTCCGGGGAAGTGCGCTGACCATTACATCATGTCAACATAGTAAATTAACGACAAATTTTCGAACCTATATGTTTTACTTTCAAATTGATACATCATAAATTGATTTTATATGTATATTTTCCCAATTTTTACATTTAATTTGTATTAGAAATATTATAGAACTGTGTTCTGTCCAACTGTAACATCACAATTATAACGTATTCTCCTTAACCTTTATCATACCATGATATAAAATACCCGAACGTAGCCATGCAGTCAACTCGCGTTACCGTAAATAATAATTAGAAATAATGTTTTTATTAGCTTAAATTGCTTTAATGGCACGAATTTACTGTAAATATTGAGCATTCAATTAAAAAAAAAGATTAATAATATAATTTAGAGCATTCATTAAGTCGTATACTATGTGTTCTTTCTTCTCTTCTCTTAATTTAATTAGTGAGAAAGAGACAATTATATTTGTATGTGTGTTGTTTTTTTCACCGCAAAAATAGTGTGATTTCTGTCTTTCATATCACGAATTATATTTTTATCAACGTATTTTCTTTATAAGGGTTTTTGTACGATTCCATTTTCATAATTGGTTTTTCACTAGTCATTCCTAAGGGCTAATATTTTCTTTAGGATTATCTAAAATATGAATTTTATGTTGTATGTATTTACTGAAATATTACAGGTTTAATAATGTTGGTAGACCTGTGTTGCTGCATGGTTTGGGAAGGGTTAAAAATAATTTTTTTTTATAAAATTTTGCCATCACTAGAATTCTCGGAATTAGAAGTGAATGTGGGTCTGTTGCATCGTTACCACTCTAAGAGGGTTGATGGTTTAAGTCTCACAAAAGACGATTCTTTCTTATCCGATCTGGATCTGTTCCAGTATTTATTGACCAAGCAAAACCCAATTTGTCTTCAATAGTCTGGAGCGACTTACCGTCCACTTTCTCATCAGAGTTGTCAAAAAATGTTGACCCAAGTCGAGTACTTTATGTGCATTCTGTTGTTTCAATAAACCTTTATACCTGTCCTTTTCTGGTCAAGTAATACTTAGGGATTTCGGCTGACGTGGGACAGATGGCATTTCGACGCGGACATATCAACAGGTTTTTTTTGTGGATGTGTCGCCGTGTGTTAAATCCGTACTACGAAAAGGCAGTTTTCTACAGCGTCTTAAAGTGCAGTGATATCTTCGTTCTTTACCACAAAAGTGCAAGTCTACTGGAGGTGTAAATTGGCGTCCAACCCAGGACTGAGATCAAGGTAGGCCAGATCCATCTGCCATTATTATTTTCTTCAACTCGTCCACGGGATCTTTTTTCACTAGCACGTTTGTTTTTGTAATCGTTCCTCTGGCATTCGAAAGTCGTGTCCAAGCCACCTCAATTTAGAACTTCCTATCTGTGTAGAAATAGGGGCTCACTCTGTTCATTAATGTCACTCCTGTTATTCCCCCAAGTTACATACTTCATTTCGGCAACCTACATACTTGATATCACCCTCCGTAATATTACCTTGACATGATATTATGCGCCATCTATCATTTAAAAATGTAAATTTGCTCTCCTTTATCATATTTTATGAAAAAATAAATAAAAGATGTGTTCAAGGTACCCTCACTGAGATCTTTTTATATGTAATATGAATTTTTACAACAAAGAAAACTGTTTGATATTTAATGCACTAGTAGATTTTTAAACTTAAATCAAGCTTATGTATGTATTGAATACAAAAATACATGAATTTATCATAAAGATAGAACATCACATTTTACAAAGAAACACAATCCTGTGTTTGAACAAACTGACAAAACCATTTATTTCAGATTTTTTTGTCAGAAGTGAAATATCTGAGGACCAATTTTTAGTTAATGCAAATTTAAATGACTGACCATATAAACAATGAAAACTTTTTTTTTTATATACTTACATACGCACAGCTCGTCGCTGGGTCACTACCAGCCGTATGTGCTTGTTTAAAATGAATAGGTACATAATATCAAGAAATATTAGAGACTCCTTATCCGAGACTCGAGACAGAAAAATATCATGAAATTCTCGGGTAGGATCGAAGGAGAATTCCTGTAGCTATACTTATTTATTTATTTATATATATATTGACATTCATATTTTTGTACTAACAGAGGTGGATACATACATAATACATAGTTTATTGTGTGGGATGGAGTAGACTTCACCTCTGATATATACAGCGTTGTCCTGGATACTTTGCTAGACTAAAGTCTGTGTTAAAGTAGCCAGTTTTTTTTCGTACTGTTGTGGTGTTATTTGGAATAAAAAGAGAATTTAAATATGAATAAAAAAGTAAAAATATATGGAGTGGGAGTGTTGTAGGACTAGTGAATTATTAGTGAAAGAATTGTATAAATTATATTAAATTGTTGGAAATCCATGCTTCTGATTCATCTCTACCTGATTAAATCATGTATTGGGTCCATATTTATGTAATCTTATTGGAATTGTACGATTTCCAGTTGGTACTGAGTGTATTGTATAATTTCGGAGCTAGGAACTTGTAGAATCTTTGATAAAATGTCGTTGTTGCTATCGGAACTGGTGTGTAGATGTTTGTTGTTTGTCTTGTGTTGTGTCCATGATTTATTGCTTGAGGTGAGTTGTTAGTATGGAAATATTGAACAAGTCTCAACATAAAAGTTTGTCTTATATCTAGGACTACTACATAGTCAACATTTAACTACTACACAGTAAACACATCTGTTACTAATTATCATCACAATCATAATCATGTAACTAATGTTTACCGACAAAAACAATATTAGATTTATTAATATTTAAAGAATACAATGCCCTAGACATAAGACAAATCTATATGTTGAGGCTCGTCCAATATTTCCATGCTAACAACAACTCACCCCGAGCAATAAACATGGACACAACACAAGACAAACAACGAACATCTACACGCCAGTTCCGAGAGCAACAAAGATATTTTATCAAAGATTTTACATGTTTTTACTACCAACTGGAAATCGTTCACTTCCATTAAGATTACACAAATATGGACCCAATATATGATCCAATTGGGTAGAGATCAATCAGAAGCGTCGCTATCCAATATTCTAAAATAATCATTATACAGAGTCTACACTGATAATTCACTAGTTCTACAACAATCTCACTACATTTTTTTTTTCTCAATTTTTATTATTATTCCTGTCAATCTTCATCTTTCTTGAATTAAATAACACCACAATAGTGCTAAAAAAACTAGTTACTTTAACACAGATG
This sequence comes from Eubasilissa regina, assembly GCA_022840565.1. NCBI lineage: Eukaryota > Metazoa > Arthropoda > Insecta > Trichoptera > Phryganeidae > Eubasilissa > Eubasilissa regina. The sequence continues at coordinate 14,730,349 of JAINEB010000017.1, read as the reverse complement.
GCAAAGTAGCTAGGATAATGCTGTATATATTAGAGGTGAAGTCAACTCCATCCCACACAACAAACTACGAGTATATATATATCTTAAGTTCATCATGTCAATAGAGTCTAATAATAAAGTCATCACCAGTGTTTTCAAATATTAAGAAAAGTCGCTATTTTCTGTCTACACGGTTGAGACGATTCGCAATGGTTTTATTTACGTATTTCGAAAATTTGAATTGTTTGTCATGTCAAAGAATTTGAAATCTCATTGAAAGATTGAACTAATTTAGATTGCAAACATTTTCATACGATGGTAAAATAAAGAGAAAAAAATGTCGTCAAAATCAAAAGTTGATTATGCAAATTTTCTTTGTTTAGTCTTTGTCATCTCGCCCGGGGATGGGAGACGGGAAGACAATTTTTAACGCACGCGCGTACTTAGGGGATAGTTTATGTAAGGCAGCCGAGAACACAACAAACATGCAGGAATTTAAAGGCGAGTTCTGATTGGGTTGGTTAAATTTAAAATTAATAAATTACTGATCGATTTTAATAACGTACGTATTTTTATTAAGTACTAGTGAGTACCAGGCGTGCCTTGCAACGCCACTCAAAGAAAGAAAATTTTTGTATTTTAATTCTGATTATTGAAGTGCATACACAATATTTTTTGTTTTTCCGTCTGGTACATATACGAATAAATCAGAGGGTTTTCCAATGCGTGAGCAGGCTACATACAGCTGTCCATGTGAGAAGCATGAATTTTCCAAATTTAATCCACACACTTGTAACGATTGACCTTGTGCTTTGTTGATAGTCATTGAAAATGCGAGTCGCACCGGAAACTGCAGATGTTTAAATTCGAATGGCACATCTGTCGGAATAATTGGGATGCGCGGCAACAGGATATCTTCTCTTTTAAATTTTCCATTTAAAATTGTAGCTTCGATGATATTTTTCATTATTTTCTTATTATAAAATGGTTGTACTAATTCAAAAACTTTCGTGGGCGCGCGCACAGCAACTCACCAAAGTTTCGTGGCAATAAACTATATGAAATACATACGTTTGTCGAAACGACTCGCGCGCCGCCTATTGTAAAATGGTTGTACTAATTCAGAAACCTTTGCGGGCGTGTGCACAACAACTCACCAAATTTTCGTGGCAATAAAGTATATGAAATACACACGTTTGTTGAAATGACTCGCGCGCCGCCTATTGTAAAATGGTTGTACTAATTCAGAAACCTTTGCGGGCATGTGCACAACAACTCACCAAAGTTTCATCGCAATCGAATGAACGCTATAGGAACGCATACGGAACAAACAAACAAACAATCATTTTTATATAAATATGTAAATAGATACATATAACTTTTGTCTATTGTACGTCACACTTTTAATAATGGCCGGCAGTTAAAGTCATATGCACTTGTATCTCGAATAAAATTCATAATTGGTCTGGCATTCTATCACTTGACTAGATTTTTTTTTTAAATAAATGATTTCGGCGATTCCAACTTTTCACGTGTTATATAATAATTTTATTCGATAGTAGAAGGTAGGTATCACAAACTGTTTTATACATACTTTTTCCCGTCATTATTATCGTCCCGTCGTTATCGCGATCTTAACTTATTGTGACATATAGCATCGGGGGTTCCACATCTCCGCCAGCTAATTTAGTTGTAAACATGAGATGTGGATCCTTCGCGCCAAACACTTACCAGAATTCCTCACCTTACCAACGATTTCCCCTCTGCACTTGTCCCTTGAGGCGAAATAATTCATACATAATAATCTTAATACAATTATGAAGATAGGGAGTACTATTGAAAGAAGTCATGTTCAATTAATAAATTTAATGCGAGAAGAGTACAACCTAAAAATATGATTACCTTTGTATGGGTGATGGTCAAAGAAACAAGATCATGTGAAGATGACAAATCATATCAACATGGTTGCTTGGCGACGATTTGGCGCGAGAGTAGCCTCAGATGATTGTGTTGACCACGACTCCCACAGTAGTAAGAGAATTGTTGGTTGTTCAACAGCCACAATAATTTAAACAATATAAATAAAACATCATGATTTTTGGATATGAGACGTTCTTTTTCCATATTGAACTCGTTTTCATTGCTTTCTGGTCAAAGTATGCTGGGTTACGTGGAATTGACTTTCGGCCGAAGTCATCCATATTGTGACGTCATCCAATGTTCATAAAGGTTATTCATTCCATTCCAAGCGGGAAATACAATATTTCTGCAGAAGAATTGAATAATAAATTATAAATTTAAATAGTTTAGCGATTTACAAAATCGGCCATTTTTGCGCCGGCTGCTGCCGCAAGCCAAACGCGTGTGTAGCCCCCTCCCTCATCTAGTAGTGGATTCCAGTCCGCATTCCGTGCGTCGGCAGGTTGGTTTCTGACAACGATTACTGAACGCGCATTCGCGAGTGTTGCTATTATCACTATAATTATTCCCAATGGCCTTTAATTCTAACGTAATTTGTAATGTTACATCATATGAGAGTCTTAAAAATTATCTATAAAAGGTGTCTGGTTTTGGTGACACTAACATAGGAGTGGATTATTAGACGTGTTAATGTAACACACCTAGAGAATAGACGCTGTCTTAATCATAATTCACAATATACAATCTACTCAAAGATTTTTATAATGAAAAATTTGATGATATTTATAATGAAAAAAATACACTCTCTCATGAAGGGACTAGGACGAAACTAAATGATGTTATTAGCCACGCAGTCTCACAAGTTTCGCACACGAATTTGTTTGTCTGATTAATTTGATTTGGTCGTATGAAAATAAATGTTATTAAGTGAAGTGTCCTCGTTACTGCTGATATGATCTTGTCATCATTTGCTTAATTAAACATTCGCGTTTGTTAGCATTGTTGAGTGGAACCGACAAGGGGGTCTAAACTTCTGGGATGGTTTCGGAAAAGGGTGGATCCCTTTCAGGGCCTATTAAACAATAAAAAAGCCTAGAATAGACAATTATCCTAGGTATAACTTTAAAACGAAGATGATTTAGAAGTGTATCACATCGACTGATGGATGTGTTGTATCTGGCTATGAAAACGAGAACTTCTGGAAGTGCATTACTAGCTATGTCTCGTCAGATTGAGAACTGTAAAATGAAGGAATTAATAATAAGTTTACCTATATAATTTTGGTAATAGCTGTTTTTAGTTTTGCCTAACTATGTAATTACCAGTTCTAAAGATATTAATTGAACTAATATACTATATAAATATTAGTTTTGTTCGTACAATTACAATTTTTTTTTTTTAAATAGAGATGCGTACACGGAATACATGTCACATCAATATTCTTACTATTTCCAAACTAAGCTAAACGCTTGTGCTATGAAAATAGAAATAACTTGCTGGTGTCCTGGAACGAGGCGCGAACCCCAGACTACTAGATCACTAGGTCAACGTCTTGACCACTACACCAACAAGCTACTCAATTTAATTGGATTTATATTTAAAAATAAAATTATTAAGGATAATATATTCTTATTGTGAAGTTGTAATTATTCAGAACATAGGTCTGTGATGTTTTAAATACTAATTAAATATATTAAATATAAAGATATAGATATAAAATTAATTTTATCGGAAAAGGATCTCTTTTCCAATCCTGGGAAGGTGCATTACCAACTATGCTACAGCGACAGTACTTTTGACGACAAATTTTTGATCCTAAATATTACACTTTTTCAATTAATACATATGTCGTTCCATTATAGGTTCAAAAATTTGTCGTTAGAAATACTGGTGCTGTAGTATAGTTGGTAATGCATCACCCCAGGATTAGAAAAAGAGATCTAGATTCGAATCCTGGTAGCCCAATAAAAATATTTTTCGAAAAAATTTATTTTATATGTATATCATTATATGGATAACATTTATTTGTATCTCAAATTATTTGGAAATATTTAATAAAAGATTAGAAAAACAGTATTAAACGAACATTTGTTGCGTAATTCATATTTTCACAAACACCCGGGTCTAATCTGACTCACCACCGCAAAGTATGTGTTAATACAAATTAAATGTATTAATTAAAAATATATACACATAAAATCATAAAAAATAAAGAAGTTGGCCCTCAAATAATGGAATGATAGATGTATTAATTTGAAAAGTGTAACATATAGGTTCGAAAATTTGTTGTCAAAGCACTTTGTTAACATAAACTGTTAATGCACGTTTCCCGGATAGGAAGAGATTCAGGTTCGAATCCCGGTAGCGCAACAAAAATATTTTTCGAAAAAATCAATTTTATATGTATATCTTTATAATTAATATAATTAATTAGTATTTTAAATAATATTGTTACTGTACCTACTTTCCAGTATGAAATTAATTTTCAAAGAAAGCAAACACATTGTGGCTTGACATCAGCGACCATTCAATCCGTTGCCTCCTCCAAACCGATCGACATCGTTACACTTCGAACTCTGTACTAGCATTCTGATACAATATTATTAATGTTTGCAAAAAGTAATACAACTTCAATTAATCGGATACTGTTCGATCATCTCCTTCCTACTCTAATCAATAATCTGAGATGAATCCAGATACACGGAAACACGAAATAGTTACAAATTCCTCGCAGGGTAGGTACTGCGCTAGACCTTCACCGGGAGTTAGATCGCGACTCTGTTGTCTGTCTGAGTTTGCATTGTTTTCATTGTTGAATCTCGCTCTAGAATTCCGCTGGCTCGTGAACGATAGCTCTAAGGTTGTTTACAAAAATATCTACCGTCGCATCGGATTGGAAGGTTCTCGTCGCCCTAGTTGCAGTTGAGAAGAATAGAGTTTGTAATACAAGAGTTGGAAAATAAATTATGCCGATTCGCAATATCACATTATTAGTTGTTATTGTTTTTAACTGCAGCAACAAGCGAATGTTCCTCAATATATCAGTATAGTTGGTTCAATATATTATCATCCACGTTGGTCCCTCAAGACTAACAATTGTGATTTCCGTGAACTCCTACCTTATTGACTACACTCCTCCACTTTTATTGACATCCCGCAGAATATAGGGTTGACACCAGAAAAGTGTCTGTTGCATTTTCAATTGCTTTTGATACATTTGAGGTTATGTGGTTATGATGTAATTTACTTTTAATCCGATGCTCAGTTAGATCGACAGAGTACGGATTATTCTTCTCATATGGGTGGTGGAATATCAGTGACAGAAAAATGAAAAACACTTCAATAAAAGACGGTATAGGTTATTCTAAGACAATGTAAATTTATTCAAGAAAATAGCGTTTATGAATGGATCAGAATTGCTAGTATGAAATGTGAGTTTTGACATAAATGGGTAATATGAAACATAAGGTACAGGAATACAATATTCAACTCAGATCTTAATTATAAATATAAGATCAAGGTAATCAGTTCTTCCTGTCCATATCGATTCGTGATAGATAGCACTAAAATATTCCGCAAAGCGGATATCACTTTTGTCAGCAAAGCTGAGGTCACATAGCAAAGACACAGATTAGAATATGGTGATCAACAAATACCTCGATTAATACAAAGGTTAGCATAATTCGATGTTATGATGTAGATCTGCACAAAGGTCTGGTAAGGTGGTGATGATGAGAAGATGACCATCAGGATAGGACCGGCGATGGATCCTTGATGGCTGAAGGAGTCCTCTCGCAGCAAAAGTGCACGCGTTGAGATGAGACAGAAGGCGATGGTGATGTTGAAGAGGATTTTCGCCGGGCGCGCGTCGATTGGAATAATGGGGGGGCTTTAGTCGGACGCGTGGCAGTTGGAATAATGTGAGAAATAATATTCGTAAAATAGGTGGATGTAAATACAGCAAGGTGTACAATCGGTTAATGTTCTGCGGCGGAGATTCAGTCGGATATTTGCCGGGTGCGTGATGAAATAACGCGTGGTCGCGGTACAAAATGGCGTGCGCTCGAAACGTGGAAAAGATTCACACGCTGGGCATTAGAGTAATCAATGCACTCCGCGAACCATTGTACACAGATGTTGACACTATATATGGTACTAAAGGTTTAACGTCATATTAATGATCACACAACTATATTTATATTTGAATATCGAGATTGGTGAGATTACTCGGAGAGCTGACGGAGATCGTCCCGCCTTCAATGGTGGTCTGGACGGATCTGTTTGGCGACTATCGTGTCTATGTACATACGGGTGACTAGAATCAATTCAGGACTCTTCAGCGCGGCAGAATTTAGGGTTTTGAAAATAAACCCACGACAATGAGTAAAAGATATTCACTTTTTGGATTCCCCTGGTACCTATGAATACACATAATATCGTAGTAACATATACCAAAAATAGTTCAAACTACTGAGCATTTTTGTACGCGTTAAATAAGTACGATGGCAATCAATATTTTATTTGCATCATAGTTTTACTAAGTTTCGGGAAGTATATGGTTTAATATATGTAGTTTCTCCTCCTTTCTTATCTAAATTTACTTTCTAATCTTTATCGCTCTTTGAGATTTAGCCTTCTTCTTGAATGGAATTTCTTCATTCATCTCTTCCTCTTGTACTATGTCCGTGCGCATGTTGATTTGCACCAATTATTTTTACAAATTTTGGTGCTATTTTTTAGTGTGGATTTTAAAAAAAAACATCATAATATTGAAATATATTTTCTGTTTAAAGGTCATCATAAGATCGATATATATCTATTTTTTCTGAGTATTATTCTCAAAGCTTTATTTTGCAGTACTGATAATTGTTGCATTTCTTCTTTATTAGCCAAAAATAAAATAGTGCTACTTTGGTTCTTAGATTTTTAAGCAAAGATGTTCTTCATTTTCTAGAACCTAAATTATTTATGTATGCCTTGAATTGTTTACGACTTGTTGTATATTGCGTATTGATATTTCCGTGTTTTTATTAATAATTAAAATTTTATTAATAAAACATTGTCATTAGTGACACAGATTATTCCCAGTGGTCATCTACATATCTAGATCCACATCTTAAATCTCGCTTTATGATTATTTTCGATTGGTTGCGTGGCTTCTGTAAAGTAGCAGTTACAAAATAACCGGTATCTTATAACGTAATAGTTATATATCTAGAAGAGTAAGAAAAATAGTTTTCAAATTTCTATATTATTATTTTATACCTTTTAATATTTATTTCTTTCTGCTGTAAAGCTTTGAATACCGCGGTGCGTGGTTTTTAAAGTTATTCAGATGTCTCAAATTTTGTGACATACTTAACGAATTTATAAATTATATTTTTTCGTTGTACATATTGTTAGAATTTTAACTTCAATCTCTAAAAGTTTTTTCCATTGTTGAAGTGACCCGCGACACGGTGCGACTCTTGGAAAGTTTCCACTCCGGTTGCAGACATATGGCGCCATCTAGGAACCCAATCTGAAATACGTAAAGTGCGATGACTGCGTGTAATTAATCCGAAATCGTGTTTTAATGTCCTTTAAGGGTAAATAGTCCTGAGGAGAAGGGTAGTTATTAAAAGGCGGTCGAGACGAAACCCTTTGTCGCACGGATTCACTTGAACGCCATGAATTTAGATGAGAAACTGGAGCCTGTGCTCGTCCCCAGCCGTGATCACATTAATGTGCTCCACTGACAAGCCTTGATGGAATGCCTCTATTCTAACTATTGTGGATGGAACGCCGTCGTGTCGTCACAATTTTACAAAATAAAATAAACGTAAAATATAAAAATTTGTTTATTTTTTATTTTATTTATATAAACAACAATAAAAAATACAATATGAGGAATTATATACGTGTATATACATTTAAAAGCAACTAGATTGTTTGCTGGTTGGCCCTGCGGGCGTCTATTATGGACGCTTCGCGGCTAGGGCTTCCATAGAATATATTTCAATGCTGTTCAACGGTGTTCTTACGTATCAACTTATTCCATTTAAAAAAATATATTTCAACTTTATTACATATATATATTACGCGTGTTTAATAATCATTAATGTAAATCTTTTAGCATCGCGTTATTCTTGGCATCTTTATTCTATGGTCGCATTTGACAGTACGTTTGTAGATATTAATAAAAAATCATACGATTTCTTTCATGGCTTCTAGAATACGATGCGAGATAATAGATGGTCAATGTATTTGCCAGTCGTCAAAATTCGCACGATTTCGCCAATGTATGTTTTTTCTTACTCGTAAAAAAAAACAATATTCACGAAACGACACTACCGGCTACTACATCCAATACAGTCCAGTAAGATAAAGATAAAAGACAGAGAAGCGCAATACTATTATGGATACATATTTTTATTTATTTTAATATTAAAAAATATAATACATTTTTAGAATAATCGGTTGGATATATATATATATATATATATAACATTAACATTTAATATATATATATATATATAACATTAACATTTAATGTTATATATATATATATATATATTAATAATAATGTTAATGTTATATATATATATATATATATATATATATATAACATTAACATTTAACATTCATTTCTTTTCTATGAGAGTAAGACTCGCGTACAGAGAAGAAGTATATACGAGAGTTTATGTTTCAATTAGTCTGTGTACATATTTTTTTTACTTTAGATACAAATTTATAGTAGTCAGTAATTATTCTAATTGTAATGGGGAGATTGTTTAAAAAATTTGATGCCTTGATAAATATAGTGATTTTGGGTTGCGGTATATTTAGTTTTGGAATATAAATTTGGTGTCTGTATGCAAAAATAGAGTTAAGTACCCTTAAACATGAATAATTTTGAGTATAGTTATCGATATTTATATAAAAACATGATCAAGAACTATAAAAATACATCGTGAAGCTTAATAAAAAATATTGAGAAATTGATCAAATTAGAATGTTCAATACATAATTATTTATTTATTTTGAAGAACTCTCAGCCATTTTAGGACCTCTATTTTTATACACATTTATTACTAAAATAAATTGAGATAAATTACTTAGAAAGATACACAGAAAAAAATCTATCCATCAAAAAATATAGTCTTTACCGGGATTTGACCCTGAAACATTTTATTGCCGGTTGACAACTTTATCAGTTGAGGTGTTTCCAAACTATATAATAATGTACAGGTGTGTGTGAGTATTGCCGCCCTTTTTTCGGAAAGCTAAGAAGATGGTAACCGACAGGCGTCATTTTTTTTGCATCCCGTGCTTGGACCAGTCCAGCAGTTCAAATGAACCACCAGTGCGTGCGTCGGTCGGTCGAAATCTAAAGTAGACAACCCAATTAAAAGAACAACAACATCGGACCAGAAAGACAATAAAATGAAAAAGGTTAGTGCAGTTCATATGTCACATATGTGCTTATTGTTAATCGGAAACCTGGGAACCAGCTATCGAAGGTATTTACAACTATGTTAAATTATGTTTAGATCGGTTAAAATGTATTGGGTTATATAAAAACTGACATTCATTTACATATATATATGTATAAATAATACACGTATATGATTCCATGATAATTGCATATAATACAGGTGCATAAGTAGCTTGTTGGTCTAATGGTTAAGACGCTGGTCTGGTGATCTAGTGGTCGGGGGTTCGCCCCTCGTTCCAGGAGACCAACAATTTAGTCCTATTTTCATAGTACAAGCGTTTAGCATAGTTTGAAAATCGTAATAATATTGATATAATATGTATTCCATGAACGCACCTACATTAAAAAAAAAGAATGAATACCGTTAGAATTACAAAGAAAACTGCGCATTGTCTGTCGTGACTTAAAGGAATATAAGCTAAAATGGGGCAACATTTATCAATCTACAAAATATTATATTAGTTTGTGTGCAGTTTACATGTGTTTTTTGTACGTAGTTATCTGGCCACCATGTCACATGTACTCCGTGTATTGTGTCTTTCTATAAAAAAATAAAACTAGTGAAATGTTCGGCAGGAATCTAAAGGCGTAAATCCCTGAATGGGTTTAGAAGCTAAATCGGTTCAAGATGTACAGAAAGAAGTGCAGTTGGGATGTAATTAATGGTACATACAAATCCACCTCTGCAGAAGAGATTATTCTCGCTCCGAGTCCTCTGTTCATTAATTCAGAGCAGTCGACATGTCAGGCAGATAAATTGAGAGCGCGAGGTGAAAATGTATGCTTCAGTTGCGATCTCTGCTTTGTTCAATTAAATAATTGTGATCTTAATTTAATTTAAACATTCTGTCATTTATGTATTAGGGAAAAATACAACAGCAGTATAGTTGCTATAAGGATGCAAAATAATAGCGCAATATAAATGAAATATGGGATCCTTCTGTTGAAATCAAATGTCGCATTGAGCAAACTCGTGCAATCTTTATCCGCATGTTCTGCAGTCATGATCTCAACATTAGATTACGCTCAGATGCTAAGCGTTCTCGATATTATTTGATGGAAGCGTGGACACTTACCGAAGAAATGATAAGGTGACTGAAAGCATTTGAGATGTTCATCTATAGAATAATGTTAAAAAAAAAGCTGGATGGATAGGTAAAGTTACGAATGAAGATTTCGAAAACTTCAATATCTTGAATATGGAATGAGACATCCAGAGAAGTACGAGATCTAGCACCTCATAATGCAAGAAAAGATTGCTTAAAGTCGGGGTCCTGGAAGAAGGAGAAGATTATGGCTGGAGAACCTGAGGCAATGGTTTGGCCAGTCAACAAAATGATGATGGTCAACGTCCGTTGAACGAAGGGCACAAAAATAAGTTTTGTATTACTAACTTTAAAACAGTTTCGTAAAATAGCATTTCCTTTAATAGGATGTCAAATAAACTAACTAAAAATGTAATGTATTAATTATAAATATATACATATAAAATCAATTTTGACGAAAAAAATTGTTTTTGCGCTACCGGGATACGAACCTGGATCTCTATATCCAATCCGGGAAGTACACTACCAATTGTGTTATAGCGCTAGTATTTTTCATGACAAATTTTCGAACCTATATGTTACACTTTTTCAAATTAATACATCTGTCGTTCCATTATTTGAAAGCCATCCACATTGATTTTTTACGGAATCTCAAATACCTTTGAGTAAACCGACTGCAGACGCCAGAATTATCAATTTATTTTTATTAAATTTTGGACACATTGATACAACTTATATTATTAAGGAGATTACATTCTTATTGTGAAGTTGTAATTACTCAGAACAGACGGTCTGTGATGTTTTAAATACTAGTTTAATTAATGTTTATCCCGTAATATCCCGGTAGCGCAAAAACAATATTTTTCGACAAAATTGATTTTATGTGTATATATTTATAATTAATACATTAAATTAGTATTTAAAACATAATAATTACTACTTCACAATAAGAATGTGTTCTCCTTATTAATTATTCTAATATTTTTAGAATTCTACTTAATTTTTTATTTAAATAGTAATTATTTAAAAAATAAATCTAGTACCCAACTTAAATTGTTGAGATGATGAAAGATTCAGATATTGGCTTAATGATACAGAATTATTGGAAACATTTTTTTAAGATAGGACTTGTAATTAAATTTTGTATGTTATTTATAATATTTTGGTTTCTAATCATTATTCAATTTAAGACCAACATCGTTTATATGTAAAACAGACGATCTCAAATTTTTTATCAAAAGTACGATAATTTTCTAATAAATGATAGAAAAATTCTAATAAATCATTACTATTTAAACATCTTAAATACTCTATGTTAAAATTTCGACCTGTTTTTACAATATAGAAAGCTTTACTGTTACGTTTATAAACACCGGAATTATTACATTTATTATTGTTGTATTTGGAATTTATGAGTAATTTTCAGATATTATTTGTGTAAAATGCAGGTCTAATGTTTGGTGGTAGGTGTTTAGATATTTGCAATAAATATTAAAAACGTTAATAATTTTTTCGTATGGAAGAATGGTGTACGGGATTTCGAAACGACATTTAATTTGTTTAGAAGGGTCCCAGTTTTTGTTTAATCTGCGTCCCAGGTAGGCCATTTTATCTACTCTTTCCAATGTAATTCCATCTATGTACTAGCAGTGTTGAAATACTAGTTACATTATACATTTTCTTCTTATATCCGGATTAACGTATTAAGTAACCTTTTGTAATCGGGTAGAATGGTATTAGAAAACTTCGGACGGAATTTAGGTATCTTCGGCTTTGAGGGAGTGGCGTAAAATTTTCCGAGCATTTTCCGATAAAGATTTGTTGTGATTTTTGTGCGTAAAATAATCCCAACGTTGGGGCTAAAGTTTCCCCTAAATAACGGAATATTAATTGTTCCAACGCGGTAACTAAAGAATTTTAGTAACGGAAAGTTTTAAGGGCCCCTCAAGGATTTCATAATTAAAAGGTGGGTAAATATTAAAGGCAGTCGTTAGAAACTGTTTAGTCAATACTGTCTGTTTGTATTTTGAGGGCTGAATTTCGCGGACCGACCTACAGAATAATATTTTTTTTATCAACTAGCGTACACCTCTACCGATTATATTAATTCAATTGTTGGGTAATACAATTATACGATACAAGATTTTGTTAATTGGGTAATTTCAAAAATGAAAAAGATCATTTAAAAAATACGTTAAATAACACAGCTTATTAAACCACACCACTTCTATATCTTCTTCTCGTGTTTTATAATCGCTTTATTCACTGCAGCCCGAAAAAGCTCTACACTAAACCATTGTCTTAGGTTCTTCAGCCATGATGTTCTCCTTCTTCCAAGGCTCCGAATTCCAGCAATCTGTCCTTGTATTAAGAGGTAAACGTTCTCATACTTTTCTGAATGTATTCTTCTGTAGATCCACTGGAACAATGCTAAAGTGACTTGGATCTACAAACGGATTCTAAAATAAAACGTGCTTATAGGTTATATATGACAACGTGATGATCCGGATGCGGAAGGAAGTACAAATCTTTAGACCAATAAAGACCTGGAAATTGCAATATTTTAGCAATACCATGACATTCACGTCAGCAATGCAATACTGAAGAAAATATACTTCATGCAAGAGAAAAAGATAGATGTATACTGCCATTCAGGAAGAAGGCTAAATCTCAGAAATCAATGTACAGTACGATGTAAATTGTTAATGAAATGCCAGAAGACGCGAAGTAAAAATATGAAAGAGAAGTTGTAATAAAAAGGAACGATTTTGATCTTGTTTATATTAGAACATATATAAATATATTTATGTATGCACTATATTAAGAATATATAAATAAATTATTCTTAATTGGTTCATGTATTCTTCGGAGAATTTTGTATTCGAATTCTAAGATAGCTTCTTCTTCTTCTTGTGCTTTATCCCTTTAACGGACGTTGGCTATCATTACATTGTTCACTGCGGCCCGGAAAAGCTCTACAATAGACTCTTTAATCTTAAATCATGATATTATATTATGAGGTGCAAGATCTCGTACTTCTCTGGCAAGGGGCGTGCAGTGCATACAAGCAAAAAAGCTGTGCTTTACTAAAAATTCTGGGAAACAAATATATATTAAATAATTGGATTAACATAAACGAAAACATTATTTTACAAATAGCGCCATCTGGTACCAGTAGAGACTTTAATTTCTTTGTTCTAAAAACTATCACGATAAATCATCGCTGTACCCATGGCACTCTTCGATTTTATTCGCCGCATCGAGCTATTCACATTATTTTGTTGTCTTTAAGCTAGTGAATTACTCAAGTCATATAATTGGCTATTTACTGAATTGAAAATTCCTTTCAGTTGATCCGTTTTGAATGGAGTCCTTACCTATGCTGTTTTTTAACAGAATAACATTAGAAAGGCTTACAGCTGTGTACAAATCATTGAAGTGTCTACTTTCTCTTTCACTAATTTGCGAATTTTACTCTCTTACTTTTTTTAACGTGTTGATTTCATGATTATTCTCTAAATTTGGTGCATGGATTGGTTTTTGATTTAGGAAAAACAAAAAGAAATTGGCAGAATTGAAATAATTATTTTCTTTAGTTATCACGTGAAGGATTTTCAAACAATAAATGAATCGTGTTCAGTCATAGAAAGTGTGATTAAAAACGTAGATATATTTTTTATATGGGTAAGAAGGTATTATTTTACTTTAAATCTTAAATTTTAAAAACACCATTAATAGCACTCTAAAATTATAAATAAATACATGGTAGGGTCGTATAAACGACGGATTTATTTTGTTCAAAGACGTCGGTTAAATGAAAGTACGTATATTTTGTATGACTAATATCATTGATATCAGAATAACCTAAAGGTATACCTACTGCACGCCACTGTTCTCTAGATGCCTCACCACATGTTCGAGATATTGAAGTGTTCTGATTTTTATTGTTTTTAATATTTTAAATATATGTTTTTTTATTCATCTGAACCATAACATCTTCATTCGTAACTCTCTCCGTAGAGTTTATTTTGAGAATTCTTTTGTAGATCCACATCTCAAATGCATCAAGTCGCCGTATTGTTTTTTACGTGTCCATGATTCAATTCTATAAAAAATACCATGAACACATAGCATTTAATTCGTAATAATATATTCATAAAATATGCTTTACTTGTAGGAAAAAAATATTTGTGAAATCAGTTAAATAAATAAATTAGAAATATATATCTCTCCTGCCGTAAACCCATTCTTGGTCACCTATAATACTAATGTATACTAACAACTGTCTTGTTGACAGATATGAATAAACATTTGATAATATATTAAATATATTAATTGGAAAGATATACATATAAAATAAATTTTATCCAAAAATATTGTTGTTGCGCCACCGGGATTCGAACCTGGATCTCTTTCCAAACCGGGGAAGGTGCATTATTCAACTATGTACTATATTCTTAGCGACAAATTTAATCGATAATAAATTAATAGATTAAATGTATTAATATCAAAAAGGTAACATAGGTTTGAAAATTTGTCGCTAAAAATATTGACGCTGTAGCATAGTTGGATAATGCACCTTCCCCGGTTTAGAAAGAGACCCAGGTTTGAATCCCGGTGGTGCAACAACAATATTTTTCGATAAAATTGATTTTATATGTATATCTTTCTAATTAATATATTTAATTCATATTTAAAATATCACAGACCTATGTTCTGAATAATTACAACTTCACAATAAGAATGTGTTCTCCTTATGAAAATATATTAAGGTCTTTAATAATAATGGGTTGTCACAATGCTCACTAGGGTTATATATTTAAAAAAAAAAATTTGGCACAATTGTTATTGTAATTGTGACAAAATATGAAATTGTGACAAAATATGAAATTGTGACAAAATATAAAAATTTTACAAAATTATTTAATTTTACTGAGGCTACTCTGTAATAAAACACGGTACAGGTTTGATTCGTAAACACTTTGGCGGGATGCTGTTTAGTGCGGAGTTTGAAATTTAATTTATGGATTGTTCACTAGCGGACTAACGAACGGACCGATCGCTGGCTAAGCAATATCGTTAACGTGCTTGCGATTCAAAATGGTCTAAATCCGAAATAAATTACTTAAATTTTAAAAAAATAATTGATTTTAGCCAAACAATGAACATTCTTTTTTTAAATTCAGATTTTTACAAAAATATTTGTAAGTTTTAACGAATCAGATGAATGATTTAGAGATATGAAAAAAAACTATAGTTATAACTAGGACTTAAACCAGGAATATTTTTTTGTCAGGATAATGAGTTGACAAATTACACCACAGTAAAAATTTGGTCAAATTTGTATACCTATAATAGTCCTTGTAGTGAGACATCTATTAAAGATATCAAATTTTTAATATTTTTCTATATTGTAACTTCACTATTCACTTGGGATGAGTCCTTGTAATAATAACTCAGTGTTCAATTGTGACAATTATACTTTATTTATAATAAGTATTTACAGTGTTGGACAATTGTATAACTCAGAGATAAACTAGTAATTATTGAGAAGTAGTGATGGAAAAGAGCACGCGCGCACACACACACACACACACACACACACACACACACACACACACACACACACGTCCAAAGTGACAGTTCTCACAATATGTTTAAAAAAATTTATATTATTTGCATAGTGAGTTTTCTTCACTTTTAAGAACGAAATTAGGTTGAATGCTGTGGAATTGCGGTCGCTCAGGCGCATATTTATAAATCCTTGTCGGATATAGGGGCGTATATTTGTAGTAGTGATGAGAAAAAATGCTAAAATGCTGTTGTGATTGTGATTGGTATTCGATAATATCAATGATTGAAAACTGTGACTGTGATCACGGTTTCATTACTAATGCGCATGTGCCGCAGGGTATACACGAAAACATAATTTTTAGTGTATTTATTTATATTATTAAAACATTATTTGCGTAAAAAACACATTCTAGCATAAATATTTAATATAAATCTAATTAAATGTCATCACTAAGAGCATGAAAATGCTTAAAAATATGTAAAATTATTTTTCGGGTCAAATTCTCAGCAAATATGCATAAAACGTTTTGCAAAATCTACTAAATGACGCTTATCCAACAACGAAAAATCCGATAGATAGCGTTGGCGTCCGATAAATAATCAGAAATCAACAGAATTTTTAACAAAAAAAAAAGAATCATGAATCACGATACTCCCAGATATTCAATCACTGACAGTGAGTTTGACTGAAAGTTATCAGTGATTGACTGACGGTTCGTGATTTTAAGCTCGTCACTAATTTGTAGTAGTAGATAGAATTGAATGAATCCTCAGAACACGTACGTTGCTAAATAATATATAATATTTAATACTTATTGTATTTGCTGGTGTATTAATTATATAAAAATGATTATATTGATGAAAGCTTCAAAATAAAGTTATTTCGCTAAAAAACGACAATTTATCAGCACTGAAATCAAATTTGAGATCATAATTAAGAAAAGGCCACTGAGATGCCGCAGGAGAGAATGTAGAGCTAGCGAGTGTTAAAAAATAGAACAGATCGAAATCTTAGTTTGACGTAAATGTTAGATTATTCTTTTAAGTACTAATTAAATGTATTAACTATAAAGATACATATTTAAAATAAATTTAATGGAGAAATATTGTTATTGCACTCCGGGGAAGGTGCATTACCAAATATGCTACAGCGACAGTATTTTTGACTACAAATTTTCGAACCTATATGTTACACTTTTTTCTGATTCCGTAAAAAGAATGTAGATGGCTTTCGAACAATGGAACGATAGATGAATTAATTTGAAAAAGTGTAACACATAGGTTCGAAAATTTGTCGTCAAAAATACTGTCGCTGTAGCATAGTTGGTAACAAAAGTTTTAATAATTGAAGTGTCATTGTGCAGGTCAGGTGCCCAAAGTTTCGTTATGGTGCTTCCATCTTTCCCCAGCTTGCGCTATTTCAGCGGGCACTTGATGTCCAATAGCCAATCTGTCATTAGTCTGGGGAGGCCCTCTGAAGTTGCCAAGAAGATTCATCTTGATAATCATTAATCTAGTGTAATAATTTGCAAATGGTGTCTAAGCCATCTCAATTGAGAATTTTATATAATATGTATAAATAATGGGGCTCTATGTCTCCTCCAGTCTCTCTTATTTTTTAATTTTTCGATAAAATTGATTTTATGTGTATATCTTGCTAATTAATACATTTAATTAATATTTAAAATATCACAGACCTACGTTCTGAATTATTACAACTTCACAATAAGAATGTGTTCTCCTTAATAATAGATTATTGTTGTTTCATGGCTTCTCAGATTATATTTTTAATGTAATCTGCTAAGTGGCACTAAGACTTCTTATTCTTTAACGGTCTGATGGGATTTGGAAGTCCATGACCGCACTCACAACGGTGCACCATACATCTATCTGTGATTCAGTCCGCCGGGCACCCGAGTACGTCTTGTATAGAGAATGCATTACCAGTTTTCAGTAAACCGATTTACCAATAAATATGATTACTAAATTCCACTACCGAATTAATGACTACTAGTAAATAATTTTTTATGTACCGGTAATTTCGATAAATTATTTTTCGCTTTTATATACTACGATATTATGTGACGTTATTTGCAGAAAGCAGGATCGTTGAGTGTTTTGTTATATGGTTGGTTTACCAGGAGTTTTGTTAAATTTTCTCAGACGTAATAAAACACGCGCACGTGCGTTGGGAATCCAAGACTAACCGTCGCAAAATTCACTAATTATGATTACTTACGATACTTTTTTGATTATTATTCATCCCTTAGCGGTTATTGTCTTCCGATAAGTACTTTTTAGTGTCCAGTTGCACTATACTTGTCTCTTTCAATATTTCGTCACTGCAATTTCATTCATTATTAACATATAAAATTTTATATAGCCACACCAATTACGAGAGCACCAACGACATTTTATCAAAGATTCTACATGTTCTTAGCTCCAAAACTATACAACACACTCAGTACCAACTGGAAATTGTATAATTCCAGTAAGATTACACAAATATGGACCCAATATAAGATTCAATCAGGCGGAGATGAATCAGAAGCATGGATATCCAACATTCTAATATAATTTATACAATACCTTCACTAATAATTCACTAGTCCTACAACACTCCTACAACACTCCCACAACATATTTTTTTATTACATTTTTATTTTATTTTTACTTTTTTATACACATTTCTTATACATATTCTCTTTTATTCCTGTCGATAAATAACACCACAACAGTACGAAAAAAAAATTGGCTACTTTAACACAGACTTCAGTCTAGCAAAGTAGCCAGGACAACGCTGTATATATCAGAGGTGAAATCTACTCCATCCCACACAATAAACTATGAGAATGTCTTATGTTTATTATGTATCCACCTCTCTTAGTACAAAAATATGTATATCAATATATAAATAAATAAATATGTATTATGTGTAAAAGAAATATCAATATATAACAATTTTAATTCAAGTTTTAATTAAAATGTATTTTTTTTCAATTTGTTGTTTTATACCATGATATAATATTCACGAGTTTTATCGATTTACCGGTAACGCCAATTAATGTGGCAATGTACCGTTTCCAAAGTTTCAGGTTATTTAATTTTGTGCTTGTTGGTCTTGTGGTTAAGATACTCGCCTAGAGATCCAGCGGTCGGAGCTTCGAGCCTCATTCCAGGACAATAGTAAGTTAGTTCTATTTTAGTTTGAAAATAGTAAGACATGCAACTTAATTTCTTGAGATTTTAAATTTAAAATGAGAAATCAAACATCATTCCAGTACATAACGATCGGTCGTATCGGTGTTGTATCGCACAGAATTGCGAGGTCGCCGCGGTGACGCTAATTAAATTATATGATAAGACACGAGTCAATAATTTAATAGTATGATCGTCGGCGTGGTGCCATAGAGACGTGGGATAGATTTCAGTAAACAAAAACGGTTATTTTTGATAAAACACGTCAGGGCGGCGCCCGTCGCTGTCTACTTGCTTATACTGTGGGAAAAATATGAATAAACGAATGTATTTCTTGTAACTGAATAAAACAGAGACGCGACAATGTGAGAACGCATTCTCGTTTCTGTTGTCGTTGTGTACCTAAAATGAACCTCTTTTGTGTTTAATTTCTTACGACCTCATAATTATCATCATCATCGCCAGTTGAGAGAAGCGGAAGACCGGAGAATCACCCTTGTCTACATTTCTTGTTTCCTGTACGGAACAGATATTGTACAGTTTAATCTTTAAATTTTGTGTCAACAATCTCGATGACAGCAATTTCCGCAAAGCGAAGTAACATCGCCAAGACTTCCGTTTATTTATATAACTGGAATATTTTAATTTAATTTTTTAATGTATATATATATATACATTGTTTTAGTTTTCTTAACTTTAAAAGGATCATTTAGTAGCTTTTGTGTGCTAGTACTTAAGTGTTGGTATTGTTTTATTTAGGATTCCGTTGTCAAACGAAATAAATTCTCGTTATTAGACTAGCAAAACATTAGGGACTTCCCTGAGGTCCAATTATTCTAACTAATGTGCACACAACTGCATTAACTCGCTGAATTATACGCCTCTAGCTCTTTTTCTCAGTTAAGGCATATAATATTCTCTAAAATGACAAAATAACACTGTTGGCAGAGGCCACTGAACACAGGGACGTGCCTAGTTGGATTGCGATCAATTAACATGAATATCTCGAAGCAGTTTAATGTACCCTACTCACAGCGGTTACGTTATCAAGGGGCTTCTTTGGAAGGGGTGATATTTTTTATATTAAAAAAAAATGATACACATATTAGTTTTCAGAAATATTAAAAACAATAGAAAATAACTAATGGAATCTAATGCTATCTACCACGGAACAGGTATTTTATGTGCACTTAGCGAGGTAGGAAGCAGCTAGTAGGCTTGCATGTAAATAATATATAGTATTTGCTGGTGTATTAATTGTGTATAAAATGTTTATATTGATGCAAGCTTAAAAAAAAAGTAATTTTTCTAATAAACGCCGATTTATCGGCGCTGAAATCAAATGAAATATTAAGGAAAACACATTCTTATTGTGAAGTTGTAATTATTCAGAACAGACGGTCTGTGATATTTTAAATACTAAATTAATGTATTAATTATAAATATATACATATTAAATCAATTTTGTCGAAAAATATTGTTTTTGCGTCACCGAACGTGTTTTCCTTAATAATATATGTTATATCAATGTGTCCAAAATTTAATAAAAATGAATTGTTAATTCTGGCGTCTGCAGTCGGTTTACTCAAAGTATTTGAGATTCTGTAAAAATAATGTAGATGGCTTCCAAATAATGGAACGACAGGTGTATTAATTTGAAAAATGTAACATATAGGTTCGAAAATTTGTCAAGAAAAATACTGGCGTTATAACATAATTGGTAGTGTGCTTCCCCGAATTGGAAATAGAGATACAGGTTCGAATCCCGGTGACGCAAAAACAATATTTTTCAACAAAATTGATTTTATATGTATATATTTATAATTAATACATTGATTTAGTATTTCAAATTAAATAGGTATTTTACGACATTTTATATTTATAATTGGTATTTATTGCAGACGCATTATCTACAATTCACATTTTAAACTAATTTGAATTCCTTTCCACGTTATTATTTTAATTTGAAACACAATTGTCTTTTTACACTATGTCAATTATTTCCACCGAAGTGTGACATACGATACTCAAACGCTGTTCGGCTCACATATGATACTTGATACGTTCTGCTCGGGCTGATCGGGAAATTCTATCCATGCCATGGACAGAACGCCAGGCCCCGAGTTTCACGCCACCGGCTAGCTACAATTAGCTCTTACAAATTACGGGTTCTTACCGAGTAACATCCATGGGCCGCCTCATGAGAGTTTCTTTTGTCTGTAAGGGAGGATGAATACACAGTGATAATACAAATTTGTTCACAATTATAAACTATAATTTTACAACCACCCGTGCTTCACATGACGTACCCAATTTTTGTTCTTGTTCTCATACTCATGATTCACTTCATTTTCTGTTCTTTATACAACCTTTTCTCATTTGATGAATCGTGATAATATCCTAGCTAACGATGAGCAGCGCAGATCAGCTCCCCGAAAATCGAACCTGCCACCCCAGAATGCCGCTATCTTACCAGAAATATGACCAAGGATGCTCGGCCTCTAGTTATGGCACTTACGAGCCTCGCCTTTTCATTTTCATCTTGGCATATCTCTTCCTTCGACCACACCAGTCTCGACCCGCTTGCTATATATCATTCGCCAAACAGTGGGATTTTTAAAACACACAGTGCAACATTTTATATCTGACCTTTTTGATGGGCACTCGTACGCGGACGCACGCATCATAACGTCACATACTCGCCTCGAAATCTGCAAAGAGGAACTTTATTTTACTATACATTTTACTTTTAGCTTAAATTGATTATTGTGACGGTGTCACAGGTATGCACTTAACTACCCCTAAAATAATCACCTGTGACGTACGTATTAAAAATGTACGGCCAGTATTATCAAACACACCCGCGCCGTCCAAAATCCTGTCCCGCTGCATTTGGACGTCGCTCATCCTGGATTGGCGGGTTTTACATTTATAATCAAAATGTCCACCCGGCCGGAAGTAATCAGTCGGGCATTTGTTGCCGCGGCGGAAACGGTTGTGAATTCAGACCAGCAAACGTGGATAAATATTATTATTATTATTTTCGGAACAGAAGCACGCTTCCATTGGGTCCCGTGATTGTTTCATTGTATATCCCACCCGTTCCGGGGTAGTGTGATTTGTTAGGCTTTTTGTCGAGTTTGTATTGCGACGGCGTCATCGAAAGAGATGGGCTGAATTTGCAATTTTTTGAGGGGGCTGATTAAGATCAACGAAAGGGGTTGGATTGAAATTATGATTAACATTTCAATAAGTAATATTAAAAATATAAACGTGTATAAAACCTTTCGTGTACAACTAATAAATCCGTATTCGTGGATGAGATTTCTCTCGGAGGTTCGTAGGTTCGTCTCGATTGCGCGTAAAGGATAGTACAGATCTATGTAATATGAATCTTAACCACCAAGTTAATATTGCTAATTTTAAAAGTAATATATTATGGACTAGGTGTAATATATTATGGACTAAAAATTGTATATTTTTTCGAAAGATTGATTTTTTCTTTATATCTATCTAAGCAATTCATCTAATTTCTTTTAACTTAACTATAAGATGATTTATAAGCGTGTCCCACCATTCCAAATGGAAATTACTGTATATTATATTAACATATGAATTAGGTATAGAATAATTCATACTTTTATGCATGCATGCAACTTATCTAATTTTTTCCCCCTTATATTTTATATATGAAAAAAAATATTGTTCATAAAACCTCCATAATAACTACTTACCGTAAAGCTGTCATGCACTTTAGCTCCCATAACTAAAACTATAAATTGAGCTCTCTAGATGACTGCCATAAAATCCAAAACGATATCACCCGCGTTGCAGCCTATTGTAAGGTGAACAAACTCCTCCTGAATGCTAAAAAATGTTTTCAAACAACATTCTCAAGAAAATTTAACAAAATTCATTTTACTTACACAATAGACAGCATTAAGCTAGAAAATAAAAGTGATGTTAAAGATCTAGGAATAATCCTCAATAGCAAACTTCTTTCAAAAATCACACTGACCAAATTACCTCCAAGGCCTAAATAATGCTAGGATTCAGACTTTGAATCTGCTAACATTTCCAAAATCGATATCTATATAGGTTTATTCGATATCTTATTGTTAGATCTAATCTATCATTTAACTCCTATTTAGATTCAACAAACTTCCACAATATGAAAATCCTAGAACACCGAAGAACACGTGGTGATCAAATATTTCTCTTCAAACTACTGCAACGTCATATTGACTGTCCCAGCTAATTAGAATTAATATCTCTCCACATACTATCTAGATCGACCCGGCAATCCATACTCTTCCACATTCATAGAAGTAGAACATCTTACATACAAAAATCATTCATTCACCGGTCATGCAAATACCATAATGAGAAATTTACAGAAATTTGGCTTTTTCAACATTAGCCTTACTACGCTCAAAGGGTCTTTTTATGAACCACCACAATCTCAATTTTGGCCAATCATTCTACTTATAGATACATCTTGCTCTCCCTTCACCGCAACAATAGTTGCAACCTCCCCACCCTTTCTCCCTCTTGTTTTCTTTTTATTTATCTTCTGCACCTAAGCATTTCTATGGATTTTTATAAATAGTATCACATGTTAAATATTTATTATAGTAATAAGTTTACACTGTCAAAATACCTCAATTAAATAAAAATAAAATAAAATAATGTATATATATAAATAATAATAAAAAAGGAATTATTCACTCATGAGGTAACCAAAATATATAAACCTTTACCGACTCTTATAAAAGTCTTAACTATTAACACACACCATAACTAATACAATTATTCTTTTAAAATTAGCATTATTAACTTTGTGGTTAAAATTCATATTTTTTATTTATTATCTTTGTTTTATCAACCACTTGAATTGAGTTTAAATACATCTACCGGTTTCGAAAAATACCATTTTCTTCCTCAGGATGTCATAACTAACCAAAAATGTATAGCATTGTTTCTTCATCAGAATCTATTTTTAAAATTTTTAAAATTTAAAAAAAAAAACAATTATTTAAAAAATAAATTTAGTACCTAACTCAAATTGCTGCTCAATACAAATTTAGTCGAATAATTTTTAGGAAAAAATTTTAGAATAGGACTCGTAGTTAAATTTAACTGGTTAATAAAACAAAGAAAATAAATAAAAAATACAATTATTATTACTAGATATAACCCTTTAATTATAAAGCGAAATTATTAATTTTAACAAAAATACAATAGTTAAATAATTTACCATTTTCGAAGCAAAAGTCGTAAACTATAACGTAATAGAACTAACAACAGGTATTGTCTCGAATAATAAAATACTAAACTAGCTTTCCTGCGTTAAAATTCCACAATTTTTAAGAATAGTGATTTATATGTATATTACACATGTATCTGTACAGCTTAAATTTCTTATTTTTATGTGCACGCCATGACTGGTGAGACAAATGTTCTAAGGGTACAGTGAAGGGAATATTTGGGTATTTCTTTACGGCGGATAATATAGCGATGGGTGGGGGGAGGATGGTGGTTCAGGGTTCAAGGGTGGATGGTGGTGGTGTGGGCGTTAGTGAGTGTGGGGGAATACTGTATAACGCAATATTGTCAATAATGATCGATGGGGCGTTTCTTTTATATATTTTGAGATTTTGAAAATATTTATTTTCGGTTTTGACGAAGTTTCGATTGTTTATTTTTATAATGCTTTGACAAGCAGTGTACGGTTGACATTCAACAAAGGATTTTATTAAATGAAAAGAAAGGGTTTAAGCAAGTCAGTCAATCATGAAGGCTGTGCGGAAAGATGATGTACGACCTTTAATAAAACGAAACGGGACCCGGAGAAGTTCAAGGACGAGATGAGAGTAATAGATAAGATAAAAAAGGTCAGAAATATGAAGCAAACGAGAAGATGAAAGGACGTATTTAATTTGATGGTGATCTGCAATAATCTGTCAAGCCAAATTCAACTCAAACTAGATATTTGACGTTAAATATTTGATACCTTCATTAAAAAAAATATGATCACCTAATTATGTTAACATTCACTGTAAAAGATGTTTTTTTTTAGAGGTTGGTTTTTAGAATCGGCAACACTTTTTCCAGTGACAGCCAATTTGACAGCTGACAGCTGATTTGTGCTCAGTTTGATTTGCCATTTCAACATGAATAGAATTACGCCAGGACAACGTTTACAATTACGGTAAAGGGGAAAAAATGTGTGAAGGATAATCTTTCACAAAAATAGACAAACTGTAGACCACAGACCAGTAAACGAACGGACATGAAATGAAGTGTACATATAGGAGAGGAGTTTGGAATATTAGTTGCGAGACGAGGGGCATTCCACATTTTTATTGTGGAAACATAAATCCGATAGTTTATGACACATTTATGTAACAGTTAAAGTATGTACTCTATAAACATAAAATCTTTGTGTAAACAAGACGTATTTTTTACATTAATGCATATTATATTGTCAGCATTTAAATTTTCGTTCCAATCGAGTCATTTATTTGAAAAAGTCGTGGAGCTATTTGATTGCGTAAATAGTATCAAAGTGATCATGTGGGTGACACCAAAATAAGGAATTTGCTTTAGTTATTGTCCATACATGTCCATTAAAACACGGTTAGGTTTATTTTATTATGCGTCCGAAATAAATATATTTTACGAGAAGTTTCTAAAGGCTACAGGTCTTATGTTTCAAAATTTATTTTATTATTATTTTTTATTTAAAGATATAATACATTTTTAAATGTAATAAATAATTATATATATATAATTATTTATTACATTTTTTTTCTCTATGAGAGTCGGAGACTCGGATATTTCGGATACAAATTTATAAAAGTTTGTAATTTTTTTTTATTGTAAGAGGGAGATTATTAAAGATTTTAATGCCTAGATAAATAAAGTGGTTTTGGGTTGCAGTATATTTAAGTTTTGGAATAATAATTTTGTCTCTTAATCTTGTAGATCGGAAATCGCGTCTAATATTTAATTAATTTTTAATTTAACAAATTTGGATTATTTGAATTTTTTTTGTATGTATCTATTATTTTTGATACTTCGAATTCTGCAGAGAATTGACTTAGATAGATATTAAAAAAATAATTTATCATTTTAATTGTGATAATGAAGTTTTATATGCTCCTTACATATAATTACATTATATAAATTAAACGAGACAGCATGAAGTGTTCTCTGTAGGTACATAGAAATAATTATGCTGTTAACTCGCCAATATCGCGGATGCATCGGCTTGGTAACAAGTTGAATTTCGTTTTTGACATTTTTCATTGCAGGAGCATACTTGAGCTGAAGAAATATTTGTGTGTAAATTACACTTAGTTTTATTTATTTATGTGATATTTAAACTGTTATATTAAAATGTACCGTTATATTTAAATTAAATAACAATTTATTCTTGTGTAAAAACTGATTTTTTTAAAATTCAATAAGGGGCTCACGCGAGCCTCTCCGAGCCCACCCCTGCAGCAGCCTACTGTCAATCTTCCATTGCCGTTCCATGCTTCGCTTTATTAGTGTCGGTACTAAAATTCCATTGTAAATATAAAAGATAAGTATCAACACTGAATTGGTTTTAATTTCCCTTCAAGGGTCGGCTATTCCTTGAATACCGACAAACTAATCGTTCGTAGCAAAATAAATTAAGAAATGTATTTATTTTGGAACTTATGAATGCGAGTTTGATTGCCGCGGAGAATTTTCCTTTCGGCACCGTGCAAAATTCATTAAGGCCCACCTTTCATCGAAATTCTATTAATTTCTAATTGATTTTGAGTTAGTCGTACAAACAGCGTATCCGCACTTTGCCAATCAGGGATGCCAACGTCAGAAATAAACTTTGGTCCAGTAAAAATCTACCACAGATAAGAAGCGAATGAGCTAGCTCAAATAAAACTTTGCTCAATGTTCGCTTCTGACTTGTAAACTTCCAACATATTATTTATTTATTTAACGTATACGCCTTATTCAAGTATAAACATTTTTTTTTACATAATAGAAAATCGCATTAGAAGCGCAATACAAAGATAAAAATTATATTATATCTGGATGTTGTTCAAAATCAAAATTATTTAAAAAACCAAGTAACGTAAAATAAATTGAATTAAGACAAATTACAGATATATCATAGAAACGAAACTATTATATTATATGGGAAGTATGGAAGTATGGGTATTACAGAACTTACGACAACGAAGTTGTATTTAATTATCGAAGTGTTTCTACATGGTAGCATATATACAATTTCCAAAAATTTGTAATATGATCACTTAAGCCAGCCGAAGACAGGTCGTAAACCCTGTACTACTCATAATTCGCATTTACTATAATATAAATAGCTTCGTCTCTATGAAATATCTATAATTTGTCTTAATAATAATGCATTTGTAGGTAAAAATTCATTAATTGTGTGTTCTTGGACATATTCAAATATTGTTAACAAATTGGATATTACAAAATATGAATAAAACAAATCAAAAATTATACAAAAATACACGGAGTAACGTAGACAGTTGGAAGAAGTGTCGTAGTCATAGCGAATTACACACAACTTGTCGACAAGTATAACATTATAAACATTAGTTGCCAATACACTTGAAATCAGACAATCAGAAAAGTACTTCATCCGTCACCATTGAGTAAAAATAGTAACAATTTAGTCATATAAATAGTTAAACTTATTAAAGATTACTTAAAAATTCCAAAATAAAAATTTATGGGATTCATCGCAATATAAAGTTGACTGCTTTTAAAAATGTAATAAGAGATATACTCATTTTAAAGCGCCACAGAATATAAGATAAAAAAATTGTTGTTAACGCACTTGGTTGATATAGCGGAATTAGTTAACGCATTACCCCGGATTGGAAAAGGTCCAGGTTCAAATCCTGATAGCAACTAAAATATTTATTCGATTATTAGATGTTAACGTATCTTTCCAGATGATTAATTTAATTTGAACAAATGTTAGAAAATAAAAAATCACTCAACACTAAGTCTAATATAATATAATATTATTCATTATATTATAATAATATAATATACCTTACAATATATAATAACCAATTAAACCTTACAAACAACCCGTTATTAAATATATTCACAATATTTTAAAATGTTCGTGATTAACTTTGTGAAAGTTCATTGTAATTAACTTTTTAAAAACTTTTTTTATTCATAATAGTTCAGTTGTACGCCAGTCCTGATAAAGATACGTTATATATCGAACCAAATTGTTACTTAATACAAATTTAATCTAATAATTTTTAGGAAAAAATTTTAAAATGGGACTCGTAGTTAAATTTAGTAAAATTATTTTAAATTCCTAAAAATTATTCGACTGAATTTGTATTAAGTAACAGTTTGAGTTAGGTTAGTTAGTTAAATTTATTTTTTAAATAGTTGTTTTTTTTTTAAAATAGATTCTGGTAAAGAAACAATAATATATGTTTTTAGTTAGTTATGACATCCTGAAGAAGAAAATGGTATTTTTTGAAGCCGGTAGATGTATTTAAACTCAATTCAGTGGTTAATAAAACAAAGATAATAAATAAAAAATATGAATTTTAACCACAAAGTTAATATTGCTAATTTGAAAAGTATTATTATTATTGTTTGTTCAACTCTTACATTATAAAATGTTAATATAGTTTATCTATTCTTAGGGCACTTCATAAAAATGT
Organism: Eubasilissa regina; assembly: GCA_022840565.1. Taxonomy (NCBI): domain Eukaryota; kingdom Metazoa; phylum Arthropoda; class Insecta; order Trichoptera; family Phryganeidae; genus Eubasilissa; species Eubasilissa regina. The sequence continues at coordinate 14,701,433 of JAINEB010000017.1, read as the reverse complement.
TGTTTTGTAGGTATATGAGACTTGACTACATACAAAAAATAAATAAAAAAGCCTATAGAATGAAGTCACATTTGTATTATTTTTACTTCAATACTAATCAAAGAGTATGTACTATAAATACCGGTCTAATTTGCTGGGACGAGGCTAGAATCCGTGTCCATTTGATTACAGGCTAGTGTTTTTCCGTTAAACCTATTGCGCTATGGAGCAGACTGTAGAGAAATACGAGTCTTGGTATTGACAGATTTTTTTATACGTCATATTATTGTAGATCTTCCACGTCTTCCATCCTTCTTTCTCATTCTTATTTTTTTCAATGTACAAAAAAATCTTAAAAATATTATCAAAAATATTTAATAATATTCTGCATTGAAATAAATGCCAACCCTGTTTGAAAGGCACCATTGGAATATTAATCATTTGGCTCAATCAATTTTTCAATTAATAAACAAGAAGGGAGAGAAATCCCTTTGACGCACTACATTGAAAACGAGACCCAGGGAGGAGAAACATTTTACAATACGGTTTTTCATTGTAAATATGTAGCTCAATATCTGTAAAATATTATTTTAATGTATGTGTGAGAATCGTACCACGGACGGTTTCCGTACCTTGGTCAATCGGTTACGGCGTTCATATTTTAAAAATTCGCCACGTTTTTTTTATAAATAAGGCGTAATAAATGTCTTCCAGCCAGTACATTGTCTTCATTAGACAGAAAGACATCGATTTGTGTGATCGAAAAGTAAAATTTTGACCCAACTTTTAAGGTAAGCGATTTATCGTAGCATATATTTGTGCTTCTGATTATCCAAGACAACATTACCCAAAAATGTTGTTATCATTTTATTCGCTTTACTGTGTGTACCATATCTTGGACCATGACCAAGGTATGCGATTTTAATCATATTTTCATCAATTTGTTTTGTATTTTATAATTTAAAGATACCGAAGAGCAGAAACAATATTAAAAGAATCGAAATAGATTCTGCTGCTATTGCTAATGCGGAGAATCGCGTTTTTCAGAATAACAGCCAGTTAATTCAATCTTGTAGACGGAAAAATATACACCTGGTTTGATCTATGATGTTGATGAAACTTGTGTTTCTACTGTGCATAACCTTCTCAACATTAATAGCTATAAAAGGGTACAAAATGTAGGTAGTATGGGGTCTGGAGAAAGATAATTCAATATCACAGTCATTTTCAAAAGCTGCACCAAAAAAAAAAAATTCGAGTAGGTCGGAAGCCTGCCAAATGTCGCATTCAAAAACACAACCAAAAAAAAAAATGGAAAAGAGGAAGAGTTGCAAAAAAAGAAAACCTGCAGTACAGTTGCTATTAAAAAATACAGTAAACAAATGTTTTTCCATTATTAAACAGAACACGTTCTTATTGTGAAGTTGTAATTATTCAGAACATAGCTCTGTAATATTTTAAATACTAATTAAATGTATTAATTAGAAAGATATACATGTAAAATCAATTTTATCGAAAGATATTGTTGTTGTTACCGAGATTCGAACCTGGATCTCTTCCGATCCGGAGAACGTTTATTAACCAGTTAAATCAATGTGTCAAAAATTTAATAAAAATGCATTCTTAATTCTGGCGTCTCTTATCGGATTACTCAAAGGTATTTGAGATTCTGTAAAAATAAATAAGATGGATTTCAAATAATGAAACGATACATGTATTAATTTGAAAAGTGTAACATACAGGTTTGTATATTAGTCGTCAATGCGCTGTGGTGCTATAGCATAATCGGTTAATGGACATTCCCCGGATTGGAAGAGATCCAGGTTCGAATCTCGGTAGCAACATCAATATTTTTCTAATTAACACATTTAATTTATATTTAATGATATTCCAATTTTATACTTCTGTGTTTAAGTTCTGAAAATACTTCCGAGCTTCATATGAATAATATGGCTTTTATATTGCATTAAAAAATATAATTTACTGGGCCAGTTAGGCAAAGTCTATTTTTATTGTTTAAGGTTGATTTTGACCATTATAACGTAGAATATAGTGCGGTTTACTACGTGAATATTACGTATTTTAAATATTAGATATGTTCCTTTTTAATTATTTTAGTAGGTACCCTTTCTAGTTTATTATTCTTTTGATATTAATTCATATTTATGTGAAAAATTTTTTTTCTTTAATAAATTATATTTCATTTCACCTTTGCACAGAATGTGTGATTCTATTTACGGATATACAAATTCAGAGTACAAGTAGTCACAATAGGCATAAATAATTGAGTTGTCAATTGGTCATTTATTGATGTAGGTTGGATTCGGTATTACCGTGCCAAAGCCATATCTGTACAATATTCATAATAATTCATAATAATTTGAGGTGAAGTTTGTATTTATATCGATTCCAGAAGGCGGTCAGAGAGAAGCTGTGAAAGTTATTCATTCACCCCCTAAAAGGGAGGGTAATGTCACATAGTAAGTCATAGTCAGGCAGAAATTCACCCTATCCAAAACAATGGTGTTTTAGCTTTTACTTCTTCATCATCAGCCATTTTTCACTTATCTTTCAATAAAGGGTTCCCTCAAGCTCTGCTATTAATTCTTGTCTTGTTTATTGCTTATCGACAGAAGTTCTTTTAAATTCATTAACCTAACGCATTTTTGACTCAACTTTGCTCCACTAGATCCTTTCTAAGCCTCACTGTATGATCCGTCAGCCTCTTGTCCGTAAGTCTCGTTTTATGGACAATGTCGATAATATTTGTTTTTCGACCAAACTATTCAAGAATATTATCCAAGAATCGATGTACATGCATCTACCAATAAAAACTACAAATAAACAAATACATGGTTCCTCTTGTATAACATTTACTGTGGGCCGCATTTAACGGCAAAAAGACACGAGCAAGCTATACTTACAATTAATTCTCATGTTATACGTATGTAAAAACACGTATTCTTCCTTATGTATAATATAATGGCCTATTCATGTCACGTTCGCCACATAAAGTACGCAAGTAAATAGCACGTAGACAGGAAATCTGTTTATACAAGACGCCGGTAGATATTTTGAATAAATCCAACGTGGAACTACTTGAGATTTTATTGACGGAGTGCATCTTAAATTCATAAATCTTAAGTGCATAACCCTAACGCATGTCTACTAAAAACCAAAAAACTAGCACCTGAGAAAGAATACAAAAACGAGGAAGTAGCTTTTACAGGTTGTTTTGGTTTTCCTGTCTACCTAACATTGCTCGTTCCATAGCTTTTTATATAACAACCAATTAAAATACAATTTGACGTGCAAGAGTCTACGTTTGCGTTACATACGACAGTACGAAAATAATGCTCTTCTGATACATGCGTGTCCAAAAACGTTGCTTTTAAAAGGATTTATAAAATCCATCTCAATATTTTTTTAGCTCAATTTCACTAGTATTGTTCTCCATTACCAACGTCAGGACTTTACATTTTCTTTAATAATCTTTAGCACCCGTTTGACTAGTAGATTTTCGACCCCTGGAAGCGATGTTCTTAGAATTCCTTTAACTATTGTATTAATTTACAATGTTGTAATGACCTATCCGAATATAATTGGAATAATCTGAGAATTTATTGAAATAATGTTTTCAAAATTAAATTGAAATCTGTTTGCGATTTATAGTTTCAAAATTTATAAATAACAATCTTTTGTGTTATATAACTAGTAAAGCTATTTTTGTGTTTGTCATTGGCTTAGAATTATAAGTGGACAAGTTCGAGAAATACAAATGTATTGATTCACTCAAGTCCAAAGCGATATATCATTCTGGCGACGGCGAGACAACTACCCTATAAATGTATACACATATCTACCCTTAACCAGGGAGAACTTTTTTCTCTTGGTGATTTTAAATCTACTTCAGTTTTTACTTTGGTGTTGAATTTTTTATAGTTAAGTATATTATATTATTATACGTAAAATATTTATTTAAAAAATAACACCATTAAAATAACGAATTACTATATTTTATCGGAACGTTTAAATGTCACGAACAACCAAGAGCAAAACACACTTATCAAGGCTTTATATTTGAAATCGAACAGGTCAGTCATCCAGTGGCACTCGAGGGGAGTAAAGAGGCCGACAGGCCGTCCTAAAACCAGTTGGTCTGACGAAATCATTAAATTCTGCAGAAATACGTGACAACGAATAATAATGGACAAGGAAAAGTATAAAATATTCCGGGAGGCTTTCATCCATCAGTGGGCAGAAAAAGTCTGAAAATGATTTTAATTATTTTTTATTTTTTTACTTTTAGAGAAACAAATAGTGTAACAATAATAATAAAATAATACATAAAAATAATTTTTTTAGGAATTAAATAACAGTACGTAATTAACTAAAAAATCGTATATTCTAACAAACCGATCTAAAAAATTGTATATACTAAAAAAAAACGAAAAAATAAACAAAATAGTGTTTTTAAAAGGAAGGGAGGGAAATGGGATGCGATATATATTCAATTTATGTTAATAGTTATTAAAAATGGAAAATTTTAATGGGAAGCAATTTATCGTTATTAGTTATTAGAAGAATTTACGCATTATATTTTGAAGTTATTCTGTCGTTCGTGGATGACTGTTCTAATTTTTTAATACAAATTTTAAGTTAACACCCTTAAAACTTACCCCCACCCTAGGTTCGTCCCCGTCAAATATAGTTGAATGTTAAAAGGTTATCTGATAGATCGATTTGTTAAAGTTCTGGTATTGACATGATTCCCGAGAAGGAGAGAAAGAAGCATACTCAACGCTAGAGATGTGGTGTTAACGTCGTACGCTACTTACTAATACCATAAACTACGAGACTAACAAATATAGACATTCTTCAAGAACATCTTACTGAAGAATGGTTCCGAAACATGCAGAAAAATGGTCCTTGTATACTTTGATCATGTTGCTTAAAAATATTGTTCTGAATTTTGGAGCGTCTTTTCGATTCAGCCACTGAACTCAGTTATTGACACATTTCCGGGTCCAAATTCCCACTCATACATTTCCTAACACTAGTCTTTTTAGTGTGAATTGTGACCTTAACTCCAGCCGACGTCAACTTGATTGATATTTGTTCAATACCCCTTCCACTGCTATTTCAGTTTTGAATATCGTACGTCTATTTCTAATGTGGATCTCCCTATGGCTCTTTGGGCCACGTTGAGCATTGTCATCATAGAATCTGTGAGTGACCATGTTTCACTTCCATTGGTCAAAACAGGGCTCATCATTAAAATACTCTTTTTGTAACGTGTCTTGAGATGTTTGATTTGAAGTCAATTTTTGAAGAAGCAAGATTTGAAGAGACTATTGTATGTATGCGATGTGTTATTCGAAAGCTAGCTTTGCAAAGGTTTATGTATTCTTTTGACACCGGACAAATCAGTGGAAAATACTTGTTGCGAATTCGAAAAACACATTTTTGGCGCGTTATTTTGAATCAGCTCCAACCGTTGTTATTGATACAATTCCGTATCCAAATACCCATCTGTACATTTTTTCATGCTCGTCTTGTCAGTGTGAATTGTGACCTTGACTTCAACAGACGTCAACTTGACCGATCTCGACATCGCGATAGCATTCGCGGTGTGGACCTTTCAGCTTTTCACCAGCACTGTATTTTGTGATGTGTTTTGATAATTTATTGTTTGTTATTTGTGTGCCGTGGGTGAACTTGTGACATCGTTGTATTTAATTGGGATCGGAGAATGGCTCATCCGCGTGCCATTTGTATGATCTCGGCGGCGACTGCGGGAATTACGGAAGCGTCATATACAAGGTAAGGCGAACAGTCCTTCCGAATCTCGGTTCTCGAGATTACTGGTATTTTGACTAGAACCCCTAACCCCTCACCGACCTCATCCTGTACCACGCATCCCTACTTCCCTCCCTTAACCTGCGGTGATTCCGATTTACGACCGGAATTGTCGTATTTCATTCCACGGGACGCGCGACACGGAGTTTGCGCAATTTAGAAATGAAAACTAATAATCCCTAAAAAAAACAAAGATGAAGTCCGAGAGATGACCGGAGCATCGCTACACGTCACACTAAATAAAGTCAAGGATCGCGAAGAGTAGAAACAAGTAATTCACACAGTATATGCAGACCAAAATATTGTAATACTCAATGAGTACATTTACTGAGAGAAATATTATTTATTTAGATATTTATTAAATATTTAGAACAAAAAGTAATGTTATTAAACAAATAATAAATATCTTATAGAGGCGAAACTATTTTTTATTATATCTGTTTGGGACATATCTTTATTTGTTAATTACTTATTTATTCTTAAACGAAAATAATGTAATGCGCTTTCTCCTCTCCTCCCTCTCCTCGCCGCCACGCCGCCGCCCAGTCGAACGGTGACCTTGAAGCGGTGCGATAATTCGTGAATCGAAGAATATTATTCAATTGAGACGTCACATCTATACAATGTATTCTAAAGGACCCTAGACGAAGATAGTGATAAATTTACAGTCCACCTTGGAGGTGTCAAAAGAACTGGGTTGTGGTGAGTGCAAACCTCCTTCCGTATATCCTGTTTCTTCCGGCATCTATACTTTTACGCAACAATATCTAATGGAAAATATATGGTAGTATGGGTAATTACAGGGCTTACGAACTGTCTTTGGCTAGCTTAAGTGATCACTTTATATAAATACAACGTTCTCGAATTCTCACCCATCAATCTCCACGTCCATCTAATTTTTGAAAGTTGTATTTATTAAGTTGTATATGTAGTTGTAATATGTGGACTCACTTTGTGCATCACTACACTATCGTCATCTATGGACAAAATTTGATAATTCATTTCCCTGAAACGGAATACATGTCACAATGAGAATCTAATTACTATTTTTTTTTCGAAGTTAGTCCACATATATAGAACTTTAAAAAATTTGATAGATATGGAGATTTATGGGTGAGAATTGGTGAACGTTATATTTATATAAAGTGATCACTTAAACAAGCCGAAGACAGGTCGTAAGACTTGTAATTACCCATTCTTTTACTCGTATATTTCCCATTAAATATAATAAAAGATAGCTTCGTCTCTATGAGATATTTATTATTTGTTTAATAACAGTGCCTTTGTAGGTGAAAATCCAGTAATTGTGTGTTCTTGGACATACTAAAATATTGCTGAAAAGTTATGTAATTTCATATTATAACGATTTTGAATTTTCTTATTTTGAACACAATCATAGAATTTAATTAAATTTTTGTTGTATCCCTTATTTGATTTAATACTACTTCCCCAAAGTTTCTTGATGGTACTTGTCAGCTCGTTCATAATACCCTAACCTAACCTAACATACATAATACAACCAAAGTAATATGTCTCCATCTAGCAAATTTCATTCAAAGTTAAATCTGAGAAGTATAGCATTTAATAAACCTTGTAACTTTCAATAGATAGCTTTCCCAATAGGGAAAAATGGGTATTTATTTAGAGGATTAAAATAAATTGAAGTATATTATTTTGTCGTAGCTCAGTTGAGAACTTGGTTGAGCAATACAAACGTGACGCGTATGATATTTTCGTTTGGAGTTTAGTTTTAGCGGCAAAGATTTTTTATTAGAATTTTTTTAGTGACATATTTTTGTTGCTTGAATTATTGAAAGCCCATATCCACAATGAGACTATAATCTCTGAGAGTTTGTAGATGCGTTATTCTAATCCGCGAGCAAAACGACTGTTTACTAATCATTAGCTCGTATGTTTTGGATGACATATTCAGTATACTACACGTATCTCTAGCGACTCTCAGAAATCAAAGTCTCATTGAGATCAACATCAATCACGGTGTGGTCATTAAAAAATAATTAAAATCATCTAGTTAAATCTAATATATTAAACTGAATGTCGGTTTGTTGAAAGAATGTCAGATGACAAGCCATCAGAGGTCATGACCAATGACAGGATATCTCAGTGGAAGCGGTCTAGTAGCAGACTATGAAAAGAATTGATCTGACTGTGTGGAAGGAAACTGGAGGAAAACGGTAGAATCCGGGAACTGGAGAAGAATGAACAGGGAATAGGAGTCGATAGAGATTACTTATGGAGGAGGCCAAATCCCATTCTGGGATGTAATTCTGTGAAAAAAGAAGATGAATGTCGATCTGTTAATTTTCTATATATTTCTAAAACCTTTTGATCGATATTAACCAAATTTTGAACAGTTACTCTTTAGGATTTTGCGCAAAACACAGGCCCCGCACTCCCCATCCAGATATAAATGTGATATATATTAAATGACATATTCTAAAAAATGTACATAGTTTCGTTTTGAGACCCTTAAAAGGACAGCTGGAGGGGATGGGGGGGGGACCCTTTTCCGGGACCGGTCAAAGGTAATGAAAATACGCGACTTTAATTCAGTTACATATTTAAGTGTAAGAAAAACGTTTTAGGACCCTGTGTAAAATATAGGCACTATACCCTATCCCTCTGGCTACCTCGCCCCACCCCGATTCAAAGCTGTAGCTTTTTACTCGTCCTAAGACGGGTTTGTTTCGTTAGTATTTACTGATTGGCACCACAGAGGTATTATTATATTTTTATTTGTTTACACCCTATTCCGAATCGTTTTAAGAGTTGTTTACTCTTATTTCGATTCGTCATAATTACATATATTTTTATTTTATTACATTCTGTTATTATTAATATTATCATCATAATACCTTCATAGGTTGACTCCGGTATCATCATACCAGAGCCGTACCTGTACAAGAGGTACTATTATAGTGCACTTAAAATCAATCTAAAGAATCTTTTCGTTTTTTAATCTGCATACAGTTATAGACCTCTTTTCACTTTTCATAGTTGTCTGCCGCCTCTTAGAACTTGGAACTTAGATCGGGTCTTACAACAGGAAAAAGGCTCTAGTAGATAAAAATAACAACAATTATTATTTAAAAAAAATATACAGCCCTTAATTGCTTAACTTTACAATTTTTTCTGTTAACACACTCAATTAGGCTTGTATTTTATATACTTGTGTTATAATTACCGATAATACTTTTACACAGTATTTTACTGACTTACAATGCCTTTTTTCATTCAAATTTTATCGCCCAAAGAAAGGTTACGTTCCTTCCATAAATTACCATAAAAGCCTTTAACTGCCCGTAATTTGTGATTGCAGCCTTTAAAGTAAAACAAATGGATTTTTAGGGTACGACTGGAATTGCGACTGAAGGCTGACTGAAAATTTTCGGTGCCGGGTGACTAGGGTTGCGAAGGGTGGATAGAGAACGATGAATGCTAGCAAGTCAAAGTGTTCGAGGAGATACAAATGTGAATGGTTTGAGGTTTAAATTGATCTTGGATTGTCTTTTTCTTCTTCTTCGGCGGTACCGCGATGTCTGCTGCGGTTTATTAATTGTAAGTCCGAGTTTGGATGAGAAGCTCTATTCTTGAATTGCACACCCTTCTACATATTGTATATTTGCTGGGCAAGGGTGTTTTGAGGGACAGATTTCCCTAGTTTTCTTTTTTTTTCATTTTCTCCTTTTCCCGGTTATTGCATCAGTCTTTTTCCGTTCTCATGTACTTTTTGACGCCATTATCCTCTATCTTGGACCGCGGTTTTCCAATATTCAGGGTCAATGCCACATCTGCTTGGATTTGCCTTCAGAGTGTTTTCTTTTGCTGTAAGGTAGCTGCGAAAACTTGTTTGGGAAGCCGTGTATCATTCATACGCCTACATTGACCTGCCCATTGTAGTTAGTATTCAATACTGGGAAAGTTTGATTCTTCTAGGATACTCATATTTCCAGGACACTACAGATATACTGTTAATGTACGTTACTTATTCTTTTCTTTGTAAGGTCGCCGTCAAGTTGAAAGGCATGACGAAACCTCCAGACCTAAATCATTTTAAATGACAGATGATTACGAGGCACGGACAATTTCGGAGTAAACTGTTTGAGTTTAGACTTGTTGATGTCCCGTGGTGTACATATGGGAGAGTGGAACAGAAGTCTGACCATATTCTGTGGAATTGTGAGATACTTAGAGATGCACGCAAACGTATGATTGGTGGTTTAACTGGACTTAGACACCGCCCACCCAGGAATGCAGATCTAATTAGTAATGGAACGAATCTTGTTTTATATAAGGGATTTATTCGGGTATGGGTGACTCGTTGGAGCTCCGTAGGTGGGTAGGTCTGCGTCCTGCGTGGGTGGGTGGGACTCCACCTACGCGCCCACCTCTCACTCTCCACACCTAGTGTTTTGCAACTCCGTTAATCTGTCCGTGTAAATGTGACTCAATATATTTTGTGTCTCGGCCACTGTCCCTCTTTTGGGAGAGTTTTTGATGAATGGATCCCTGAGTGTCTGCCTTGAACTACTGCACTTTAATTTTCCATCTGTATGTAAAAGTATGTTCTATGGATTTATGTTACATGAATTTGTATGAATAAAGACAGGAAAAAATCAGATACGTTTAGCTCATTTCACCCAAAATTCTTAATTCTCCTTTATACGCTCTCTAGACGAGTCTCTGAGACAAATCTAATCCATTTATTTATATTACTCATTGCAGTTTTCTATGTAGATATGCACACAGCAATATCAGAATGAGTGAATCTAGTTAATTGTGATTTTTTAAATCACTAATATAACTTGTTTACGATAATGATTACATCTATTTATAAATACGATTTTTGAGTGTATAAGGCAGAAGTTGGAGTCATGAGGACAGGAGGGGAGGTTTTGAAAGTTGGCGATAGTGAAGAAGGTAAAGATTATTAATTCAGAAATGTTTTTTTCTCCGGCATTGGTGGTGCGATCTCCGCAGATTCCAATACTCTGCCGATCTCTTACGAAGTGTATAAATCGTAGTCTTAATTCGTATACCGATAAGTAACCGGAGCCTTCATTCGGGACTGAAGAAGAAATATGTTCTCCGGGGGAGGTTTCGGGGCTGGTTGATGCGTCGGATTTTTCATCCCCCTAAATGGGGAAAGATTTTTAGGTTGTTTTAATGCTTCTCACCGCCGAGGCTGGCTTTTCAAACTAGGACTAACATAGATTACGAGTATATAAAAAGTTCTTTTTATTTTACTACATTTTTAATGGGTATTTCTGTTAATGGTCACTTTTTTGTCGTACCCGACGTTGTGAGTAACACGTTGGTGCTAATGACGCGTGTACAATGATGAAACTTTGAGTAGATGTAGACCTAAGAGTTCGACAATATTCGGTATCATCTACTATATACCACGAAAGACAGCTCGCTCCGCGCTCAACTTTGGATTGACCTTTCCGTGAGTTTTTAGATAAATTTAATTTATGTACTTGTTTAATTATTTTATAAATATTTTTGTTCATTTTTATTCATAGAATAGAGCACATATAACACAGTGGACAAAAGTCAAATAAAAAATATATTTTCTATTGAAAGTGCTAAAAAGAGATGAAAGACTAAGAAAAACTAATAATAATATCGTAAAAAACCGGACAAATAAGATAATAATAAGATTCAGATACGACAAAAATATTTTCCAATATATTATCCCCTTTTTACGTTTGAACAAAAGATTCTATGAATTGTCTAGAGAAGTTTGAAGGCAAAATGTAATAGCGCCTCCGGATACTCGAGTAAAAACGGTCGCTATTCCTATAGAAAATAATGGTTTATTTCTATTTCACTATTTAAGGATTAAACAATGGATTTAAAATAGATTTACAACATTACAACATCCATAACGAGATGAATTTTTAAAAGAAAGCAGTCCTTTGTAAAACATTTTAAAACGTATTTTTGATTATCCTAAATGATATAATATAATTTTCACAATATTTGAACATGTCCAAGAACACATCCAAGATCACTTAAGCCAGCCGAAGACAGGTCGTAAGTCTATAAGTGTCCAAAATTTATTAAAAATGATTTGATAATTCTGGCATCTGCTATCAGATCACTCAAAGGTATTTGAGATTCCGTAAAAAAAGGTAGATGGCTCTTTCAAATAATGGAACGATTAAATGTATTAATATCAAAAAGGTAACGCATAGGTTCGAAAATTTGTCGCTAAAAGTATTGTCGCTGTAGCATAGTTGTATAATGCACCTTCCCCGGTTTGGAAAGAGATCCTGGTTCGAATCCTGGTAGCGCAACAACAGCAGCTGAAGAACAAAAATATTTTTCGATAAAATTGATTTTATATGTATATCTTTCTAATTAATATATTTAATATTTATTTATACAATTTTCGTTTCAAATCCGTGTGACGATGACCCTAAATGCCAAAAATTAAATAATTGCACTTTAACTAAAGAAGTTTAATTTATTAAATATTTAACTGCTTTAACATTGAAGTTTTGGTGAATTTATTGCGTTTAATTTCTGTATTTTTTTTTGAAGTCTTATCCCTCTTTCTGGAACATGGATGGTGTTACTATTAGTGATAAACTAAACCGTTATTATAACCGTGATTGTGACTGCGATTGGGAGATTTGTGTTCGATTATAATGATGATTAGTAACTTATTATTCGTAATCTGAGCAATATAAATTAAACTAGAAACTAAACCTCCAACAATTAAATTTCATTATTAGGAGAACACATTCTTATTGTGAAGTTGTAATTATTCAGAACATAGGTCTGTGATATTTTAAATATAAATTAAATATATTAATTAGAAAGATATACATATAAAAACAAGCATAGTTGAGTAATACACCTTCTCCAGTTAGGAAAGAGATCCAGTCTTTTTCAGTCAAATCTTTAGGAAGTGCGTAAAACTTTTTGGCAGAATCTACTATATGGCGCTGATCACGAATTATAACATCAATCCTTTATGAATATTTTCGTTTCGAATAATGGTTCACAACAAAATATAAATAAAATAAAAAATTAATCACAAATTACGATATTCTTAAATATTCAATCACTGATAGTGAGTGTGACTCAAAAATATCAGTGATTTGTGATTTTGGGCTCATTGCTAGTGAGAGTCAGTATTCATATTTACATTATTTATCATCTATTCCATAACTATACTAAATGTTACTTTTTTGTCAACTGGTAAGATTTTGCATTGTGAAAATAACTTATAATAATCATATTCTGATAACATACTTTATTAATTATTATCAATTAACTAACTTACTATGGCACCGTTTTCTCATAGAGGTAAGCAGAGAGAATAGAACGCTACACGCTTCTAACCTGACGTACCTTGTTCAATTCTGTACGTCTTTATGTTACAAGAAAGATTGGGATTACATGTACTAATTCTGAGATTCTATATACTTCTAATATATTATAATGTTAACCTATATTAGCCTCTGGTTCAGCCGCAGGAAGGGTTGTAGAACCGACCAGCTGTTGCGAGAAGACAAATTTTAGTGAGGAGCATTTGCGGTGGCGGTCCAAAAGCGTGGAACTCTTTGTCTTCCGTCATAAAGAACAGTGCATCAGAGACTTTATTAAAAAGAGACTTATAACACACTGTTCCGTATTTTTTATTTAAATGTTCTTTGTATATTATGTATTCCTTATGTACTATGTTTTTTGTGATTATATTAATGATTCTGTCAACACATTGTTATGTTTTCAATAAATGTATTACGATTTAATAGGTGAACATATATACTCCAATAACTTGAAACATACGTTATTTTAAATGTAGTGTTATGTCACCTGTTTTAGTTTTTTTCCTACCCATTAGCACACTCCAAATCAGTATACATTGTTCCTTTGGCTCGACGGGTGTGATTTAGATTTCCTCAAATTCGTCTAGATTTGGAAATGAAGTGTTCTCATTATGTTGGATCGCTAGCTTACATACCGCTGTGATGTTATTATTTGGTATGTTGTGAACGTTGAAACTCATCAGTTTCGTACAATGGGTGAACTTCCGGAAGTTCATAGAGACGGCGTCATCAACCGGGTGAGTCGAGCTGTTTTTTTGGTTCCGTGAATCCATTTTGGTCCGCTACCGAAGGACTCCCTTATCCCTATTTCCTCTTTTCCGATTCCCTATTTTACATCCACCACCCATCCTTTTCGTTTCCATCACCCACCACTGTTATCGGCGACTTGCGTCGGTCATACGCACCTATTCAAAAAAGTCATATCCATAAGTACAAATGACAGTTTTTAATTTTAAATATCGCCTTGAGGTTATTTTTTTTACGAAAATTGCTCTGTAAAAAATTATCCAATTAATATTATTATTATTCAACTCAAATGGTGACCCGTATAGTAATCAAAATTAATTACTTTTTTTAGTGAGACCTTTTTTTTCTGTCGAAAGCGACCATGTTTTAAATTGAAATGTTTCCCGAATACTTTTCTGCGGAACTTGCTTCTCATAGTGGGAATGCTTTTCACTAGTTTCGTGATCCGTATAATAAAATAATAAAAGTGGGGTTGTATGTCAATAGAAACGATCTGAGCGATAACTGTAATTGCGAAACGGACCTATAATGATTGTCGATTTAGATTAACTTCATCTCGGAACGGTAGAAAATGAGGTCCATTTCATTCGTGGCAAGTGTTCCACAACGCCTGGGAAATTGGTCATGTTACAAAATATATATCCAGGAGCGAGAAAAACATTTTTTCACTTTTAAGACTTTCACCCATTTTACGGATGAATCTTGCAAGTTGATGGAGAAATTAAAATACCACTTCGTCAGAATCGCCAGCTCGAAAATTCATAATTTTACTCTGTACAATGAAATATAAATAAATATATTACAAACAGTTCTGAACTAGAAAGGAGTACAAACCGAGATGCCGCACTATTTCATGAGACTCCCGCATATATAGCTCCGGTTCATGGGGTTATCGTAAATATAGCTCCAGCTGGCGATATCATTTATATTTCAATTGCAACTTTTATGTTAAAAACATAAAGGTTCATCAATAAATTTGATTGCAATGTAAATGTATACTTTTTGATAAAAAAATAAATTTAATCTTACATTTAGAGCCCTGAAACAGGATTATTTCGTACAAAATAGATAAATAAACACTTAATAATTTAATCAACACCTCTATATACAGAAATGTTATTAAGAAAAAAAACTTAATATAATAAAAATGAAATATTGTGAAAGTAATTTGGAACACGGGTTAAATTATAAGTTTTATAATTCGTATTAATTAAAAAAATAAAATTTATTTAACCCTTAGCTAAATATTTAATATACAGGTGCAAGAAAAATATAAAATTTTATTGCAACACACGTTAGATAACAACAGAGAACAGCACCTACAATGTTGGGTTTATTCTGTACATCAGTATAGTTCATTATTCAAATTATCCAATGGAAAAAATCCTGAAACCTATAGGAGTATTTCTTAAGTGAGTCGTGTTTCATCTTGGTTCTGTTTGGTACTTTAAGCCCCCTGATCCCTATTTCTGTCCCTCTTCCAAATTCCTTTTTGCATCCCGTATTTCCCTAACCCCCTTGTTCAAACAATGTATGTAGTCACTTCTTCAATATTAGCAAAATTACTCTGTGGCCTCATTTTATATAAATAATTAGACAAAATACTTTATTAAGCAAAACACATTCTTATTGTGAAGTTGTAATTATTCAGAACATAAGTCTGTGATATTTTAAATACTAAATTAATGTATTAATTATAAATATATACATACAAAAACAATTTTGTCGAAAAATATTGTTTTTGCGTCACCGGGATTCGAACCTGGATCTTCATTTCCAATCCGGGGAAGTACACTACCAATTGTGTTATAACGCCAGTATTTTTCTTGACAAATTTTAGAACCTATATGTTACATTTTTCATGAAGATCCAGGTTCGAATCCCGGTGACGCAACAACAATATTTTTCGACAAAATTTATTTTATATGTATATCTTCCTAATTAATACATTTAATTAGTTTTTAAAACAGAATATTTTAATGAATTTTAGTTGGTTAATTCACCTTTCCCGGATTGGAAAGAGATCCAGGATCGAATCGTGGTAGCAATAACAATATTTTTCGATAAAATTGATTTTATATGTATTTCTTCCTAATTAATACATTTAATTAGTTTTTAAAACACAATATTTGAATGTGTTTTATTATTTACATTTTTTCAGATGATTGAACGTCATCAATCATTTCAGCAACGTTTCAATGCTGATTTTGTAAAGCCGTGTTTCGAAGGAAAAAAGGACTGCATAATGTAAGGAATGAATTTGTTTCAATCTGTGTTTGGAAAGTTTTTTTCTTTGATCACTATTTGTAAGGAACGATTCAGATCAATTTTGAAAAGTGTACCGGAGGTAAAACTTTCCGATTAATTAATTACTCGGATACGTTTTGTTTGATCTTAAGAACTTGTTGATGCTTTTAGCGCTTTTATGTGTTGCAAGCGGCACTTTACAACAGTGTACAAAAAAAGATCACGATTACGTAATAAATACACACCTATGTATAGTAGAATGATCTAGAACGAACGTAATTAGTTTTAACATTGCGTTACAGATTTTTTTTTTAGTTATTTATTCCAGGCCCACAGCCTAGTGCAAAGGTCGGCAGACTTTCTAATGTGACGAGCCAAAGCTATATAAATTATAATGACGATAAAAAAACGAGTTACAATCAAGATTTTTATTTAAAACTTAAATTCAAAATACAGTCGTAGACTACTTAGAAGAATATAATATATGGGAATTACAAGCTTCAGTAACTCAATGCATTACTTATAAACAAGAAAACCTAAATATCTAAACACTAATAAAACACTTTTTGGGCTTTGTAAAGTGTACTTTTTTTTAAAAAAAAAGGACAGCTGGAGAGGGGTATATATAACACAAATCCATCGAACATAGTTAGTAGATGAAAAATTAATTGAAAATTAAGGTGCAGTAGTTCAAGGCGGACACTCAGGGATCCATTCATCAAAAACACTACCAAAAGAGGGACAGTGGACGAGACACAAAATGAATTGAGTCACACTTACACGGACAGACTAATGGAGTTGTAAAACACGAGGTATGAAGAGTGAGAGGTAGGCGCGTAGGTGGAGTCCCACCCATGCAGGCCGGCCTAATTACCCACCTAAGGAGTTCCAACGAGTCACCCATACCCGAAAAATTCCTATATAAAACATGATTCGTTCTATTACTAATTAGGTCTGCATTCCTGGGTGGGCGATGTCTAAATCCAGCTAAACCACCAATCATACATTCGCGTGCATCTCTAAATATCTTACAATTCCACAAAATGTCGTCAGGCGTCTGTTCCACTCTCTCACATGTACATCACGGGGCATCCACAAGTCTAAACTTAAACAGTTTCCTCTGAAATTGTCAATACACCGTAATCATCTGCCATTTAAAATGATTTAGGTCTGGAGGTTTAATCATGCCTTTCAACTTGACGGCGATGTTAGGAAAAAAGGAATGAGTCAATTTTTCCTGCGTTGCCATATCCCACCTTTCTTGCCACTTTTCAAGCGTTAACTGGCTCTTTCTTAGAATCAGATCTTTCAAGAATATTTGCGTGAACCTGGATGTCGTAAGACACTTATAGGCAATTTTTGGATCATGTACAAGATGTGGACGCATGGCTAGCGCTGCACTACCAAGAACACCGTTCTATGAAATACGAAAGAAAAATATATAAATGAACATACGCAGCCAATTCGCCTACACGAATTAAAGACGAGTTAGACGCTGTGTACGGGAACTCTGCACCATCATTTACCACGGTGAAGGCTTGGGCAGCTGAATTTCGGCCAAAAACTGCAACCATCGCTCAAGTTCACCAAATGGTGCTTGGCGATCGTCGAATTAAGGTTAGAGAGATAGCAGAAGCTATGAACATGTCCAAAGAATATGTTTATCACATATTTATTCAAGATTTAGGCTTGAGAAAGCTGGCTATACATTGGGTGCCGCGTTTGCTCATTCCGGACCAAAAATGTGTTCGAATGAACATTTCGATCGCTCTGTTGGCGCAGTTTGGGCGAAACAAATCAGAGTTTTGGCGCCGATTAATTACTGTAGGTGAAACTTGGATATACTATTATACTCTAGAAATAAAAACACAATCAAAACAGTGGACTGCGAAGGGAGAATTGGCTCCAAAAAAGGTTAAGGCTGTTCCTTTCTCTGGGAAAGTGTTGGTGACTATTTTCTGGGATAGCCATGGAGTTGTCTTAATCGATTATCTTGAAAAAGGAAAAACCATTACAGGAGCATACTATGCATCATTACTTGACAGGCTGAAGGCAGAAATTGCAAAAAAACGGCCACATTTGCAGAAAAAAAAATTTTTTCGCCAAGACAATGCGCCGTCTCACACCTCAGCGGTTGCCCAGGCGAAAATCTACGAATTACGGTTTGAACTGCTTGACCATCCTCCTTACTCACCGGATCTACCTCCAAGCGACTTTTTTTTGTTCTCTAAGCTAAAAGTTATGCTCGGAAGACAGTAACTATTTTGCAGAGAAAGACTCCAAGAGCTATTTGGAAGGGTTGAAGAGATATGAGCATCGCTGGGAGAAGTGTATAGATTAAAAGGAGACTGTAGAAAAATATAAATAAATTTGAAGAAAAAATGTTTTGTTTCTTTGTTAGATCGGAAACTTTTCAGATGGTCCTCGTACTTAGACATCTTAAACAAGAAATGAAAATAGTGACCAATTTTTAAAAAAATGCAGAGATATTTATGT
Organism: Eubasilissa regina; assembly: GCA_022840565.1. NCBI lineage: Eukaryota > Metazoa > Arthropoda > Insecta > Trichoptera > Phryganeidae > Eubasilissa > Eubasilissa regina. The sequence goes on along the minus strand of JAINEB010000017.1, from coordinate 14,682,741 downwards.
CTAAGATTAGGGCAAAATAAAGGTTTTTGTACCTTTTCTTATAAAGATGAGTCGTTATGACAAAGGCCCAGTTGGTAATTTTGCAGTGAAATTTGTATTCCGAGGGTGCTGTCCCTTTGAGGGTCTTCGCTACCCTGAAGTAATACCAAGTCTTCGGTTTCAGTTATCCCAAACAATAATAAACTGATCAAATTTCCTGCGAATCGTCTCTTCTGCGGAATAGGAAGGCGTTCGGCGGTCGGCCGCCTTTAGTTTATGTAATTTCCAAGAAATGTCTCAATGTAGGCTGGGGGTTGTGGAGGCTGCGGGGCGGTCGGGGTGGTCGGACGCGGGAGTGGGGGGAGCCAAAGGTGCGGAACCAAATCGAACGATTTTATAATTGATTAAACAAATAATGGATATCTTATAGAGACGGAGTAATGTAAGTAAAGGTAATTACAGGGCATACGACCTGTTTTCTATAATTACCCATACTTCCACATATTTCCATTTAATATAATTGTAATCAGTTTATCATCTTATACACTCACACACACAAACATATATTGATTCCTGATCGCGGCTTCCCAGTATCCATCCTGCTGCCTCTCGCCAGTATCGTGTTAGTTTTTAAAAGAGCGGGCGCCAGTTAAATAATAAAAATTTGTCAGAAACAATCGAAAATAATTTAAACAAGTTATAGATATCTCAAAGATACGAAGCTATTTTTTATTATATTTAATGAAAATACATGGAAGTATGGGTAATTACAGGGCTTATCGACCTGTCTTCAGTTGGCTTAAGTGATCACTTTACGTAAATATAATGTTCACCATTCCCACTCATTGATCAATCTTCATATATATCAAATTTTTTGAAAGTTGTACATTTGTTAATATGTAGAAACACTTCGAGTACCACTACGCTATCGCCATCTGTGGACTAAATTTGATGATTCATTTCCCCAGCATATAAGTCACAATGAAAATCTAATTATTTTTCTGAAATTATTTAAAGCAATATTCTTTACCTGTAATTTATAGTTATTCTTTATTATAAGCCCTGTTATTATCCATACACTTATTAAATATAATAAAAAATAGCTTCGCCTCTGTCAGATAGCTACTATTTGTTTAATAATGTGTACATTTGTAGGTGAAAATCAAGTGTGTTCTTAGATATATTTTAATATTGCTCATAATTGATTGGCTGGATCAGTGTGGATTTGAGTTCTTATGTATTAGATAGTTGTGTTTATAATTTGGAAAGGAAAAATGTTTAGCTTTAGACTTTTACATAAAATATGACGTACTTATGTTGTTCGCATGAATACCTTTGACAACCGTAGATCTCAATTAATAATACAGTTACATATGCAATATTAATATTATCACTAACCTTTTGATTGAACTCGCCGATTCTCTGGCGTCGTGCTGGTCCGATGTTGTTGGAGAAATTGTATTCCTAATACCTATAGATACCTTTCAACCTTCCGACACATACTTGGTTCTATCTACTTGTCCATCAATGTGGGAATTGGTCGCCGTACAGTAAACATTAAAACCCGTACATTTTTCGAATACGCGCCGGTCATCTACCCACATCGCGAGATATTTTACAAAGTGGCCGACGGTACCTTCTACAACAGCTACGAGCGTTTTAAAAGTGACTTCTAGCATCCGTCGAGGGATCCTTCAATTGGTGAGCGTGGAGAGAGAGGCGGGGACGCAAAGGGTCAGTGGTAGTTTTCAAGTATTGTGTTATCCTGTTTCTTCCTACATATTTTATTTCGTACAGTCCACTGTGATAACTTCCGACCGACCGAAATGCACACGCCCGTCGCTCTGATTATTAAGAATGGACGAAGTACCGGATACAATTGACCGCTTGTCGTTTACCGTGCTCTTCAATCTTCGAAAAAGGCGGCATTATTCACACACATAACATGACCAATAGTAACAACGGGAAATCTCAGGGGTGCCAATCAACTGCGCATGGCTTCCCAAAAAAATTATGTTTGCGCAGCTATCTCACGGCAAAACAGAGTGGGCAGAGGTTAAATACACTATGACACCCTAAAGACGAATCTGAACACATGTGACGTCGACCCTGAACACTGGAAAACTCGTTGGACCGACGAAGGCCGTATACATGGATACATGGAAACATTGAGTTGCGGGCGTGAAGCTGCGGCTGGAGCTCAGCACCGAAAGCTGGTTCCCTGATCAGAGAATAGTTACACCTACAGAATAGCTAAACATACATTAATGTCCGTGACAGGAGTATTCATATTTTGTTTATACTTATATATATATGTGTGAATTTTTTATTTATTTATACTTTCCTTGGTTTTTTTTTCATAACATAAATGATATTTCTAACTTAAATGTATTATTTTTATGGCGAATCGGGTATTCATAAAAAAAATATTATTATTATTATTATTATTATTATTTATCGAAAAATATTACAACAATTTAAGAAGTTAAATAAGACTATTGCAAAACTAAATTTGTTTTCTTATTTCAACATCAATACTGGAATGTACAGAATAAACAAAACCAACTTAATCCACGGAGTGAAATTGCTTAGAATTGCAAAATGTGTAATTGATACCATACACAAAGTTGTTTACTCGCGAATTTGAATGTGCCATTTCTGGCAAGTTTATACAATTATAGTTATTTCGCCTCTTCAAATAAACGCCGAAAACGAGTATGTTAAGTAAGCCGAAAAGAATATATTAGATTCCGCATAAAAGCCGGGATTACACTCGCCGTATCTAAATTAGAATTATGATCCCGCACTTAGCCGCCTTTAGGATTAATTAGTTGTTTCTGCAATAACAGGGGAAGCCTTTATTTCTGTTTATTTCACAATTCCCTTTGTTTTCCGCAAGTGGAAAGTGGAAAGTGTAAATGAATAGGGGCGGGGGGGAGGAGAATGAACAGCCGCGCTCTTTAATGAATAAATGTGGAACTTTATATGGAGATGAGTCAATTCAATTACATTTTCAGACGAAATTTAATTAGAGTTTTGTTTGTGCAACTATTATTTATTTAGATAAGCGATATATATGGGAAGGAGGCTGTGTGTGGCTTTAAGATTCACATGTTCCATCGCATATGCAAATACTAACTGGCTCGGGGGATATTTATGTAACATTTGTTATTTCGAAGACAAAGGTACACATTTTCTGCAAAATTGTGTCTTTCATTTCAAGCTTGTATTATACTGAAGGTCCGTACATGGCGGTGCCTGGGGTTCAGTTTATTTTATTTTGAAAATAGAGCTGTGAACGGAAAAGTGCGGAGAATCAGAAGGTTGCGTGTTTAGATCAGTTCGGGGCCTATGGGACAGTATGGGAAGTATTTTATTTTATTTTATTTCCATGGTTACATAAGAATACATTTTTTCATATAACAGTACATTTTTAATATAACATTTCAATATAAATAATTTACGTACAAATATTTCTTCAATTCCGGTATACTCCTGCAATGAAAAATGTCAACGAAATTTAACTTGTTACCAAGCCGATGCATCCGCGATATTGGAGAGTTAACGGCATACATTTGTATGTGTACCTACAGAGAACACTTCATGTTGTCTCGTTTGAGTTGGTACTTTACACGATACCATTTGTATCAACTCAGGGCAGTCCAATGTGCTATTGATCATTTTATATAGATATACTATATCACTCACACCTGTTATCCAGGCTAATTTTTTTAAATGAAGTAGACTCATTAAATAATAGTAATTTATATTTTATATCGGAATATATTATTTAAAATAGATAAATTGCAGAAATTTGTGTTGTACTATTTTGATTTTTATAATATGTGAACCATAGTAAAGATATCACAGAGCGGAGTTAAATTGCAGCGTATTTCTTACAACAGATGTATATAATGTTGTTAGAGAGCGGAGCGAGTTAAAGTTTTTGACTGTCCTTAACACAAATCCTAAGGATTTCATCGTCTTGTTACAAATTTCGTTGTAATGTTGAATAAATGACGATTTTTCGTCGAAGAACACATCCAAATCCCGCATAACTGCGACTCTACTTAGATCAATAATGGTAGCGGATCGGGACTCGTGTCGGATCGGGCGCCGAGTCGAGATTGGCTGCCCACTGCTAACCTAGGACTGTTTATAAACAAAAGTTCATATTTTAAATATGAATTAAATATATTTATTAGAAAGATAACATAAAAAATTAATTTTAGTTGTTGCGCCACCGGGATTTCTTTTCTAACCGAGGAAGCTGCATTATGCAACTATGCTACAGCGACAATATTTTTAGCGACAAATTTTCGAACCTATATGTTATCTTTTTGATATTAATTCATTTAATCGTTCCATTATTTGAAAGAGCCATCTATCTTATTTTTACAGAATCTCAAATACCTTTGAGTAATCTGATAGCAGACGCCCTCACATTCTTATTGTGAAGATGTAATTATTCAGAATATAGGTCTGTAATATTTTAAATATGAATTGAATATATTAATTAGAAAGATATACATATGAAATTAGTTTTGATTTGAATTTGAAATTGAGCACCACTCCCGGCAGATATTGTCTCGAAAATAGGTTAAATGAAAATATGTAGTATCTAAGTTTAATAACTGATCATTTTCCATTTTCCGCCACTGCTGTTGGTGAAGCCTGGTCCTCGGGTCCATTGGTTATGGTGACGGTTGATTTGAATCGCCGCCTTCACACACATCACATATAGTTTTAGCTAATTTTGAAAAGAGATTGTTAGATGGAAAGCAGAAAATATAAAATTCTGATGCAGATATGGAATAACATCCCAAACTATTTTTTTTTTCACATTTGTTACGTTAGCAGTATATGGTCGGGCATTATCATACTAAAAATGTATTTATTTAGAGTTACGACCACAAGGCGACGGAGTTATTGATAATAAACCTCAGAAGTGATATTAACATTCATCTGAAGGAATTCATAGTAGTATTCATTTCATGCCTTAACCCTTCGGTAAAACTCAAACAGACGGATATAACGGAAATATACTATGTACGTTGAGATGTATTATACAAAACGTCTCAAGGTATGAACATTTTTATTATCGAGATATTTTTATTTTAATATTAAAAAATAGAATATATTTCAGAATTATCAGTTGGATATATATATTTAATTTAACATTAATTTCTTCTCAATGAGAGTAGGATTCGTGTATATAAAATACGTACGAGATAATTTATGTAAAATATATACGAGATAATTTATGTTTAATTTAGTCTGTGTATATATTTTTTTACTTCAAATACACATTGATAGTAGTCTGTAATTGTTTTAATTGTGATGGGAAGATTGTTAAAAAATGTGATGCCTTGGTAAACATAGTGATTTTTGGTTTCGGTATATTTTCGTTTTGGAATATCAATTTGGTATCTAAATCTTGTTGATCGTAATTCGCTTCTAAAGTTAAATAGATTTTTAATTTTAAAAATTTAGATTATTGAATTATTTTTGAATATGTCTATTATTTTTGGTACTTAGAAATCCGTGAAAAATCGTCGAGAAAAAATATCCTTATATTACTGGAGTTTAATGAAAAATATTGCAAATTTTGCGTTTTGAATAGCTTGTTAGTGTAGTGGTCAAGACGCTGACCTAGTGATCCAGTGGTCGGTGGTTCGCGTCTCGTTCCAGGACTGCAGAAAGTTAGTCCTATTTTCATAGCACAAGCGATTAGTTTAGTTTGAAAATAGTAAGAATATTGATGTGACGTGTATTCCATGTACGCATCTCTATTTTTTTTATAAAAATAAATACGAGCTTATTAATTAAAGAAGAGTTACATAGTGAATTTAGAAAAGCACAATTATAATATTTGAAAATATAATAATTTTTATTTAGACAAAAATTGTGTAAACCGAAAAAAAGCATGTACATTATAAAATTATTTACATTTTCTTATTCAATTTAACCAAGCAAATACTTAAGCAAGTTAAACATAGATGGATATTACATTTATCGCAATAAATTATTTACATTTTCTTATTCAATTTAACCAAGCAAATACTTAAGCAAGTTAAACATAGATGGATATTACATTTATCGCAATAAATGGAAAGAAGAAGAAGGGGAAGAACCTAAAAAATAATAGTTATTTTTATTTTTTATTTTTATTCAAATTAAATAATTTGGAATCATTGAAGATAAATAAAGCATGTAAAAGTAATCAGGAAATTCTAAACAGCCAACTAAATTTAAATACGAGTCCATTCTAAAATTTTTTCCTAAAAATTATTCGACTAAATTTGTATTGAGCAGCAATTTGAGTTAGGTACTAAATTTATTTTTTAAATAATTGTTGTTTTTTTAAAAAATTTAAAAATAGATTCTGGATAAATAGAAAAACAATGCTATATTTTTAGTTAGTTATGACATCCTGAAGAAGGAAAAGGTGTTTTCCGAAACCGGTAGATGTTTTTTAAACTCAATTGTGGTTAATAAAACTAAGATAATAAATAAAAAATATGAATTTTAACCACCAAGTTAATATTGCTAATTTTAAAAGTATAAAAAATAATTATTTTTATTCGATAAAATTCACATTATAGCTAATTATTTTGAATTATTTATCATTAAATTTTTATTTATTTTATTTTATTCAGAAAAAATAGATTATCAGTAAATACGATAATCACAATCAAAGATAAACAATAATAAATCAGTTGCATATTTTTTCAGAAGATCAAAATACTTTGTACAGTGAGTACAATTTAAAATATAAGCAGATAAAGTTGAGAATAAAAATTTTAACACTGAGAAAAAAGTTATAATTAAGAAAGTAAGAAAATATTCGAGGAGAAAGGAAAAGGAAAATGGGATAGGGAATAAAATCTGAGTGATAAGAATAAAAAGAATAATAAAGGTCTTTAAAGTTTATATGTTGAATTTAGATTTAATTGAGGTATCTGAAGTATTGAATATATCTAGTTCATTCAGGTGTGAATTGAAATAAAGGGGTGTTCGGTAGAAAAATGAGTTTTGTTTGGCATTGGTGTTGCAATATGGAAGATTAAATGTAAGATTAGTTCTGGTTGACCTGGCTGGCACTCGAATGGATATGCGTCTGTGTAAATCAGGACAGTCTACTTTAGAGTTGGCTCTCTTGTGCAGGAAAATGACATCGGCCATGTGTCTTCGAGCTTATAGTGATGGAACTTTGAAAATGATAGATGACTCAGCAGTGCTAGTGAAGGTTCGTTAACTACGAAAGTTATGATATTTGAGGAAGCTGTTCTGTATTTTTTCGATTCTATTGATGTGTGTGGTATAGCTTGGATTCCAGACATGGGAGGCATATTCGATAATACTTCGGACATTTCAGAAGTACAGTGTTTTCATGGTGTTTATGTTTTTTAATTGTTATGTGAACGAAGAATAAAATACACAAATAAATTAAATAAGTCTATGTTATTAAAATGGCAAGTTACTGTTATCAATTTTGTCGGTAATTGAAACGTAATGGACTTTACAGTGTAAATTGGGAATGTCAATTTTGCATTTATATTTTTTGGTGTTAATAAATTAAATAATTTGGAATCGTTGGAGATAAATAAAGCATGTAAAACTAATCAAAAAATTATAAACAACCAACTAAATTTAACTACGAGTCCCATTCTAAATTTTTTTCCTAAAAATTATTCGACTAAATTTGTATTAAGTAACAATTTGAGTTAGGTACTAAATTTATTTTTTAAATAATTGTTGTTTTTTTAAAAACAGATTCTGGTGAAGAAACAATAATATATGTTTTTAGTTATTTATGACATCCTGAATAGACTTGGCACGACCAGGTAAACCAGATAATGGAGGATGGTTCTGTTAGAAGCCTCAACAATCGGCGAGCTTGTATGACAAGATGTATGAATGTGGATGAGGCGAGAATTGTATGTCAGGACAGAAGAGTGTGGCGCTCTATCCTCTCTGCCTACCCTCACGGGGAAACGGCGTGATGGTAAGTAAGTAAGTAAGTAATGACATCCTGAAGAAGGAAATGGTATTTTTCGAAACCGGTAGATGTATTTAAACTCAATTAAGTGGTTAATAAAACAAAGATAATAAATAAAAAATATGAAATTTATCTACAGATATTTGCTACATTACCCAATATGTTAGTAAAATGATATAATAAGTAACACAATAATTTTCTATAAGTAATGTATAATAAATCATATTATTAACTGAAATATAATAAAATTAAAACTGAATAACCCGCACCATTTTTCCTTTGCGTCGCCGTGTTGTTGTCTCTTATGACATTTTGTTTAATATTTCACTCAATAAATGGCCAAAAAACATAGTGTATATTATAATGTGCACCGGGTCTGAAAGGGCTAAAAGTGATCTCCTATGTATCAAATGGAATGCTCATGTATGGCTTCAAAACATGGAAAGACAGGTCCTACACTCAGTTAGAATAATGCAATGGGCAGGCGATGTCGCTCGGAAGACTGAACGTTGAACGAACACAGTCATCTAGTGGTACCCGTATAATTTTTTCAGCCAACAATCAACACAAACCTTCTAGAAATAAAAAATTCAAGACGTATGTACAAATTTAATAAGTTCAACGGAATTAAAATGACATTCAAAAATGTCAAAAAAAAAAAAATTCCAAAGAACGATTACCTTGAAAAATAAAAACGCTACGAACTGATGTGTCAACTCAATATGTATATTAGAACGTACTGTTACAGATCTATAAAGAGGTATAATAAGTTGTCAATGCAGGACTTAGGACAATGGTATAGTATAGTATAGTATAGTAGCTTGTCGGTGTTGTGGTCAAACGTTAGACAAGTTATTTAGTGGTCGGGGGTTCGCGCCTTGTTCCAGGACACAATTAAGTTAGTCCTATTTTCATAGAACAAGCGTTTAGATTAATTTGAAAACGTTAAATTTCGTGTACACATCTCTATTTTTTTAATTTAAAAAAATATGTATACATTTCTTTAGTAGATACTACCCAGCCCAGTACCGGTATATGGGTACAACATATTTTAACAAACTCCATTTCCATTAAAAATGAAATCATTTATGCGATATACAATAAAAAGTTTTTATCAGTTACATAGTTTAATCTATTTCAATATATTCAATATTTACGACTAATACTCTAGTTCCTATATTTATTCTCTAATTTCTATATGTTTATTTGGGGTAGTATGAATAATATTTATTCTTGTAATCTATGTGTATTATATTTATAATATTCTATATACTTCATCCCTATTTTCCATTGTTTATTTTTTACTGTTACTTTTTCTCGGTTTGTTGTTTAACTATTTTTCTTCTATTTTTTATTTATATTTATATAGATTGCTCTACTTTCCTCTTTTTATCAATTCACTAAGTTAAGATTAATTAACTGTATTTTTATTTAATATATTACAAAATTGTAAAAGATCTTCTAAACTAAGCAGAAAGGTAGCACATATTATAAAAAAACCTTGCAGGCGGCTATTGAAGCTGCTTCGCAGCCGATAATGGCCGCTGTGCGGCCTGAATTTCCATAGACTCCATATTTTAAAACGGTAATCCCTTATTATATTGCTTTAACAATGAACCGTGTAGTGTACTTTGTCTTTATTTCCAGTAAGAAAAAACAAAACATTAGTAAAATGTTGCAAATATATATATAAAAATTGATGTGAACTTAAAGAAATGAAATAATATATGGACAGGTATAAAGAAAGAACTTAAAATATTTCGTGTAAAACCGTTTTGAAAAGCAAATACTAGGCATCAGTGACATCTATTGCAGAGTGCTGAAAGATTGTATATGTATGTAATATTTTTCTCTAATCTGTACTGTCATCTAGCGGACTTTTTAACAACACACACGGACATAACAATAACAATGGATACAGAGATGCAATAGCGACCGAGCGCAATATATACAGTAATTATTGTACATAATTATGTGAACAAAATTACATTTATTTCTTTCTAAATAAAATAAATGGACTATACGAGCAATGTTATATGAGCGGACTTACATATGACGGACACCATAGAAATAACATCACTGTACATAGATACAATTAATTTCAATTTGCACATTACTAATTGCAATCAGATACCGATCTTTGGATGTTCGACTGCTTCCCGAACTTCTTGTCTACACGAATCGGAATACAAACTTTACACTTGTGCGGCACAACTCATCCTCACGGCCAGTTCGGCAGAGTGCCCCAAGGCAGAATTCCACAGTAATATGCGCAAACACCGAAGACTAGAATCGAGCTGTTTGAAACAACTGCAAGTTCTGGACTAAACTGTACAACTATCTAGTCGGGAGCGTGTAATTTTAACGTGCCGTGTTTCTGTGATAACGAACCAAGAGTTTATTTAAGAACTAACCTGTGCAAAATTATAATATTATACAGGTTGGACCAAATGACACACTACCGTTTAAAAATTAAATGACTTCTTGTATTTTAAAATTGTTTTTATACGTCAAACGGTTTCAATACTAACGTATCTTCGTCAGGATTGGTATACCAAATAAATATATATATATATATATTTACGAATTATTTCATAAAATTTAAACGATATCTATTCCGTAATAGTCTCGGTAAGAGTGGGGAGGTGATTGAAAGGGATACATAGGGTATATATTAAATAGTGGGTTGTTTGCAAGCTTTAATTGTGTCGTGTCGTGTGTTTAAGTGGGCTGAGAGAAATCGGAGCTACTCTTGATGCCAATTGTGAGACAACTGCTGGAGATGTAAGTTAGTATAATTAAGATCTTTGGGACTTCTGCTGTGATTAGTTTAATATTCACAAGAAGGCCTCCCCAAGTGTCCTCCATTCTTTTATATCTATTGTTATTCACCGCAACGTATTTCTGCTGAATTTAATGATTTCGTCAGTCTAGCGGGTTTTGGGGTGACCTGTCGGTCACTTGATTCCCTTCGGGTACTGAATGACTGCATTCGTCCAACGATTATCAGTCTTTTAAGAAATGTCGCCTGTATTTATTTTTTTGGCGTATATATTACTCTTCATTATTTGTTACATTGTCATTTGATTATTTAATTTTCATTGAAATTTTGTTTATTACGTTTTTTTAAATTTTTTAATTCATTGGACACTATAAATCATCAATACTTAAAATTCAATTTTAATTTCGTCATAACTAAAAACTTGAAGATAAATATGAAATATAAATAAATATTTATGTTAGGAAAAGAAGTAGTCCGATAATCTTCTTTGTGTCTAGATCTTTATATGTTTTAATTACTTATGTGTGTTTTATATCTTTATTGTTATTGTATATGATGGAGAAAAATGCTACTCACATCGAAACGGTTCTGATCTGAGGTAAGTTAACAAATAAATAAATATAGTTAAAAAAATACACAATTTATAATAGAATATTATTTGACAGATAAATAAATAATATAATAAAAATACAAAAACTTTCTATATTTTAAATGGTAAGGTGATTTTCAGCCCATCTTGTACGACCATCGGCGGAGAGAGAAATAATTATTCGACTGTGGACAGGCGAATAAATTACCATCCCTTCCCAAAAAGGCCATCCGTCATGGATGAAAAAAAACCCATTTATTATAGATTATATTTTTTCCCTACATATGTTGTTCCGTACAGGAAACAAGAATATAGACAAGGGTGGTTCGCCGATCTCAGTTCTCTCAACTGTTGATGATGATGAAGATAATGGGGTCGAAAGAAATGAAACACAAAAGATGTTCAATATAGGCACACCATGGCTGCAAAATCGAGAATGGCTTCCGCCAGTAGAATGCTATTTTTATTCAAATTAATAACAATACATGTAGTCATATTTACATGTACCTACACGGCGACATGCCGCCACTTGAGACGTTTTACTAAGACGTATTTGTATTCCTGAAAGCTATCCCACGGGTTTTTTGGCACCACACCGATGATTACACCTTTAAATTATTAACACGTGTCTAATAATATCAATTATATGGCGCCTCCTCGGCAAGTAATTCTGTGCAATATATATATAACTACGTTTGTGTCTATATAAATACTAAATACAATGTGATGCAATCATTATGATTTTTAGTGTGAATAGTGACCTTGACGTCAGCAGACGTTAACGCGACGCGATACTTGTTCGGTTGCGACACCGCGATTGCATAAATAATGTGGATTTGTTCAACTCCGGTGCATCAGTACTGTATTGTGATTCTGTGATTTGTGTACAGTGATTACTGTTTGAGCCGCAGGTGACGTGAGTGACATCACTATCTTCATTTAGAAGCATAGATCTGCCACTCGTTAGTGTGATTTCGGCTACGATTGCGGGAGTAACGGAAGAATCATACACGAGGTAAGGCGAGCAGTCCTTCAGATTCCCGATTTCCCGAGATCCACTGCTCCTTCGACTGGACTCCCTATCCCATCGTCGATCCTTATCTCCGTTAATACAAGTCCCTTCCTTATTTTCTTCCTTCCTTTACCGCCTCCCCACCTCCTTTGGCGATTCCGATTTACTACCGGAATCGTCGTAATCCAATCCGCGGGACACGCGACTCGAAGATCGCGCAATTCATTATTGTAGATCCTATCGGTGCGGGATCTACGTTTTCTTTTCAGTGTGAGATGAGTTATTATTTTAATGGAAATATTTTACAAGTCTCAACATATAAATTTATTTTACATATATAACATTGTAAGTTTTAAATAGAAGATTCGATGAATATCTAAAAATAAGATTATTTATCAATTTTTAAAATTTTGTGCTCTTTTAGCCGCTTCTAATATTGCATATTATTTTCTTCTACAAACTGTAATCGCATAGTTAATTAAAGAATAGCAGAGCGCGAGTTTACCCTTATAAGATGTCGATCTAATTTGTTTTTAAAGAACCATATATTACTTTCACTTTTTGACATAACAAAGAAAGAAAAAATATCGCCCTCCTGCAGACTCCAGCCTCCAATTTTCATTGATCGATGGTTCTTTTATTTCTCTAAACAGTTTCTTTTCAAGAATCCATTTTAGATACAAATTGCGCACGTAGCAAAACGGGTATCCAAGAGCGATAAATTTGGTAATCCAGTACAATCTTGTCGAACATACTATATACCTACGTCACGATCTACGCTATAGTGGCAGGCGTTAGTGGAAACATCTTGCTCCGGCGAGTCGGTCCTTTAAGGGTCAGTTCTAGTATCGAAATCTAAAAAAAAGTTAAACCAAACTAACTTACGGCCCGTGTCTATTGATGAATTATTTGTCTCGAGATAATCTCTGAAACAATGATTTTTCATTCTTAGGCTCCGTTGTGTGATCAGTGGCACATTTTTACTATAGTATTTTTTTTTTGCGAAAACGGTCCATTTAAAACATTATAATTTAATAGTAAATTATTTTTATTCTTTGATATGTGATGGTTAAAACGTCGATCGTTAGTTAAAATGGCGGGTTTCTCACAGCTGTTTCAACAGTCATCTGTAACATTGTTACTTTGAAAATTGCTGTACATGAGAATGTATCGTTCAATGTCCCGCTATTTTAGTGACGAGAGTTCGTCTGATTATGATCTAGGTGTTTAATTTATATATTTTACGCCAGCATTTCGAATGCAGTAGGTGAATAAAGCCATATATAAAGCATAACGTTGTATGTATTGCCAATGGTAAATATTTAAAATAAATCAAATTTGACGTTGTTCTCAGATTTTTGATGACTCTTCGTCTTGCCACACTATTAGGCGGGAAAACTAGACTAGATATTTGTAATTTAATGGCTTTTGCTCGTCTTTTCGAAATCGAAAGTCATGCACACCTAGTGATTAGGTCAAAATCACGAGCTGTGAGTCAATCACTGATATCTTTGAGTCACACTAACTATCAGTGAATGAATATCTGGGAATATCGTGATCAAAATATTTTATTAATTCCAAATTATTCATTGAATACAAAAAAATAAAGGTTATCGAATTTCGAGCGGTCAGACTATTTTTTGTCAGACGATTTAGGGCATGAAGCAAAGATATGGATTAATAATTGATAAATTTCGATAATATTTAATTCGAAGTACGTAGGCATAAAGCGTAACAGGATTTTTTAAAAATTACAAAAAATAATATTTTCCGTAATAGTGCAGTATTTTCACATATTCCTTGAACATTTACGACTCGTAATTTAATCAGGTATCCACTTATAAAATATTGTGGACTAGGTCTGTTACACCTGTATATGCAGATCCACGGCTTACATGCTATTTACTTATGTTGCAGACGTAACATAAATAGGCTATATACCATACCATACCTAAGAACATATGCAGTTTGGTACAGTATAACTTGAGAATTCAGTCGCGAGAACAGCATGCAGGTGTTCTTTTTTAGCCGTTAATATGTCACATAAGATAGTACATGGTGCACTTTGTATTAGTTCGTGCTCAATGTATATAAATTCTCAGATAATATTATTATTCACGTTCGTAACAGGAACTATAATAATAATATGATAAAAAATAAAGTGTTTTTGATGACTGGATCCCTGAGTGTGTGCCTTGAACTACTGCACCTTCATTTTCCATTTATATGTAAAACTATGTGTTCTATGAATTTATGTTATATGTTTTTTTTATGAATAAAGACCCTGGAGGGTCTAAATTTTAAATTTTGCGAAAATTGCTAATAACTACATTGAATTTCTTTTATTTTTTTCGTTTAATGTACTGGGTAAACTTAAATATGTTATTGAATTAAAGTCGCGTATTTTTATTAGATTTGATGAGAGGAACCGACAAGGAAGTTCTAGCTTCTAAACCATTCCCCATTCCATTAGTTGTCATTTTGAAAAAAAATATATAATCAAATGACGTATATGGTACAAATCATTTACCATTATCGTCAGCATCAACATTATTCCTTTATTCTGGAAAGATCGGGAGACCCAACGGATGTCGAATGTGAGATGGGGGTCTCACACCTCCATCGACAGGCTACACAGGGTTTTTCTATCAAACCCTATGTTGAAGACTAATCAAGACACAATCTATTTTCATGAAGTCTTTGTTGCTGTTGATCCCAACATAGTATGGGACGTCTATCTCTCTAGAGTTTCCAAGAATGTAAGTATTGGTAATCATTCAGCCATCTCGTAGGAGTCCATGCCGAGAGTTTCTCTTATCGCGGTACTTTTCATTATGGTCTCTTAACATTTCAGCAGCTTAGACCTCAATTTTTCTCTACGACCCTGAGGAAAATATAGTTATCCCACCCCACCGCTTCGAATATTGCAAACTTCCCCTATCTGGCAAATAAACGGTTTTAATTTTTTTAGTTGATCATTCGGAATATTTTGTAAAGATGATTGTTTATCCCTCTCGTACACGATTTAAAAAAATATATTTTGGAGGGAAGTGTCTACAATAATGTCATGTATTAGTGCTGCACCCTAGTGTTATATTGTAGAAATAAAGGTGTTTCTTCAGAGGTTTGTTTATAGAATTGGTAACACTTTTTCCAGCGACAGCCAATTTGACAGCTGACAGCTGATTTATGCTCAGTTTGGTTTGCCATTTCATCACGAATAGACGCCAGAACAATGCCTGTAAATTGTACAAATTTATTTCGAAAATCATGGTTCAGTTCGCGAATTACGGTTAACATAATCGTCCATCCGTGCAATTAATTCTTATTTTTATTTTCTTACTAATTTATTAACGCCCTTATGGGGCTTTTACAAAATAGGTTTGGTATAAAAAATATTAAAAAACACGTGAGCAGCTACATAAGTAGTATGAAATATATATATATAAAAATAGAATATAGAAATAGAAATTAAAAAATAACCAAAACAAACTATAAAAAATAATGGTTCAAGACAGAAAAAATTAATAAACAAAAAAATGATTCGAATAACCATTGATCTTTTTTGCACCACGCATACTCTAATAGATAATACACATCCGAAGAGACGTCGTACAGTGCGTACCGAAGAATCTGTTGTTTTTTCAAAGATAATGTCGGCCAGAACGTTATATTCATGGAGAGCGGTATAGATCCACGATTACTAACTTTTTCGTTACTCAATCAAATGGTATTAATGTGGAAGAGCTGTGATTTCAACAAGATAGCGAAAAATATCACACAACGTGCACCGCAACCAATTTATTAAAGAAAACATTCGATGAGCGCAAAATTTCGCGTAATTGGCCTCCAAGATCGTAACACCTTTGGATTATTTTCTGTGGGGATATATAAAGTCGCTAGTCTACGCCGATAAACCAGAAACAATAGACGACTTGAAAGTCAACGTTTATCGCGTTACTGTAGATATACGCCCTCAGCTGCTCCAAAAAATTGCCAAAAATTAGATTTCCAAATCGCGCTTTATTCGAGCCAGCCGTGGCGCCCATATGCGCGAAATCATATTTAAACACTAATGGCATAAAATATTTTTCCAATAAAGTCAACACCACGGCCATTACCACGTTTTTTATGTGTTTTATTTTATTTTAAAATTTCTAAACCTTTAAAAAAAACACCCTTTATTTAGAATAATCAAGTGAGTCTTGAAGTGATTTACAGTAAAAAAAATTCTACGAAAAGTACTATAAACGATTTAGCGGCGCTTTAGAACTGGCGTATTTTTAAAACCTCATATGAGGGCTTTTAATATACAAGAGGGTTAAAGATTTATTTATTTATTTATATATATTTTGACATACATATTTTTGTACTAACAGAGGTGGATACTTAATAAACATACATAATACATAAGTTATTGTGTGGGATGAAGTAGACTTCACCTTTGATATATACAGAGTTGTCCTGGCTACTTTTCTAGACTGAAGTCTGTGTTAAAGTAGCCAGTTTTTTTTTCGTGGTGTCGTGGTGTTATTTGGAATAAAAAGAGAATTACAAATATGAATAAAAAGTAAAAATAAAATAAAAATATATGGAGTAGGAGTGTTGTAGGACTAGTGAATTATTAGTGAAAGAATTGTATAAATTAAATTAAATTGTTGGATATTCATGCTTCTGATTCATCTCTAACTGATTGAATAATATATTGGGTCCATATTTGTGTAATCTTATTGGTATTGTACGATTTCCAGTTGGTACTGAGTGTATTGTATAGTTTCGGAGCTAGGAACATGTAGAATCTTTGATAAAATGTCGTTGTTGCTCTCGGAACTGGTGTGTAGATGTTTGTTGTTTGTCTTGTGTTGTGTCCATGATTTATTGCTTGAGGAGAGTTGTTCGTAGTAAGATGTAACAATTATTTTGATTGAAAACTCATTTTTGTTGGGAACTTGCAATTTTAGAATATATTTATTTACTTATGTAGCATAAACAGAACATATGAAATTAAGGTAATTACTTTACTAGACGGGGTCTGTTCTAAAGCAAATACCTGTACAGTTTTTATATTGTTATTATATATATTGTTAAGGTACAATCAGAAGTCTATAATATAGTTGGAGACAAAATGTGCAATAGTTAGGTTAGCACAAATAAAAAATTAGGTTCATTTCGCTTTCTACTTACATCAAGCAACCACTTTGTTATTTTAGACCCTTTAAGGTCTAGTGGCAATTTGTTAAATATACGCGGTGCACAAAACAAGGAAGTTCGTTGACCGAATTTGGTATTCATTTTTGCCACTGAAAAGTATTCTAAAGTTTTGCTTCTAGTTTCCTTTGGAAAGTTTTTCAGAGTTATGAATAATATTACTTACTTAACTTGGTACAATACTACGGTGGTATTTTTTGGTGACAACCAAAATTTTTTTTCAATATATATAGATTTTTTAATTTGCAACAATCAACGTGTGGTTATCAATCGGCTTATTAAATGTCCACCGCATGCTTCATAATATTCAGATTCATTATGTACAGACGTATGCCTACCGATATACTGTCACGGTACATACAAATCATACATTGTCTCTCGGCACTTAACATAATACGTGTGTAATATATTACGATAATTAATGAACAGTATAATATTAATATTATACCGTTTCTAGTATGTTTGCCTGGGCTATGACGTGCGTACTAGTTGGCTAAGTGTTATTTGAGTGAGCGTCATTTAATTATCTAAAGAGTATGCGGTGTACCACTCATTACATCGATTTTACTCAAATATATATATATATATATATATATAGTAAAATCGATATTGCATAATATATGCGTGAGTAAATTTATTACTTTGATATCACATGCTAAGCGTCCGCTCTACCATCTTGTTATCTCCCCAGTGGGTTGTGTTGTAAAATTATCGATTTAGAATTAGTACTGTGCGTTGATTTATATTTTGGTATACTTAATTATTTATACAATTTTATCATCGAACGTTATTTAAAAAAAGTTATCCCTGGTTAATTTTGTCACTCTAAAAAATAGTTAAGATGTTTATAAATTGTTATATTCAGATTTTGCTTGTATTCCTTGGCAATGTATAAGTATCATGTGATAAGGATTCGGTTTCTCGACAGAGATATAATTTATTTTATTTTTTCCAAACCAGAAAAATATTTTCAATTCATAGGTGGTATGATATGTGTGTTTGAGACATGAAACGCGTTTTTTAAAATGATATTATTATTATTTATTTTTTTACTACTTAAACATTCATCTGCAGGACGTCAAATTAACTAACCAAAAATATAATTATCACATTCTGAGATTTCTAAACAAAATTTATTAAAAAAAAAAAATTAAATATGAATTAAATATATTAATTAGAAAGATATACATACATATAAAATCAATTTTATCGAAAAATATTGTTGTTGCGCCACTGGAATTCAAACTTGGATCTCTTTCCAAACCGGGGAAGGTGCATTGTCCAACTATACTATAGCGACAATATTTTTAGCGACAAATTTTCGAACCTACATGTTATATTTTTGATATTAATACATTTAATCGTTCCATTATTTGAAAGAGCTTAATTGATCACTTTATACAAATATAACGTTTACCATTCTCACCCATTATTAATCTTCATATCTATAAAATTTTAAAAAGTTGTATATAAGTTAAAATATGGAAATACTTCGAGTACCACTACACTATTTATAAACAGTATATATGTCACAAACGAGAATCTAATTATTTTAAAAAAATATTTAAATCGATGACAGGCCCTGTAATTACCCATATTTCCATACATTTCCATTAAAATATAATAAAACATTGTTTTGTCTCTATGAGATACGAATTATTTGTTTAATAACAGTGCCTCTATAGGTGAAAATCCAGTAATTGTGACATATTCAAATATTGTTAAAAATATTTTACATAATAGTACAGAATTTGCACATATATCTTAAACACTTTCGACTCGTAATATAGTCGGGCATCCACTCATATAGTATTGTTTTACCAACTGTACGATAGATATAAAGTAGTAGATTTCATATAAAAAAACGATACAATGGTATTTGTTTTTTTATTGACAATAAAAACAATCTGCTATGAGAACCCGCGTAGTTAGGGCAATACAATGATTGAATGAAGGGCCCACTTTTATTTTTTGGGCTCAGGATGGCAGAGATAGTCGAGTGGGAAGAAAGTTTTCACACAAAGTTAAAATTAGGCTATAAACTTTTTTCGAGACAGTATAAAGCGAATAATATATTATGCGCGTCGTTAGAATAATTCAATGTACATTTGTTGGTTCGTTCAGGGTAGTCATTACCGTGCTCATTTTTATGATCGCCGTCGTTTGTTTGCTACCAGCCAATTCATTCTGAACACACCGTAAAAAGCGAACGCCATTAACTCGGCGAGATCTGTATATTACGATGGCGCACTCGCACGTCTGTCGGAGTTTTTTTAAAATGGAGGAACACGTCAAACGACGCGGGAAACTGAAATTAAGACATTGTTGAAACGATAGTGAATATTTGTTTTATAAGCCCTTGTACATGGATTAGATTTTTGTCTGTAGAAAATTTCGTGAAGTTCGGATAGAGCGATCACTAAAAGATGCGAAGGGTGATTCATCTTTCAACGTTGAGTTCCCATTTGGTGCGATACAAGTACAGTGGAATCCGCTTATTCTAGAACTTACTTTTGATAACAATAGCCGGCTGAAAACATTAAGCAGAAAATAAAAAATATCAATATTGAACACAATTTATTAAATAATAATATAGGGTCTTTCAACAAGGACGCTTAATTTTAAAATGTAAGTTAAACAGGTTGTGTGTGAGATATTCATTCAATTTTTCTTTCATTTGAAAGTATATTTTATGGCAATAAGTGTGAAATATAACGTTGTTCGAATATCCGCTGCGGCTTTGCTCGGTGGCACGTTTGGGAGGTCCAATTTTCAATGACTTTATCGCATAAATCTGGCTAAATTTGCTGGATGGCGTTTGTTATGTTGACTTTGAGGAGGTCAATTGTTTGCGGCTTATTCGTAAAGACTTGAGATTTAAGATAGCCTCAAAAAAAGAAGTCTAAAGGCGTTAAATCGCACGATCTCTGTGGCCAGTTCACGTCACCGCCGCGCGAGATAACCGTGCCCTCAAATCGCTCGTGCAGAATGTCCAGAATTTGATGATTTGCACACGTTGTTCAACCTTTCGTGGTGATTTGCCGTATACTACTTAACAATTGACAATAAATTTGACAGATGTCACTTTAACAACATGGCTGCTATAACCTAACAAATTTTGAGCGTCCCTATTAAAATACCCTATACTAATTAAATATATCAATAAGAAAAACTATAGATAGATCGGACTACTCTGAGATATTTGAGATTCCGTAAAAATAAAGTAGACGGCTTTCAAATAATGGAACGATAGATGTATTCATTTGAAGAAGTGTAACATATGGGTTCGAAAATTTATTGTCAAAAGTACTGTCTGCTGTAGCAAAGTCGGTTAATGCACTCCGGATTCAGATTCGAGTCCCGGTAGCAAAAACAATATTTTTCGATAAAATTGATTTTATATGTATATTTTTTTTATTAATATATTTAATTATAATTAATTGTGAAGTTATAATTATTCAGAACATAGGTCTCTGATATTTTAAATTCTAATTAAATGTATTAATTAGAAAGATATACAAATAAAATAAATTTATCGAAAAATATTGTTGATATATTTTAGGTATTTAATAAAAATGAATTGTTAATTTTGGAGTCTGCTATCGGTTTAATCACTGGTTTCCGATTTAATAACCGAGTTTCCGTAAAAACAAAGTAGATGGCTCTTTCAAATAATGGAACGATAAATGTATTAATTTGAAAAGGTGTAACATATGGGTTTGAAAATTTGACGTCAAAAATAATGTCGCTGTAGCATAGTTGGATAATGCACCTTCCCCGGTTTGGAAAGAGATCCAGGTTCGAATCCCGGTAGCAACAACAATATTTTTCGATAAAATTGATTTTATATGTATTTATAATTAATACATTTAATTAGTATTTAAAATATCACTGACCTATGTTGTGAATAAATTACAACTACACAATAATAATGTGTTCTCAATAATAAAATAATGATACGACTAAATTATTAACAAATCGAAAACTACATTATTTTTAAAAACATTACAAAATTTAATTGAAAAATTCATTAATTGTCCGTCGTTTGAATTATTTAAAACTTGAATGTAATCCTCATATTCATAGTTTTTTTTAAAGTTTGTTGCTCTGTTTTCTGAGCTTCTAAAATTTCTTCTTCATTCTTGTTTCATTCGATCTCTTTTGATAATTTAAAGTCATCGTCAGTCAGGATCATTTTGTAAGAATTCCTATATATTTTGTATCCACATAATTTCCTACGTATTTTGTATGCACGTATTTGTAACAATAGCCGAAGTTTGATTATAATAGGCGGATTATTTAAAATAAATTTTATATACACTGTTTTGGGATCGACAGATAATGATAACGATATCCGATTTATACTATTATCCGCGATTATAACATCCGGATACTACTGTATATGTTAATTAATTGATAGCATTTGATAATGACAGGCGGATACGGAAGTAAATGAATACTTACGATTTACACTGAATTAATTTAAATAAAGTTACAATGATTCGATTTTACTATTAACTAAATTCTATGAGGCGGAGTGAGACGCGGAAGCTGCCAACGAAGAGAGTGAGGGCCGCTGCTCGTAATGGCTGTCGGAATTGGCGCGGTACATGCAACCGGTACATTGTATATTTATGGTGGCAGGACTCCACAATTCTTTGGAGACAATTCATGGCTTTCGTATACCCTATGTGGCGGAAATTCGAGCAGCACCACCATTTAACTCATTTGACGCTTACGTACGTATATATATATTATTATTTGAATTCTTATATTATATATATATAATATAAGAATTCAAACAAAATGTATCACTTTGAAAGATATACAGATAAAATCAATTTATCGAAAAAATATTCTGGTTGCCACCGGAATTCGAACCAGGATCTTTTCCTATTCGGGGAAACGCGCTGACCATTACACCATTTCAATCTAGTAAGTTAATGTGAGAACTGTCACTTTGGATTTGTGTGTATGTGTGTATAGCAGGAGAGTGTGTAGATGAGTGGTGGGAGACAAAGCTTTTAAGATGCCGTCTCTGGGGAACGGGGCTCTTTTCCATCGCCACTTGTTTGAGTTATATAATTGTACATTACTGTAAATACGTTATTGTAATAAATTAACATTAATACACGAATCTACTGAGCTTCACTCCAAACCAACCTGAGAGCACAAAGAGAGGATAGAACCCCAAGGGAATCTGGTGGTACATTCAAATATACCACAGTTAACGACAAAATTTCCGAACATGTATGTTGCAGCTCTTTCAAGTTAATACATTTTTTATTCCATTTATAAATAATTCACTATATTTCAGGGAAAATTTCAAATACCTTTGAGCAAAATGCGATAGGGGACGCCAGAATTAAATTGATTAATCAATTTTATTAATTTTGGAAACATTTATACAATTTATATATTTTTAAATAAAATACACTATTATTGTTATTAAAAACTGCAACTTCACAATAATATTGTGTTTTTCTTAAAATAGAGATATAGTTTTATGAGAACGGGAATATTTTTTTAATTTATCAATAAATATGTCACATAATAAATCCAGCAAAACTCTAGTCATCATCACCTCTTTTGTCTGTTTCATAGCTATAATGATTGAGAACAAAAAAGTCATATATCTGCATTTCAAAGGAAGTTGACACTTCATTATTATAAAGTATATATTAGTTTTTCTAAGTGTTATATACATTAAGATATTGCAATTTTATGTATAATAATGTAATTGACTTGTTATCTATACAACCTACGCCTTTTGACCCATCTGACCCAACACACCCTCCCCCCCTTTGCCCGGCCGCTATAAATGATTTATCTATCAGCATAATTAAAGTATATATTTCCAACACATAATGTAGAACATTACCCATTCGTGTACATTAGTTCCAAAATAAAATAATATACACATATATGTACATATACTCGTATATGTCTCAGATACATCTATCACACCACCCCTGCGAATCATATTTTTTTCTGTTTCGCTCCATCCCACTTCTTATTGTATTTTGTATTGGTTTCTTCAAATATTGTGTAAATTTTATTTTAAAATTCAAATTATGTTATTTTGTTTAGAGAAAAATAAAAACGATTAATTTTTATTATTTGCATATTCTTCTATAAAATGTAACGCACTTTTTTAACGGAGTTTAATAACAGTTTATCCAGGTAACCGTATTTTTCGGATTCGCCCACCTCATGTACAGATAATAGTATTTTGTTTTAACCTCTTCAAACATGATTTGAATTTTAATTTAAGTTCAGATGGAATTTTTGACAGACAATTGTATGGTAAGTTAAAAAGGTGACAGATAAAAGAGAAAAAAACGCAATTTCCAGTAGTGGAAATATCCTTTTTTTTTTCCTCACGATCATTCGATGGAGGAAAGAGTGCGTCCATGTCCCCATTGTGGCCGTCTTCCATTTTTCTTGCCATACTTCTTGCTTATGTAAACGCCTTCAATCGTTGGTTCCCAGGTTTCCGGTTAATAATAGGTGCACACATGATACATGAACTGCACTAACCTGTTCACTTTGCTGTCGTTAGATTTCGGCTGGCTGAGGCGCGCACTGGTGGTTTTAGGACTGCTCCACTGGCCACGCCTTCTTTACCGTCTTCTACGATTCCGACAATAGGCGGCAATAATCACGCACACACATGCACATTATTATCAACCAGGAAACAAAGTGATGCCAACCTAAGTAATAAGGCGCATAAACACTTCTATAGTCATAATCCTCTATCTGTGACCCAACCCAATGATGGACAATAATGCATAATCTAGACGGAAACAAGTTGATACTTTCAAGTATCTGGGAGTACTGTTTTCGAATGACGTGCGACAGGAGAAGGAAATTGATAAAAGAATATAAAAATTAAGATAAAACTGGCTATTTTAAAGTTAGTTTACGCCCTCGGAGACGCTTCTGACAACCTTCTGAGATCTCATAATTAATTTTATCTCCATTTACAATACTTACACATTAAACACCACGTCTCATAATCTCCAAAGTCCTCCCGGGATTTTTACGTTTTTAATATTATATATACTTAAATATAATTCTAAAAAAAAGTTTGATACGTATATGAGAGGACATAAATAATACAGCTAGTGAAGAAGTATAGTAACTGTATATTTTAATTAATTTATTGAATTTATAAGTGTTCGCTTACGAGCCAAGTGTTCTCTTAAGGGTAATAATACCAAGTGCGTGGACGTGTTTTACGGCTCATAAAAACAGCGGTGGAAAAACTTCAACCCGCGATACTAAAATTTCACTGTTTTCTTATACGGCCACTCGCAGGGGGTGGGGTTGGGTGGGCGAGTGGGGGTGTGGGCGAGCGTGAGAGTAGGGGGGGGGTGCCTACCTACGCGTGAAACCGGGGTAGGTTCGACGGGCGCCTACCCCGGGCCGGCGCTTACCTAGCCGGCCGTACATTAAAATTTCTATTCCGACAAAATGGTGTTAAAGTTGCCATATGGCGCCGCTAACGCTGAAATATATGACGTTTGTGTGTAACGCGGAAACTTTTTGCCGTATATTTTTTTGTTTGTTTGTTAGTTTGTTTTATTGCCGGCGGCGCTGCGGTCCGTTTTGGAATTTCATCGTTGTACGGCCACTTTTGTCAAATTGAAACTTACCGAGCCACTTTGGCGACGCCGGCGGCTGAAGGAAATATAAAGCTCATTTAGCGCCCTGACGGCAACATTGTGTTTAAAAACAAACGAAATGGCAAAATAATTGTTGAATAATGTAAAAAAAATAGCGAGGAATGTCGCGCGTCACGTGTCCAGATACCGTTGACCTTGGAACCCGTGCGCTTTTGTACTTGTTTATATTATTTTTTAAGTATTTCAATAATTTTGTTTTACACTAATATCTGCTAAAGATGTTCTTTTATTTGACATGGTTCCTCTCTATGAGAAAAAACCGTTCAATATCCAAATAGTCAATATAATAGTGAAGATCCCTCAGCGGTATCTTTTGAAGAAGATAAAGAAGAACAGATGTAGCATTTAAAAAATTTTGTGTATAAAATGAAGCGCGCGTTATATTAGTACTAGCATAAAATAGAAATCTTTTTAGTAATATTTGAATATGTTCAAGAACACACAATTACTGGATTTTCACCTACAAAGGCACTGTTATTAAACGAATAAGAGATATCCCATAAAGACGAAGCCATTTTTATTATATTTAATGGAAAGATATGGATAATTACAGGGCTTACTGAACGAGTGAGAATGGTGAACGTTATATAATATTTATATAAAGTGATTACTTAAGCCAGCCGAAGATAGATCGTAAGCTCTGTAATTACTCATACTTCCATATATTTCTATTAAATATAATAAAAATAGTTTCGTATCTATGAGGCGTATATTATTTGTTTTGAATTTTTTTTATTTGAATATATCTACATCCTGTAATGCTGAACATTTAATAGTCAGTCATAAGTGAAGACTAAATAGTTTTGAAATTAATTTATGTAAAATGTGTCTATGCTCTTGGGTTTATCGTTTAGTATTTTAGAATATAAATAAGTTATTTTTTTATTTATTATCTTAGTTTTATTAACCACTAGTTAGTGATTAATAAAACTAAGATAATATATAAAAAATAAGAATTTTAACCACAAAGTTAATATTGTTAATTTTAAAAGCTTAAATAAGTTACCTGAAAAGAAAAATATCCGCACATTTTTTATCTGAAATTAAGAAAATCGTTTTCCATATATATAAATATATTTAGACTCATCGAAATCTACAAAATTGAGGCCCTACCTATTTAAAAATAATTTTTAAACAGCTTTAATAATTATTACAATTAAATAATTTGATTGATTAACTTTTTTCACCCAGATTGAAAACTGGTTGACCCAATTATATAATAATTATTGAACTCATAATGTTTTTAATAACTTGATTTATTATTTAATACGTGTAATTTAACTATACGTAGTTCGTTTGCCCTAAGACAATCACTGCCTAGTGGGGTATATTTATAAAACTATCAAGGAAATGATAAATGATCAAATCTAATATATGTAGGGGAGGCACGAAATAAATATTACAAAAAAAAAGTTGATTTAGAATAATGTATTTCGACATATTTCAGCTATCGAGTATCAAGTATGTAACAACCAGTGGCGTGCAGTAGGTATAGACTTAGATTATGCTGTTACTATGATTTATATAACTATATATAAAATACCATATGCCACATTGTATATAGGTTTATGAACTTTCATTTAACCGACGTCTTTAAGCAAAACGAATCCATCATGAATCTATTCTATAAAGTGCACGAATTAAAATTAGAAAGGGTTCAGCATAAATTTTTAAAGTTTATTAACTTCAAACTGTGTATACCCGTTGAACAATTGAATTATGATTTTGTAATGAGCACTTTTTATTTAACTAACTTGTCGTGTAGAAGAACTTTAAGCGATTTATTATTTTTATTTAAAATATTAAATGGTATACTGGACGCCCCTAATTTAACTGAACTGATTGTATACCACGTTCCTGCGCGGAATTCCAGGTCGTCGGAGCTGTTCCATGTAAATGCATCATATAATTTTTTTTATAGGAATGCACCCACACAAAGACTTCACAGGATTGAGAATGATTTTGGTCTTGTGGATACATTCGGATATTCAAAGTTTAAATATAAGAGTGATGTTTTTGATGCTGTTCTGAGTCAAAGATACAACTGATTTTGATACTGGGCCATTCTGTGTCAAACCTAAATTTTGATTATTTTTTCTGTCTTCAACCATTATTTTGCTTATTTTTAAATTAATATTTTCTATTCAATTTTTATATATATATATTCCATGCTACTTGTGTAGCTGCTCATGTGTTTTTTTTGTATTTTTTATACCAAAACTATTTTGTAAAAGTCCATAAGGCCGTTAATAAATTAATAAATAAAATAATAAAAATGCATTATCTTCGAACGCAAAGAACGACCATGAAAACACCGCGTTAGTAAGGTAGTCAAATTTGTTAATAAGTTAATGAGGAAGTAGATGCTTAGATTAGATCTAACCCAAGTTAAAAACATTTCAAATGTCATTCTGTCATAAGTAAGGACTTCGCACAACATGGATCAGCTGATCCATTTCTGACTCTGTCGAGTGGAATCTTCAATTCGGTAGGTAGAAATTGTATGACTTGAATAGAACGATAGATTAAAATAGTGGCCAACAATCGTGCGTAACTAAATAGTGGCAACAAAATTGTGCGTAACTCCGTTAGCCTGTACCGTGCGGACGTGACTCATACATCATTGTTTTTCGTCCGAGTCCCTTCATGGGAGAGTGTACTTGATAGTTAGCCCTTTAATGACTGTCTTGAATCCACTGGTCTCTTTACTTCCGTAGATGACACTTGGTAATCTGTTGGTTTGTAATGTTTTCATATACCTGTATTTCAAAATAAATAAAAATAGCACTTAAAAGGGCGCAGGAAGGTTTCAATTTAAATCTCTTTTCGTTTTCGAAATTTCTTTCAGTAGCTTTTGTTTTTTTTATATCGCATTTATTTTGTGTTTATTAATTGTACATTTCGCGTTTCTATAATACTGTGAGTGGAACCTATAAAAGAAGTTGAAACTTCTACACCGGTTCCGGGAAAGGGAGGGTCCCTCCCTTCTAGCTATTTATAGTGGCTAGCAATTATTGTAGCAAAAAATGAAGAATAAGTCAGTAGAGAACTACAACGCTCGTGGCGTCGCACGGCAGCATCAAGAATTGCGCAACTAATGATTCTACTGATAAACGGAGGGCGCTAGCGCAATTACAATATATGTGTTGCATAAATGAATAGACGTCGGAAGAAACAGGATATTCGGAAGGAGGATTGCACTCACCACAATTCAGTTCTTTTGGCACCTTCAAGGTGGATTGTAAATTTATATTTATCACTATCTTCGTTCAGGGGTCCTAGTCCTTTAGATTGCACTGTACTAGACGTGACGTCTCAATTTAATATTATACTTCGATTCACGCATAACTACACTGCTTCAAGGTCACCGTTTGACCAGTGCGGCGGTGTGCCGGGTGAGGAGAGGAGGGGAGGTAAAAGGCACAGTACACTATTTTCGTTCAAGAATAAATACATGTCCCAAAAAATAGGGATTATTTAATTTATATTTGTTTCGCACAATTTTTAGTAATGCCCAGATTTTTTGCTTGTATGCAGTGCATACAATATATCTATCTGTAATTTATAGCATGTCTGGTTTGTTTGGTTCTTTTATTTAACGCACCTTAGATGTCATTTTTACCTACACCCAGATTCTAATGTATTATTTGAGTCGGCCGAGTTCATCACTGTACCTTAAAACTAATACACCAACGCCAGCCAAATGTGTGTAATTTTGACAGTTTCCCTTTTACGTACTTCTGTAATGCGCATATCACACGGCAGCCATTAGTACATTACACCACTCCCATTTCCTCTGACCTCCTCATCATACGAGGTTGTGAACTGCGGTCCCGAACCTGGTACTTGTTATCGAGCTGAGCGGACCGCAAATTACATCAGGCAAGTATTGCTCAACATTTCATACTGCGGCTGTGGTTCATCTTCACGATATTTAGATGAAGTACTCACATATTAAAATTTGGACCCAGATTCCGAAATCGGAAGGTGGTTAATGTTCAAAACCGTATAATAAAATATTACGAACATCAAACAATTTTCGCTTTTCGGCCTGAAGAGCTTGAAGAATCCAAGGGATTGGATTCTTCAAGCATCTGACGTCCTCCGAACATGAAACACACTGATTTTTTTAATTTTAAGAAAGCAATAATAATACAATGACATAGTGCATAAAAAAAATATGGTACCTATATATTTTAATTTAAAATATGGTCTTACTAATTTAGGAGAACACATTCTTGTTGTGAAGTAATTATTCAGAACATAGGTCTGTGATATTTTTTTAAAATACAAATTAAATGTATTAATTTGAAAAATATACATATAACATTAATTATATCGAAAAATATTGTGGTTGCTACCGGAATTCGAACCTGGATCTCATCCAACCTACGGAACGTGCATTAACCGATTATGCTACAGCACAAAGTGTACTGACGACAAATTTTCGAACCTATATGTTACACTTTTCAAATTGCTATATCTATCGCTCTATTATTTATTTATTTAGGTAGTGGCAACAATATTTTTCGATAAGATTGACTTTATACGTATATCTTTCTAATTAATACATTCAATTTGCCATTAAATGTTTTAGGTACGATTTAACAGGGAGTGATTTTATAAATACTTTGTTCTATAAAACGATATTTATTTATATTTATTTTCATCAGTGCTCTAGTGGGCTTTTACATAAGAATAATAATTTATTTAATTTAAATATAGCAGTACACTTTTAATATAGCATTTTAATATAACAGTTTGAATATAACATAAAACACTAAGTATAATTGATGTATAAATATTTCTTCAATTCCGGTATGTCCCTGCAACGAAAATTGTCAACGAAATTCAACTTGTTACCAAGCCGATGCATCCGCGATATTAATGAGTTAACAGCATCATTATTTGTATGTGTACCTACAGAGAACATTTCATGTTGTCTCCTTTGAGTTGGTACTTTATACGAAACCATTTGTGTCAACTCAGGGCAGTCCAACATCCTATTGACCATTTTATATAAAAATACTATATCGCTCACATCTCTTCTTCAGGAAAATTTTTTCAAATGAAGTAGACTCATTAAATAATGGTAATTTATAATTTATATGGGAATATGTAATTTAAGGTTGATAAATCTTAGAAGTGCACTCTTTCGATTTTTAGAAAATGTGAGCCATAAAAGCAAGACCACAGAGTCGAGTTAAATTCTAGTGTACTTTCTACACAATAGATGTATATAAAGTTGTTAAAGAGCGGAGTCAGTTAAAATGATTAATAATCATTAAATAAATATATATTTGTACAATAAAAATACCTAACCTAACCTAACCAAACCTATCAGATTTTGTCCATCACCAAAATTTTTAATTCACATATATTTTATAAAATTCTTCCAATAATTAATGCGCATATAATTTTATATATTGCTCATTTAAATTGTCTTCAAGTCTTTTTAAAGAGAACACATTTTTGTTATGAATTTGAATTTTTAAAACATAGTTTTGGGATATTTTTAATACAAATTAAATTAATCAACTAGAAAGATATACAGAAAAAAATTATTTATCGATAAAATATTTTAATAATTTATTAAGCTATTTTATTCCGGTAGCAACTAATATATTTTTTCGATAAATTATAACATTATAAATATAAAAAATATTTAAAATTGTGTCCAAATAAAAAATATAAATAAAACAAAATGTATCGATTAATATTTAAAAATGAGTGCAATTCCGCATGCAAAGGAAAATTAATTTGAAATACACTTTTAGTATGGAATAATTAAATAATGTATAATGTTAACCGTGACTACAAAAATAATCAACACATATTTATAAAATTTTATTTATATTTAATTATAGTTCTTTATTTTATTTATAAGATTATTGTTGGATAATTTCCTTGATATGGGATACACACGGACGCGGACGTGCGGAATCGCGGACCCGAATAGACGTAAGGCTATTTGAAATATAGAATTATAACATATAAAAGGCTCTATTGATCTGTTAATTTCACTACAAATAAGTAATTAGTTATCTAATACAAATTAAACGAATCAACTAGAAAGATATGCCTACAGAAAAAATCTATCAATCGAAAAAATATTTGTAATATTTGAATATCTCCTGGAACACACTAACTGCTAATATAATATACTGGTCAACTTGCTTACTTACTTACCATCACGCAGTTTCCTCACGGGGGTAGGCAGAGAGGATAGAGAGCCACACCCTTCTGTCCTGACACACAATTCTCGCTTCACCCTCATTCATACATCTTCTCATACAAGCACGACGATTATTAAGGCTTCTAACAGGAACATCCTATAGTATCTGGTTTACCTGGTTGTGCCAAGTTTTCCGAAGTAAAATAAGAAAATATATAAAAAAGTGAAAAAAAAAGATTTTTCATGCGTATTATATAGTATAATATGTTAAACATTTTACAGATAAAGAATATTGCTTTAAAATAATTAAAAAAAAATTATATTCTCGTAGTGATAACATATATGCTGCTTACAAAAGGGAAACATGAATTCTCAAATTTGGTCCATAGATGGCGATGGTGTAATGGTACTCGAAGCGAGTCTACATACTAACATATATACAACATTCAAAAATTTGATAAATGTGGAGATTGAGGGGTGAGAATTAGCCAACGTTTTTGGAAGAAGTTAGCTGGAGGAGTTCCTTAAATGATCAAAGCTACTCATTTTATGAAATTCTTCTTGTCGTTACATCCTACCTCGTATTTATCATGTTTTGTTTGCTCCCTGCTTGTTTCCTTTGTTTTACTTCTTACATATCTTTAGTCTGTATCAAAAATTTACTTTGTTCAATTTACTTATTATCTCTACTTGTCTCATTTTGATTTTTCAGTTTTTTACAATTTAATTTAATTTGTTACCTCACTTCCAACTTATATTCTAGCTTATGGAACCTTATGGTTACCTACGTCAAAACAGGTACCTTATATATATCTAGCGAGGTAGGAAGCGGCCAATAGGCTTGCGTGTAAATTAAATGAATTATAATATCTGTACTAAGGATTTTTATATTGATGCAAGCTGTAAAAATAAACGTCGATTTATCGGCACTGAAATGAATACTGATCACTGAAGTTAGCCGAAGACAGGTCGTAAGCCCTGCAATTACCCCATACTTACGTATATTTTCTATTAAATATAATAAAAAATAGCTATGTCTCTATAAGATAACTGATATTTATTTGAAAAAATATTTAGTTGCTACCGGGGTTTGAACCTGGACTGCTTCCGATTTGGATAGTAGTTGATTAATTTAATTTGTATTAAAATACCACAGAACTATATTCTGAAAATGCAACTTCAATAAAAATATGTTTTTCATAATTAGTCATCTGTTTTAAGTTAAATTAATTTAATCACAGGCTAGAAGACCGGTTTAATCCACTAAAAGATTAGCAAAAATAATGATCCCTTGTATATAAGCAGTAAACTTTCTTACGGCGTTATTAAAAATAAAGATATTTAAACATTTTTGTGTAACTTGACTTCGTACCGTTAAGTTTAAAATTAATGAACGATCCCGAAACCGTTAGAGTAATTAATAAACGAACAACATGGGCCCCGGTAGGCTGCTACACAATTTCTTCTCGGCACAACTGTCTGCCTCTGATACTTCAAGGTGAAATAATGATATTACGTACAGTACAAAGATGCCCCTGATTCAGGGCAAAAATTACGGGAAACTTGTTTAAAAAAATACAATTAACTAACGTAACTAAAATTATGTTTTGCAATGATAACACATTGTTCAGTGTTGTCATTACATGCCACACGTGACTAGCTAACTAGCTTACCATAGCGCTTTTTCCACTCGGGGGTAGGTGGAATTCTGTCCTGATACACAATTCTCGCTTCATTAACATTTATAAATCTTCTTATGCAAGCTCGTTGAATATTGAAGCTGTAGGCAACCTGTTTGCATCTTACAATACCTGACTGTCAATCCAGACACTTACAATGAGGGTGAACCCACCCCTTAACTAAAACCAATGCAATAATCTTATCTCGGCTCCTATCTCTGCCCTACTCATTCGCCGCCTAGTTGCCAACTGATGATTATATGATGTTGATAGCGCCCAGCATATTGACAAGGCGATACAGCACTGCTGCCGAAACAAGATTTGTCCTCATTGTCCCCGGTTGACTCACTTTAATAGTGAGTGAATAAATAGTATTTACAATACATAACATGAAGATAATATAAAATTAACGAGGTTGGCGAGCAGAGCGGAAGTGAAGAGGCACTCTCTTCCGGGAAATGAGACGGCACAAAATAAGAACATATAAGAGATTCACCTTCCATGCATCACCGCCGGCAGATTTAACCCAAAGACACTTAGAGACATATCAGTTCGCCTGGTATCCACAGAGATGGAGTTAACAATACATCGCGACGGACGAGTCCTCGAAGCTAACGAAGGCCAGATGCTTCTCCGCAGAATGTCCTTTCGGAAATACCTTAAGCGAGCATCTCCCGTTACGAACTTTATTTGTGCAAATTAACGTTTCTAATCGTTACCCCGCAATAAATGCCAACTTTCTGGCAAGTCCTGTTTTGATCAAATACTTTGCTCTAGTCACAGTATATATACTCACTCGCATATTCTACATTAATAAAAACTGCGACACACGTGAGAATCGAGGAGAGATATGGCCTTCAGACTCACTATGCACAAAATTTTCTGATCCGAATTACATAATCTTCAAACGTCAGCCACTCCACCCGAGTGACTCGACAACTTAAAGAACACACACATTCCGACTCATATCACGAAATATATACCATCTCTACAAGGCTTTTCATATTTTTAATACAAATTAAATAAGTAGCAACAACTATTCAGAATTTTCCAATCACCTTTTGGAAACAAACCATTCTTTTGATATTGACAAGGGTTTAGAAATTATACATACAAATACTAGGGGTTTACAGTTAGATAAATTTGAAATTTTAGAAATAAGAAAAAGTGTTAATAGCAAGCTAAATATTATAAATAACTAAATCCTCTTTACAAATAGTCACCTTTTAAATTTGTTTTCATGTTAGTTATTATTTATAGTTTTGTTTTTATCTATGCTTGTATTTTTAATTTCAGTATACATTGTTTCCTGAAGAAGATACCATAGGTATCGAAACATGTTGAATTATCAATAAATAGTGGTTTTATAATAATAAATATTTTTTTAAATATACAATGAGGCCACTATGTAATTTTGCTAATATTGAAGAAGCAAATAAAATTAATCAATTAGAGAGATATACAGAAAAAAAAATTATATATAAAAAAAATAATTTGGTTTCCTTCAATAATTTTGACACCAAAATAGCCAAATGATTGGTTGCCACTAGAATTATTATTATTATCTTTCTCTTCTGTTATTATTATTATTAATATCTATCTCTGATGTATACAGAATTGTTCTGGTTGCTTTGCTAGACTGCAGTCTGTATTAAAGTAGTCAGTTTTTTCGTGCTATTGTGGTGTCATTTAATTAAAAGGTAAGTCGACAGAGACATAAAAAATGTCGCTGTTACTCTCGGAACTGGTGTGTAAATGTTTATTTTTGCCTTGTGTTGTAACCGGTGACATTGATTTAATACTAGTGAGGTATTGTTGAATTAATATATTGTACGAGTCTCAACATATAAATTACTCTTACGTCTAGAACATACTACTCTTTAAATAGAAGATCTGATGGATATCTAAAAGGATGACCATTTATTACTCTAAGAATTGTCTTCGATGCTCTTTTAGCCTACTCTATTATTGTTTTTGCTGCTCCTCTTCAAATTAAAATCGCATAGTTAATTAAGGAGTAGACAAGTACAAAATACACCATACAGCAAGGTATATAATAAGATAACATAAAAATAGTCAAATCAGAGATGAATAAATAAGCATGCAGAAAGATAATGTATAACAGGTATAAATAAGATAAAGAAAACAATAAATCTGTTCAAGGACGAATTATTATATGAAGTTAAATATGTTAAATGAATAGAAAAAGGAGAGTAAAGATTAAGGGTTTATTTATTTAATTAATTAAGGGGATTTTAACAGTATACATAATCAAAATACAATTAATAATGTAAAGTAATATCATCAACAATACAAGAGAAACAACTGATATCTACACGCCAGTTCCGAGAGCAACAACGATATTTTATCAAAGATTCTACATGTTCTTAGCTCCGAAACTGTACAACACACTCAGTACCAACTGGAAATCGTTCACTTCCAACAAGATTACATAAATATGGACCCAATATATGATCTAATTGGATAGAGATCAATCAGAAGCATCGCTATCTAACATTCTATACACAATAATTCACTAGTTCTATAACACTCCCATTGCGCATATTCTTATCTATTTTTATTTTTATTTCACGACACGAACAGCACGAAAAAAACTGGTTACTTTTACACTGACTGCAGTCTAACAAAGTAGCCAGGATAATGCTATGTATATCAGAGTTGGAGTACTCCATCCCACACTATATATTAAGAGTATTTAATTGCAATATAATTATATCTTATGTTTAGCATGTTATATTATAATATATTCACCTCTGTTACAACAAAAACATGTGTGTCAATAAAGTCTAATAAATAAATATGAGTACAAGAAGATAAAAACTGGTTGGAGAAACGATGGGAAGTTTGAAACTATTGTATTTTTATTTGTTAACTTTGTTTTATTAACCACTTATTGAGTTTAAATACATCTATCGGTTTCAAAAAATACTACTACAAAGTTAATTTTTCTAATTTCAAAAGTATGAAACTATTGTAGTGGTAAAGGGAGAGCGAGATGTGTCTGTAGGTAGAATTTATTTATTTATTTATATATATTTTGACATCCATATTTTTGTACTAACAGAGGTGGATACATAATAAACATACATAATACATAGTTTATTGTGTGGGATGCAGTAGACTTCACCTCTGATATATACAGCGTTGTCCTGGCTACTTAGCTACACTAAAGTCTGTGTTAAAGTAGCCAGTTTTTTTTTCGTGCTGTTGTTTGGAATAAAAAGATAAATCAAATATGAATAAAAAGGTAAGAATAAAATAAAATATAATAAAAATATGTGGAGTGGGAGTGTTGTAGGACTAGTGAGTTATTAGTAAAAGAATTGTATACATTATATTAAATTGTTGGATATCCATGCTTCTGATTCATCTCTACCTGATTGAATCATATATTGGGTCCATATTTGTGAAATCTTATAGGAATTGTACGATCTCCAGTTGGTTATAAGTGTATTGTATAGTTTCGGAGCTAGTAACATGTGGAATCTTTGATAAAATGTCGTTGTTGCTCTCGGAACTAGTGTGTAGATGTTTGTTGTTTGTC
Organism: Eubasilissa regina; assembly: GCA_022840565.1. Classification (NCBI taxonomy): domain Eukaryota; kingdom Metazoa; phylum Arthropoda; class Insecta; order Trichoptera; family Phryganeidae; genus Eubasilissa; species Eubasilissa regina. The sequence continues at coordinate 14,646,062 of JAINEB010000017.1, read as the reverse complement.
TAGTGTTGTGTGCATGATTTATTGCTTGGGGAGAGTTGTTGTTTGTACGGAAATATTGAACGAGTCTCAACATAAAGATTTGTCTTATATCAAGGACATTGTACTCTTTAAATATAAGGTCTGATGGATATCTAAAGGGACGACCAATTATTACCTTGAGAATTGTTTTTTGTGCTTTTTTAGCCGACTCCAGTGTTGTTGAGAATGATTGGTTAAAATTGATAATGTAGTGGTTCATAAAAAAAACTCCTTTAGCGTTCTGAAGAGAGAGAATGCGGATCTGCTTCGCTCAAGAATCCGCGTCGCATTATCAAGGTCGATAAGACAATGCGACCTCTTCCGAAGATCGTTCCTCGACCTCCGTCAGTTCGTGAGGTACAGATGGCGTCAACTGTCCGTAAATAGGTTCGTTGAAGATTATTTTCAATCTTCAATGAACGTGTTTACGTTGCTGTATTTTCTTCTCTGGGTTTTTGTGTTAGAGCTGCGGATCGGATCATAGCTGGTGTTGGTTCTTGTAGTTTATTTATGACGTCGGTGTTCCAGGCTGGTTGCGGGCCATGTGGTCATCGCAATTCCAGGTACTCCCGCGCTTTGAGAGGCTCAGGTACACGGCCAGTACATAATGAGGCGTTTGGTAATCGATTCCGTTCCAGACTATTACCCCATTACAAGTTTTGGAGGGAAAAAGGGAATTTATTGTTATTATAACGGCGCGATCCGCCGAAATGTTCAGGAAATCAGCGGCTACAATCGGGCTAATAGTTTTCCAATTGGAAATTTAGCGCGGCGCCATTTTGTTTACGGTTGAACACTGTGTTTATGGTGCGTTCCTTGTGTGCTCGCTCTTGTGCTCTTGTGCCATCGGGCGAGCTGTGGTGAAATATTGTCTTTGGTAGTTACTGAGGGACAAAGAGCTTGCTCGATAATACAAGGTCATAATAAGACGTCGTCTATCCACTGCTGAATTAACATTTTTCTATATCTATTATTTTTCGTTGTCATATATTTTACAGAGTTTGATGAGTTACTTACTTAGGTGGTTTGATCACATGGAACGAATGAATGGGGAGAGAATGGTAGGAAAGGTATATGACGTGCAGTGAGTACATTGAAATATGCTGTAAGTACTCGTATCTATATATTTTAAGAAATTAAGCGAAATTAAATATTTATCTTACAGAATACTATAATATATTAACATGTGAATAATATGATGATAATTGTGATATGAATATTACGAGATACATATGAAAATTACGCCGCTCAACGTCCGTGGAATACTTTGCACGACCAGGTAAACCAGATACTGGAAGATGGTTCAGTTAGAAGCCTCAATAATCGAGGAACTTGTTTGAAAAGATGTATATGAAGCGAGAATTGTGAATAAGGATAGGAGAGTATGGGACTCTATCTTTCCTGTCTACCCCTTCAGAGAAACGCCGTGATGGTAAGTTTGTCAGTTAGTCGATGAGTGCTTTTTAGGATAACCTGACGTCCGCGTTTGTCCGTCTTCCAAGTTACGTGGTTACTTGGCGTGTTGAATTGTATCAACTACTGCTGTCTATTCTCTTATCTACACGTTATACCCGAAGAGAACAAGAGGTCGACAGGCTACCCCAAAACCCGCTGGATTGACGAAATCATTCAATTCTCAAAAATTATGTGGCAGTTAATAACAATTAAAACAAAAGTGGGAGGAATTTGAGGAGGCTTTCGTCTAGCAGTGGATATGAAACGGCTATGATTACAAATGTAATGTTACATTCACAGTTATACAAGTTTTGTTTAGAACACCTAGATATTTATAATTTATAATTAAATTAAATTCTAGAAATTTATAATTAAATTTCGAAATATATTGATTGAATTATTTTTGTAAATATAATGAAAAGATACGAACAAATATTAACTTACGAGTGACCTAAAAGCTTTGAGAATAATACTCAGAAAAAATAGATACACTCGGATTAGTACTTTGTTGAACGATCTGAATATGATGATCTTTAAGCAGAAAATATATTTCAATGTAAAGGTATTTATTTATAAAATCCTCACTAAGAAAATATTGGCAGAATTTATACAAGAAGAAAAGACAGACTGAGACTGCCGTTCAGGAAATAGGCTAAATCTCAGAAATCGATGTTGTACAGTGCGATGAATATTTTTAATGAAATGCCAGAAAACATAAGGAAGGAGAAGAAACTATATATTATTAAGGAGTACACATTCTTATTGTGAAGTTGTAATTATTCAGTACGTATTTGATTTTAATGTATATCTTTCTAATTAATACATTTAATTTTGTATTTTAAATAATATCACAGACCAATCTTCTGAATAATTACAACTTCATAATAAGAATGTGTTCTCTTTGATAATATACAAGTTGTATCAATGTGTCCAAAATTTATTACAAATTAATTATTAATTCTGGCATCTTCTATCGGATTACTCAAAGCTATTTAAGATTCCGTAAAAATAAAGAAGATAGTTTTCAAATAATGGAGCGATAGATGTATCAATTTGAAAAGTGTAACATATAAGTTCGAAAATTTGTCGTCAATGTACTGTATTGGTGTAGCGTAATCGGTAAAAATAAATCATTATCGTAAACAAGTTATATTAGTGATTAACAAAATCACAATAAACTAGATTCACTCATTCTGATTTTGCTGTGTGCATATCAACATAGAAAGCTGCAATCATTAGTATAAATACACGGATTAGATTTGTCTCAGAAGCTCGTCTAGAGAGCGTATAAAAGAGAGTTAAGAATGTTGGGAGAAATGAGCTAAAACTCATTGTTTGTTGTATTTTGTACAACGAATAGAATAACGCGTCTAATACATTTATTTATTTATTAACGCCCTTCTGAGCTTTTACAAAGTTGGTTTGGTATAAAAAAAAACACGAGCAGCTACACAAGTAGCATGGAATATATATATATATATATATATATATATATAAATAGAAATTGATAAAAAAAAATATTTAAAAGTAAACAAAACAAACAAATAAAAATTTAGGTATGACACAGAATGGCTGAGTATTGAAATCAATTGTATCTTTGACTCAGAACAGCAACAAAAACATGACTCTTATATTTAAACATTGGATATCGGAATATATCTACAACACCAAAATCGTTCCCATGCCTGTGAAGTCTTTGTGTGGGTGAATTCCTATAAAAATTAGTATATGATGAATTTACATGAAACAGTACCGACGACCTGGTATAGTTAAAGAATGCCATTTACAAGTTACAAGTTAGTTAAATTTAGAGTACTCATTAGAAAATCATAATTCATTTGTTTAGCAGGTATACACAGTTAGAAGTTAATAAACCGTATAAATGTATTCTGAACCCGTTCTAATTTTAATTAGTGCACTCTATAGAATGGAGACCAAATAGTTGAGTTGAATTCTAAATTGCTACGAACCACAGCCGCGTATAAAATTTTAAGCGATTTAAGGACATTCCCAAAGAGCAGTCGTACTCAATCTTCAAGAAGATTCCCCCGTATGTAAACTACTATGAATAGAATAAAAAACAGTTGAGGTACAGTGTACTTTTTCGCTTCCGCTCACATGCGCAGAAGTTCAAAAATCTCTCACTATTCAAATTATAAAAGGAAACGTCAAAACCATTCAAAAGTAGCTCACTTTTTTATAACAAAACGATTGTTATACCGCTTGTGTTAGTTATTTTTACAGAAAGATATTTGTTAAATTTTCAATTAATGATTCTCAGTTTTCCAAAACAATCGTAGGAAAATTACTATTGCTATTTAATTAAACGTGCGCTACAACATCGATCGGGGTATGGTTCGTATGTTAAATATGCTCATTTTAATAGTCAATATTTACAAATTTACTACCGCAAGGACTATTGAAAAAAATTTCTACGTATAAAAGACACTTAATAAGTATGTGTATTCAAAGTTTCAAAAATATTGTAAGAAAAGTGATTTTTTTAGGAACATCCTTGTGAATTAATATTTTTCACCGTTCTTAATACAAAACCAAGACATTTCATAGCTTTATTCATGTTTCATTAATGTGTGGAACGAATAATAGTTTTTCATGAAATAATATGCTAAGATCTTTAATTTAAGATACTTTTTTAAGAGTAACCCTGTTTATGCTGTCATGAAAAACAATGGGTTTTTTGATTCTGCAAAACGTTAGAGATTGGCATTTATCAATATTTAAAAAAATTTGTTGTGTGTACACCATTCGTGTAATTTGTTAAGGTTAGATTGAAGAATAAGACAGACATTTATCGACTCAATTGTTCTGGATAACTTAAGGTCATCAGAAAACAACAATATGTCGTCTTTATCAAATGTTGCAACAATATCGTTAATAAATAATAAAAATAAAACTGGTCCTGAGTGTGAGCCTTGAGGAACACCACTAGAAGCCTCAAATGAAGTCGATGTATAACCAAAGCTTTTCACAGACAGTGTCCTGGACGATAGGTAACTTTTAAACCATTTTAAAATATTCCCCGGCTTTAAATTTATGGATGAGTATAATACATATGAATGAATAAGATAATAAAAAAACAACATACATATATGTGTTCTAATATTGTAGATAATTATGCTAAATCTTTGCATCTAAAATACTCAATAATTTTCTCTTCTTGTTATGAGAATTTACTTCATCATAATTGGTTCTAAGATTTCCTTATCTACGCCTACTCTGCAGCGAGGGAAATGTTACCATCTGTATTCTGTTAATGTACTAAACAAACACAAATCTCTGTTTTTCGAGCGTGAGAGGTATATATTTATATATAATTTATATCAGTTCACGTTACTGTTAAAGTATGGAATATGATCATTTCATGGAATATCCAGATCAATCAGCGCGCTCAAATACAATGATAAATAAATGTTTTTATTAATTAGAAAGATAACATATAAAATCAATTTTATCGAAAAATCTTGTTGGTGCTACCGGAATTCGAACCTGGATCTCTTCCTATCCGTCGAGCAATGCATTAACCGATTACGCTATACCGACACAGTGAATTGATGACAAATTTTCGAGTTTATATATTTCACTTTTCAAATTGATACATGTATCGTTCCATTATTTAAAAGCAATATTATTTATTTTAAATTTAAACATTAAATTAAATTTGTTGTCGATGCACTGTATTGTTGTAATTGTATCGTTTTTATTTCTTTAAAGCTGTATATGTATATTCTATCAATTGATTTTTTATATATGCATTCTATGCTACTTATGTAGCGGCTCATGTTTTTTAATACCTAATCAACTTTGTAAAATCTCATTAGGGCGTAAATGAATAAATAAATAAAATAAATATAAAGTTTTACCTACACAGTAATGATTTCAATTTTTATGAAGAATGTGTATACTGTGTATACTGAATTTATGAATATCATTACAAAAGAGTATGAATATCATAAATAAAGTATACACAGGGTATAAAGAAAGGACATTCTCACAAATAGGTTTTTAACATGCAGTAACACAGGCCTACCATTATAATTAAACCAATAATATTTCAGTAAATGCACGCAACATAAAATTAATATTTTAGATAATCCTAAAGAAAATATTAGCGCTTAGGAATGTCTAGTGAAAATCCAATTATGAAATTTTAATCGTACAAAAATAATTATTTTTTCCATATTGTCCGTCACAAAAATTAATACGTTGGTAAAAATACCATTTGTGATATGAAAGACAGAGATCCCACACTATTTTCACAATGAAAAGAACAACAAACATACAAATACAAATAAAATATACACATGATATTCATACTATTTTGTATATGTATAATGTAAATAGTTTTAAGTAATAATAAATTAAAGGGCGCTGACTGGTGTATAATCAAAACATATATTAATTTGTAAATATTAATTAGATTTTATTAAAGTCTTGGGTTTAATTTGACAAGCGGAACCATCACGGGAGTTGCATAATTACGGAAACTGGTGGGTCTCCTCCTCTTTTAGTACTTATTTAAAAAAATGTAGGTAATCCATTAAACACCCGAATTACATATGTTGACTGTAACATGAAATGTAAATATATTTATAATAATTATATTTCCGAACAAAACAAATATTTTGAATCAGTGGCGTTTCATTACGGCGTTGGCGTTAATTATTCCAACGATACCGTCAAAGCAACAATAATTTTTAGGGAGCCATAGAAATAACAGATTTGTACATAACGTATCCGAAACGGCTCGGGCGGCAGAGTAAGGGGTGGGGGGGTAGCTGGGAGAAGCCATTGTAATTGTAATTATTGTCTTGTAAGGTAAAATACTGTACAGCGTCTGTTGGTACGCCTGAAAATGAGATTGTTACATTATTGGCTTTTACCTGCCAGAGTACCTGCCGCCCAAGGACACGGTTCCTTTGAAAATTTTGTTACGATTTTCAATAAAATAAAGACTTGGGTATTTGCACTAGATTTGGGACCTGTGACAAAATTTATTTAAAAAAGAAAGGTTGGCATGATCATTATCCATTGTCATTTTCAATGCTGGATGAAAACCACCCCATGGCTCTGCAACTTTTTTCGGTCCTCCGCCAATCTTCGCTATGTCACTCTCACTATTCCCCACTAATTATAACTTTGTAGCATTTGTTATAGTGATGGTAAGATCGTTATTTTAATTATTATGTAAACAATTAAATTCTTATATAAACAGTTATTTAAACATATATTTAAACAGATATTTAAATAGTTACCTAAACCGCTATTCTGACTATGATTGTAACGTTGATTGGTAAATGATTATTCATAATTCATCGAGCAATGACTGGCGCATGGGTTGGGTCATTAATTCAGGTGATATTTATTCGAATTACAAAGTAAGTTCACTAAGAAATATTAAAATGTATACTGAAGAGGGTTTATCATTTAAAAAATTGAAGTCCATCAAAATATTTGATCAACAGAGACCACCCCTAAACCGGTAAACATCATCTCCCCCAAAATGCTCATCTCAAAGGGAGATTTAACGTCTCGCAGCGGAGATAAAAAGGCTCGAAAATCTATTTAATTAAATTCTTCCTGCAACATCGACCACAATCTGAAGGGCGGTCCTGGCGGGGGTGGGCGCCCACTCGGAGGAGGTTCAAACGTTATTTTTTATTAACCCATCCGCCCCAAAATCATACGGTCAGTAGCTTGATTGCTTTTATATATAATTATTTAAACTTCTTTATTTATTTAGTCAAGTTTATGCGTCATCACACGCAGAGGGTCAATATTTGGCACTGCATCACAAACAGCATACAATCAAATCGCCCATTTTCGCTCCTACATTCACACATTTCAGTTCTTCAACGTTTACGGGGAAAATCTACTTTTGTTTTCACAATCATAATTAATTAGTGAAAAGTGAGAAGTGGTTAGAAGGGGATACATGGGGAGGCCTTCATCCAGCAATGGATGAAAAACGGCTGATAACAATTATGGTGTGTAATAAAATGAAATATTATACAATAATTTCTTCACTAAAATATTTTTTTTAATACCGTACACGGAATATATGCCACATCAATATTATTTTCAAACTAAGCTATATGCTTGTGCTATGAAAATAGAATAAACTTGATGGCCTCCTGTAACGAGACTCATATCCTCAACCACTAGATCACTAGGCGAGTATCGTAACCACTTAATATATATTTCGTTTAATTACCAATATTTAAAAATCAAATTAACAACATTTCTAAATGCAGTATATGCGAGTGGTTTATATAGTGAAGAATGAATCGCGCGGTTTTTTATGGTCAGAGATAGAGAAGGAAGAATATAGGAGATGGTGAAGCGTGAAATATGAAGAGTTGAAAAGCGAGTCAATGGTGTATATATTCGGTATTTCACCCGTGAGATGCGTCATACGAAAAAAGAGCTAGTTCTTAACTGAAGTCATGAACCTGGATACAGATGTCGCCGGTATCGATGTCGGCTGGGAACGGCGGTGAATTTGTATCGCCGTTCCCACAAGATTTTTAATTTCCTTTTGTTTTTATTTTTTAACACTTTAAATTACTAATTTTTCGATAACTTTTAATAAAAAATACTATTTATTTTTAATAATTTACGTGGGCGTAGAGGCTCTCCTACGTAGGGGCGTAGGGATACCTACCCAACTCTAATCCTCCCCTCCACTCCTCAACTATTAATAGCACGTAATCCTTTAGTCTTAAGTTTAGTATTAGTAGCGTTACTGAAGATGATGCATCAGCATTGAAAACATAATAAATAACAAACTAATAAAAGTAAACAATGTTTTTATTTTAAATTTAAATTATAAAATACTATGTAAATGAATTAGTGTAATTTTTTTATCCATGTAAAATATGTTGAATAGGATATAAGTACTTTTTCACTATTTTTTTTCATGCACGTCTTCCATGATTATAATAATTAAATGTTAATTTTGTTTAAACAAGAATTTGTTTAAACCATTCTGCATGGAATACGGGGATCGCAGAAATTGTAATGGAATATTAAAACAAATGTTTATTTTCCGAAAACTTCAATTTCAAATCAGATTCGAGAAATAATTTCATATCGGTCGCCGTTTACTCGGAATTTAGCAACGACAATTGTCGGCTTTGAGCAAATAATAAAATACTTGGCTTCGATATGATGAATGCAATAAGCTGTTCGCTCAAAGGAAGTCCGCACTTTAATGGTGCTTGTGTTCGAAAAGTATTAAATTTTCGTCTTGAATTCCTTCTCTGCAATTTTAATTACCAAATTCACTCGATAATTAATCATTTTTAATTAGAAACTAGCAGAAAGTCTGGCTTTCCGAACGTGTAATTAATCCATTTATATAATATTAAATCGTGAGTTATCTATTCAACTAGAATGCGGAATTTTTATAAAGGTTCTAGAAGTCTCCTATGTATTGTTTAAATATCTATTATAATATTACGTTTTGTATTCATTGTATCTATTGGATTCATTGCGTCATATGTTAAGAAATTCGCTAAACGGCAGAACATTTGCAAAAATAATAATGAATATTAATAATAATTTACAATTTTTCCGCGTTGTGTAATAGATGTCACTGATGTCTAACATTTGTCAAAAACTGCTGCGAATAATATTAATTTAAGATAGATCTAGGTGTACATATGTATAAAGCACGTAAACATTTTACCAATATTTTGTTTTTTATTACTGGAAATAATGATAAAATACATTACATGGTGGATTGTTAAATTAATATAATAAGGGATTTTCGAATTGAAATATAGGTTCTACAGATACCCTGGCCATGTAGCAGCTACATTAGGCGCCCACAGGGCCTATCAAGCAATCGGCGAAAGTCGATAACTAGTACCGGGTGTACTAGTGTGTATTGCACATCGGTAATATTATGATTATTATTAACATGAGACGAAAGTGTTGCGAGGATGACTTAATTATCTTATACATCATATAATGCAAGCTCGTTGTTTATTAATATATGTATCAGGATTATTTTACAGCATCTGCTTTACCTGGCTGTGCCAATTCAACCGCTTCTGTAGATGTCATCAACAATCACGTCCTAATTTCTAATTCATTCGTTCTACATGACAAAACCATCTAAGCAACTCTTTTCTAATCATCTTTATTAAGATCAGTAATAAATTAGGAGAGAATGTAATTCCGAATACGTCTCTTATTCCTGGTGATACAACACTCGCGTCACATATCTTTCTTACCATTTATTCGTTCTACATGACCAAACTGACCCATTTTTAATCTTATTCATTATGCTAAAATCGACTTTAAATTCTCTCCTTGTTCATTATTTACATTGATCGAACATATAAACCTAAGCGATATCGTTTAACCCACGTCAGATTTAATAAAACATAATCAAAAAATATTCTGGGAGCGGTAACGAGCTCCGCCCGGCAAGTTCAGAAGAAAATTAATTTAGCCAAGACACAAACAACAAATTAATTAAAAATTGAATTTTAAATTGCCGCCAGGCGTCACATCTTGACACGTTTGCATAGTAAATTTACGGACACGGTCGTTACTAAGATAGATAGATTTAATAGTGTTAATATATATTTTTTACAACAACTTCGTTCAATTTGAAGTGAGTACCGTTTATTTTTGTACTGTTAATAAATGCACGAGGAGATTTGCCGATGCAAAGCAAAAATGCATTCGATCGAATGCAATATTTCAGAGACAGAGTCTGTCGGAATAGCTAGTAGACAATTCGGATGATTTCTTGCATAAATTTGTTTTTTCTGCTACGGTGAACGCGAAGTCAAGATATTTTTAATATGACGCGATATAAAAGCTACCAACAAAATACCAACAAAATAAGAATGCTCATAAATTTAATTTGACAGAGTTTCTCAGAGGAGCAGCAGAGATTAATTCATTTTGAAAGAATTTCACAGACAGAGACTGTAAAGTAATGTACTTGTATATTGCTACGGAGTACAACACCAGTACATATTACATTATACATAAAAACAGTAGTAAAGGGACAAGGGAGAAAATCACAATGAGAAATTTCAGTAATTTAAAATCAATTTTTTTTTTAAAGATTAAAGAAGAATCGTTTAAGGGGTTTATTCATATAGAACAAAGAAATGAGGAGAGAATAGTAAAAAAAAAATAATGTGCCCATGATAATGAAAGTGGTCAAGTCATGTTTGTTTCGATTCGAGGTATTTAAAGGCATGCGTTTGAATTGATTAAAAATATTAAAGAAAACACATCTTATTGTGAAGAACCAATTGTGGTTAATAAAACTAAGATAATAAATAAAAAATATGAACATAATAATTGTTTTAAAAACTTACAAATTTTGTATAAACCACTTTTATTCATTTAAAGTCGACCGGTTTCGATACTACTGTATATTTGTAGAACGAAGTGATACATAAAAATTCACAATCATAAATTTTAAAGATTAGTTAGTGTGCGTCCGTTCTGATGAACAGTAGCATCGAAAATGAATTAAAATGTGAATGTTAAATGAATCAAATTGGTTTATGTGTAAAAATTTGTTTTTAAAATTATTTATAATAATTACAGACACGAAAAATGTTGTATTTTTTAATCTTTCAAATTTAAAAACATTACACAATTTTAACAAAAAATATTTTTAAAATTTATGCAAAATTTTTATTGCAACTTTTTTTTGGACACTTACGAACTTCTTTTACATATTTTACATATTGGAGGTAGAAGCAATGTATGTCTCTGTTCTATTCAATTTTTTAAATTTTACCATTTTTAGATTGACCTTTTTTAGAGTGACCTTTTTCAGAATGACCTTTTTTTAAAAATTAGATTGACAACATGTGTGGTGGTGATAATGATGATATTAGATAAATATCTCTGGTCGTCGTAATAGATGCCTCAGTTACATGAAAATGTCAAAATACCATACCATTGTATTTTAGCTTTGAAACTAATTCAAATATAACTCTGCAGAGCCAGTGTTCAGAGTCCCTCAGAAAAGATTAATGTGGTGCTAAAATTATTAGCGCAGATGATAAAAACTCTGCACTGGTGGGTGGCAAACTGACTACTCGTATTTATATTTTAGCAGATACAGACTAGACGTAGTCGTCCAGGCGTGGTGAGAGAGAAATGTAATAAAGCATATTATACAGTCACGTGGGAAGAATTATTCACAGAGACTAACTCTTCCTTAGCTGTGCAGGGCTAGGGGCACAAGGTACCCAGGGTTAATGATTTCACTGAGCTCACAATATACGCGGTATGAAATAAATACTTTTGCTAATCAAAAAAAATAAATTCTTAAATATTTTCAAAATTACTGTGTGGCCTCGTTATGTATTAATAATTTGATAAAATACTTTGTTTAAAACACTATTCATTATAGAAATAAGAAAAAGTGTTAATAGCAAGATAAATATTATAAATAACCAAATCATCTATGCAAATAGTCACTATTTAAATTTCTTTTCATATTAGTTCTTACTTATTCACCACTTCATATTTTTGTTTTTATTTTCAGTATACATTGTTTCCTGAAGAATATATTGTAGGTAAGTAATGGTTTAAACAAAGTATTTTAGGTAATTTAATTTTTTTTTTTATCATTTTTGAATTCAATCTGAAATAAAATATCATCATCATCAGCTGGATGAAGGCCTCCCCGCGGTTCTTCCACTTTTATCTATTCGTTTGATAATTTCCCCAGTCCAGCGAGTTTTAGGGCAGCTTGCCGGTTTTACGATCCTTCATCTTCCAGGACGTCTGCTGTTCGCAATTGTGCCTTGAATTAAGAGATGCAGGATCTTGTACTTTTCCGGATGTCAGAGATCAAAATATTGATAATTTTCATCATCATCACATTAAACAGTTTATTTTTAGTAGCATTGGCTTGAGCATTGTTTTCTATTCTGTATAACACATAACATCGAATCATTCTCATTCGCGAATTTATATTTAGATCATGGTTGCACATTACTTTCATCATGCAAAATAATGCACCTCGGGCTTGCTCATGAAGAGTTTGAGGAATTTGCTAGAGACAGCCGACGCCCAACCCGGACATATTGTGATAAAAGTTACTGTTGTACAAATTTGGAAATTAAATTGGAATCAAATCCTAATATATCAATACTTGTATAAACCCTTTTACCGACAGCCAGCAGCCCAGCGGTACATACCCAAAAATACCAGAGTACTTCTCCATAAAAAGCTATTGGTAAATATTTCCCTGTTAAAAAAAGCAATCGCTTTGAAAATGCGATCGGTGCAAAAATAAAACGTATATGTTATAATAAAATTCGTTTTTATCGAATGCCGACGCTTATTTGCAAAGTTGGAGCGGGGGGTTGAAGAGGCCACAGGGTGTAGGGGGTTACCTATTGAAAAACGATATAAAAACGATACTAGAGACATCTGTGGACAGTGTAAAAGTTTGTTTATTGCGAGAAATTGTGCCGCTCTGTTTGTGTCGCAAGCCGAAGATATTGTCCGTTGTAGTGTTGTTAGTTCCGATGAAATGTTTCCTGACTTTGTCGGGGTCCGTGAAGTTGAAAGTTGGACGGAAGATATTTCGTAAAGGCTCGTTGTTTTTGTCGGAATTAAAGTTTTCAGAGTTATTAAAAGCCGAAGAAAACCGCCCCAACGTGGCTTTCGAGGGTTTCTTAAATTAATTTACTAAAGTTATATATTAGTGCATTCCACGTGACTAGCCCTCACCACGAAGGGAATCAAACCCATGATCTGGGTTACGCGCAATTTTAGAATACATCAACTTTAGTAATAAATAAATTCTAATATTTAATTAATTGATTATCGTTCAATCTTGTTCAACGGGTCTTCCGGTAAGAAATGTTATTTATTTATTTTACTTTTTAGTACGTACTATTTATAAGGTGAAATAAACAAAAAAATAAATTAGATAAACATTGCGAATAAATCAAATTAAAAATGAATAATTAGAAAATAAACAAGATATGAAAAATGATAATAAATAATAAAATGAACGGCGCTTTGAATATAATTATAGATGCGGTTCACAATGCAGTGTAAATGAGATCGCTTAGGCGTATATGTGGCAGATCCATTTATGACAGAGTAAAGAATGAAGAAATAAGGAAAGAATGTAAAGCTGATCTTAGTATAGTGAGTAAGATTAAGAAAGGATCACTTAGGTGGTTTGGTCGTATGGAACGGATAAATGAGGAGAGAATGGTAAGAAAGATATATGACGCAAGTGTTGATGGCACCAGAAGTAGAGGACGTCCGCGGAAGACTTGGCACGACCAAGTAAACCAGATACTGGAGGATGGTCCTATTAGAAACCTTAATAATCGTATGAATGTGGATGAGGCGAGAATTGTGTGTCAAAACTGAAGAGTGTGGCGCTCTACCCTCTCTGCCTACCCCCGCAGGATACGGCGTGATAGTAAGTAAGTAATAAATAAACAATTTTGTCTTCAATTTATATTTAATACAGACGAATGTATCGCAACCTAGTAGACTTTAAACATTTTTTTTTAAATGGCGCCAGCACCTTAATTTGAATTACATAATTCCATTTCTTAAGAGAAGTATTATTTTGTACCATTATACTTATAAAAGATTATTAAATAAATATATTTAAAAAAATATATATGTGAAAATATAACACTTTTTTTTATTCTACTCGTTTAATTTACTTGAGACGCGTTTCGCCTTATAAGAGCATTATCAATCTAATAATTGCACTCAACAATTTGTATTTATATCTATAGTGGGGGACAGCTATACAATTTTATTGAATGAGGTGAAAAGGGACAACATTATTCATTGGAATTCTGAGGATTTTCATACGTTTTTGAATGCTTCTTATTATTCTATGTAACCATTAATGATATTTTAATGTCATAGGTAAAATGTAAAAAAAGGTATATAATTTTACAACATAAGAAGATATGTTCTGTTGACAATGAGGGTAGAACCGCCGCTTACCCAGGACCGTTTATAAGCAAAATCTCCTATATGATCCTACTCAATAGCCGCCAGGTTGGCATTTTTTAAATGCTAATAAGCGGCTGTTCAACTACGTTTTGCTTATAGTGACAAGACAGAGCCGCACAGATGCCATCACAAACCCTTCATTGGTCCCAAACTTTTATTTATTCAGAAAAAGAGTTAACAAAATACATTTATAATCAATATAACAGAATATATAAAGTACAGGGAAAACAAACAAATAAAATACATATTTGATAACAAAATACATAGTTATTCTATTCCCTCGACTAATTATTATATATACCCTCTGTTTACGCGGCTCGTTACTTCGCTTGGCACCACTGGGTGTCCTGGGTTATAATAATATACACGCGTGTGTGTGAGTATTGCCGCCCTTTTTTCGGAAGCTGAGAAGACGGTAACCGATAGACGTCACTCTTATTACATCCCGTGCCTCGACTAGTCCAGCGGTCCAAATAAACCAACAGTACGCGTTTCGGTCGGTCGAAATCTACCGAAAACAACCCAGCTAAAATAACAATAATATCGGACCAGAAAAACAGAAAAATTAAAGAGGTTAGTTTAGTTCGTATATCATGTGTGTGCTTATTGTTAATAGAAAACCTGGAAACCAGCTATGGAGGGCTTTTACATGAACAACCTCACTTTTACCTTTTTTGACATCTATTATTTTCTCATATTCTAATACATATATATGTGTATATATATATTCAAATTCTCTCATAATTATAAGTATTTGGTATATGGAAATTGAAGCGGTCTTTTTTTCATCTAATTAATATTAGCTTTAAGTGTAATCGTTATATTCATATGTACATATTTTATTATTGTACTAAATAGTGAATTGTTGTATAGCAGTCCGAGTTTCGTTGCTACACACTCCGACTGATACGAGATAAAGTAATAAATCTAATCATCAGATTTAAGACAGTTACTTATGAATGACGAGAATTATTTTAACGTTGATATCTATTTTTAAATACCGACAGAATATGAAATCGTCTAAAAAATTTAAAAATAACAAATATCCGTTTGGTGAGGTCTTTGGTATTTTCATATCATATCATAAACATGAGTTAAGGATTACAAAAAGACTTTCGACAACCTACAGGCGAAGAGTTCTTACATACTTTGGAAATGCTGCAAGAAGAAATGAAACTCGTGATCGCAGGAACAGTTGAATAGAAAACGTCTCTTGTAAGATGAATAGACTAAATAAAAGATTTATTATTAAGAAGAAAAAAATTTCACTAAACATACAATATTACACGTTATATGGTCGCTTGGGCAAATCAATGAACGATAAGGTGACGTTACGATACTCGCCTAGTGATCAAGTGGTCTGGGGTTCACGTTTCATTCCAGGAGACAATCAAGTTAGTCCTATTTTCATACCACAAACGTTTAGCTTAGTTTGAAAATGGTAAAATGGTAATAATGTCGCTTGTATTCCGTGCACGCATCTCTATTAAAAAATGACAAATCTGTTAATAACATAGTTGATAGAATTAACAGTTTATATATAATACGGTTTAGGAATCTGAACCGAAGGAGTGAAGAAATTACGTGATGCAAGAGTTGATGATAACTTGAATAAAAGACGTCCGCGGAAAAACATTAATGACGCTTACTTATAAATATTCCACAATTATTTTCTCACTCAAAAAAGTAAAATTTTACGTGATATGAGGTACTAAGCGGGTTCGCGTAATAAACGGTGCGCGTATTATCGATATGGACCGGGAGGATCTACGGGCGGTTGTTTATACCGTGATTGTGCTGATCTGTTCATTCCGTGCCTACCCATCGTAAAATTCATCCGTGTACAATCACGATCGCATAAATGTAATATCGCCGGAATAGTTTCGGACCACCGGACGATATTCATTACAACGACCAGTGATGAAAGAAAATGACAAAATACAAATGTGAAATCTCATCGGTTCAATGAATTTTTTTATTAACTAAAATGTAATGATTTGAATTGATTGAGAAATAAATAATGATATTGAGAATGTAAGAAAAATTGGATCAATGATATAGAGGACAAATAACAATTTTTTTTTTGGTTTGGACATACGGAACGATCGATTAATGAAACAGTAGTAAAAATATATAAAATCATGAAGGCCATTAAGGTTCGTGTCCACGGAAGGAGACGCGATCAGAAAATGATTTAGATCTGGAGATAAACTCAAAGATCAGCTTGAGATTAGTAGAGTTAAATACTCAAACCAGCGTACGCAATGTTTGATCTGACAGTGAGGTTTAACACAAATGTTACCTAAAACTTCAATTATACATTCTGACAAGTTAGCGCAAATATTAGGAATTTAAGTGCACACATTTTTTCAGTTTTAACAGCTGCTTGGGTGATTCAAAATCAGTCAAATCTCGAACGATAATGGCATTTGACGTATGACGTACGTAACGAGCATGAAGAGCACGAGACGGCGAAATTCTGAGACATGATGTGTACACAGGGACTTTGAAAGCTGAGAGTTGTTTCCGAAGTATCTCATGGGCCATTGTCACGCGAACGAAGAAGAAATGTCATAAATAAAATAATGTTATGAAAGTTGTATAAGAAATATTTAGAACTGGCCAGTTACGTGTGGGATCTGAACGCGCCAGTGTCGCTCGAAAGGCAGCCCTTCGCTCGCTCTTGCCAACACGAAATCTTGCCAATTTCTCTAGCAAACGAGGCTTTTATCTTACTCCGTATTTCAATTCACTTGTTTTTATTTATTTTTTTATTTGTCGTCAAAAGTGCTGTCTGATGTAGCATAATTGGATAATGCACCTTCCCCGGATTGAAAAGAGATCCAGGTTCGAATCCCGGTAGCAACAACAATATTTTTCGATAAAATTGATTTTATATGTATACCTTTCTAATTAATACATTTAATTTGTATTAAAAATATTACAGACCTGTATTCTGAATAATTACAATTTCTCAATGAGAATGTGTTCTCCTTAATAATTTATTTTATACGTATTTGTGAGAAAACACCTGAAGGTTGTGTTGAATATACTAAGTAACTTTCATAAGGAAACAGAAAATAAGCGCTCCGTCCGCGAGGACTGAAATCTATTTTTTTCAAGAGTAAATAATCTTAAAATCATTCCAAGAATGAAAACTGTTTTTGATCTAAGATTATTCATATTTTTTATTTATAAATAAAAAAAATATGAATTTTAGTCACAAAGTTAATATTGCTAACTTTGAAAGTAAAGATTATTCAATTTTCAAGCTCCCAGAATATATAATCAAATTGGAAATAATATAAAAACATTAATTGACATTAAAGCTTTAAATATACTATTTTAAATTGGTTTTTAAAATGAGGTAGAGCAGATACTGAGAGTAAACAATTGTTAATTATGAAATAATTCTTATAACTGCATTATGTGTACTCTTATACTGCATTATTATTTTTGATCTTATATATTTTCAATACAAATTAAATGTATTAATTAGAAAGATATACACATAAAATCAATTTATCGAAAAAATATAAATTTTTATTAAACATACCTGTTAGCGCCATTTAAATGTACTACGCGCGCGAATCTCATTGGATTACAGAAATATGTCTTATCTCTCTTACTCTTGTCCTATCCTAGTCCCTAGGCACGAAGAAGAAAGAAGATTCCTGCAATCTGCTGATACTACCGCCCGAGTCACTCCGCTTTCGAAACTGAACACGGTACGCTGCCGTCGCTGTAAATCCGCTTACAACCGCTAACATTAATTACCGCTAATATTTAATATTTTACCACCGCTAACATATTTAAAACAATTACTTTTCTAACGCGAGTGTCATCAATTACGAGACAATTGTGCGTCGCTTGTGAATTGGTGGACCAGGGAGAAACGAACCAGCTTCCAGAGATCGGAGACCCACAAGTAAGTGCCATCCTATCTTTTATATCCCGATAACCCGCCAACTTTCCAGACCTATGTTCTGAAAATTTTCCTTAAAAATTATATATTTTTCTCTACCATGCATTTGTATTTATTTTAATTATACAAATTGTATTGCACGTTGGTATTTTTTCTCTGATTTTATACATTTTCACTTTTACTTTGTCTTATGTACATTAATTTTATATTTAATTGTGTTTTTCCTAGTATTAAATTAGTTATGTTGGTTTGTGAAATATGATTTGTATGACAATTTGCCTTAAAATAGGCTTGCCTAGTTGGCTTTGCATTTTAAAAATAAAAAAATAATAATTACAAGTACCTTGAATTAGATCAACGAGTATTTTTGGGTCTGACCATGTTGGCCTTTATATTGATGTGAATGTAAAGAAAATTTCACACATATGTACATTTAAATTATATATTTTTTCTTTTGTAATAACGCGTATCCATTCGAGTGCCAGCCAGGTCAACCAGACCTAATCTTACATTTAACCTTCCATTTTTCAACACAGAACTCATTTTTATATCGAGCCTCCCTTTATTTCAACTCACACTTAAATGAACTAGATATTTTTAATACACCAGTTACTTCAATTACATCTAAATTCAACACATATACCTTAATGGCCTTCATTTTATTTTTATCACACAGATTTTATTCACTATCCTATTTTTATACCTTTCCCCTATTAAATTATTTTATTTATAACTTTTATCTCTCCTCTATTTATATTTTTATTTTTAACTTTTTCTCTCACTTCTCTTAATTTTACTGTTATTTTTTATATTTCTACAATACAGGAGTAAATTCTTTTCCTTTTCTATATTTTTTTGCTGCTTAAAAATCATTTCCTATTATAAAGTCTTAATAAGCTAATTATCTATTTAATAAGTCGTTTTCAAATAATTGCCTTCACTGCATAAAATATATTTTTATTTCAGAGAAAAGTTATACTTTTGTTATGATTTTTGTTTATACGGATCAACCGTTTGTTTTCTAAATAAAATAAATTATACATCATACACATATTTTATCGGCTCTGATAGCAGATATTTAAAAATATTCAAGTGCTTACCTTGCGATCACTCACAATAATTAACACGGGCTCAATGAGTGCAATGAATTTGCAACGTTCTAAACATGATAATGTACGGTAATGTCGCAGTGGGGATTGGCTGTGAATGATATTATTGCTATGTAAGCCACAGATACGAATAACAGATATATTCCACATTATGGAGTATTGAAATTCTATACTCGTCACATTCGGAAATTCTCATTACGTAATAATCCTCAAAAGAGAATAATATTTCATAATATATAATTTGTGCCTACGCATATTATATTACATGAATATTTAGCTACATTAATTTATTATTATTAACACACGTCATTATTAAATTAAGTTATTTATTGAAGCAGTAGATCTTGATATATATATATATATATATATATATATATATATATATATATATATATATATATATTAAGCGCTGATTGTGATCAGTAGTAACTTTTTACTAACGCTCATAGTTTGCACAATCCTTTGCGGGTTGTTGATACATCAAATCTACTACTGTCAAAGCATAGATAGAGACGTCTATAGGCGCGACAAATAATAATAATATAATAAGACAAATAATATGTGTAAAATATCTTCGATAGCGTATAATGGTTCTGGGTTTTCTATTGATAGTATAAAATCGTGTCACTCTGATAAAGACATAACCATTAACCTAGATAATAAAGAGGCCTCAGAAGGAGGGGGGGGGGACTCACCCTATCCCGGAGCTATTGTTGAAGTTTGTAACTTCTTTTATCGGTTCCACACGTAATGCTCAAGTAACGCATATTCTACAATTAACAAAAAAAAACAAAAGCTAATATAAAAAAAATAATAAAAAATGTATATAAATTGAAAAATGTTGATTTGTCAGGCGTATTCTGGTATAATAAAAAACATTTTACAGATAAAGAATATTGGTTTAATTTAATTTCTAAAAAAATCAGATTCTCATAGTGATGACATATGAAATTCATTATCAAATTTGGTCCATAGATGGCGATGGTGTAGTGATATTCGAACCGCGTCCATATACTAACATATATACAACTTTCAAAAATTTGATAAATGTGGAGATTGAGGGGGGAGAATTGGTGAACGTTATATATATATATATAGTGATCACTTAAGCCAGCCGATAACAGGTAGTAAGCCCTGTAATTACCTCATACTTCCATATGTTTTCCATTAAATATAATAAAAATCAGCTTTGTCTCTATGAGATATCTGATATTTGTTTAGAAGAATTTAAATGTATATTTTAGTTTGAGCAAAACGAACAAAGATTTCAATTTAGACCTTCCTGCGCCCTTTTAAGTGCTGCCTATATTGTATCTTAAATGCAATACAAGATACATATAAATATTACAAATGACAATATAATACAAAGGAAAGGACACACAAATATGGTAAACGAGTGCATTCCAGGAATTAAATTGTCAAACCTCGTATTTCTACTGTATTTATTCTCAATAAAATATGTAACAATGGGTCATTATTCATTGTACAATACAAGGTACAATAATCTGTGCACATTATTGCAGGCAATAGTGCACATTTTTTATATCGCATTTGAATCCGATGCGGCCAAATCCCCGCACTTGCACATGCAATTCACAGAGTACCCCTTTATGGTGGTTCTATCGTGAAAATTCAGCTCGAGGTCTGTAAATCATGGCCGCCCCGTGGAAACGGTTGCATTCCCTACTATTCCAGGGCTAATTCCAGCCAAATTCAATATATCCCATTCTTAATCGCCCGGAAGCAGGATCGTTGTCGGTTATCTATTAGCGCAAAAAATTTCATGTGGCTGGTACGAGAATTTCTCGGAAATGGGTTTTTGCCATTTTTAAATTATTAATTTATCTTATTATTTTTTTTTTTTAAAAGAAAACACATGGTTCTGTGATTTTTGTTATATTATAATAAGTCAGCGCACTTCCCCGGATAGGAAGGGTTCCTGGTTCGAGTCTGGGTGGCAACCTTTTTTTTGTTTTGAAATGCCTTTCATCGACTGAATGTTGTATCGACAGTAAACAGTAATTTTCTTCTTATTTTGAACGTCAAGTTTGCAAAATTTCATCAAGTTCGAAATAAAACTAGAGATTTGTATAAAAAACAAACTAACAGGTATCCTTCTTTATATATATAGATAAAGTATTAATAATTTGATATCACATTGATACAAAATAAATAAGTTACAATATTTTTTTTAAGGAATACACATTTTAATTTTGATGTTGCAATTTCAGAACATAGTTCTGTGCTATTTTTAATACAAATAAAATATCATGATGGATATAAAATTATATCCATCAACACTTATTTTCCCCTTCTTTAATGTTCCGTCTATCTGTATATGTATTCTGTCTCTCTCTTTCGCATATAATTTTATATTCTGTCTTCCTTGATATTCTATTTAACTATATATGTATTTTGTCTTCCTCATTATGCGTATATAAGTGCACTTTTTTTATTTATGATTAGTTTCAAATACGTCCTGATGAAGCTTGAAATAATAAATTTCGTGGTTTCATACAAAGTGATTGTTATTTAATTTAATATAATATTTCAAACCACAAAGTGATCGCTTTCTACAAAAATACAAATTAAATTGATCACCTACAAAGATATACAGAAATTTTTTTTTTAGTACAAATTAAATGTATAAATTAGAAAGATAAACAGATAAAATCAATTTATCGAAATATTTTTGTTGCCACTCGGACACGAGCCAGGAACCCCTTTCAAAGTACGAGTGTAAATTAATCATTCATCTCGCTATGTTAGTGGTGAGAGTTCGTCCGATGATGTCTCGTTATTTAATATACATTAGCACATAATCCGACAAAATTTCGCTACCGAAATGACAGGTATCGGACGCATGTGAGAATAAAGCCATAGATAAAATATAAAATATAGCATATTTCGTGATTTTTTGACTGCCACACCGAGAGCCGATATTGCCTTTGACTATCTTTAACAATAGTAAATTTGGTTTATTAACAACCCGCAAACGGTTTTTACTACGAGCGTTAGAAAAAAGTTGCTACGCTAAAAATTCACTACTGATTACACAAGCGGCCCTTAGTGTCATTATATAATGTATACATTTGTGAAATAGTGCCAATGTTCGCAATATTCCTGTAGTAGGTATCGAGTCTGAATATTTCACACTTTTTAATTATTAATGATAGTATGCACTTGAATAAAGCTTTATTCTGAAGTTGTCTTCAGTTTTCAATCGACTGCTGGATGAAATCCTCCCCAAGTATCTCCTACTTTTCTTTGTCCATTATTATTCGTTGCTGTGCCGCAGAATTGAATGCTTTTGTCAATCCAGCGGTTTTTAGGTCGGCCTATTTAAGATACCCCTCTAGTACCGTTGGATAAATACATTCATTCAACGATTGTCCGTCTTCCGAGTGATGTGGTCTGTCCATTATCATTTAATTTTATGGCGTATTCAATTATATTGATTACTTTTATTCACACTTTTATATTCCTGTCTCTTCGTGTACATCTTTGCATTAATTTGTGTTATGATGAATGCATTTAATTGATATATCCTGAAGTTAATTAATTACTAGAGATATTAAAAACACTTTCGTTTATATAGACCTGGCCGTTTAATCAATCACTAAACAGCCATAATGATACTACCGAAGTCACATCCAGAAAGTCATAGATGAAGATGAGGAAGCTTAATATTATCATAGATTAAATTCAGTGAATTTAGATTATATTAAAAAAAGTGTTTTTTTTATCATCTGGATAACAGGCATTAACAATATATTAATAAAAATTTCTCAATAACATTAGAGACACTCGGTAGAGCAGATACAGTAGCAGAAGCTGGCCTAGAGTAAAATAGGAATCGACGGAGAGTGCTGCACCGATAAGGAAATGTCCCTTAAGAAGAATAAGAAAATGAAAAAGGTATATAAGTGTGTACATGCGCATTTATAATTACCACTTGTTTACTCAACATTAAAAAATAAAACATTGTCGATTCGATTAGTTATACCATTTCAATGGTGGAAATCCAATCCCTGATCAAGTAGAGTGCTAGAGAAAGACTTGTATTACGTGCCTGAGATATCGAATGCTCTCGGAATAAGGAAATACAAATGTTACTTAGAATAACAGAAAATTGCACACAATTAAATTTAATTAGTCTTCGGTATAGGATTACAGAATAATCTTGGCTCTCGCAAGAAACACAGACGAAATGCAAGCGAATTATTTCAAGTAACTAACAAAATTGTTATGGGTTACGCCGTGTATTTTATACATAATATATTTATTACATCAACAATGATTTCAATTTGATTATTTTTTTATCACATTATTTTTTGGTTATTCATGGAACACGTTTGAATATATTAACTAATTATTAAAATAAGGTAAGCACTTGTGCTATTAATCAAAATAGTCATATCATCTAAGCTAAGCTTTTAACAGATCATATGGAATGGTTAGGATAATAGCTAAGAATAGGAATGGAACTAATATTTCCGTATCTTATAAAGCGCTCCCCTCACCCCGCCAAAAACTTACGAAAAATCCACCTTAAGCTACTAAGTTCATGAGAGGTATAAGATAATTTGACTCTAGCCTAGACTAATAGATCAATAGTAATAGTGAAAATAAAGCAAAGTAAATGTGAGAATGTAAAGAGTGTCGAGCGAAAATTTTTCAAGTTTAATATTAAATAAAAAAAAAACTACAATGTTATTCTAATATTTTATTTATTCAAAATGGAGTTTAACAATGCGGATTCTATGTTTTATAAACAATATAATTTTCTCAAGATACTCTTACAATCGGACTCTTAAATTTGCGAACACGCGAGAGCAAAGCGTTGGTTCAATGACAGCAACTTCACGGCGGATATTTTCTTGAAGGACCTGAATTATTCGAGGATTGTTGATGTAAACTCTCGACTTAAGGTATCTCCACAAAAAAAAAGTCGCACGGTGTAAGGTTCGGTAACCGAGGTGCCCAGGGTGTGTCTCCGAGCTTGCTGATTAATTTATTGGGAAAAATTCCCCTCAGCTTCTCCATTGAAACTCTAGCTGTGTGTGGAGTGGACCCGTTTTGCTGAAATTTTGTTCTCTTGTTGAACCTGGGAAACAAATGCAGTTGCGGTATCAAAAACTCATCAATATTCGGCAATACGTAACTGTCTCTCGCTGGTTAAAAAAATAAAGGGCAATTATTCCTAGGGCAGAATTGCAAAACACACTGTCATTTTTGGACAATGCAAACGTTTTTGATGGTGTTCCTTTTGGGTTGTCGGGGCACCAGCATTCCATGTTCTATTTATTAATATAGCCGTTGATATGAAAATGTGCTTCGTCAGTAAACAATATGTTTCCAAGGGTTCGTGCTGTTCTAAAAAGTTCCAGCATTATTTTCGCTAAGGTTTCATGTAAAAAATAGTCATTTTCGTTGAGAAACTGCACGATTTGCAGTTTGTAAGGGTGAAACTGTAGTTTCTTTTTCAAAATAACGTGCACTGTTAATTTTTTTATTTCAGTATAAGCTGTAATTTTCCTTCTTGCGCAGATTGTGCATAATTTCACGTCGAACTTGAGCCACATATTCTGGCATCGCTGCTGACGTTAATGATCCCGGAGGAGTTTTGTTAACCATTGTCCCTTCTTGTCTGAACTTTTGAACCCAACACCAGATAAGTTGCGTGCTCGGCCCATCACTCACTCTTCGAATATTAAAGTGAGTACAAAAAGAGCGACGCTCACGAATCAATAAATCACCGCACTTTAAATGTTGCTCAACCGCGAACGCGCGGTGAGCTTCCGACCAGTGACTCATTGCGACTGGCAAATCAACAAATCACGTCGAACAAAACTCCTCCCATTTATCTCATTCTGGTGGTTGACGAGCAATTATAATATAATCTTGAAAATTTTCCGCTCGATACCCTTTATTATTATTATTATTTAATGTTGCAGCTTTTGTGTTAAATTGTACCTGGGTACTACTTCCTGAATAAACACATTATATGTTAAAATAACATAATTAATAATGCAAGATAACAATTTGAATGTGAAAGATCTAATTATATGATTACTCTACGTAACGTCCTTCATCACTATTGTTGCTGTCCATTGTCCATCATGCCAGTGCCATTGCCAGTAAAAAAAATACCAAAGTAAATAAATATCAAGTTAAGATTATTTAAATATTATATCTTTTATATATTAAATAACAGTACGCAAATATATATTCAATTTGAAATGAAGTGTACAGTCTTTATTACGAATATTTCAAAACATAAAGTAGCGAAGTCGTATGACAAGTACATTGACCATCTATGGTCTCGCGTCGCATTATCAAATATATGTTCGTAATGTTTACGCATGTTCAGTTATTGTCATATCATTAATATTTTACTATTTTTGAACAAAGCTAAGCGCTTGTGCTAAAGATATTTTTAAAATAAAATAAACGCTTGTTCTGTTGATAATACGCTACGTTCTAATCAATTTTGCAACATTTTTTATATTTTGTTATTAATTTTCACATTGTATTATTTTGATCATGTTTTCTTTAAATGTCGATAGGTTCCCCCATAATTCAAGATCTTTCTTATTTGGGGGTTCATAACTAGGTTGTATTATATTGTTGAGTGTATATGTATACGTATATAAATAAAAATAAGTATATATATATATATATATATATATGTATATATATATACACACATATATATATATATATATATATATATATATATATATATATATATATATATATATATACTTATATATATAATATATATATTCTTAACTAATTAATATTTTTTTAGGTTGAGCCTCTGACCCTAGAAAATTTGGTCCTAATGCATTCAGCCTGCTTTCAATCCTCGTTATATGATAAATTTGCTAAAATATATATAAATGATTATGTATTAATAAAAAAATTACAGAAAAATTCGTTCTGTTCTGGGTCTACACTGTTCCCAAACCTTTGATAGATTGTACATGTCCCTAAGCGATACACGTTCACATCCGCAATTTTGCAAAATTGTAGGGCGTGGATTTTTGGAGAAAATTGGCTGGTTTCGAAAAAATGTCTTTTATAATTTGCTTACTTCTTTTTTACTCAGTGAAGTTCTTTCTACTTCAAAATATCTTTATTCTTCTTTTAATCTCTAGTGAATTTGCTGTCTAGGTAGTTTTTGTCAAATAGCATCATACCTCTGGTTATCCTTATTCGTAGTCATAGTTATTTGTCACAGGTATCAATACAAATACTGACAATTAAGTTCGTAGAAAAAAAAATACAGAATAGAGTTATACATTATCCAGTGATAGCCTCCTATTTTTCATAGCAAGAATTTGTATTCCGCGAGGCTATTTAGAGCACTCGTCGTAATCCATTTCACCTCTACACGTGATTCTCAATGATGATTGTTGACGCAAGTCGAATACCTACTCTATGTGTATTCTGTTCTTCCAATAAACTTTAATATACCTTTCCCGCTCTGCCCAACTAATTATTTAGGGATTTCACCGACGTGGGAACAGATTGCATTTCGACACGAAACGGTCAACATTTATGTTTTTTTAATGTTCGAGAGCGGCGCCGTACGTAAAAATCCGGACCACGAAAAAGAAGCGGTGTTCTGCAGCATCCGGAGTGCAGTGATATCTTTGTTCTTCACTACAAAAGTGCGAGTCAACTGGAGGTGAAAATTGACATCTAACTCAGGATTGAGATCAAGGTAGGCCAGATCCATCTGCCATTATTCCTTTTTTGTTTCAATTCGGATTACGTCAACAAATCATTAATTTAATCAACACAGTCCACGAGATCTTATCCCACTAATGATTCTTCATGTCTTTCTTGATTTTGTGGAATCGGACACCATAATGAAGCACCGTTCTGATGCAACGTTCGCAGATAATTTAGGCCGGGCGCCCTAAATATCTAATTCACAATAATATTACGCTTCCTCGTCTTTTATCCATGACTTACTAGACTATATTGGACTCTGAAATGTCCATCTGTCAAATTCTTTTCTTATCTGTACTGTAATCTTTCTTATCCATGGTCATCTCGCATTATACTACAGAATAAAGTACTTTCTTATACGCAATGTCAAAGCGACGCGATTTGTTATGATAATATAATTTTTGGTTGTTTGCCACTAATATATGTCAAAAATAGCGCGAAAATAATTCAACATAACCAAACATTTTAATGTGTTCTAGGTTGAGTGAGACAACTATTCATCAGATAAAAAAGCATTTGCGATTGTTACACCATCATCCAGATGCCATTTTTGTTCATTTTGATAGCTAACAGTGCTACTTACAAAGATCGAACAATTTTAATTACATCGACATTTTATATACGTGTGATTTGTTTTGGAGAAAGCGCAATCAGGGTTTTCATGAAAACTAATTTTCAACGCAGAAAATATGATTTTGTAACATAGTAATTTTTTTCATATTAGCAATGACTACACCTATCTACACTGTTTGATGCATTAATATAATATGGATTCTATTGGCTGCGAAGCGACTGTAGAAGCCACCCGCTGGGTCTAGCAGTAAGTGCTAGTGTTACAGATAATGCTGATTGAACGGTCAATTTTTCTCCTATCTGAATAAAACGATTAACATGCTCTTTATGAACTCTGACAATTTCAATGTAGGATTTTAAGATGAGACACAGCTGCAAGTAACGTCAAATTGTAATTACCGATAAACGGTGAATAATTCTTCCCATTACTGATTATTTACCGGTAAATGAAAAAAAATAGATGTGGATTAGATGATTAAAGTATAATTGTATGTGGCTACCTTTACTATAAACGGTATCCTAGATTAAAACCTAAATGATTTCAAATACGTTTCAGATGAAACATGTCATATAAATACATATTTACTTATATTACTTATTTCCTCGATTTTTCTCCAGTTCCCAATATGACATTTCTCTCTGAATAACAGTGAAATAATAATATTTTTTATTTATTATCTTTGCTTTATTAACCACTTAATTGAGTTTAAATACATCTACCGGTTTCGAAAAATACCATTTTCTTCTTTAGGATATCATAACTAACTAAAAACACATATTATTGTTTCTTTACCAGAATCTATTTTAAAAAACAACAATTATTTAAAAAATAAATTTAGTACCTAACTCAAATTGTTACTTAATACAAATTTAGTCGAATAACTTTTAGGAAAAAGTTTTAGAGTGGGACTCGTAGTTAAATTTAGTTGGTTGTTTATTTTTTTTGATTAGTTTTACATACTTTACTTATCTCCAAGGATTCCAAATTATTTAATTTGTGACCAACACCGTTTATATAAAAAATTGACAATTTTTCTAACAAAAGCACTGTTATTAAACAAATATCAGATATCTCATAGAGACAAAGCTATTTTTTATCATATTAATTCAAAATATATGGAAGCATGGGGTAATTACCGGGCTTACGACCTGTCTTCGGCTGGCTAAAGTGATCACTTTATATATATACATAATGTTCACTAATTCTCAACCTTCAATCTCCACATTTATCAAATTTTTGAAAGTTGTATGAGATTGTTTAATACCATTATCGTTCAAATATTTGATATTACTTATACAGATTAAATGTGGTGAGTTAAGAATAGAAGATGACACAAGTTCACCGTTAAGATGACACAAGTTGACTTGATCACTCTAAAAAAAATTGTGATCCGCAATGGACAAGCTAAAAAGATATGGTCAAGGGTTTTAAACTCGGCGCCCATTTTTGTTTTAAGCCGGTAAAAATTATACAAATCTTTGTATATTGGATATTATTATTGTACTTTTGTACGAATAACTATCGTGGCTTCACTCCACTTTACTCTTACTTTAATCCAGCTGATAGATAATAATCTTTTTTGCGAGTGTTACCATACACGCTGCGACGGGTGTACTTGTGATGGAGAGAAATCTACCAATGAATCAGTATCCGGCAGATAAAAAGTAAGTGCCTTACTTTCTTCCTCATATTTCCACCGTAAGTTCTGAATTTTAATATTTTTGTCATACATTTCGCATGACATAATAAATGTCTCACGACGGGTTTGTTGGTCTAGTGGTTAAGACACTCGTCCTGTGATATATTGGTCGGGTGTTCGAGCTTTATATCAGAAGACCGGCAAATTAGTACTACTTTCATAACACAAGCGTATAGCAACGTTTGAAAACAGTGAGAATATTGATGTGACAGGTAATAAAAAAATAAGTAATTTATTCAGTACAAATTTGACTTGCTACTTTGTATAATTTTATTTATTTATTTTATTTATATATATATTGACATACATATTTTTATTCTAACACTGGTGGAAACATA
The DNA here is from genome assembly GCA_022840565.1 of Eubasilissa regina. Taxonomy (NCBI): domain Eukaryota; kingdom Metazoa; phylum Arthropoda; class Insecta; order Trichoptera; family Phryganeidae; genus Eubasilissa; species Eubasilissa regina. Next base: position 14,616,190 of record JAINEB010000017.1, on the reverse strand, counting down.
ATAAACATAAGACATTCTCATAGTTTACTGTGTGGGATGGAGTAGACTTCACCTCTGATATATACAGCGTTGTCCTGGCTACTTTGCTAGACTGAAGTCTGTGTTAAAGTAGCCAGTTTTTTTTCGTGCTGTTGTGGTATTATTTATCAACAGGAATAAAAAGATAATTACAAATATGTATAAAAAAGTAAAAATAAAATAAAAATATATGTAGTGGGAATGTTGTAGGACTAGTGAATTATTAGTGAAGGTATTGTATAAATTATATTAGAATGTTGGATATCCATGCTTCTGATTCATCTCTACCTGATTGAATCATATATTGGGTCCATATTTGTGTAATCTTATTGGAATTATATGATTTCCAATTGGTACTGAGTGTGTTGTATAGTTTCGGAGCTAGGAACATGTAGAATCTTTGATAAAATGTCGTTGTTGCTCTCGGAACTGGTGTGTAGATGTTTGTTGTTTGTCTTGTGTTGTGTCCATGATTTATTGCTTGGGGTGAGTTGTTGTTATGATGTTATGTTGAAGAGAGAGTTGTTGTATGGTGTAATCGGTGTCGCATTCAACCGGCAATACAATGTTCCGGGTTCGAGTCCTGGTGGAAACTAGATTTTTTCTTTGCACCTTTCTAAGTGATTCGTCTAATTTGTGTTAATATAAGAAAAGAGGAGAAGTTTTATAGATTTAAAATGAAACTATGCCGTTAAGCCCAATATGTGCAAGATAAATGCACTTTTGAATAATATTTGTATAAAAGCATACTTATATATATATATATATATTTACATATGTATGCACTATATTAAGAATAAATATATAAAATAAATTGAGAACAGCTGAACCGATTTCGATGCGGTTTTCTCCAGCTTATTGGATATTTCTTGGGAAATTTATATCATCATAGCAGACATCTGGAAGCTAAGCAGCGAAAAAACGAGGTGAATTGTAAATGTATATCGAAACTATGTACGAGATAATTTCAGAGTTAAGTCGATTAACTATTAACATACAATTTATTATAAAAGGTTATGACGGGTTTGTGCTTGTCATAAATATGAAACGATTTAAATACATTACAAAAAAAAAAATCTATTAAGATGACTTGGACATGTCTTGCGAATACTAAGATGTATGGACTTAGTAACTACGCCCATACCAAACACCAGGCCACAAAGTCAAAGCCAGGCAGTCAAAGTTGTGAAAACAGAAGTAAAGTCTTAATGTCATGATGATGACGTGTACGTCATGCACACCATAATCCATCATCAGTATACTACATTAAAACTTCTTCAATATTAGCAAAATCACTTTGTGGCCTCATTTTATATAAACAATTAGACAAAATACTTTGTTTAAACCATTATTTATTGAAACATGTAGAATATAAAACCAAATCCTCTTTTCAAATAGTCACATTTTATATTTGTTTTCATATAGTTTTGTTTTTATATATACTTATATTTTTAATTTCAGTATACATTTTTTCCTGAGGAAGATACCATAGGTATCGAAACATGTAGAATAATCAATAAATAGTGGTTGAAACAAAGTATTTTGTCTAATTATTTATTATATTAAACATCACGCGTCAAGCTTAATATTTTTAAACCTAGTTTTCAAAAAAGGCAATTTTATTTTCCGTATTACTATATTTTTATTGATTTATTTTGTATCGTGTTATAAAACATGCGAATATTTTTTTTTGTTTTAATGAATTTTAGTAATGGCTCCTGTCACGTCGATGTCTCAAGGAGAGTTTTAATCTCTGAGATTTACGTCAAAGATCAAAGTCTCATTAATAAATAATCGGAGACATGGGCCTTAAGGAAGTATACAAAATGTATGTTAATAAATCGAAACATAACATTTCTCCACGTGTATTCGTTCTTGAGTTATAAGACATTATAATTTAAATAGTTATTGCTTGATAAGTAAGACGACTTAAACTCAAAATAATATTTTCGAATTATATATTAAATCAACTATTGGATCAACTTAAAACTAGCAATATGACGTCTTAGTGATGAGATCAAAATCACGAACAGTGAGTCAATCACTGATATCTTAGAGTCACACTCACTAGCAGTGATTGAATATCTGGAAATATCGTGATTCGTGATTCATTTTTTATTTTGTTTCTATTTGGTTGTGGACCGTGATTCGGCGCATGTGCATATGATACGAAAATATTCATGTAGGAATGACGTTATAATTCGTGATAAGCGTCATCTAGTAGATTCTGCCAAAACGTTTTACGCATTTGACTCGAAAAATAAATTTTCTTTCTCTTTTTGAAGATATTAAATTAGATATATATTAATTATGTTTATATATGAATATGTTTTTTACTCAAATAAAGTTTGAATAATATAAGTAAATACGCAATTTTTTTATTCTTATGTATTGTGATATCGTGCGGCGTATGCGTATTAGTAATGAAACTGTGATCTCAGTCGCAGTTGTCAATCACTGATATTATCGAAAATCAATCACAATCATACCAGTGAGTCAAGAGTAGCATTTTTTCTCATCACTAGGACGTCTGTCGCACGCCGCCAATGTGCGTTACACCGAAACGACTAGCGCTAATACAGCTTGTCTCTGCTGTACACACGATATTATCAAAGACAAAAGTGTGGATCAGAATTAGTCTGATTGTTTTGACGTTTTTCTATATTCTTGTATCTTGTGCTATCTTTAGCTAGTTAGGTTCGTCTCTGAATTTTCTGCCCAGTCCTGAGAGCTACTGATCAAAAATCGTTTTTTTTCCCCCGTAAATCTTTAAGGAAACTCAGGAACGTGCTCTAGCGTTAGTTGAGTGGCAACATCCAACATTAGTGTCTTTGAGTGAGTTTGAGAGCTGTTATCAGGCTAGAGTCTGATAGAGATACCAGTCTTCAGTCCGGTAATTGTAATCGCGTTTTCATTAGAAATTTTTTACTTTTTATTCCAACTTTATTTTATACATATTACATACGTAACAATTTTTATTTTTTGCCAAACTGCAAAGCAGTTTTACGAAAAAAATTGTCCTTCAATTAAAGTAACTAAAATAGTAAATTAAAGTTAATTTACGCACAAAAAACATAAAAATGTAAGTAATTAAGTAAGTAACAACATAAAAGTAAACAAAAATATTATCAGCAATAATTTTTTTCTTTAACCTTTACCATACCATGACATAAAATACCCGAACGCAGCCATGCCGTTAACTCGTGTTACCGTAAAGTTAGAAAAAAATGTTTTTATTAGCTTAAATGACACGAATTTACTCTAAATATTGAGCTTTTAATTTTGAAAAATGATTAATAACATAATTTAGAGCATTCATTAAGTCCTATACAATGTGTCCTTCTTTCTTATCTCTTCATTTAATTAGTGAGAAAGAGACAATTATGTTTGTATGTTTGTTTTTCTATTCACTATGAAAACAGTGTGTGATCTCTGTCTTTCGTATCACAAATTGTATTTTTATCAACGTATTAACTTTACAATGGATTGAATGGAAAAAATAATTGTTTTTGTACGATTCCCTTTTCATAATTGGTTTTTCACTAGTCATTCCTAAGCGCTAATATTTTATTTAGGATTATCTAAAATATGAATTTTATGTTGCATGTATTTATCGAAATATTGCAGGTTTAATTATGATGGTAAACCTGTGTTACTGCATGGTTTGGGATGGGTTAAATGTAATACAATAGAAAAACAAAATAATTAGATAGGAATGTGTTTGACTTTATATTTGAGTGTGTTCACTGATATCTCTTTATTTTCCACAATAATGTTAGATATTTCTGTTTGCGCGCCTTGTTACTTCGATTGGCACTACTGGGTTTCCTGGTTTATAATAATGTACATATGTGTGTATGTGAGTATTGCCGCCCTTTTTTCTGAAAGCTAAGAAGATGGCAACCGACTGGCGTCATTTAATTACATAACGTGCTTTCAGCGATTCAAATAAACCACCAGTGCGCGCTTTGGTGGATCGAAATCTAAAGAAGACAACCCAGCTAAAAGAACAACAACATCGGGCGAAAACTTGGAACCAGCTATCGAAGGCATTTACATAAACAAATTCATTACTGATTTTATTAAAAATTCTTGGCACAACACATTTTCTTGTTCCCTCACCGTACACATTGTTCGCGATCGGTACTCTCTTGGTTCGTCCCGAGTTCACGTGTTCTTATATACACTTATATATATGCACTTGCATTATTTTACACATTGTATTGCACATTGGTATTTTCCTCTCTCATTTTTAATATTTTCACGTTTACTTGCCTTGCATGTTTCGTTTTATATTTGATTGCGTTTTGCCTTCAACGAGTTATTTGGTTTTGTGAAATGTAATTTATTTGTCAATTTTCCCTAAAACAGGCTCGCTTAGTTGGGCAATGCATGTTAAAATCAGTGTTAAATATATATAACAAACTGTTTAATGCTTATTTGTTATACGTGTCTAAATAAAAAATAAAATAAAATTATATACTTACTGTAGAAGTCGTGCATGTATTAAAATTATAATATAATTATCTGCTTATAATTTATATCAATACTTTCCCATACACAAAAAGAAAGAAAGTAGCATTCCTCTTGATGTAAATTAGCGAGCACAAACTATAGAATGAAAAATTTTACTGCTTAATCCAGCGAGTGTATTATAATTCCCACCCTCACTTGACTACGGTTCTGCCGCAAATGTAAGAGGATTTACTCCGACATTGCAATTTGTAATACAGCCCAGGGGTGTATTACCGTACCAGTTGGCTTATATCAGGAATTTAATTAAGTATTCGTATATTTATTGATAAGCCTAGCGAGTTATTATATTCTAATTTACTTTTCTCGAGCGGCCTTGTTTTGTATTTATTCGTTAGTTTAATATTATAAATGCAGTGGGGTACCTAATCGTATTTCTTTTGTAAAGAGAATTAATTGAATTTATGAATAATTTAACATTATTATACCATTTATTATTTGTGAGATCTGTCACTTGTGTGTAAATATATGTGTGTGTCCGCCGTGAGAGCGTGAGTGAGAGTATGTTTGGAGAGCCGTTATAAAGCGACGCGCCCTTGGCTGCGCTCTCTTATCTACGCGGCTTCAACTTGTAACCATAATCTATAATTAGTGTAGCTATTATTGTTAAAGATTAAATACATTATTGTTGTGAAGTTGTAATTATTCAAAAGATTGGTCTGTGATATTTTAAATACTAATTAAATGTATTAACTAGAATAATATACATTTAATTTGTATTTAAAATATCGCAGACTTATGTTCTGAATATTTTTACAACTTCACAGTAGGAGTGTGATAATTATATATAAGATGTACTAATGTGTCCAAAATTTAATAAAAATGAAATGTTAATTCTGGCGTCTCCTATCGGGTTACTCAAAGGTATTTGAGATTCAGTAAAAGTAAAGTTGATGACTTTCAAATAATAGAACGATAAATGTATCAATTTGAAAAGTGTAACATGTAAGTTCGAAAAATTGTTGTCAGTGCACTATGTGCTCTAGCATAATCGGTTAATGCACGTTTCTCGGATTGGAAGCGATCCAGGTTCGAATCCCGGTAACAAAAATAATATTTTTCTAATAATATATATATTTCTAATTAACACATTTAATTTGTATTTATTAAGGAAAACACATTCTTATTGTGAAGTTGTAATTATTCAGCACATAGGTCTGTGATATTTTAAATACTAAATTAATGTATTAATTATAAATATATACATATAAAATCAATTTTGTCGAAAAATATTGTTTTAGCGTCACCGAGATTCGAGCCTGGATTTTCATTTCCAATCCGGGGAAGTGCACTACCTTTGTGCTATAACGCCAGTATTTTTCTTGACAAATTTTTCGAAACTATATGTTACATTTTTTCAAATTAATACACCTGTCGTTCCATTATTTGAAAGCCATTACATCCAAGAATTACTACATTATTATTTTACTGCAGTTTTATAAATTATGTGTTTTTTAGAAAGGTTTCAATAGAAATACTAAATGCAAAATATTTTAAGATGTAACTTCCGAATAATCTTTCGATTCTTCAATTTAAATAAATAACAAATCTCATTGTATGAAGACAAACTTATCCTTGCTATTTCTTTGTATCCATAAAATTCATGACATTCTTTGCTCCTACCACCGATGATACAGTTTGATGTTTTCTACATATAGGTATGTATATGTATATAACTATTTAATAAAATAATATGATTATTAAGTTGTAGTGAAGTTGTAGTGTTTCAGAATATATTTAATTTGTATTAATAATATGAGTTCAATGGCCACTCTGCTAGTAGGCCAATCGACTCGCGACACATTTCATAAATGTTATTGACGTCTGCATCACATGTTTCACGAAATGCTCAAGTGAAGGGGGCATTTTTCATCATTTGTTTATCGAAGTAGGCTTCGAGGGTGAAGTATTATGGAGGGCGAGTATTACCACCGCGAGCAATAAACAAAACTGGGTTTACGGCCTCTTTATTAGTTGGGATTCCGCAAATTGCTTCATCCCCCGACCCTCGCGTTTCGAAAAGAAATGTTTTATTTGTTTCTTTTATTTCTTACGCGGAGTGACTTCAGTATCGCTTTGATGCAATGACGCAATAATAAACTTTGATGCAAAGACATAATGGTTTCGAAATGTAAACCCGGATCGATAGGATCTCTGAGTCGCGCATCCCGCGGAATGGAATATGACAATTCCGGTTGTAAATCGGAATCACCGCAAGGTATGGGAAGGAAGTAGGGAACCTTGGTACATAATAAGGTCGGTGAAGGGATAGGGATTCCAGTCGAGGAACCAGTGATTTCGGGAACCAGGATTTAACTTGTTTTAGCACAGATAGTGCAGCACGTATGCATGACTTATTCCTGAAAGTTCAGAGCAGAGAGCTGCCTCGTCAATATGCTTTAGAAGGTAAGGGGTTTCTCCAGGGCTACGCCATAAATCCAAGAGTTCTTTAGTAGACCACAATTCGATGTTAAAAATTTTTCTCTGTTTAAATTTAGTCTCCTAATTTGTTAAAAAAAAATCCATTTGATTTGAAATTATTATTATTTTCTGTTATTTACCGTCCCTAATATTTTGCTGCCCCAAATATTTTGTCGCCAAGTCTTACCTAATGGTTGAAATGGCCCTGGCTAAATCATTGCTTTAGGTTCAGCCGTGATGTTCTTTTTCTTCAGTCAGTTTGAACTGTTTCTTCATTAGTACCATAGATAAGAGATGGTCAATATACTTACCCGTAGGAAAAATGATTCGCTTATAAATCATATGATTTCGTTAGATTTCTTTTTTTAGTGTTTTATCCGTTCAACGGACATTGCCTATTATCATTTTGTTCACTGCGGCCTGGAAAAGCTCTACTTCAAAACATTGGCTTAGACTTAGATTCTTCAACCATGATGTTCGCCTTCTTCCAGCAATCTTTTCCTGCATTATGAGGTGCAAGATCTCATACTTCTATGGATATCTCGTCACATGTCCGAGATATTGATGATTTCGGATTTTTATTGTTTTAATTACTTATTAGGAGAACACATTCTTATTGTGAAGTTGTAATCAGAATGTGATCTCTTAATAATAAAGTTGTATCAATGTGCCCAAAATTTAATAAAAGTGAATTGATAATTCTGGCATTACTCAAAGGTATTTGAAATTTTGTAAAAATAAGTTAGATGGCTTTTTCGAATAATGGAACGATTACATATATTAATATCAAAAAGTTAACATATAAGTTCGAAAATTTGTCGCTAAAAATATTGTCGCTGTAACATAGTTGGATAATGTATCTTCCACGGTTAGGAAAGAGATCCAGGTTCGAATCCCGATTTTATGAATTAATATATTTAATTCATATTTTAATTACTTGTTTTTCTTTTTTCATCGGAACCATCACATCTTCATTCGTAACTATTCACCCAGTTTATTTTAAGCATTCTTCTATAGATACACATCTCAATTTTTATGAGATTTTCGACTTTATATACATCTTTAACATCGGCGTGCACTAGGCATAGAGTTAGGTTATGCTGCTAATATAGATGGAATATCATTAAAGGTTGTATTCATCATTCACTCTTTCAGAAGCATGTTTTTGTGCAAATATACCTGTGTGAGTGTGTATTATTAGTACATATTATTCTTTGGAAGTTTTTCAAGCTAAAGCAGTTAAAATATGTTATTATATAAAATAATACCAGGTTTAAAGTGTATTAGAATGCATGCAGTCAAGTCCACTATAAAGATACGCTTGCGGCATTTTGCAACACGTCTGTAAAGGGAAGACGTGTATTCAGAACACCGCGCGGTGCGAGAGTTGCGTTCAGTTTGTACACATCTGGGACAGTTTTTCGAAAAAACACATGCACAGCTTTATTTGTTAATTTTAAGATCTTTCCCTAGTTATACAGTTCTAGTTAACACGTTAACATGATAACTGGATTATTTTCGTATAGACATACATACTTAACACATAATATGTCAAATAAATATTTTATTTCGTAAAAATTATAGTGATGCACAGCTTTTTTGATTGTATAGAGTGTACGCCCCTGTTTTTTACCTATGTTATATATACTTTTCTACTGATTCCATAATTGTACTATGTACCTTTTATATTAAATTTATACCTGTTTTCAAATTTTTTCTATGTTGCTGTTTATTAAAGATATTACTTAAAGGACTTACTGGAAGGTTTAGCATTTCTTCCTCGAATCTTGCTAATACTTCAATTCGAATTATTAAAAAAAATATTAAGTTGTTCCAATAAATACATTATTTTTTTTAGATAAATTAATGTTGTGATTTGAATAGACACATGGGATTCTTTGGAGACAGCCCTCGGCTTATGTACAGTTAAGTACAGGTTACAAGGATAATAACTATTTATTATTTTTATTTAAAATTGTGAATGGCATGCTGGACGGACTTAATTTAACTGAACTGATTATGTACCACGTTCTTGCGCGGAGTACTAAGTCGTTGGCGCTGTTCATATAGTAATTTTTATAGTAATGCACCCACACAAAGACTACACAGGCATGGGAACGATTTTGGTCTTGTAGATATATTCCGATATTCAATGTTTAAATATTAGAGTGATGTTCTTGTTACTGTTCTGAGTTAAGAGTAGAATTGATTTTGGTACTCAGTCTGAAGCAAAGATGTAGATTAATAATTAATAAAGTATGTAGACTTAAAGCTTAATACGATTTTGTAAAAATTTCAAACAATAATATTTTCATCAATAATTGAATATGTCCAAGAACAAAAAATAGAGTCAAATATGAATAAATTATATATATATATATATAATTTGTTTAATATCAGTGCCTTTGTTAGTGAAAATCCAGTAATTGCGTCTTCTTGGACATATTCAAATATTGCTAATAATATACTGATCAAAATAAAAGAATATATAAAAATTGAAAATATTGATTTATCAAGTGTATTCTAGTATAATGTGTTAAAAATATTTACAGATAAAGAATATTGCTTTAAATAAATTTAAAAAAAAATTTAATTCTCATAAGTTTACATCTATGCTGCTTCAGGGAAATGAATATCAATTTTAGTCCATAGATGGTGATAGTATAGTCGTACTAGAAATGTTTCTAAATAGTATCATACATAGATACAGAAATTGATTAATGGTTGAAAATAAAAGTAAATAAAAAGAGTTTGAAAATAAATCTGTTTATACATCTTCAAAAATACAGTCAGTACCACTTTTGTTAGATTCAGCCTTGTTCTAGCTTATTTGCTAGACTTTTGTCTGTGTTAAAGTAGCCTATTTTGTGCAATTCAGATGATGTCATTTTATTTAAATAAATACTTTCATAAATATACAATGAATGTGTTGAAATTTTCGAAATTGTTTATTCATGAGTTACAGTATTTGTGTTAAATTTAACTAAGAATATTATTATTAATAATAATAATAATGTGTTTATTCCAGCATGATCATGTTTTTTTTAAACCCGATTCGCTATAAAGATAATACATATTGTTATATACATTAATGTTACGAAATAATTATAATGTTATGAAAAAGAAAACCAAGGAAAATATAAATAAATAAAAAGTTCACACATATATTATATATAAATATTTCAGTCACGGCCATTGTTGTATATGTAGCTATTCTGTAAGCGTTGCCATTCTCCGGTCAGGGAACCAGCTTTCCACGAGAGCGCCGCTTGCATCAGAGAGTTGGTGCTGAGCTCCAGCCGCAGCTTTACGCCCGCAACTCTGTGTCTCAGAAGCGGAACGAATCCATAATATTGTAGTAAGCATTTTGAGAATATTGTTGTTTACAAGTGAAAAAATAAATTAATTAATGCAAGATTTTTTATATAATTTTTTCCTTACATTAACATTTGCATAAATATGGCTCGTGACGAGATTTGGTAAGATTTTATGAATGTCTTTATATATTTTTTTAGTATTTCTAACTTTTATAAAGGTGTAACAGAAGAATCCAAATCCCAATCTCGACCATGTCTGAGATATAAACATTTCAAGAAAATAGTAATTACGCGATAATTTCGATTAATTTAAATATTTATATACTGATTATAAATTATATATAGAATACAAAAAATGAAAGGTCATTGATTTTCGATTTTTTGTTAGATTATTTAGAGCTTGAATGAAAGATATAGATTAATAAGGGAATAATTTTGCAAATATTTATATCAAAGTACGTAGACTTTAGGCTTAAAACGATTTTGTAAATTTTTTTAACAATAATGTTTTCTGTAACAGTGCAGAATTTGTACATATTCCTATAATGCATTCAAGTATCCACCTATAAAAAATTGTGGACTAGGTCTTTTACACCCTGTATATGTATTATATTTTAGTATAAATATTATTTTAAAATAACCAGTATTATTATATTTTGTATATTATATGTTTTTAGAAACTTGATTATTTTGATAATTCCCCCTTTAAACGACTAATTAACCCTTTAATGCAGTTATTGGTTACCCTTTTCAGAAGAGCTAAACGAGAATGATCTGCTCAAACTAAAATAAAACCTTGTGTATGAAGAAGAAGAAAAAAATAAAAAGTATAAGCAAGGACTAGAATATATATTTACGTTAAAATAATTCGAGTGAGCATTCGATCACATCGAGCGCGTAAAGGAATTTTTATTTGATGATAGTTCGTTATTTGATAAAGTGCCAAAATTTGTAGAAATTTTGACAAAGCTGTTAAGCTTGTTAAAATGATAAAGTCAAGCGCTGTTCACACATCATTATACCAATATTTTGCAAAACTATAATAGTACATCATTTAATTACCTATTCATTCGGTAAATAAAAATTAATGTGATAATCTGCCGTGTATATCTAACCTTTCTGGCCGACGTTTCGGATCCCGTTGCAGGGTCTATAATCAGAACTGATGTGATGTATGACTGTTAGTGTTGTGGTTAGGCTTGCAGTACCGTGTCGAAAGCAGTGTCCGTCGTTTATTAGGTACTGGCTTGCAGTACCGTGTCGAAAACAGGTGTGTGAAATGACTAGTGTTGTGTTATGTTATGTTCCATCTTCTGTCGACTATATTATTAACTATACTAAGAAGATTATGAACGGCTGTGAAATCCTAAGTACATTTAAAAAAATTCATGTATATTTTTTTCCATGATATTTTTATCCCTTAACATAACTTACGTGATCTAATTCCATTTGTATTATAAAAATTATATAATACTGGATTAATTAATCCTATTATTTATTGCATTAGATTAACGCGATTTCACGTAGAGCGAGGTAGAGAGACTGAATTAATCGCTTTAAAAGAGGTATTCCTGTAAAATACATATTTAGCCCTATTCAATAAAGCAAAATTAAGTATACATTATAAGCACTGAAAATAATACGCCATTTTTTAAAAATGTAATTTTAATGTCGATTATAAAATAAATGTAATAAAAAGGAAGGTTGTTAGATCATAGTAATTTAAGGAAGATTAAATTGAAGAAGGGCTGTTTATATGCTTCTTAAAAAAGGTAAAGCAGTTCAAGCTATGGAATGTGAAAATTACAGTTTTATTGTGCTGGCCAGTATTTTAACATAGACATTTTTAAAAATAATTACATGAAATCTCTAACTTATCAAATAATAAATACAGCCATACCTCACTGTGCGACCGTTCTTTAAACGGCTTTTCGCTATAACAATCTTTTTAAATTACAGCTCAGTTTCAACTTGCGTCCCAAAATTTTTCGATATACGTATATTTTTTAATCACTCATCTAAACCTAGAATATATTTTATTACATTAATTTACTCGATAGAGTGATGATATACTTTATTGTGAAATTTAAATAAAACACACGACGTATAATTACAGTACAAGCAATTTGAACAAACCCCGTATTTACGTGTAATAAAATGAAATCATAACGAGGCCATGAAACGTAGACAAGTAAAAGTTTATACTAACATTAGACGGAGCGGGAAATCATGATGAGAGCGTGCTAACTACAACGACTTAAGAAAGTTTCCAAAACTTTTGCGAGAATTATTAAAAATATTGAACATCCATTACAAAGTTACTTTAAGAAATACAATTTTATACATTAGCGAACTATTTTTAAGCTGGCGTTTTAAACCGGAGTTTAAGCGTCATTTTTTCTAAACTGTATTAAATACCCCATTACAAACTTAACACTACAGATACTTTTTGCGGTTATTTCCAATGTGGTGACTCTGCACGCGGCCGTAGAGGTCGTATTCTAGCGAATATAATTTAATATCATCACAAAAATAATGAAAAGCCTTTAAATAATGTGAGTAAATGCGTAAAATGTTTTTGGAAGAATGTACTAGATGGCACTTATCACGAATTATAACGTCATTCCTTCATGACTATTTTCGTTTAATATGCGCATGCGCCGAATCACGGTTCACAGCAAAATATTAATAAATAATAAAATCAATCACGAATCACGATATTCTCAGATATTCAATCACTGATAGTGAGTGTGACTCAAAAATATTAGTGATTGACTCACGGTTCGTGATTTTGTGATATAGACCCATACGCGCGCACCAATATTCTGACAAATAAATGTATTTTTACGCCTTGTTACTCGTGTATAAGCGTAAGACCGTCTTAGATAAAATTGTAATAATCCATCACATCCTAGCGCCTGACAGGAATGGGATTCTGGATGATAGACAGGTTATTACTTTTCCATAGAAGTGATGGCAGCACGAGCACATGGCGGGAGAGCTTTAATCTTCACTTTTCACAGCAAAATATTTTATTAAATCTTACTATTGTTATAAGCTCACAATGGTGGCGCTTGATAATATTTGTGTTACAGAAATGATGTGGAAATATTTAAATAATAGTATCGGCTTTTAAATATTAAATGTTTGTATAATGATAGGAATCTATAGTAATAATTTAATATTTAATATGGAGTTAGAGGTGCATTTGTTTTGCGCAAGGGTAACGATGTAAAACAATAATTGGACGGGGTGGCGTGACTCAATTTTTTTCTCAGGCTTAAAGAGAGCAACTGATGAAAATTTTGAATGTATGACTATCAATGATTAATTTACGAACTTATCATGTATTAAATCGTCGATCGGTTACATAAACTCTGTTCGGTATTTAGGTGGATGAATCACCGGTCACTGTCTCGCGTGCATGTGAACGCGTAGATATCATTTTTATCCAGTACCTACCCACTACCCCCTCCTCATATACTAGAACATGACATATTTCTATAGTGTGTTCTCTATGGTTCAACAGTTCAACTTCCGTACCTTCGAACTGTCAAGATAGCTGTGAATTAACGTCCTACTATATGGGGCTGATAATTTATTGTGCGTATTTTGGTTTCTCGCTACCGTGCGTTCTCAAATACTGTACATACTGTACAAGGTGTTGTTTGACACTTTCATGCGATCGCTGAAAGTATATGTCCATGTGTACTTCGTGCTGAACAGCGTTGTGCGTGTCTTGGAGCCGAAAGACCTGTGGATCCTGTGTAAAAGATTCAGAAATGAGTATTTCACAGGTGGGTCGTCTTTTATGGTTCTTGGTAGTCTTTCAGCCAGCTCCTGTTCCTGATTCCTGTCCCTCTTCCGAATTCCTTCCACCCTTCTTGCGTCCAATATTTTCTTTACCCCCTCGTATAAACAAACTCTTAGAATAAAATAAAAATTCGAGGCCTTCAAGATTTGTTGCCGTCGCCTGCTACGTGGCCTGCGGAACGAAACTCCATTGTTCAGAAATTTCACATTTAAAAACGGAAAATAATCTTTTCAAAAATTGGACGTGTTACTAGATGAGAAGGAGAAATTTGTGATCATGGGAAACATACAAGTCGATCTCCAATAAGATGAACAAACCAGGTCTGAGACTATACCGGAGCCTCGTTACATGCCGTACTAAACAAGGGCCAAGATCACGACGAATGAAAGCAAGCAGTTCGTGCTATGTAAAAGTTATTAGAGAAAGATCACGTATTTTGACCTTTGTCGAAATATTTATTTATACTATATTTTATATAATAAATAATATTCATGTAATTTTATTTAATTATTAATTTTTAATAATTTTGTTGCTCATTATTGTAGTTTGTTTTCGTAATAAAATAATAACAATAATACAATACATATTTTGTAGAGGTGGGTGGGGGTGGCTACAAAATTTCAGTTTTCACCTCGGGCAAAGTTATGTCTTTTCCACTATTTCGATTATTTCATCTATCCATGTCGGAATATTTTTTGTCTTTTAGTTATCTCTGTTGAATGATTAATTAATTAATAAATAAAATTATAAATTCTAATTAAATGTATTAATTATTTAATTGTTATCGAAAAATATTCCGGGATTCGAACCTGAATCTCTTTTCCAATCCGGGAAAGATGCATTACAAACTGTGCTACAGCGACAGTATTTTTGACGACAAATTTTCGAACCAATATGTTTCACTTTTTTAAATTAATACATCTATCGTTCTATTATTTGAAACAATATTTTTCGATAAAATTAATTTTATATGTATATCTTTATAATTAATACGTTTAATTAGTTTTTTAAAATATCACACACCCATGTTCTGAATAATTACAACTTCACAATAAGAATGTGTTCTTCTTAATAAAATGATAAAAAGATAAAACTAACGATCGGTAGTAACAGTATCCGTCCCTTGACTAATATCAAAATAATAAACCACCTAATTTATTTTTCCACTGTGAAATGGATTTTCAGTATAATAAATATGATAATAAAAAAAAATAGTGATTACCTACAATAAGTACTCTCACGGTAAATAACTCGTGTAGGTGTGCGTGTTACGTGTACAGTTCTCTGGGAAGGAATTCAATTTAATATATATTTTTTGTCATTTTTTAATTTTATATGTAAAACAAGGGTTGCTCAGCATATTGTGTGTAAGTACTAGATATGTACTATTTTTTAAATTATATTTTTTATATAGGTACCGTTTATATATTAGAACGTGAAATGATACGTTTCAAATATACAGGTACTGGATACAATATATATGGAAATAATGTAACGACAGATGTATTAATTTGAAAAATATAACATATAGATTGAAAAAGTTGTCAAGAAAAATACTGGCGTTATAACATAATTGGTAGTGTACTTCCCCGGATTGGAAATAGAGATCCAGGTTTGAATCCCGGTGACGCAAAAACAAAATTTTTCGACAAAATTGATTTTATATGTATACATTTATAATTAATACATTAATTTAGTATTTGCAATATATATCATAATTTTTTGTGTGGTTTATTTTTTCGTCACATATTTTTATGGATGATGGGTTGCGAGCCAAGATTATTGCACCTATAAAAACATGTGTAATTTTTATGCGAGACAATATTTTAGAATTACGATTATGCGGGGGACGGCGACTCAAATCCACCGCCATCGTCGCCGTCCCCAGCTGATCGACGAAACCGACGACATCTACAACAGTTTAACTCCCTATTCGTGCTATACGCTCCACGATAATACACAAAACCGGTGTATCATTCCACCTTTAAGCCTTCACGTATTATAATTATATTATAAACCTCACTCGTACAGGATGTAACTATATTTTTAGTAGCCAGAAAACGAGTGTGAACACGTCTTCCGAAGTGTTGTACATACTTGGTGCTAGCACGTACCGCAGTGCGCCACGGTATTCTGAGCAAAGTGGAATTTCATTTACAAGCGTTAACTTCTCGTGTAGTCATTTTATTTGGGTTTTCCTATTAAACTTATCCTCCACTTATTACTCTTTTAAATCCTTGAAATAACACATTCACCCTGCAGGTGTTGAAAGTTTTGTTTGCGGTGTTTGCGGTGCTCGGTACAAAATTGAGCAGCTAATAAAAAATACAAAATACCAGGCGCTTCCAAAATCTTTTTGAAAAATATTACAAACTTGACTTCTTAGTGCGTCTTTAGTGTACACCTCGTAATGTGAAGGTCCAAGAAATAGACATTGTAACAATTAATGTTTTATTACAACAAGCTACATATCTCAAGATATATCACAAGGTATATCACTAGTATAGGTCAAACTATTAAGCCAATGAACCGCAGATAAAAGAGATGCGCGCACTCCTGCGCACTGTCTTTATATCCACACATACCCGCACCGGCGGTGCGGCACACATACACACACACACCATCCCACCATTCCAAGGACATCACAAAAACAAACATATTTAAGAGGCGCGGAGTATCGACCTTGGTACCTCTCACATGCTAAGTCAGTACTCCCCTAATGGACTGTGGTATCTAATTGATATTTAAGTATATAAGGATGACTTTTTGTGTTATTTAATGCATTTTTATATGTATGAAAATGTTAAATAACGCACAATTACTGGATTTTTACCTATAAAGGTACTATTTTTTATCTATATTGTTAAATAAAAATCAGATATCCCATAAATGAGATCAAGCAATTTTTATTGGAAATAAAAAATATAGGGGGTAATTACAGGTCTAATAACCTGTCTTCGGCTGGTTTAAATGATCATTATATATACAAAACGTTCACCAATTCTCACCCGTCAATCTCCATATTTATCAAATTGTTGAATGTTGTATATATCTTATTACATTGCCTCGCTTTGAGTACCAGTACACCATAACCATGTATGAACCAAATTTGATAATTAATTTTTCCTAGAAAATAGCAAATATTATATGTCAAGGCAATGTTATAAGATATATACAACATTAAAAAATTTGATAAATATAGAGATTGAGGGGTCAAAATTAGTGAACGTTATATATATATATATATATATATATATAAAGTGATCACTTAAGCCAGCCGAAGACAGGTCGTAAGCTCTGTAATTACCCTCCATATTTTCTATATATCATTTCCATTAAAAATATAATAAAATTTTTAATTTATTTAACCCTTCCCAAACCATGCACTAACACAGGTTTACCATCATTATTAAACCTGTAATATTTCGGTAAATACATCCAACATAAAATTCATATTTAAGATAATCCTAAAGAAAGTATTAGCGCTTAAGAATGACTAATGAAAAACCAATTATGAAAAGAGAATCGTACAAAAACAATTTATTTTACCATTCAATTCGTTGTAAAACTAATACGTTGGTAAAAATACTATTTGTGATATGAAAGACAGAGATCACACACTATTTTCACAGTGAAAAGAACAGTGAAAATACAAATATAATTGCCTTTTTCTCATTAATTAAACGAAGAGAGATAAGAAGGAAGGATACATTGTATAGGATTTAATGAATGTTCTAAATTATGTTATTAATCATTTTTTCAAAATTGAATGCTCAATATTTAGTGTAAATTTGTGCCATTAAAGGCATTTAAGCTAAAAAAAATCATTTTTTCTAACTGTTATATGGTAACACGAGTTGATAGCATGGCTGATTTCGGGTTTTTTATATCATGGTATGGTAAAGGTTAAACAAGTAGTTGCCCCTGTTGAACTTTGTAAGAAGCCATTATTAATAAAGAGTTAAATATATTTCTACGGCCGGGGCAAACATTCATCTAAGTCAAAATGGCTTTTTATGTTTCACAGATTTTTTTCAACAAAACTATTTAATTTTTTATTTTTAATAAAATACTAAAATATAATAAATTATTTTAAATACATATCCCTAGTTATAGATAAGTTGTTATAGTGTTGTAGTGGTTAGTATCCCCGCTTGTCACGTGGGATATCGAAGTTCTCCGCTTAAGCCTACACGAGCGTTGATAAATGGTTGAAATTTCTTTTTTTCAAAATCGTGTCAGTGTTGTCGTTTATTGATTAGCACATTTCGTCCTTTTTCTCATTGTCAGCCCACCTGGTGTTCGGGAGACCCCGCTGGTCACTGGACCTCCCTCGTGGACCGCTTTAAATGCTTCGGAGTTATTCGCCTGAAATACGTGACCTGCCCACGTTAGTTTTCTAGCCTTCTGCACAGTAACTGTAATATTATGCTACACACCTTCGGTTGCGCCACTGGTTCTTTTAAAGGTCCAAGCATTTATCGGAGAATCTACTTTTCTAATACTCGGTGGACGTTCTTCTGCTTCACAGTCTTATAAGGGGGAGTGTCCACGGACGAAAATTGTCTCCAAAGTCGCGTAAAATAGAGAATGAGTTCAGAAATCATGACATGATGAACTTCTTCTTATTCTTATTCTAGTGCTTGTACATATTTGAAGTACTAAGTTGATATGTAAATATTTCAGGTGTATTTTCAATTTTTTAAAAGTATTTATTCAATATTCAATATTTTGTATCAAATCCGACACGTCCGTGTCATTTACAAACGTTCTTTATTTTGTTTTAAGTTAGTGTCAAAACTGGTAGCGAATTTGATACAAAATAAAGAGTGATGAAAAAAATGCTACCCTCACTACTCACTGGTGTGATTGTGATTGATATTTGATAATATCAGCGATTTAAAACTGCGACTGTGATCACAGGATATATTTTAAAAATCATAATTTTTAGCGTATTTATTTATTTATTTTATTAAAATTTAATTTTCGTAAAAAACGCATTCTAGCATAAATAATTGGTAGAAAAATTATTGCTTGCTTAATAATACCTACCTAATAAACCTACAAAATGCAAAATAAAAATACTAACAAAATTAAATTAAGTTACCAGCAAGCCAGCATAAACATTACCAACTTAGACTCAAAATCCTTGAAAATCCGGTAGATGGCGTTGATTTAAATGATAATCGATTTAAAAGGCGGTGTCAAAAAATCAATAGAATTAAAAAAAAAATTGATCGCAATATTTCGAGATATCAGTGATTGACTCATGGTTCGCGATTTTGAGCTTTTGTAGATTTTTTGCATTTGTTGGTCTTTCCATTGAACGTACACTACATCGACATGAACGTACACTACAAAAGCAATATATTAAAAATAAGTATATATTATTAAAGCATTATATGTTTCAATAAACAATTTTTTTTCTGTACATGAATATACTTAATCTTATTTCTATCATGTGTATTATACACGGCGATGAAAAACATAAAATATGTATCGCAAAAAAACAGTGTACATGAAAATTTGAGGTCTGTAGTCTGTTTCCTACGAGTTTTCCGGAACTTGTATTTATTTAAAAAAAAAGTATTAAATATTTTTGAACACACAAATACAATTTTTCTTTCTAAACGAAAACTCGTTTAATATGATAAATTCCCAATACGGAAACTTCACAGATTCGGAAATGAATTTAGTTTTGATACTATTTATTTTAAATATGAATTAAATATATTAATTAGAAAGATATACACATAAAATCAATTTTATCGAAAAATATTGTTGTTGAGCCATCGGGATTCGAACTTGGATCTCTTTTCAAACCAGGGAAGATCCATTATCCAGCTATGCTTCAGCGACGATATTTTTACCGACAAATTTTCGAACCCATATGTAACCTTCTTTGATATTAATACATTTATCGTTCACAACTGTTCTGAATAATTGCAACTTAACAATAAGAATGTGTTCTCCTAACTATTTATTTTAGTTTCATTCTGAAATATACATAATTTTTATGCTTTTGATGCTATATTAAAACAATATAATTTTAAATCAATTAAAAAATACATGTCACATCAATAATTATAATAATAATAATGGATAATTTGTATAGTGCCATTTTCATAAAAACTTTCACCTCAAGGACGCTTTACACATCAACTGTTTATAGTTCTACAATTATCTTTGTTTTTAAAATTAAAAATGATTATTTTCCACTTTGGAAATGAATTTTTGAAAAGGTGCGTTTTTAGTTTCTTCTTAAATAGTCTCTGATGCACTGTTCCTTATGACGGAGGGCAAAGAGTTCCACGCTTTTTGGCCTGCCGTCACAAATGTCTGTTCACTAAATTAAGACTTCTGGCAACGGTTGGTCGGTTCTACGACCCTTCGTGGAGCTGAAGTAGAGGCTGACCTGAGAGTTTGACGTCTACCTTTCAAATTGTCTGAGACACTAAGTTCTCGAGGATACAGTGGCACCATGTTGTGTGTCGCCTTGTTTTACTTTTTAAAAAACTAACTAACCATCACGTTTTTTCCACGCGGGGGCAGGAATAGAGGATAGAGTGCAACACTCGTGTGTCCACATTCATATATTTTCTCATACAAGCTTTGTTGATCGTTACTAAATACTTGTACTATGAAAATAGGACTAACTTGCTGGTATTCTGGAACGAGGCGGGAACCTCCGATCACTAGATCACTAGGCCAACGTCTAAATCACTAGATCAACAAGCTCAGCAGTAAGCACATCAAGAAGAAGAAGAACACCCCATTTAAGACTATTGGTTTGATGGTTATGTTGCATATGAAGGAAACCCCAAAGGGTCTCCTATCCTGGAATTGTTTTGAGAGTTAATAGAGGAATTGTTTGAGAGTTAGTCCAAATATATTGAAATATTTTACACAGTTTTCAAAGCTTTTTTGGAAAATATTTAAAATTTAAAATAGTTAGTTACTTTCCGGTAGTTAGATATATGGCACAATTATTATATTTGGTCAATATTACATTTCTTTTTACATTCAGTCATTAACTGATATAGATTGGCTCGGCTATCATCGTATCTGAGCCATGCCGTACGTTTAGATGCGTGCAGTCAATACATTGAAATAAGCTGTTCTTAATTATATACTAACCGAAATTAAATATTTATCTAACAAAATGCTAACATATATTAAAACATGAATAATATGATTTTTTAAAATTTTTTATTTGTTATCTTTGTTTTATGTACCACTTAATTGAGTTTAAATACATCTAGCGGTTTCCAAAAATACCATTATCTTCTTCAGGATGTCATTACTAACTAAAAACATATATTATTGTTTCTGTACCAGAATCTATTTTTAAATAAACAATTATTTAAAAAATAAATTTAGTACCTAACTCAAATTGTTACTTAATACAAATTTACTCGAATTAGGAAAAAAATTTAGAATTTTGACTCGTAGTTAAATTCAGTTGGTTGTTAATAATTTTTTGATTCATTTTACACGCTTCATTTATCTCCAAAGATTCCAAATTATTTAATTTGTGACCAACATCGTTTATATGCAAAATTGACAATCCCAATTTTTTATCAAAACCATGACTATTTTATATCAAATGATTAGAAAATTCTGAAAACCCACTATTGTTCAAACATCTCAATGCTCCCTTACTCTTATATTAAAATTTCTATCCATTTTCCCAATATAAAATGCAGCACAATCCTTACAACTATGTTTATATTGCTAATTTTAAAAGTATTTAAAAATATGAAAATAATTGTAATACGAATATTACGAGATGCAAATTATATGTAAATTTATTTCGCAGAATATTTCAAATATTTCAGTGTTACTGACTGCACGTCGCTACGTACGTTGTATATGCAAAATTTGGATTCCCAAGATAGTCGTTTAGAAATCAACAATTTCTATAGTACGAAGTATGCTCGACTTCTACAATTTATTCTGGCAGTTTTTTCGCAAACTATCTAATTAGTAATCAAATATCAGATATCTCATAGAGACAAAGCTATTTTTTATTATATTTATTGGAAAATATATGAAATATGTGGTAATTACAGGGGTTACGGTGTCTTAGGCTGGTTTAAGTGATCATTTTATATATATTTACTACATTTATCAATTTTTTTGAAAGGTGTATATATGTTAGTATGTGGACTCGCTTCGAAATTCCTGTAATTACCCCATACTTCCATTTATTATTCATTAAATATAATAATAAAAAAATTGCTTTGTCTCTGTGGGATATCTGATTAATTTGGAGGTAAAAATCCAGTAATTGTGCGTTCTTGGACATGTGCAAATATTATTATCTAATTAGTTTTCGTAGATGTTGAATGTTCATTTTTGTATTCAAAGGATAGGGTTATGTACTCGTATAAGAATAAATATCTTCAACAGCTCTGCACGTTATGAAGTTGCCTTACTGTGGTGTATTTAATAAATGGTGTTATATATTTGTTTAGAAATTATTTCCTAACAAACGTCAGAAATGCGTCGTCAAACAAAAGAGCGTGATAAGAAACAAAAGGGTTTTATTCTTCTGTAGAATTTATGGCGCTGATAGGGTTTATTGGCCGTTAAAGGGTTAAAACGGGACACCCGACGCCTAAAAAGGATATTATTGCTGTTATGGCAAAATGGTGGACATAAATTCTAACAGAGATTTGGATTAATGCAAAAAATGGATTCCAACAAACCGTTACACCCCGAGAGGTCAGGTCGGGACACGGTTTCGTATGGAACATGTTGAATTATTTTTTCATTCAAATTTTCGATGGATTAAAGTAATGAAAATTAAACGGCTGACTCAATAAATAAACATAATAGATTCCTAACTGTCAAACAAAAACAAATATTTTCAACGTTAAAAATTATGTAATATTGAAATCGGCCATTATTTTCGATACAACCTTTTTGGCATTGTTTCCGGGAGGCCTTTCAGTTAGTCCTATTTTCATATTTCATTTGATTAGTTTGACAATAGTAAAAATACTTATGTGACATGTATGCATCTAATTTAAAATATATATAAATATATGGGGTGATGATTCATAAATCGTTACGGTATAATTGAATTACAGTATTGAGTAGCTTGTTGGTGTAGTGGTCAAGACGTTGGCCTAGTGATCTAGTGGTCGGGGGTTCGCGCCTCGTTCCAGGACACCAGCAAGTTAGTCTTATTTTCATAGCATTAGTTTAGTTAGATTAGTTTGAAAATAGTAAGAATATTGATGTGACACGTATTCCGTGTACGCATCTCTGTATTAAAAAAAAAAAAAAGGAAAAATTAATTAATTCATACAGTAAGTACATATGTAAATTCCCGATTACCTTGGTTATTTTAACTATTTAATCTCTCAAATTTTTATCATAAAATGATAAAAGTCAGGAAAAATAGTACTAGCTTGCTATTCAACCTGAATGAGCAATGAACTTTCTACATCTTGGTAGGTGATGGTGATGATAGCGAACAAACGTTTAATTTTTGTTTTAATTTTCATAACAAAACTTTGTACTATACAGGTAATAAATAAAATAAATACAGTATTGTAGTCTATTCTGGCAATGGGGCGGGGCTGGAGAAAAGGGGGGAGGTTTCGATCATTAAAAGTATGGACAGTAAAGGTGAAGTGTTGGGGAATGCTATGTTTGTTAATTAGTGTTTTTTTTTCTGAATTTAAATTCTTTTATATTTCAACGGTTTCCAAATTGTTCTTTATTGATCAATTATAAGGTACCGAATGGATAAGTTTTAATCTATGACAATCGTAAAAGTGGTTTATTTCTATTTCGTACTTGCGTAAGTGATTCTTCTCAAGTTGTACACCTCGTTGTAGATTATTTGTGGTCCAAGAAAAACTTTTATTTGACAATTATAATCTTTATTACACGAATAATACAATTAAAGTACAAGGTATATAACTAATCTTGGAGCCAAACGGTAACGTAAAAGAGGCCGAGCCTCGCGCGCATACCCCTTTATCCCCGCTCATACACACACACACACACACACACACACATATATACAACTCGCGGGCACTCCGATACACACACATATATTCGATCTCAAGGACATCAAAATTTCAATTATGTTGTCAGAAAATTCCGAGTTGTTATCTTTTAGGTAACGACAATGTTAATTTATTCTCATATCTCGCGGTTTGACATACATATATTTTATCACAATCTCCACAAGTTATTTCATATATTTCGCTTTTATCTAATGTATTAATTTTTATTTTATTCAAGTATATTTATTACGGACAACACATTCTTATTGAGAAGTTGTAATTATTCAGAACAGACGGTCTGTGATATTTAAAAAAATACTAATTACCATAGAAAGATATACACATATGATCAATTTTATAGAAAAATATTTTGTTGTTGCTATCTGGATGTCTTTCCAACACGGGGAAGGTGCATTATCCAACTATGCTATAGCAGATAGTACCTTTATCGACTTTGTCAACAACAATATATTTTTCGATAAAATTGATTATATATGTATATTTTTTTAATTAATGCATTTAATTAGTATTTAAACTAGTGATCACCGAGTTAGGACTAACACTAGCGACCTGGCAACTCCAGGTAAGCTTAAAACATGAAAAGTAAAGAACTTGTGGTGGATCAGACATTAGAATAGTCTGATGTTATGCGTGTTCTAGGAAGCTATGGAGTTTCGGGAATTACACACCACATCTCGTATGTATAATTGATAAATCAGTTATACTTAAGTGAGTTACTTCTATGTGAGTGCGGAATTTCTCAGACAATAGAGCAAAATGTGAATATTTGTGAGTGTGAGTGATTTGAGAGACATGTAACAGACCTAGTCCATGGTATGTAATCGGTGAATAATTGATTAATTTTTTAATCGAAAATGTTGAAGAGGTATGTGCCTAATCTCAACCAGGTCAGAAATACAAGCATTTAATAAAATCGTAATTATGCGAGTAATATTATTGATTCCAAATTATATAATGAATGCAAAACATTAAATAACATCGAATTTCGAGCTGTCTGACTATTTTTTGTTAGATGATTTAGGGCCTGATGCAAAGATTTTGTAAAAATTTCAAACAATAATATTTTTTATATTTTAATTATAAAATTTATCATAGTTGATTAATTTAATTTGATCCGAAATTATTGGAAATAGAATTATTGGAATAGGACTGGTGGATAAATTTAGTTGTTTATTCATGCTATTTTTGATATTTTTACATGCTTTATTTATTTCAAATGATTCTACATTATCCAAATTCAAACCAACATTAATATAATAACTATTAAATAAATGGAATGTAAGATGTATCAATTTGAAATAGCTGAAATGTATAAATTCGAAAATTTGTCGACTATTTACGAGGCTGATGTAGTGTAATTGGTTATCGCACTTCCCCGGATAGGAGTTTATTTGTATGTATAACTTTCTTATTAAGGAGAACATATTCTTATTGTGAAGTTGTAATTTATTCAGAACATAGTTTTGTGATATTTTAATACAAATTAAATGTATCTATTAGAAAGATTTACTAAGAAAATTTTTTTTAGCTGCCACCTGTTTTTGGAAGTTAGATAAACCAATTACACTATTGCCTTGTATCTAGATGGAAAATTTTTGAACTGAATTATTCCTCAATAATGATTACTAAAAATCATTATCTTTCGGCTATTACGTTATATAATTTTGGACCCAATTACCGTAGAGAAATATCCTTATCTAAAGAGAGTAAAAATATAATTATTCGTCCTAATGAAAAAGTAAATAGATGTTTTTTCCCAGTTCAGGAATTACCCTTTCGAGGGCATAATGAATCTGATGAATTTGCAAATCGCGGTAATTTCATCGAAAGTGTGAATTTATTAGCTAAATATGACGAGCTATATTCTAAAAAAAATTTCTAACACTTTTTATTATACCTATTGTATACTTTTAAAATCGTCGGTAACAGCATAAACTAAGTTTGCGCCCACTGCACGCCACTGGTCGTATCACACCAAACGTTCATATACAATCTTAATAGTTGTTCTTAAATCAAACTTAGCCCGTTGTTTAAATTGAAAATGATCGCTTTCCCGCCATACGTTGTTGTACCCGTGCCGTGCGTTAATTAAAGCGCGCGCTCCCGCCCACTTCCGCCGGATGCGGAAGGAAGAATTAAAAATGGCGCCGGAATTACCTGGGCCATTGATATCAATTTCGTGTCTGGCGCGCGAAGTAGTGTGTTTGAAATTAGAACGCTACGTTATGACCAGTTCTATTGGTGCTGCGCGACCCGCCATATTTGTATCATGTGTTAATGCAAAATAATATTTGTTAATTGTTTTCTTCTTCACCTTCTTTCCACGCCATCACCATTCATCACTACGATATCATCCGGAAGTAGTTTATTAGACTTATTATTGCTCTTCCAGGCCTTGAAATTATCAAGGACTTCAATTCTCTCGGGTCCATAATTACTGACGACTGTAGCTTAACTTAATAATCAAACGACGCATAGGTATAGCGGAAAGTTCTGTGTCCAGTGTTCCGTACAGGAAACAAGAATGTAGACAAGGGTGGTGTTTTGGCGATCTCATTCGAAAGAAATGAAACACAAAAGATGTTCAATATAGGCACACTATGGTGGCAAAATCGAGAATGGCTTTTGCCAGCAGAAAACTCTGTTTTTATTCAGATACATAACAATACATATAGTCATATTTTCACGTACCTACTTAGCGACAGGCCGCCGCTGTGACGTTTTACTTAAACGTCTTTGTTTTCCTGAAATCTATCCCACTGGCTTTTTGACGCCATGCCGATGATTACATCTTTAAATTACTGACACGTGTCTTTTCGTATCAATTATACGGCGCCTCTACTGCGACCTCGCAATTCTGTGCGATATATCCAGACTTGACAAAATATGGAAATGCGGTATTTCCAGGCTTGTTCAGCCTCTGGAGCATTCTATATTTTTACAGAATTAGTATCATGAGCCCTGAAGGTAAGGAAGAGAAGAAATATTGATTCCTTTATGATGTGGTGCTGGATACACATGTTGGGTATACCATGGACTGCGAGACGCTCGAATGACTCCATTCTTCAGGAGCTGAACATCAAAAATAGACAACCATTTGCTTGTGACGAATTCGTCAATTTTTTGAGCATCTTACGAGAAGGGTAAACAGCTTGGAGCAACTTGTTGTTGTGGGTCACGTCGAAAGACGAAGGCTAAGAAGAAGATCACCCACCCGTTGGAACGACCAAATGGAAAAAACAAAAGGCACTTCTTAAGTGACAGCTCTAAGATTCGTAGTGAAAGTGGACAATTTAATTTAAATTCGTGTATATTAATAAATCCATAATGGGATACTGGGTAAGAAAAATAGTCATAATTACTAGTGCATCAATTTTTACCAATCTTGTGATAAATCCTAATTTTCATTGTATTCATATCTTCTGCAGACATATTTTATTTCCCCCTTGGGTGCGGGATGAAGAATTCCGGAACTAATGATAGACGATATCGCAAACGGATTGTGAGTTCCGAGTGCCGTACCCACATTTCATATTTTCTCCGCTGATCTGGCCGGTGGAGGATAGATCCCCAGGTTACACTTCAACAGTTTAAGTTGGTTTATTTGACATCCTGATGAAGGAAAAGGCATTTCCCGAAACCGGTTTATATATTAAATTTAACTCATAAACGGTTATAAAAACAAAGTTGTAATTAATTTATGTTAAAATGAATAACCACAATGAAAATTTTTCAATGAATACTAAAAATGAATTACCAGTTACTACTGTTAATGTTTTATTAAATGTGTAAACATATGAAAAAAATAAAATATCAACCCTTAGAAATTCTCTATACGGCAGAGATCGGAATAAAATAACGTGTGTATTTGACCAAAGTTAATGACAAACTAAGTTCCCAAAAACTGTTTTTAAATAATTTAATATTACGAAAATTTTATTTCGTCAAAATATGACACGATTTAATTTAAAGATTTACATCACATTTTAAATGGAAACATAATCCTCTGTTTGAACAAATCGACAAAACCATTTTATTCAAAATTTTTTTGTTAATAATACATATTTGAAGACTAATTTGATTCTAATGCAAATTTTTTATAACTAACCATATAACTGACTTTGACTTTGTATTGTTAGCTCAATATATATATCAGAGGTGAAGTCTACTCCATCCCACACAACAAACTATGTATTATGTATGTTTATTATGTATCCACCTCTGTTAGTACAAAAATATGGATGTCAAAATATATATAAATAAATAAATAGGAATTTATTCCCGGGTTGTCTCGACACAGAATATCCAGTCCTGGGTAACAATATCCAACCACCGCAGTTTGTATATTCCAACACTCCTGAGGCCAACGTGTTTTGCATTTCTAAGCAATTCTCTCAGTCCATCTAATTCCTTCCATCGTTCTCCAGCGCCACATCTCGAATGCTTCCAACCTATATCTCTCTCTCTCTGATTAATTATCCAGGTTTTGCTTCTGTATAGTGCTATGCTCCAGTTGTATGTTTAAATAATTTGTTTTTTCGTATTCCGTAGGTATTTATAGTTTTCTACTTATTGTTTCTAGATATAACTCCTTTTCTCTATCTATATATAATATATTACATATAAGGATGATGCATAATTATCCGCAGTTTAAAAAAAATGTACAATTATCAGTCGGTCACCGTAATCGTGGACTGATTAGTGTGGCGTATATGTGTATAGTTTCGATGCATATTTTAAAGGCCAATCCAATCCTAACCAACTGCAATTTAAACACAAAAATATATTTATAGAATATACTTCTTATTAGGAGAACACATTCTTATTGTGAATATTCAGAACATAGGTCTGTGATATTTAAATATATTAATTAGAAATATATACATATAAAATTAATTTTATCGAAAAATATTGTTGTTGCCCCACCAGGATTCGAATTTGGATCTCTTTCCAAACCGGGAAAGTTGCATTATCTAATTATGCTACAGCGACAATATTTTTAGTGACAAATTTTCGAACCTATATGTTACCTTTTTGTTATTAATACATTTAATAGTTTCATTATTTGAAACAACAATATTTTTTGATAAAATTGATTTTATATGTACATATTTCTAATTAATATACTTAATTAATATATTTCTTCTCCATGTGGCTTTTTTTCGGTGTACGATCCATCCTTGCTAAGATTTTATGAAATGAGATTTCTAAATTTATATCCATTAATTCCACTTAACAAAATCACTAATTGAACAAATATAATTTTGTTTCCGTAATTACTTTCGATAGCCGGTCCTGGGTTTTCTAACTGGTTTATTGTATATATTCATTCAACCTATGTAAATCAAAAGACATCAACCTTTGTGAAACTGGGCTGTTACCCGCCGATTCTTCTACCGATGGTCGCTCTCCCTGCAGTCTTGAATCTTCTGAAAACTCAGCTAGCCAGCATCCGAAACTGTAGCTTAACCGATAATCCTAAAAGTACAATACAAAATATTTTTATATCACATATAAGATCAGCTCCGAAAACGTCTCTGAATAAAAGTAGTTTTGTTTTTAAATCCACTCAAATAGAATGCACATTTTCAAACTGTAATACCAGACCTACAGATCGAAGTATTAACCCTTCCAAAAACATGGAGTAACATAGGTCTACCGCACCAATTAAAACTGTAATATTTCGGTTAATATACGCAACATACGCAACATAAAATTAATATTTTAGTTAACTCTAAGGAAAATATTTATGTTTAGAACTGACTTGTAAAAAACCGGTTGCGTAAAGGGAATCCAACAAACATAATTATTTTTTAATTCAGTCAGTTATAAAATTAATATGCTGGAAAAAATACCATTTGTGGTAAGACAATAAAAATAAAATATAAATACAAATATATGATCTCCTCTTGTCACTAATTTAATGAAGAGAGATAAGAAAACAGGTAGTATTGTGTAGGACTCGATGAATGCTCCGAATTATATTAGGATATTGGTCCAATTTTCGTAATTAATTCTCTATATTTAGAGTAAGTTTATAGGATTGATATTTTTATTGCCATTTAAACTAATAAAAGCTTTTTTCACAATTGAAATGTTAAAAATTTCTTACTGTAACACGAGTTAACAGCGTGGCTGCATATGTGTATTTTATATCACGGTATGGTAAAGGTTAAACGCGTAAACAAATTTATTGTATATAAGTATCCATTCAACAATTTTTCTGCATCCATCAATTGGCATAAGCTAACGGCACAGCGCTTAGTATTCTCGCATTTCCTATTCACCTGCAGTGCAGTGCACCCACATGCAAGGCTGGCGGCGGGACGGTGTCAGGGGAGGGGGTTGAAATATGGACATGCCAACGAGCAGGGTGTAGTTAATATGGTGAACAAAAAGTCACATCTTTTTTGGAGGATAGAAATCTCTTGAAATTACATTTCCTATCATACGTGGGCAATTTATAAAGTATGAAACCACAGACTACCAAATATACATACATGAACTAACGCAAATTCCTTGTTTTAATATTTGCATTTTGGTGTCGCTCACGTGATCACTTTGGTACCACTAACGCAATCAATTTATCGATATTTATTTATTAATATCTGGCTAAAAAATAAAATAAAAACATAAATTAAGTATAAGAAGTAATTTCCGATTTAAAGACCAAATTGATATTTCGAAACTTAAATATACTACAACCCATAATCGCTATATTAATGAAGGCTTCAAATTCTTTAATAATCTTCTCCTCGCAATTAGAAAAATTATAGACTATTATAAATTTGTATCTGAAATCAAAAAATATGGGCACAGACTAGCAGACACATAATGATATATTATATGAAATAGCAATTACTATTATGAAACTATATACTAATATGAAACCACGAAATTTATTATACGTCAACCGGTTTCACTTATCTCAAACTTCATCAATTATATGCGAAAGAAAGAGTCAGAGTACATATACAAATAAACGGAACAATAAAGGAGGGGGAAAAACAGTGTTGATGGATATTAAATTGATTTTAAAGGAAACATACCTCAATGTTCCGTTTATCTGTATACATATTCTGTCTCTCTCTTTCGCATATAATTTTATATTCTGTCTCTCTTTCGCATATAATTTTATATTCTATCTCCCTTGATATTCTATTTGACTATATAGGTATTCTCTCTCTCTTTCACATGTAATTTTATATTTTATCTCCCTCTCTATGTATATATAAGTGTACTCTTTTTATATTTATGATCAGTTTTAAATACGTCCTGTTGAAGCTTGAGATAAGCGAAACCGGTTGACGTATAATAAGTTTCGTGGCTTCATACAAAGTGATTGTTATTTTATTTAATATAATACGACAAACCACAAAGTGATTGCTTTCTACGAAAACATAAATTATATACTCCTCTTTACACGCGTCACGACTCTTATAGTGGAGAAAAAATGTAAATCATATAATTACTGATTATGTTTAAAAATATATATTTTCTAATTAAAAAAATTGAATATAGATTTTAATGGCTGCGGTTTCAGGGCACACTGTACGCCCGTAGGGGAGGTGCATTGCGTAAACAAACAGAGTTATGTGCCCGGGAATTAAGTGGGCACGATGTGTATCGCGGAAATATTTGGTTTCACTGAAGTCAGAGCTACCCTTTGCCGTATATTTTGCCCAGTTTGGTTGCGTCAATATATATCCGTGTCAGTGTATCGTAAAAGCGGCTTCAGAATAGAATCGCTAACGCCGACGCCAACGATAGATCGTCTAACGAGGCTACCGTAAACTAAGATAAACCGAAAGACGAATTAATTATGCTTTATATATTTTTATGAACACTGGTAGTTCACTTTTAAATTCTTACTGTTCGTGTCCACGGAATGAAACATGGTAAGATAAATTTCACTTTGAGATTGATACAAATAGACAAAACTCAAACCCATGTTCATGAAATTCGATACATGTGATGTGGCGCACAAACATCACCTAGAACCATATACACCTTAAACTATTTGTTCTGAAAGTTAGATAAACAGAAGGCATTCTAGTACATACATTTATTCTGTTTTAACTGCTGCTAGGGAAATTTAAATTCACTTAAGAGAATATCGGAACATCAATTGTTAATGCACTAACATTTTTTTACATTTTAAACAACATCATCATTATCATGATCTCCGTAAACTCCCGTTCTCTTGACTACGCTCTTACACTTTTCACAGCATCACCAAAGAAGTGCCCGTTGCCTTTTTCACTTGGTCGGTCCAACGGGTAGGGGAACTTCCTCTTTCTCTTCGTCCTTCGACGTTACCCATCACAACAAGCTATCTTTCTTTTGTCTCTATTTGTCTCATGCAAATAATTGAAAGGTGGTATATATATATTGTATCTTTTTTAGAGGTCTTCATCGTGCAAATACTTTTGTAAAACAGTCCGCGGATTAAATCGGTCGGTGGCATGAAGCCACCGCCGTCACTCGACTAACCTAGCCTATAGCTGCAAGTAGAATTAAGTACCGACGCGGGCGGACGTTCTTCGATGAGCCGTGAATATCGCGAACCACGCAACCAGCTCTAGGACTACCGCTTGGCGATTTCGTCGAGCGTAAAAATGTATAACCAGGGTGATTTCTTTACAGATTACGTAAGTAGATAGCTTTCAAATAATGGAACGATAGATATATTAATTTGAAAAAAGTGTATCATGTGGCTTCGAAAAATTGTCGTCAAAAGTTCTGTCGCCGTAGCATAGTTTGATCACCTTCTCCGGTTTGGAAAGAGATCCAAATTTGAATCCCGGTAGCGTAACAACAGTATTTTTCGATAAAATTGATTTCATATGTATATCTTACTAATTAATACATTTAATTAGTATTTAAAATATTACAGACCTATGTTCTGAATAATTACAACTTCACAATAAGAATGTGTTCATTCTTCTTAATAAAATTTTATTTCTGTTGACATACTTTTTTTTCCTTTGCATTCTCATCCTGCTAATTATTTCGATTCAAATGCAAATGATTTTCAACAATCGATTATTCTCAAGTCAGCATTTTGTCAATCCACATCTCTATCCATTGCTGTTTGAACAAGCTAAGATGGCTTCAGTTCACTCTGTAAAGAGATATTGTTAGATCATCTATCTTCCATTCGTGACTACTTGTGAACATTCGTGTGTATAACTTCGTGGCGAAGAATCTTCGCGACGAAGACCCACCAAAGTGTTTCGAGCGCTCCTAACGTTCCTTTGACTCGGATTCTTTGCCAAATATCTTCACAACATATATTTCCTATGTCAAACCGTACATATATTTTCATCCTATCCTTTTCATTACTTAACCCTCAGCATACCGTGACAGAAAATTCACTCACGCCGCCACGATGTCGACGTGTGTTTCCGTAAGGAATTTTTCAATTTTTAAGCATTTAAAGTTAGATTAACATGCCTTTATTAGTTTTAATAGCTGTAAATTAGTTGTCACCGTATTTTTACTCTAAATATTGAGTATTTAAAGTGAAAATTTCGGAAAAATAACGAAGAATCAAACATACACAATGACGCGGGTGTTAGGTCCGGCTTCAAGTTCCGATCTGTACCGTGAAGGGCGAGGGAATTTGTTTACACAACGGTCTCGTAAATAATAAATAAATTAATTTTGTTTCCATAAACGCCTTTGTGGGCATTTAAATAAGAATACAATTTTTATTATAACAGTACGTTTTTAAATAACAATTCAATATGTTGCGTAAAAGCATAGATGCGGGAAGAAAACAGGATATACGGAAGGAGGCTTACACTCACCACGATCCAGTTCTTCAAATACTTCCAAAGTGGACTGTAAACTTATCACTTTCTTCGTCAAGGGTCCTGTTCCTTCAGATCCACTATATAGACGTGACGTCTCAATTTAATACTCTTCATCGATTCATGAATTACCGTACCGGTTCAAGGTCGCCGTTCGACTGGTGCGGCGGCGTGCTGGGTGAGGAAAAGGAGGAGACAGGAAGGGCAAACACAATATAACATTTTTAAAAAAATAATGCATAATTTACCTACAAATATTTCTTTAGTTCAGATGTACTCCTGCGATGAAAAATGTTAACGAAATTCAACTTGTTACCGAGCCGATGCATCCGCGATATCGGCGAGTTAATAGCATAATTATTTCTACGTGTACCTACAATGTTGTATTGCGTTGAATAAAAAATATAGTATAAAAAATATAGTTTATTGGAAGATATAATTGTGACAGTAATATGATGATCCACTCGTGGCTCCGCTCACTGTCGGACAAATATTTGTTCTTATTAAGTGATGAACAAAACGCCACCAAGGTGTGTTGAGCGCTCTTAACGTTCCTTTGACTCGGATTCTTTGCCATTTATATTTTCTTTGTCAAACCTCGTGTATATTTTCATTCTACCTTTTTCATTACTTACTTATCTTAACGATGCAAAACGTATACGGTTGAAATTTCATTCGGAAATTCTACAAGGCGAGGTGTAATTTATTGACGCATGCACTTTGTTCGAATGATGCAATTTGTACATCCTGAAATATTTACCGTCAAATCTTTGAAATGAGAAATCAAAGTCTCATCCGTAAACACACCATAAAAGTAATAACGACGTGGCAATTATTGCTAGATAGTAGTGGCGTGCCGTAGATATAGATTTAGGTTATGCTGTTACGAATGATATTATACAATCGTATATAATAAATGTACTTTCGTTTAACCAACGTCTTTAGAGAAAATAAATCTGTCGTTTATACGACGCTACCATGTATTTATTTGTAATGTTAGAGTACTATTAATAGTGTTTTTAAAGTTTAAGTTCTTACGTAAAATAATACTTTCTTAACCATATAAAATATGTATGGACATTTTTAAGAACATTTTCTATGACTGAACATGGTTAATTCATTGCTTGAAAATCCTTCACGTTATAACTAAAAAATTTTTTTTTTTATTATTAAAGGTTAACGTAGGAAATAAATAGTACTGCCAAATGGTTTTGTTTTTCCCAAATCAAAAACAAATTTTAAAGAACGGCCATGAAATCAACACGTTCGCGATTTAGTAAAAAATGAAGTAGATACCTCAATGATTTGCACGCAATTGTAAGTTTTTCTAATGTTATTCTGTGAAAAAACAGCATAGGTACTCCATACAAAAAGAATCAACCGAAAGGAATTTTCAATTCAGTAAATAGTCAATTATATGACTCGAGTAATTCACTAGCTTAAAGACAGAACCGAGTAATGTGAATAGCTCGATGCGGCGAATACACTAGAGTGGTGGTTTTTAAAAATAAGTAATTAAAACCTCCACTGGTACACAGATGGCGCTAATTGTAAAATAATGTTACCGTTTATGTTAATTCAATTATTTAATTTATATTTGTTTCCCAGAATTTTTAGTAATGCGCAGATTTTATGCTTGTAAGCACTGCACGCCCTGCTGGATAGTATGTACATTATTTTATGTAAAGTTTTCTGGGCTATTTTGTCATATTCCTGAACTTTAAAAGTATGTGGTAAAAATAAATAAATAAGAAGTTTCTCTTGATCGTCTGAGTATTCCACCATACTGAGTAACGAGTATAACTAGTTGAATATTCGCCGACTGTGCGGTAAAGCCTGCGCGGTGTGGCGAATGCGGCTTGACGCGGGGTGGGGCGCGCGGGGTGTGGCGCGCGGTGTGAGTACGCCGCTTGTACGCTTGTACCGTCTAGCGACTATGAAATTTGTTTATGAAATATTTCCATAAATGTATCTTCTCCTGTGACATATAACGCCATTAAACCACAATATCTCGCTGGTGATTCGGCTAACCTATCGAGTTTCTCAAAATAATCTAATGGATCTGGACGATGAGGGCGGACCCACCGCTTATCCAGGACCGATGCAATGAGCTCAAGGTTTCTATCTCGGTCCTACTCATTCGCCGCCTGGTTGGCATTTTTTAATGCTGCTAGGCAGATGTTCGACGGCGCCCCGCATTAATGACAGGTCCTTTTGCCCTCATTGTCCCCGGTTGACTCACTTTATTTGTAAATAAATAAATAAATAAATAAATAATATTTACAATATAATTAACAAGGCCGGGAAACGAGACGGCACAAAATAAAGACATATAGGAGACTCACCCTCCACGCCCCACTGCCGGTAGACTTAACCCACAAGAACAGTACATCGCAGATCATATTTGAACGGAAGATAGAAAATAAATATAACAAAGTGAAAAAGAGATAAGTAACAATGATATTGCACAATAGTTGGAAATTGAAGATTATCAAAGAGAAACAAAAGCAGGATTATCAAATTAAGCACTGATAACCAGAATAAGAGGAAATAGAAGAATGATAATGATAAAGCTACTCAGCAGCAGCAGTTCTCCGGAGGATCTCCCATCTGGTGACCCACACTTGAATAAATTTATAGGATTTATAATCTATCAAGTACAAGGTCAAGCATTTAGTAATATGTCATCTGTTCAGTATTTATGACAGTACCAGATCGCCGGTCACCGTGCGCGTATGGATGCTCCATTAGGTTTACTATACTTATCTGCCCCCTACTCCCTTTACCATTACCAAAGAGCAAAACGTGATCTTCCAACTGATCGTTATTGGGTGATACACAGTGCTTCGTGCTAATCATCAAAGAAGTTTCCTGAAGTTCAGGAGAGCTGTGTGTATAGTAAGAAAATACAGGTCGCGCTTCCTGGTTGACCCTTGAGCCCTTATTGTTCTATCCCTATACAAATTTCTATCACCCTTCCTACGTGCAAACATAATTTTCGTGTAATAATTGTTTACGCGTTCCCGGCTTGAAGATTGTTCGAACATCCGATGGACCAGTGACACTGAATCCTCGAAATCTCGGTGTCACCCTTGATTGCAAACTTATGTAGCGCAAACATAACAATAATAATAAACATAACAAAATAAACTCTGTATCTTATCGACTCTTTTCTCTCTACTCTCTTACAAGGCTACAATAAAACTCGTAGGTATTCAAATAGGCCGCACCCATCTTGGGTCATGCTGAAAAATCATAAAGGGGTCCCAACAAGAACGGAAAATTATAATTCGGCACCGGTTGTGCTTTGAGAGTCAAACCACTATGACAATAATGGATCGCTATTTGAAAAGACAACGAATTCTTATTAATAAACATTATTTAAAAAATGGTAAAAGTTTGACAAGTTCGCCAATTTGTCCAATTTTTGGTAATTAATATGTTATAAGTGCATCAACTGTGAAGAGTATAATTGAAAAATTTGAGGAGACCATCGATATTTTCAATTTGGTTTAATTAATGATTCAAAGCCCTCTCCTACATCTACAAATTTTATAAATTTTACTAATATTTTAGATAACATTTATAATGCTATTTAAAAGTGAAAAATTATAAGAAATAAGATATTTAATGCTATCCCGAGTTGCCTTCATCGCGGCTAAATGGGATTAATAATTAAACAAATTTATCTCGAATTCATCATCTATGAAATGAAGTTAATAAAAAAGGTATTTATGAAGGTATTAAAAGATGCTGTAAAACAACGAATTTACTTAATTTTGTCAGTAAACATTTTTTTTTAAACAAATATCAAATATCTCATAGAGACAAAGCTATTTTTAAAATTATATTTAATGGAAAATATATATAGAAGTATTGGGTAATTACAGGAGTCACGACCTGAATTCGGCTGGCTTATATTATGTATTTTCCATTAAATATAATAAAAAAATAGCTTTGTCTCAATAAGATATCTGATATTTATTTAATAACAGTGCCTTTGTAGGTAAAAATCCAGTAATTGTGTGTTTTGTTTGACATTTTTAAAATTAGTTTAGTTTCATCATATACAAAACTACAAGAATTTTGTGTTTAAGGGTTTGATATTGTACATAAGCAAAGCTGTCATTTAAACTCTTATCCGATAATTATTTTATGGTGTTCTGTGCTAATATGTAAATATGCACGATTTTACTTAAATTATTCAGAAATTTTAAATATAATAAGACTTATAAAATTTGAAATAAAAGCCTATAAATAAATAATACAAATTATGCTAAATTTATTAAACTAATAATTAGTATTTTTATAAAGTAAACACCATTAAACACATTTTATTGCCACAGGTTTAGATGAAATAGGATAAAAAGTATACAAGTACATACTCTCACAATTATGTGTAGATATCGCATATGTATGTGTGTATATTTTCAGCAGGTTATGAGAACGATAATTTGTTTACAGTTGATTTATTGTTAGGCACAGTAGTTGAGCTGTACAATAAAATTGACTACACGTTAATAATTTACTGAGGCATTTCTTGTAGCTGTTATTGGGAATGCGGAGGTAATAAGAGTACGGTTTAGACTGTACAATGGATGGATTTAAATAATCATATGGGTAATCGGCTTAAAATAATTCAAAGGTCTAATCCCCGTACCTCATGATTTTCCAAAAGAAAATTCTCCAAAAGAACAATATCAAATATATTTAGAATGAGAATTGGGCATTGCCAGGTAGCTTCACATTTATTCAGATTGAACTTAATAGATTCCCCAATGTGTGAGTGTGGTGCCGAGGAGGAAACACTTGACCATATCTTTTTTGCCTGTCCATTGCGAATCACACGCTTTTTTTACATTAATCTCGTTAATTGTAATTTTCAACTCCCGATTAACTAGTATCATCTTCTTCACCATAAAATATCAAATTTTTTATATCAAAATACTTCATATTATACTTTTTCTCTATAAAATAAAGTTTTAACTTGATTAATTGCACAAATTACTCTTGAAGGATGGATTGCCTGTTTAAAAGAAGAAGAAAAAGAGTGCGGTTCATTGGACAGCTTTCCCCGCTGGCTGCGATCGTGTTGTTGCACGACGTCGATACCGGGTACGATACTTTATGACTGCTGGGAATTTAGTTTCACGCACCTGTATCTGCAGGATGCGTTCAGTATCGTATGATAGTTACAATATGATTTATTTATTGTGTCCAATTTTTGAGATAGGTATCGTGTTAGTAATTAATTCACAAATAAGTTTTTTACCTACCTGAAGGGACACCCTAAGTAATTATTATTCCTCGGAATATTTCACCTTCTTGTCATCCGTCACTAGAGAATTCTATTCAATATTTGCAACTATTTAAATATCAATGAAAATTCGCTATTGCTCCATTTCTTTATCTAAGGCTATATTGATTAATTCGTGCTGTACTAGACTCTGTACTTAGCACGGCAGACAAATTGGAAATGTTCCCCAACTGTACTTAAATTCGAGCCGTCACTGAAACTGCACCATTCCAAGGAATCTGACATACTCTAGTAGGTCATTGAACCAAACTTACATTAGGTACTTACTCACTTCTAATTCAGGGTTGATTAAAAACGGAATAATGTCTTCTTTATGATTTGATTAATACAATGATTTCGGAAATCTTATGCCTCATAATGCAGGAAAAGATTTCTGGAAGTCGGGGCCCTGAAAGAAGGAAAACCTCATGGCTAATGAGTTTTATAAGTATCCTATAAGGTCCTATATCGATAGAGCACAAGACGAAGTGATTTCTGACAGTGCGTCTCAGATGGTAAATTTGAAAAAACCTCGTCGCATTTTAAATATAAAAAAAGGTTCGACTCAGTCGACCACATTGTGTATACAGTGAAATTTCGAATTTAAATGCCCGGAATTTACGTTTTACCTCCATTTGCGTGTTATTTCTGCAGTCCTGTGTCGTTTTAGTACATTACAAACCTTATTTTAGGTTTATCTTTTCCGCAATTAAATTTATTGAAATTTATTCGCTCTTCGCCATTGAGCCAAGAGTATGTCGGTCATTTGCGTTTTATTCTAATATCTACTAAATTTGCATTAACAGGAAAATTACGCAGAAGATAGTATAGATAACATTGATAGTTGGGAAAGAATTCATGAATATCTCTTGCAGATTTACTTAGACCTTGACTCCAACGTAATAACATAGGACGTAGTGGAAATTGATGAAATAGTGAACAGTCGCATAAAATAAAACTCAACAGAAAAAGAACCTTCCTACAAAAAAGTAGTGCCTGCTCATCCCATAAACCCAGCTCCTACAAAGAACGATGCCGTGAGGCATATTGAAGGCCTCAAAGCACATTTTACTAGTATTAGCAATGTACCACCAGAATTCGTTAATTTAATTCACAATATTGAAAGACTATTTAAAAACAGCAAAAAAACACGTGGCAAAAAAATATTATTACATTTTAATAAAAATAAATGATAAGTTTTTTTAATGCCCTCAATTGCCTCTGTATACATTTATTTTGTTAAAAAATTTCAATTTATTTTCGATTTAAAATTCAAAAATTTAAAATCGGGGTTTCACTGTATATAATAATAATAAAAAATAACTTTTTTTGTATGGAATGCAGGTAGGTCAGCCTTGTCATTGCTACTTTGCTAGACTTTCGTGTATGATGACAGATATTTTTCAATACATAAAAAATGTATATAAATTAAAGGTCTGTACCCAGAAAGAGGCTGTCTTTATTTTGTAAGGGTCCTAAATAGTAATGTATGTAAGCAAAATTTGGTCCAGGCAAGAGGACGGTGAGATTTTCGAGTTGAGATAGGTTTCGAGTTGCTGCATTTTCGTTAGGGTCTTAAAGAGTTGCTTTTTAAAAGTATTGATTAGACGACGCTCAATATAGTATAGTAAAATTTGAATAAATGAAATTAATGGCATTCAATATAGTACACATTTGTATCGGGCGGCGGGGGTACCTTTCTCAGAGTTCTAAAAAACGAAATTTAGATTAGCTCGTTCAAAAAATTGAGGAGACTACAGACACGTAATATCTTTAAGTGGATTTTTATTTTGTTGTGTAGAATTTAGGTTGGAATATTATTCATCGCTGGTTCCGACTGATCTGTATGAATTTGAATAATATATTATTATCAATGTCAACAGTCTTGTACAGTTTCTGTGCTAAGAACATTGATAGAAAATTGATAGAAACAAGAAACGTTGATAGAAAATTATTAGAAACAAGAAACGTTGATAGACAATTGTTGCTGTTTCTGAAATTGCTGTCAGATATAACTCAATCAGATAAATTGTCTGTAATAAATAAATAATTAGTAATATATAAATAAATGTTCACTGATAATTTTATTTATTTATTTATCAAAAGTGGAATATTAGATAATATTTTTAAAATTACCAAAATCTACAAAATCAAAAAATACATCTACCGGTTTCGAAAAATATCATTTTCTTCTGTCAATAATAAAGGAGCATTTTGAGATGTTTGAATAATAGTGAGTTTACAGAATTTTCTAATCATTTGATAGAAAATGGTCATGTTTTTGATAAAAATTTGGGATTGTCTATTTTGCATGTAAACGGTGTCAGTCATAAATTAAGTAATTTGGAATTACTGGAGATATATATTGTGTTAAATTAATCAAAAAATTATGAACAACCAACTAAATTTAACCACAAGTTCTATTCTAATTTTTTTTCTGAAAATTATCCTAGTAATTTTGTATCATTAAGTACAATTTAAATTAAGTGCTAATTTTTTTTTAAAAATAATTATTGTTTTTTAAAAATAGATTCTGTTTAAGAAACAATAACATGTGTTTTTGATTAGTCATTGAAGAAGAAAATAATATTTTTCGAAATTGGTATATGTGTTTTAATTCATTAAGCGGTTAATAAAACAAAGTTAACAATTTAAAATAATGATAATGAGATAGTACAATAAAGTATTTATTACATTTTATTTATTTAAAAGATCACAAATACATAAGTAAATAGGTTTTAAATTGTATGTTATATTATATATCTGGTACAAGGATACGATGAAGTAGTTTTAGAGAATTCCATGTCTAGCTTCTTGGCCTGAATAGGACCTCTTATCCAACAGTTTGTCAGAGTAGCAACTGGAATCTTCAGAGACCTTTGACAGTTTACAG
Organism: Eubasilissa regina; assembly: GCA_022840565.1. Classification (NCBI taxonomy): domain Eukaryota; kingdom Metazoa; phylum Arthropoda; class Insecta; order Trichoptera; family Phryganeidae; genus Eubasilissa; species Eubasilissa regina. The sequence goes on along the minus strand of JAINEB010000017.1, from coordinate 14,574,037 downwards.
ATCCTATTCATAGACACTGGATACAGAATACTTTAAAGCCAATTCATCACTATATAAATATAAAGTTGTTATAGTAATAGTACTAATATATTGTTAAATAATATATAAAACAATATACATATAAAATATCTGGGACATAATAATATTTAGTATTTAATCATAATGCAGAATAAATTGATCAAATTAACAATACAATCGGTAAAATCAGAAAAATATTTTACACATGCATTTATATGAAATACACTATCAAAAAACAATATATTTTTTAGTGCCAAATATAAATAGCATCCTAATCCGTTGTCCCCAAAATGGAGTTGATGATGTTTGTTTCTTTGAGAACTAAGTTAGGTGGAGGGGGTAAGGCATTAATCTCACATTTATGTAAAATTATAATATTTTAATATTTGTGTGTTGAAAACGTCACAAAGAATACTGATAATCGGTAGCGTGCAGTAGGTATAGATTTAGGGTATGGTGTTACCAATGACATTATACAATAATATATAGTATATATAATACAATATATGTACTTTCGTTGAACAACAACGTCTTTAGATAAAATAATTCCGTCATTTATACGACCCTACCATGTATTTATTTGTAATTTTAGAGTACTATTAATAGTGTTTTTAAAGTTTAAGTTTTAACGTAAAATAATATCTTCTTACCCATATAAAATATGTATGAACGTTTTTAAGAACACTTTCTACGACTGAATATGATTAATTTATTGTTTGAAAATCCTTCACGTAATAACTAAAGGAAATAATTATTTTTATTAAAGGTCAACGTAGGAAACAGTTCTGCCAATTGCTTTTTGTTTTTCCCAAATCAAAACCAAATCCATGCACCAAACGCAAAGAACAATCATGAAATCAACACGTTAAAAATAGTAAGATAGTAAAATTCGCGAATTAGTAAAAGAGGAAGTATTTGCACGCAGTTGTAAGCATTTCTAATATTATTGTGTTAAAAACACAGCGGTGAGTTGTGATAGTTTTTAAAACTAAGCCATTATAGTCTCTACTGGTACAAAGATGGCGCTAATTGTAAAATAATGTTTTCGCTTATGTTAATCCAATTATTTAATTTATATTTGTTTCCCAGAATTTTAAGTAACGCACAGCTTTTTTACTTGTATGCAGTGCACGCCACTGCTGATAATGGCATGTTGATAAAATGTTATAAAAACCCCAATAAAAAAATGTCATCTTAACAAACAATGTATGTCTGTCAGAAACAATAATCATCTTACATACAGTCTCGCAAGATGTTATTGACTTCATTCATAAACAAATCGTATTATCTCACTAATAAGTTATAAAAGAAAAAAAATATTACGCACCATGGAGGCAAAAATTATTATTATTATTTTCGGAACTGTAGTACGGCAGCGGAGTCTTTTAAAAGCTTTCAAGCGGCCATCTTGCTTTTCATTTTTGTATAGAGCGTCGGTTTTCATCAAAAACATGCTGTTTCCGCTTGTTCCGCCTGTGGTGCGGCCTATAGGCATTACGAAATACGGCGGCGAGGACTCCGGGGCTAAAAGTGACGTGAATAATTAACAGCGAAGCGAAGAAGCGAAAGTAGTAGTATTAGTCGATAATTGAATTTGAAATCTCATGAGAGTTATCTGGGATTCATAGAGCGTTCCGGTAATTCGTGCAACAGTAAACGGGACCTATTTGTGATGAGAATATTTTTTGGAATCGTTAATTAATTATTTAATTACTGTCAGTGACAGACCAGTAAATGAATAGATATGAAATAAAGTGTACGTATAGGAGAGGGATTTGAAACATTACTTGCGGGACGAGGGGCATTCTACATGGACACATTTATGCAATAGTAAAAGTATTTACTCTTCATTTTGTAAACAAGACGTATTTTTTACATTTAATGCATGTTATATTGTCAGCATTTAAATTTTCATTCCAATCCAATTGCGTAAGTGGTACCAAAGTGATTACGTGGGTGACACAAAAATGAAAGTATTGTGACAAAAAAATTGCGTTAGTTCATGTCTAATATATATTTGGTAGTCATTAGACATTTGACAAATTATTCTGAAAAATACGTGGATTCTAATAAACTACGGTATCGAACTTCAAAATAAGTAAAAATGACCCTTACTCTGAATAAATTATTTAAATTTAGAGTGCCATAATATAATAACAATAATACCATATTATAATCTAAGAAAAAACTCAAAATACACACACCATCATCAATGTGTGTAAGCATCATTGGATTGTAAAATTAATCTAACTAACTTAACCCAACCTAACCAAACTAACCAATTTTACCTAAATATTAAAAAATTCAATTAAATTCCCAGAATTTATTATGTACCTACTCATCATCTTTTCGATTTATCTAAGATTTGAGAGAATCCGTCATATCCATAGATAAAATGATTTATATTATGTCAAAATGCGTGGTGTAATTTCTAAACTTTAAGGCTCTTTAAATACTTGCAACCGGATAATTTTTTATTTCATTTTTAAAATTAGGGCACTCAATTCTAAAGGATTTTTTTTTGTATAAATCCAAAAAAATATCAAACTGTCATTATTAACCAATTATTTATAGATATATAAAATTCATTCAGAATATAAACGTAGATCTTAATCCATGCCTGTCTTATATGTTTTCTATATTACTCTATGTAGCAGTGACGTTCACTCTATGCAATCAAAAAATGTGTGCATATAATTTCTGCAAATTAAGTATAAATTATATATTTATTTCATATACATGATGTATAAAGTCCAGGCGCTAATAATTCATTCTTTGCATGTTAAATTATTAACCATCTAGTATAAAAATTAAGAATTCACAAAAAAGCTACGCATGTGTTTCGTATAATTTTTTTGAAAAATTTCCCCTAAAATATATATAAAATAAAATTCTATATCTCTCGAGTCGATCCGTGTTCTATTATAAATACACGTCTTCGTTTGAATAGACGTGTTGCATGTATTTAAAGTGAATTTGTCTGGGTTTCACTTCATTTCAAACGTGGTGTCATTTAATATTTTTAAATAAATATAAATAATAAGACAAAACACTTTGTTTAAACCACTATTTATTGATTAATCAAAATGTTCTAATACTTATGGTATCTTCTTCTGGAAATAACGTATACTAAAATTAAAAATACAAATAAGTGGTGGGTAACTAAGTAGAAACTACTATGAAAACAAATTTAAAAAATGGACTATTTGCTAAAAAGATTTGGTTATTTATAATTGTAGTGACTTTTGACAACTGAAATTTATTGTAAGAACTATTTTACATAATATACAATTATAGAAATAAGATATTTGTTGACTATTAGTACGAAGGAATGATGGAATAAGAGCCTCGTTCCCCAGTGACGGCCTCTTATATACTCTGCCCCCCACCACTCATCTCACACACACGTACCCACACATACAAAGTGACAGTTCTCACAATAATATGTAGCTTGCTATTAACACCTATTCTTATTTCTGAAATTTCAAATGTATGTAAACTCCTAGTACTTGTATGTATAATTTCTAAACCCTTGTTAATGTCAAAAGAATGGTCTGTTTCCAAAAGGTGATTGGCGAATTCAGAATTCGTCGTCATCAGATTTTTTATATTATTAATCAATGGATAAACTAATTTGATTGGCGTATCCCTATTTATTGCATTTTTTATTTCAAGGGCTTCTAAATTGTCCAACCGGAGGCCAATACCGGAGGCGTTTTTATGGAGGACCCCTGTGGTATTATTAAAAGAATGGTCTTTTTCAATAATAAGGTTGGAAAATTCTGAGATACCATTAATGTTTAAACATTTAAGATGTTCTTTGACATGAATATTGACATTGTGAGCAATTTTACCCATATATAAAGAGAGACAGTTATTGCAAGTTAATTTATATAATATGTACCCAAGTGGCTTAATTTGTCATCTTTATCTTTTGAGTTTATTAAAATTTTTCCTAAATTGTTGTTTATGTAGGACGCTAGCCTGATATTAGAAAAAATAATATTCATGCATAGAACTCTATGCCATTGGTAGCATACGTCATTATTAATGTTTTTACCGGGAAGACTAGTTTTTTTTAAGGCTGCATACCCACATGCCGATCCACTTTAGTCTGCTTCTAATCTATAATTTATATAGAAATAGTACGCGTGTTTCTAAAAATATCCTTGCAAAGAACAAACCCAGAATTTTCAACACAACCACGTACAAATCTAATTCAATTGATTTAGTCTCAAACACAATTCCTAGATATTTTAAATGTTAAAGTTCAACTCGGATTTTCTTCGTTAATTGTGTCATTATAATATACCAGAAACATGTTAAGATAAATCACTCAAAAAGATATATGTGTCTGTCGAATCTGTTCCGTATTCGTAATAAATAAAATTAATTTGCAAGTGAACACATATACTTTCACACTTAATAATTCATTCAAATTATTCTTAACTGTAGTATATTGTCATCAGTTTTTAGTTTAGTTTCATACCCCCCTAGCCTATTCTCCCCAATACATTTTGTTCCTTTGGCTCGACTGGTTGTCCTTTTGGAAGTCGAGGAGAGGAAGTGTTCTCGTATGAATACGTTTTGAATCACTACTTTGCACTCATCATTTTTCTATGTACTTATTTATCAAAATTTGTTTTAATTATCGCGTAAATTATTATTTATCGTACGCCTAGTACTTGACGTCGTGGTCTCCTGAAATACTTGAAACTTGGTTACTTAAACATTACTTCTCCATTCCTCCCGGTCTTGAGTCATGTTAACTCCTTTATTTGGTCTATCCTTCTTGCAAGAAACCGTTCTTCGGTCACTTTTCCTCGATTGTTTCTGTAATCACGAGTTTCTCTCTAATATGGTGCCCGTTAAACATCTAAAAAGATACAAAATTAAATAAATACCATATATTTAGCTCATATAATAAATATGATACTAAAATATCAAAAAAAACATTTCTATAGGATATTTTGTGACTATTTTAATGTATTATTTTCGGTTTTAATATATTACCTGCGACAAAGTAACAGAGTCCTTCAATAAATGGCAAGGATTGAATAAAAAGCACAACCTTATGACGATTGTGGCCGGCGTTCGTGGTGATCTCTCAATGAGGTCTATCACCTCCACAGTCAGTAATGCTTCGACGGCTCCTGAACGCAACTTACAGATAACAGGGTGTAAAACTAGGCTCTCATCAGTCTCGAAAACACGTCTGGTATCGACAACAATAATATGAACAGGCGGCTGCCCGGGAAGCTAGATCCTGCACGCCACTTCTCTTCCAGAAAACTCTCGTCGTAGACTGTTACTGCATATACTTACAACTGTAACTGTAGAACGATTATCAATAAACATCTGTTAACTGAAAGTGTCTTTTTTGTTCAATCTGCTCTGACCACACATACTCCGCGATAATATTCAAATGAACATGTGAGCGCTGGTGTAATTTTTGGGAGGACTAGATACTCACACACATAATATTCTGATTAATAACATTACATTTAAACCATATCCTCACAAATATCCTTTAAAATACTTTGATCTCTGAGAGTTACTGAAGGTATACGTGTACTAATCCGCGCAAAATACATGGCTAATCATTCATAAACTGCTTCGCGTTGAACTTTGTACAGCTCTTAAACTCATCTAAAGTCAAATCTCCGAGAGAAATCTCACACATGTCCATGTGTGAGATTCCCGTGTCCACGGGCAATTATATTTTAAAGTAAAACTGATCAATGGTAGTGCGGTATATTACCCAAAGAGGCGTTTTCACTTATTTTTATTATGAATATAAATAATCCTTATTATATATTGCGTATTGTGCGTACAGTGTCATTTACCAGTAAAAATAAAAATTATTTTACATATGAACAATGTTGGTTTTAAATTGAATAATTTAGAATGTTTAGAAGTAAATAAAGCATGTAAAACTAACTAAAATATTATAAACAACTAACTAAATTTAATCACAAGTCCCATTCTAAAATTTTTTTCCTAATAATTTTGTATCATCAAGTAATAATTTAAGTTAGGTACTAAATTTATTTTTAAATAATTATTGTTTTCTAAAAAACTTTTTGGATACATTTTTTTTTTAATAGTTTCTGTTAAAGAAACAATATAACATATATTTTTGATTAGTTGATGACATCTTGAATAAGAAAATGATATTTTTCGGAACGGGTAGATGTATTTAATTCATTAAGTGGTTAATAAAACATAGTTAACAATCTAAAAAATATATATTAAATTTGCAATGAAGTGTGCATTGTCTTTTTTATGAGTAAGAAAATAAATATTTTAGCGAAATCGTACGAGATGACTAGTTTCGGTTTTGTTTACTTTACTACACTATGTTACTTAATTACTTTTTCTTGTTCTTTTCTTATATAGGCAATCCACTTTTCAAGAGTGATTTGTACCATTAATGACACAAGTTAATAGGGAGTTGAAAATTACCATTGACGAGATCACTGTAAAAAAAACCTGTGATCCGCAATTGACAAAGAAAAA